>CM052883.1:119841491-120057579 GCA_028534135.1 Potos flavus
GATTTCGAAGTTAAACTGAAGTTACTTTTGAAGACAATTAAAAAGGATACGTCAAAATTAAAACCATCGTTAAAATTAATCAAAGATTTAGAAAGGTAGAATGAACTCCAGAGCTGGAAATTACTGATTTAAACGATTGTTCTCACATTTTAAACCGCATGATGAACTAAAAATGATGAAGCCTCAGAGTATAGCTGTGAAGAGTAGTCTAAAACCCAAGTCAGAGTGAAATGGTTTAGCTTTCAGAACTAAACAGCAGAACAATTACTCCCTGCAAAACGGTATAGGAAGAGGTTTCTGACCCCTGCTAATTGTTTTATTATTCTCAGAGGGGCACACTGGCAGCATTTCCCGGGGTTTTCAGTAATTACACTCCATTCAATATCTGAAGAATTACAATAATTCTACACGGAATATACTTGTGCCCTTCGGATGGAAAGCCGAGAGAAGTGAAAAAACAACTTAAAGTAAATTAGCAGGAAAATTATCATGGTTCCTGTTTGTTTCAGGGCTCCACATATCAGAGGCTAATTATACATTGTTAACGTTTTCTTGGAGGTATTTGTAATATATTTCTCCTGCTGATCAACGGACATGCTGGTTTCTAGGGCCCTTTATGAAAACGAAGTTCCAACTTTTCCGATTGCCCTTTTGTGTACGAGAAATTATCCAGTGCAGACACATGGCACGTAATGTTCCCAGGGTCCTCAGAGCAGTTGTATTCAGCAGAGTATTTCGGTGTTCACATGTACGTACTTGGGAAGCTTCGACTCATCTGTGAATTTCTTTTCCTGCCAAAGGAGCTGGGGGGTTTGCTTGCTTGTTTGTTTTTAACACTACAGAAGCTTTCTTGAAGTCATTTTCTATACTTTGGCAAGCCAAGGGTCCATGAGAGACGAAAGCAAGGACTGGAATTACGTAGCCACTCAGAGATAAGAAAATCTCTTTTCCTGGCTGGAGCCTTATCAATTTTCTGCTAGTGTTAGAATTAATCCACCATCTCTGCGGGACCCCCTTTAGAGTCTGAGCAGCAAAGGTGTCCTGAGACAATACACAGAGCCTGAGGGTCCCAGCTACCGTTAAAATATCCTGTGCGAGAAATGTACATCCTGGCTGAGAAATGGTGCGTGGGTCTTACGATGTTTTTCCTCATGTTTCTGCCCTTCCTATTTTTTCCTCCTTTCTTCTTTTGTCTTAAACTAAGTTGGGTATAGTTTTTATGGCAACCAAAAGGATGACTTAATGACAAAATTAACAAAGGTTACATAAATTATGATCTGCCCATAAGATTGAATACCGACTCATTTTTTAAATGTTTTAAAATGCAAGTGGCATGGAAAACAGTCACAATACCAAAATTTCTATCAAAACAGAAAGATGTATGTACACTATGACTTCAGTTTTCTGAAAAAGATGCTTTTACATATTTATTTTTAAAGCATTAGAAAGAAATGTACCAAAACATAAACGAGATGATATCCTAAGTGATTTTTACTTTGCTTTTAACATTTTCTGCGTTTTCCCATTTTCTAAAATGTGCACGTGTTAGTGTGACAATCAGAAAGGATAAAAAAAGGAAGGAAGGAGGAAGGAAATCAAATAATTAAGATTAACATTAAAGCACACACTTCCGCTGGTAGGTTGAAAGGGTCAGTAATGCACAGCGTTTACCAAAACGTGTAGGTAGGATTGTTTGATTGCATTCAGCCAATAGAAATTAATAGCTCGGGGCACCTGGGTGGCTCAGTGGGTTAAAGCCTCTGCCTTCAGCTCAGGTCATGATCTCGGGGTCCTGGGATCCAGCCCCGCATCGGGCTCTCTGCTCAGCGGGGAGCCTGCTTCCCCCTCTCTCTCTGCCTGCCTCTCTGCCTACTTGTGATCTCTCTCTCTGTCAAATAAATAAAGAAAATCTTAAAAAAAAAAAAGAAATTAATAGCTCATTACAGAGTCCTGTTTACTGAAAGGAACTTGACAAACTAACCCTTCTCCCCATCTCGGATAGTTACAAATTCTCTGACAAAGGTTCTCTGTGACCTCGGGAAGGGATGGTGAAAACTAGTCCTGAGGGGTAAGAAAAAACAGACTGGTGTTTATGTCAGAGGCACCAGCAAACAGCTGGACGAGACTTACGCCATGAGCATTCCTCATCCGGGAAGCGCCTTGCTTGTGTGACTGTAAGTCCCTCCTTCGAGTCATTAAACTGGTGCTACATCAGCCGCGGCCCCTCCAGACACTCAGTGTCTCAGAACAAACAGGCTGTTTTTCTTGGTCCCAGGTATTCCCGCGATAAATAATGGCTTGTTTTCCTTTATGGATTCTATGCTAAGCTTACCTGCATTTCACTCTTTTTTTTTTCTTTATTCTTTTTAGCGCATGATTGCCAATACTGCCAGAACTGTGAGATACTGCAGGAGCCAAGCCTTCAGTAAGTTAAATGCTGCTGTGTGCCACAGTCTAGATCTGGGTGATCGAGTCCTTTCTAATGAGGTTACGGAGACATTCTAGAAGTCTGGACAATATCTGATCATGTCAGGGACAGTTTGGACCGTGAATTCCCATGGGATAGGGGCCCTGAGTTGAGGGATTTTCTAGTTGTAAAAACAGAAACTAACCCTAGGAATATTATTTTATGAATGAACTTAAAGAGAATAAATGTGCTTTCTGGTGCGGCTAGAGATAACTAAGACACTATTGCCAACAAATCCCGCCTCCAACCAACTCTCTTTATGACTCACTGCTTGATGTTGAGAAACTCACATCAATTCCTGATGACTCAGTTCTGTCATGTATAAACCGGGAAAGATGTTATTTATTGTCTCTTGGGGTGTTGCAAGAATGCATTAATGTGTATAACTCATTTGCAAAAGGCCCCATAGAAGGATTTCATATTATATTTCTGGTATTCCCAGGTGAATTTAAGACATTCTTCCTAAACCTGAACATATGGCACCGTAACTGGTATCATACAATGCTTTAATATAAAACTATTACTACTAATAAATAGCGATCTTAAGCTGGCGGGGATTAAGTTGCATCACTGTACCAGATCGTCTTGCCAGACCAGGCCTACCGTCTCCTGGGCTGGGACTTGGGGTGGGGGTGGGGCTTTGGCTCCCTCCAGCTGGGCTGGGAGTCAGAAGGTGGCCCCTATAAAGTTCTTTGCTAAATTCATTGTATGAGTCACTTGAAGTCATTTGGCTTATTAAGCCAACGTGATAATTTGAGATGGACGTGACTGTGGAACTTCCCCCGCCCCCATCAAGTAAACCTTATGCTAAGAGACTAAAAGTTTCTCAGCTTACTAATGAGAGCTATCTTTACCCTTCCTAGCCCAGGACTGGCCCAAAGTGAGGGTTTGCTAACACAGGATGCCAGACCTGCTAACTCTTCATTTGTTAATGTACAAAGGGGGAAAACCTAGGAAGAATAATCTTTACTTGGGGAGCAAGTAGACCTTCAAAATTTTTATTCAAATGATCATGCTTCCTCTTCCTTCCCAAGGTGAGACAGTCTTATACATCAGCAACTATTGCTGTGTGGATTCTAGAAGAATTAGAGTGTCTCACATCTCTTCACCTAGTAATTTAGGGTCTGTGTAAAGACCTGGTCTTCAAGCCATTATACCAGTTACTATGAGAACATCTAAGTGATGTCAGTCTACAACGAGACCCATGAATCCAGGGCCTTCAGGGGGTCCAGGAAAGTCCTGAAATGAAACACGAAGTTTTTGTGCCCACAAGGGTTCGTGGCCTTGAGAAGGTTCTCCATGGGCTCTAAGAGCAGAACTGCCGTAGACTGTTTTGTTCCATGAGCCTCTTGGGAAGTGCATCCTACATTCTCCTCCATCTTCTCCTTGAGAAGTCGGCGGGGGTGGGGTGGGGACTTATATAGTCTCCATAAGATACCCACTGCCTTTGTCGAAGTTACCAGTAACTGCTGGTAAACAACAGCTGCTCAGCGCTGAAGTCAACAGTCTATAGATAAAGCTATAGGAATAGATTCGTAAACATTGTGGGGATATGTACAATGTAATTACAGTATATTGTACATGTAGAGTACCCTGCCAGGGAAAAGCGAGGAATTAAACACTGTGGTATTATTTATATGTGATAATTATACTGATGAGTTTCTTCTTAGAGTGAGTAGGGGCCTTTGTAACTTCGCTCTGCTTTTCTGAGTTCAGACCTGCACCCCTACCCTCCACCCCTGATGCAGATGGCATTCCAACTGTCTCTGGGAGTGAGGCGTGGATCCAAGCAGAGCAGATGGACTGCAGAAGGCAGTGGGTTACGAGGGGAAGAACCCCGGCCTGGGGTCTAGACTCCGGCTCGGCCACTCCCAGTGCCCTGCTAGATGCTGATCCATCCGTGGGGCAGAGGTGGCCCGGGGCCCACGGCACAGGTGCTGGCATCTTCTTACCCCTCGTGTCTGGAAATAACGTCGCCGTTAAGAAATGGAGAGAATTCCCAGGAAAGAAATCCAGATCGCTCATTTCTCTAGAAAAGTAGGAAGATTGGGGCAACTCGGGGTGCAGATGACCACGTGGCCGCAGCACGTGAGAGCTGAGGAGTCCCTTCCAAAGGGAGCCGTGGTTCCAGTTGACCACTGTCAGATTGGGCCTTCCTCCTTCACGCAGATTCTCTGGGGAGGGCTGTGGGCACCTGATGCTTCTTTCAGCCTGGTTTTAGAGAAAGCTGTTAACTTCCGATCGCTCCCGGGCTCACAGGAGGGGGCGGGGGAGTGGGTGAGAATGGAACAGTGACTGGGATTTCAGAACAGGTCAAATCAGGGAATCGAAAGTCTAGTGGACCTCGTGACATCAGCCCATGTGCGCAGCCTCAAAACGCACACGTGGAGGCCGGAATGCTGTATACCGGACGCAAGTAACGAGGAGACTCGGCCTTGCTAGTCTCACTGGCTTGTTTCAATCCCTCCCAGTGTTCAGCGCTTTTGCTAGGAGCTAATGAAAACTGTCTTTTTGCCGTCAGTCCTCATGCTGTATCAAAGGGGGCAGAGAGCTGAGTGTGAGACACAGGTGGAATAGAAAGAGGAAGCAATTTTACTGTATAACCAGGGGCCATCAAGTGATGCTCTCACTTTTATTTGGTGCCATTTTTTTTTTTTTTTTACAACATGCAGTACAAAGGAAAATGATCAAAATAGGTGATTCTAGGGAAGAAAAGGGTGGGAGAGAAGAGATGGAATATCCAAGTGGACATATTTCAATGAATATGGTATATTGAAAGGTGGCAATGGAACCTTGGAATCCATGATAAATGTAATAAGTAATTGGAAGAAATAAAGCTGTATCTTACATGCATATATTATGCAATGCCAATTTGCCCTTTTCTCCTTCAACAGATCCCGATGCAACTCAAGCTAATAAGAACCATCAGGATGTCCGGAGTTACGTACGGCAATTAAATGTGATTGACAACCAGAGAACTTTATCACAGATGTCACACAGATTAGAGCCTCGTCGACCATAGACATTTAAAGTGCCCAGAACAATGGTTTGCCTCCAGTCCACAGTTTTTCGAAAATGCCATTTATGCTACTACTGACTGTCTTGTTGCTAGAAGATGCTACAAAACAAGCAGAAACGCAGCCTGAGACATCTCAGGGCCGTGGCTTACCAGCGTCCTGACAAGAGAAGAAATTCTTTGACTTGCATAAAGCGTTCACACTCTAGCTTAGGACTCTCCAATTTGTAGTCACCCTATTTTATTTCCAATTGTGCCATTCTCTTTGCTGAAACATAAATTAAGTCCCACAAGAAGAGTTTGGTAGAAATACCATTGTCAAGAGACATAGCAAGCCCCTGATGGTTCTTCTCAGAGTTGGCAGGGGAAGATATGCTACAAATAGGATTTACTCGGCCACATCTGTGGTGGTCTAGTTTCACAGTTTTTATCTCAACACCTTGGTTTGGAGCATGGGGTTCTTGGAAGGTGTTGAGGAATCATGTAAATCCAAATCATAAGCTGTATTCTAGCATCTTCATAGTCTTACCTCTGAAGGAATTAAACCCCACCACATTACTATAAAACATGGCTATTTATGTAATTTAGGGAGGCCTGGTCTGTAATTTCTGAATGATATCTAGAATAATATTTATGTTTACAATATAACTTTTTTAAATTTACAAGTCAGGATTGCATACATAAGAATTCCAGTAAGAAACTCCAAGTTTCTAAAAATTGCCAGCGTTAAAATAAAAAAAAAAAAAGGAACATTTCAAAAGAGCACAATATGCACAGTTTTCGAAATTAAAATATTTTCCTGGGCATTAAAAACATTTACTATTGGCTAACTATTATTACTGATTTAAAAAAAACACATATTTTCTGGACTTAAATGTTATTACAAATATCTTAATTTTCAGCAATTGTTTTGCACTTTCAAATCGATTGTAAATAGTTCACTCAATCAATGGTATAGAGTTATTTATTTGCTATATAATAGATATTGTGCCAAATGATTACTTTTTATTTATTTTATTTAGTATGTAATTTTGGAGTACATTTTTTCCTCTTTTCACAAGTAGGCTACATTTAATGTGTAGGAATTGTATGTATGTATATCTTCTGTAAATAACAGCTAGTATCTTCATTAAATATAACTGTTGACAAGAAAAGGTTGTGTTGTTCTTGATTCCTGTAATATGGGAGGGGTAACCTTTTGGTATGATGGGGTCCCAGCTTTTAATTGAAATAAATTGCACATACTATAAAAATCACCCTTTTAAAATACAAAATGCAGTGGTTTTTAGTATATTCACAAGGTTGTTCAACCATCATCACTAATTCTAGAACATTCTCCTCATTCCTGAGAAAAAAACCATATCCATTAGCAAATGCACGTCACTCTCCTCTTCCCCCAGTCTCAGGAAGCACTATCTGCTCTCTTTCTGTCTCTGTGAATTTACTTGGTCTGTACATCTCGTATAAATGGAATTACATAATATGTAGCCTTATATTTCTAGTTTTTTCACTTGACATAGCATTTTCAAGGTTTATCCGTGTTCTACCATGTATCAGTACTTCATTTCTTTTTATGGCTGAATAATATTTGATGATGTGGATATACCACTTGTCACTTGATAGACACTTGGGTTGTTCCACTCTGGTTATTAGCAGCTACGGAAAGGCACAAATTTAGAACTGCCTGATATGGGGCCTCATACCATTTCTCAGTGATTTAAGTACTTAGTAAATATTTGATGAAGAGATTTCTAAAATTCTTTAAAGTCCAAATATGTCTCTATTTTTTCATGTTAGCATTTTCCAGAGTGTTCCAGGCTATACTAGTCTCGTAAGTTCACAAACTATTCCTCCAAAAACAGACACACTGCAAAGCAAAAAACAAAACCAAGATGGTATCTTCAAATTAATTTGGGAGCCACTGCATAATATACAGACCATTCTTAGAAATGATTCCCAATATTCATTAACGTATTAAAGGCTCGGAGAAGTCCCGCTGCAATCCCTCCTAACACACAGTGGAAGCTCACTTTGAGAAATACTAAAGGAGGCAAATGCCTTTCTGTGTTCATTCATATCATAGTTCAAGGTCCCCAGCGGTGTCGTTTTATGCAGTGTTATCCCTCCCACCTAGTGGAGCATAATGCCTGGAATTTACTGGAGAATTAAAAACAAAAACAAAAAAGTCACGGAATAAATTTTTTTGAATCCATCATTTTTCAGCACTTCACTATCTCATAGGCCTCAGCATTGGCTGCAAATTTTCACCATTATATAGTTTTCCTTTTCTAGATAATTTTGAAAGCTGAGAAATGAAGCTGAGAGCCTCTCCCTTGGGCATTCTTGCTCTTGTTTATTCTTCTTTTCTTACTTACTTACTCTTACTTCCTTACTTAAAAGCTGATATCCTAGGGGCACCTGGGTGGTCCAGTCGGTTAAGCTTCTGCCTTCGGCTCAGGTCATAATCTCAAGGTCCTAGGATCAAGTCCCACATTGGGCTCCCTGTTCAGCAGGGAGTCTGCTTCTCCCCCTCCCTCTGCTGCTCCCCCTGCTTGTGCTCTCTTTCTCTCTCTCTGTCAAATAAATCAATAAAATCTTAAAAAAAAAAAAGCTGGTATCCTATGTCTAATAGCCTCTTTCCCCCAATTTCATGGTGATTGACATCTTTTGACCTTTTAATTTAGTTTCAACATTATTCAAAATTAATACATATCCCCTTAGGCTTCCAAATGAGAATAAGGTAGCAATGGCAAAGTAAAAGAACTCACACTCTAAATATGGAGAGGAGTAGCCAGGCAACCTTTCCTGAAGCAGGAGATGCAGTTAATATTTTAAAACTTGCAAATGAGCCAAAAGAAAATGAGAGGCCTACAGGGTCACAAGAAGGATAATGAAGTTTGCTGGAAGACATGAAAAAAGAGGAAAGGATGTTTTTACCAAAAATGCCTGCAGAAAATTATACATGTAAGCGTTTAACATACCTGCTTAGCAAGGTTACTGGCACAATGCACAAGAGCTAAGCTTTCCCAGCAATTTTTGAATACCATGCAGGTTAAATAGATTGCTCCTGAATTCAGTGGCATTTTCTCTTAAATATCAATGCAGATCAATGACCACCAGTGTGAGAAAATTAAAAGAAATGTATTCTGGTTTTAAAATGTGCTTATAATTTTTTTAAAAAATCAGCATAGGATATGCAGTGTGGTAAAAATGAACCCCTGCCTCAAATAGCCTTCCTCATACTGTCAATCTAAAATGTATGACATTTCTTGCTGTGGAATGATCTTAATTTTCTCTATTTGTTTTATGTCGGGGAGGAAGAATTCCTCTGCCCTTCAAAGTCCTTGTAGCTGGTCTAAGAATGAAACTGACATGAGACAGATTAACAGGAGAAAATCAAGTTTAATAGCTTACTTAGGGGGAACACCCACACAGACATGGAAATCTTAAAGACAGTCAGGCAAAATGAGGTCTATATGTCATCTTGAACCAAGAAAGAAGGGATAGGGGGCTGGGTCTTCAAAGGGAAGGGATGCAATCTTCAGGAAGAATGAAAAAGAGTAATGTTTGGTAAACACGTGTTTGCTGGGCCACTCAGAAACAATGAGACAAAGAGAGGACTTTGATCGCACAGGTCTTGCTAGGTTCCTCCGTTTCTGCAGTACCCAGTTCATAGTATACAGTAGTTATGTATGGTGATAGCTCTCTTCCCGGAGCTGCTCCTCCGTCTAAATTCTTTCAGGCAGTTGAGGGGGAAGGTAAAGAGCTTTTCCTGAATCTGCTGGGGTTTGATTGCTTTTTAACTCAAAATCATCTTCATGCCCAAGTTGCCCACCTTGGACAGCCTGCCCTTGGGCCCTACACCTGCATGGAGAACAGCATGGTGTTAGATGGTCAGGTTACTCATAAACTGACTTACAAACCTTTCACTGAAAGAAACTTTAACTTAATTCGACATTGGCAGTTAACTTTCTATTCACGCGTTCATTAGCAAATAATGGTTGAGGGACTTACTGAGTGCCAGGCCCTGATGAGCTCCACAGTCAATGGTGAGAAAAACTAGAAGGTCTCTGTTCTCCTGAGCTTATCACCTCATAGGGGAGACAGAAAATTAATCAAAGAATCAAACATAATATAAAAACACTCCCAGGGAGGCATCTGGTATTCCTGGAAGTGTAATAAGGGGATTGACACTGATCCGAGGTAAGGAAATGTTTCCTGTGGAAGTGACGGTTGACCAGTAGTCTGAAGGATGAAGATGCTCATGAGGCAGGAGAGAGAAGACTATGTCCTAAGCAGGGAATATTCTTGGCAGTGTGAAGAGCAGAAAGCTCACTGTGGCAGAGCCGAGAGGGCGTCGGGGAGCATGCTCCAGAATGGGCTGGAGACCTAAGAAGACTCAGAGCTGCGAGGCCTTCCAGGCCTTTTCAAGGAGCCTCACGTTTGACTAAGAGCAGTGGAAAGCCACCAGAGGGCTGGAAGTGGGGGTTGCATTCCTCATGGCAGCCCTTGGACGGCAGGGTCATTGCTTCATGTTACCACATTGCGGGGACACGTGGTGTCATCCCGAATTCCTTAATAACTGTATTATGCAAGCATAAAGTGAAGGCAGAGGGAATTGTGGATAATGGCAAATATTAAAAGCAGTAGCGGACCCAGATACGAGCACAGAGTCAGACCATCCCCCCTCTTGACTCAGTCCACACTGGACCACTTTTTAATTTTTTGTGATAAGACATACATAAAATTTACCATTGTAACTCTTTTTGAGTGTACAGTTCAATGATATAAGTACATTCACATTGTCGTGCGCCTCTCACCGGTATCCATCTCCAAAACATTTTCATCAGCCCAGGCTGAAACGACCCATCGCGCAATAACTCCACACTTCCCCTCCCCCAGCAAGCACAATTCCACTTTCTGTCTCTCTGAAGTCAGAGGTTACCTCATATAAATGAAATCATACAATCTTTGTTCTTTTGTGTCTGGCTTGCTTCACTTAGCATTACGTTTTCGAGGTTTATCCCTGTTGTAGCATGTGTCAGAATTTCCTCCCTTCTTCAGGCTGAAAAACATTGCCTTTCATGTAGATTCCACATTTCGCTTATCCATTCATCCATCATTTGGTTCGTTTCCACCTTTTGGCCTTGGGAGTAATGCCGCCGTGAACCTGGGTGTACAAGTACCGGCTTGAGTCCCAGCTTTCATTCTTTGGATCTGTACCTAGAAGTGGAATTGATGAATTGTATGGTGATTCATGTCTAAGTTTTCGAGGAGTGGTCCTACTGCGTTCCGTAATTGCTCTACCATTTTATGGGCTATGTTTGACGTGGCCCATGCTCGCCTATATCTTCTCCTTGGAGACCGAGGCTGCCAAGCCATGGCCTGGCTGCTGGGAAGAGTAGCGACTAGGGCACCCAGGGCTCTGTATGTGGCTATCCAAGCGTGGAGCAGGAAGCTCCCGTTGGCCGCAGTGCCCTCCTTTAAGCCAGCATGGCCCATGAGACAGTTGCAGCCCCACCCCTTGGTCCCCCCCTGCTGCCTTGTTGGTTACCGTGTCAGAAGACCACTGCCTGTGGCATGACACTGAAGGACTGGAGGAAATGTTACTAACCCCAAGAGAATAAGGGCGTGGGAAGGGGAAAAGTGCCTGCCTTGCTTTGGCTCCTTTGCACGTGCTTGTCCAGCAGCTAGGGAAGGTCAAGGATGATGCTACAGGAAGCCAGCATCTTTGTTCTTGGGCCGATTTAAATTTGGAAAGATTGGGGCCCAAGCCCAGCTGTAAAGTGAAGTAAGCACAAGGCACTGTGAGCTCATGGGCACCGGTATGGGAACTCCTGCAGACCTGGGGAAGAGAGAGAGGCTGGGGTCAGGGCACGGGAGAGATGTCGGATTCTGCAATAGTTCCCTCCCCTCACCCCGGCAGGGAGTGTTCAGATTCCTCCCTGGTGAGGAGAGTCAGGAAGAGTGGAAATTCTAAAGTAGGAGGACCAATGCCAGAGAATAATTGGAGCAAAAGTTGGCATAAAATTCTTCAGGACATGTTTTGCAGTACCTGAGAATAAAAGAGGTTGGGAAGGCCCTCGTGAGGTTTCCGTCCATTTAATTGCAGGCAGGTGGCGAGAGTCTCTAGTGTGTTAATGACAGGGACCTGGCAGGAATGGAGGACAGCTGATGGTTCCAGCAGGAGGCCTGACATTTAAGGGCAGAGAGACAGAGTCTAATAGTCCAGTCTCCCCAGTGAGGAGAGGGGCTCACGGTGAGGAGAGACAGCAGCCCTGAGGGTAGACACCAACCAAGACAAAGCAGCTTTAGAAGGATGAGGAAAGAGGTGGGACATTCACACTGTGAAAAGTTAAACCACATCAGCAAGTGTATCAGTTGTTTCTCTGGAGAAGAGAAAAGTCGCCCTGATGGAATTTATGTATATATGGAAGGAGATTTATTTTGAGGAATTGGCTCACACAATTATGGAGGCTGGAGCGTCCAAAATCTGCAGTGTGGCCCAGCAGGTTGGAGACACGGGAGAGCCAGTGGTGCAGATAAAGTCCAACCCGTCTGCTGGAGAATTTTCTCCCGCTTGAGGAGGCCAGGCTTTTTGTTCAGTTCAGATCTTCAACTGATTGGACGAGGCCCACTCAGTTGTGGAGGGCTTTCTGCTTTCTCCAAGTTCACCAGGTTAAATGTTCACCTCATCCCCAAAAACATCTCCTAAGTTAACATGGAAAATGAACCATCGCACTGAGTATTAAACGACCCCAAATTTAGTGCCTTAAAACAACAACAATGACTCTCTGGGTCCACCGGGTCGTTCTTCCAATCTGGACCAGGCTCAGCGGATGAGGGCAGCGCTCCGTCATGCTTCTGCAGTCGGCTGGTATAGGCTGGCCTCGGATGAACTCAGTCCTGTATCTGCAGTCGGCTGGTATAGGCTGGCCTGGGGTGGGACTGTTCGTCTCTGTTCCACACAGCCTCTCATCCTCCAGCAGAGGAGGCTGAGCTTCCTTATTTGCCAGCTGGGAAGGGTTCCCAGGGAGCAAAGCAGGTAAGTGAGAGCTCTTGCCTCCCAGGCTCTGAACAGGCTCCCCCTCACTTCTGCAATACTCTGCTGGCCAAAGTGGGTCAGGGCACCCGCCAAGATTCAAAGGGTGGAGAAATGATTCTGCGTCTCGATGTGCAGAGCTTCAAAGTCCCATCACATAGACTGCAGATACAGGGCAAGGAAAATGGCTGTCATTTTCACAGTCTACCAGAGTGGGGCTAGCCCCAAATGTGAGTGGCTGGAAGGGACACTGCTCTTGTTTGGGGGCAGTTTTTCGGGACCTGGTGCTGCCAGGTGTTTAAAATGCTTCTCTGGGGGTGAATCTAGCTCTTGGAGAAGGAACATGAAATATGAGAAAGATCATGGGCTTTAAAATCAGACGGATCTGGGTTTGACTCGGCATCTTCATGCGTGTTAGGAAGAAAGGCAACCCTTGCCTTCAGCTGGTGCTGTCCCACTAGAGAGCTCTCCTTCAAACAAGCTTCCTCGCACACCCACAGCCTGCACCCCGACATGCGGAAACCCTCAGCTGTGAACACGGGCTAACGCAGTTAACCTCTGAGCTTCAATTTCCACCTCTGCTCATGGGCATCCTCATACCTCCCTCACGAAGGTTGCCTGATAATTCAAAGTGTTAAGGTATATAAAGCACCTAGCACAGGGAGGGCTTGGCGCTCAGGAAATTTCTGTGCCTTTCCTGCCTCTCTGCTGTAAGGAGGGGCAACAGTAAAGAGAACTTCAGAACATTGGGAGTTCGCCTGAGAGTCTTTAGCCAAAACAATTGGGAAAGGATGGAAAAGGGAAGAAACCTATAAGGCGGCTTCCAGCCATTGAAACTGACTTGAGGGGAAGGAGCTCGTTGGAGAGCCTGGCCTTTCCCCTCATCCTTTGTCCTTTCCCCCAGAGGTACACCAGTTGCACAAGGTTGTCGCTGCAGTCGTTGAAAGGGGATACCATTATCTTGAACAGAACCATCTTAAAAGTTATTTGCAGTGGACTGGAAAACATTTCAAATTACCGCGTGAAAGAGGGGAGAGGTGAAGAGAGAATAAGGCTCGGACTTTTTACCAACAGATCCAATATTCATGTATGAAGGAGGAGATCAGAAACTAAACCAAGGGTGACACGAGTCATACACAGATCACACTAGGAGTTAGATTTTAACCTAACCGGGGTGTTCATTTATGTGTTCAGTCCACATCGCCTAGAAACAGTTTTACGCTGTTATGAGTTCCTCCCAAGGAAGGAGTTCTTCATTGGAAGGAGTGGTTCTGATCTCCTCTCACCTGATGCTCACAGGCCATTATAAACTCCATTTGTATTTCTGGCTTCAGAAATTAAATTGAAGGTATGAGCCAGCGGGTCCACTAAATTAGAGATTATTGCTTGTGGCACTCTGTGTGAGCCAGGAGAAGCTCGGTCCTTTTAATTAAGAATTTGTTTTCACTAACAACACGAGCAAATGAATAACATTAAGTCAACATTGAACCCACTTGCCGGGGGGGGGGGTACAGGATGTGGGAATAACTGAGATAATGCAGTTGTAGTATAGACCTGATGTGCAGAGTTCGCTTATGCTTCAGAAATAGCATCTTTGGAGCAACTGAATACAGTCTGTAACACAGGGCAGGGAAATCTTTTGAGCAGCAAGAGAAGATGATTGCTGGGGTGGGAAAAGAGGAAATTCTGAACTTCCACTTAAAATTAGAAGAAAAGCAAGATCAGTAGGGAATACAGAGTTTTAAAGACAAAATTCTCTAAATGCTGACTTTGGAAGAGAATTTTCAGGATATATGGGTTCTGTAATCAATGCTTTTCAACCTGTCACTTCACTTACCATTTATTGAATACCTACTGTATGCCAGATACATGCGTACAGTATTTTATTCTAAATACCTATGAGATGAATAGTCTTACTGTTTACTGATGAGGAAACACTGAGAGAAATTATCTTACTCAAGGTCACATGCTTAAATTATGGCAGAGTTGGGGTTCCAAACCAAGTATAATCTGCTTCCAGGACATATGTTGTTAACTACGAGGCCATACTGCCTGACTCTCTTTTTGCCCCCTGAGAGAACAGATTATTCAGGCTTTTGAAGCCACAAACTAAAAATAACAGAAAAGAGTTTAGGGAACCAAAGCACGAGATTAATTTTACCAAAATATTGTAAGTGGAGTTTAGACAAGAGATTTGGGTGTATTTTTCTCTAAAGTTTGTCTTCAAAATAGAACTCTGTGTGTGTGTGTGTGTGTGTGTGTGTGTGTCCCTTCATAAAAATCTCATATATCATATATATGCCATGGAAAGTCTTTAATTTCACAGGATGATGTAACATTTCTCTGCATTTGCCATAAAGAATCCACTCATACCCAGGAAGACACTTCTATTGTATTTGAAACACTTTATATCTTAAGCCAAGTGGTTGTTTTCATATTATTCTCTATGCTTTATTTCATTAAAATTGACTCCACTGAAATTGAAGTATTTTTGAGAGATGTAGATTTACTGAATATTTTGTAGAAAAAATGGAGAGGGGGTTTTTATTACAGAATCCCATGGTATTTTATTTAAAAAAATCCTCACAGGACCTATTTTGTCTTCCAAATCTTTCTTCTTTGCTACCAATCGTATGGTCTCTTCTTCCCATTCCCAATTCTCTACCCCTCTGGCTTGCAGATCATCCTTGTGAACCTGAAGTCATATTTTCTTTTTAATGCAAATCAACCTAATTTTCCCCATAGCCCTAGCTCTAAATACAAAAGTCCCCACTCTGACTGAGGATGAAGATATTATTTGCCTCAGCAAACAGAAGACCCTCCTGTTACCAGGGTCATTCTCTTTAGAAGGGTAGTATAAAAGACAAAAAAAAAATTTTTTTTAATCATTATAACAGAGAAAATAGTCTTATTTAAGACCCAAACTAGCTCTGCTCCTTCTATCTCCTAAAGGTGGATTTCCTAATTCATACCAGGAAAGTAAATGTCTCTCCTCTTTCTTTCCATTTCAGAAACCAATGGAAAAAGAAAGAAGGAAAGACTGAAACGTCAGAGTTCTCTGCAATTCTGCTGTGTCCTAGCACACATTCAGCATGGACGTACATTCATGGTAACAGAAGCCTAACCAAATCATTACCTTTCCGCGTGGGGATAAAATTTCCAGAATGCACATTGACATCACTCTTCCTTTCTTAAAATCCCCTAAGTCATAATAAGCTTAGGGGACAGTTTTTTCCCTGCTATTTTTGACAAATCCTCAGAGGCTGCAATGATATTTTTGATGCCCTTCATAATATCAAAGGACTTCTACCAATTCTGAATTTTTCCCTGATCTTTACCATCTTGATAACTGGCCTCTCAAGTTGCAGCAAACCTTTCATCCATTGGGCTACTCTTCCTAGGTATTCTTCCTGGATACACTTCCAGCACTATCTCTCGCATGTTTTCTTTAGCTCTCATGGGTTATAACTTCACAATAGGAGAAAGAAAAAGTCCAAGGCATGCTAGCCCTAATTCTACTGCACTGGCTGAGTCAACTATGAAAATATCCTAAAGCATGCCTGCCAGTCAGCTTGTCCCTCAATGTACTTGAGGTTCCCATTGAATCTTCCATTCAGGGACGTGTCCTATAGGAGAAAAATCTGCTTCACAGCAGCAGAGAAGATCTATGCCAGCTACTTAAAATAGTCAACATAGTTTTTCATTCTTAAACCTAAACAATAGCTAATGATCACCAGATATCTGAGAAAACTAGTACCATAAGAGAGAAAAGTAAAGGGAAATAAAGAGAAAACCTGACTCCAGAGGAAACAGAAATAATTCAGGTAACTGAATAATAATAGTAATAATAACAGCAATAATAATAGTAAATGTTTAGCATGTGGAACATGACCGATGATAACAATAATAATACATACATTACTGAACACTGACCGTGAGCCAGGTCCTGTTTTAAACACTGTGCTTCTATTTACTTATTTAATCCAAATGAAAAACCCATAATGGTCCCTATTTACAGGTGAAGAAACTGAGGCCCAGAGAGGCTGAGTAAAATACCCAAGGTCACACAGTTCATAAGCAGCAGACCCCAACCAGGTCTATTTAATTCCTAAGCCTGTGTTCTTAGTCCCTATGCTGCGTTGCATTGAGAGCCTTCATTTTTGAGTTTTAGATGCTTCGAAGTCCTCACTAGCATCTATCTCAAAGGATCCATCAAGTTATCAAGTTCTTACAAACTAAAAACACTTAAGTTCCAGCCTGACTTGACGAAGTCTGGGAAAGGGCCTGAGCTTAAATTCCATCCCTATCTACATACGTGTTGGAGATAAGACTACCGAAGTAAAGCCTACAACTTCAAGAATACCTATAAGCATCATTCACAGTATGTCAACACTAAAACTTGCTGCATCCAGATCCCTCAGGACTGGAAATAATCTGAATCATCTGACACTACTTCCTCCAGAGGCTGGAGATGTTGCTCATAGACAACAAACTGTGTAATCTAATATACTGAAACTTGTTACAGGGGTTTGCGCAACTAATTTGCATAGCAAAATGATCCAGATAAACTGGTTGTGTAGACAGGCCATGGTTGGTGAAATGAGGCTGAATTTTGATTACTCAACTGAAATAGTTTAGTGGGATTTTGCAAATCGGACATAATGATTTTGAAATGTTTTCCCATAACAATTTGGTAAGTTCTGCTTTGTATTAATGAAGTGAAACACTAAGACAATTATCCAGTTATTTCAACTCTTTTACTTTTGCCTGCTCTCCAGTGGTGAGGATTGTGATATTTAGGAACATGAAGACTAACCTCATGCATAATGATTTAAAATTGCAATATGTGAACATAAGGACAGAAATAAGTGGCGTGTAAGAGACCTCATCTCTTTGAAAATGAACGCTGGCACTACGGAAGGCCTAATAAGTAAGATGATGTGTGACACAAAGTGAAGCAAAGCCTTAATGAACCTCATTTTCTGATTTGAAGGTAACGCGTCTAATCCTATTGTAAAAAACAAAGTCACCCCAGATTCTCTAGGTGTCAGGGAAGCAGCAAGTAGATTTATAGGAAAAGAAAATACACACACACACACACACTCTCTCTCTCTAATATATATATTATCTTTTCCTATATATATTTAATATATAAATGCAATATATATATATATTCCATTTGCTTGCTTAAGGAAAGATCTAGAATCTACCTCTTTTTAGAATACTGAAACTACGCTTAGGAAAATAAAATATTATGACTATAATTTTTAAACGTAGAATCTTTCTTATATCAGTGGAAGAATAGCCACTGAGAAAAAAGACTTAATTTCCTTTTACAAATAGCTGTGGATCAGAGTACAACAATAAGTTCTAACTCTGCTATTGCTGTGCATTTAAAGCCAAGATGATGACTGTATTGAAAAGGAGGGAAGAGAAAATCAATAGATTATTGCTTCAATGGAGCTCACTACAGTGCTGATTAGAGAACACAAATGGATTGCATAATAGTAAAATAACTATAAACTGGGGATGGATTTAAGCCTATGTTAAGACCATTCTTAACTGCATTGTATCTTTAGAAAACATGCATTGAAATTACAACAGCAAATTAAATCTATTCAACCGCAAAATTTAATACATAAGAAATAGCATTTATTAATGATCTGGAAGAGGGAGTAAATAGCATGTTAATGAAATTTGCAGATGATACTAAATTGGAAGGTGTTACAAACAACAATGTGGACAGGAGTTTAATACAAATGGGCCTTCAAAAGTTAGGGAAAGCCAATGGTGACCAAAAAAAAAAAAAAAGCATATAGAACACATAAAAATATTCATTGAAAAATTTTCAACTTGAGAAACAATTATATAAAAGAAGCATGGATGGAAAAATGACCTTGAAATTTGATCAGGATTTCCGGTATGATAAACTGGTTAATCCACTCTTGAGAGGTCCTAGGCCAGTTACTGGGAAGGAGTCATTCCTTCACTCATTCATCCCCTCTATAGGCAGACCAGAAGAACTATGCTGCTTACTTGCAGACTTTCTGGAGGCAAGCAAAATGAAGAAAACAGCCCAGGTAAAATAGTTTTTAAAAATTGCTTATTGAAGAGAAAGGAAAGATTCTTGAATAGGGAAGACACATGATTACATATTGGTATCATCATCTAATAATGTTTACATTGAAAAATTGATAGATACCTGAAAATTTTATGTAAAAGATGGTTGATGTCCCTTGATTGTTTATGAGCATTTATTCATTGGAACTAATAATTACCTTATGAAATACAGTTCTTCCTTTTCCAGATAGCAACAGATGGAAGAGTTTTCCTTCTTAATCTCATGTGCCCAAATCTAATAAATTTGTGATATTCTGAATGCCATGTGGGATAATATCATTGGTCTTCTTAGAATGTCCGGAAGCTTAGATCTGAATTTGCATCATCCAGAAGAGCAAGATGGGAAAGCTCTGGAGGTGCTAAGAAACTAAGTAATGTTCCTCCAGTGTCCTACCAGCTCGTCTGGGGCTAAAATACAGTTATCTGGGGACGAACGCTCTGGTCTATTTATTGTCTCTGTTGAAGCAGAACCCTCAACGTCAGAAACATGACTATTTTCATTGCATTCTCTATTTCCCTTAAGATTCATGCTCCCTTTGAGTAGAACCTGCCACTGCCACATGTGTGAGGGAGGGAGGAGTGAGCATTCCTGGCGGCCCGGTGTGATGCCGAGGGTGAGAACCGATGGAGGAAAATCCAGGCAAGGGGGTGGAGGTGTTGAAAGGAGGGCAGCGTCAGGCTGGTGAAGATGGGGGATAATGTCAGTGAAGAAAAGCTGGATTAGATCGCGAGCCCTCAGGATCTTGGAGTGTATTCAGTAGGCAGCAAAGTCTCAGTAAAAGTGTTTGAGTAAAGGTTTTTGAATTTTGATACAATTCTATGTACTGTGTTAGGTATTGCTTCCAGATACATGTTATTCCCTAGAATAACATGCGTGCCGCCTAGGTCTTAACCCAAATTGCAGAAATGTTAAACAGGACAGGATAGAGAGCAGAGGCCAGCAACATACTATTAGAAACCCTTTGTGAGGGAATATTGCACCCTGAGTGACATCAGCACTTTTGGGGTGTACCTTTGAAGGTGTTTTCAAACTAACAGCAATTTACTGTGTTATACTGTCATTCGTTAAAAGCTGATTTATAAAGTCGTCTTGAGAAACAACCTTGTCATGTTTCACTGGGGAAGTCCCCCCTGTCCTCCATGATTCCCCCAGAGAAAGCTAGGTTTTTCCGGTACGTCTTGATTCCAATGAATCTGTGTTGGTTCCTGGTGCTCACATTCAAAGCAATTACCAGCTTTCCATTTAATCGTGGCATTTAATACTAACTCTAGGATCTTGCCAGAAAATCATACCAATTGTTACGTATTTGGGGAAGAAGGATATGAGTTCCTTGCAATAAAGTAGGGCTAAGAACAAACACGAGAGATGGCAAGGCTCAAGGCTGAAAGGGTATGAGAAACTCGGTTATGATTCGGTCACATGTTAGATCTGGGATATTCAGGAAGAATATTACGGCAAACAATAGCAAAAGTAAGCAGTGCATAGGACTCCAGACTCGAAGGTAAGTAGGCTTCATCGTGTCACATGACCATCAGGCAGTATGGTCCCCACTAAGAGATAGCTGCTTAGGGATAGGGCTGGCACCACATCCCGGGTTATTGGAGGTCTAGCAAAGTGCTCTGTCCTATTCTGGGCAGCTGCCCTTTGACTCTGCTTCTTGAGGCAGGCGGGATACAAGGCCACTGATTCCCTCTACCTCCGGAGCACTCTAATCTAGCGGTTCTCCAAATGCAGTTGGGAACCTCTTCAGCGAGTCTGTGAGGTCAAAACTCATCTCATAAAGATACTAAGGTGTTGTTATCACTGTACTCTCTTTCGAGTGAACAGTGGGCTTTCCCAAAACGTACATGTGGTGTGATACTGGACCACATGAAATGCAGCAGCAGATACGGGAATTCAATCGTCTTCTTTTAGACCAGACATTATAGAGATTGGCAAAAATATAAAACAATGACATTCTTATTTTGCACAATATTTGTTTTTTATCAACATATGCTATTTATGCTAGCATAAGTGAATTTTAAATAGATTTCTGTTTTGATTTCTGCTGTGATAAATAGTGATAGATAGAACTTACCTATACAGAAACTATTTGGCACCCTCGGGCACTCTAGAGTGTAAAGGAGTCCTGAGACCAAAAAGTTGGAAAATCGCTTTATCTAAAAGAACGAACCCTGAAGTCCACCTCTTGCTCCCTGAGGGAAGACAAGTTACTAAAGCTTTCCAGCACTTTTTCCTGCCCTACAGCGTGGGATGATGTTTCCAACTGCCCGATAGGGTTGTTGCGAAGATCAGATGCACAGTCCGTGCACAACTCTTAGCTCAGTGCTTAGCACCGGGGCACCCGGTAAATAGTAGCCATCGCGAGTATAATCATCATGATCAGTATTCTTATTGCTTCTGCTGCTACTATTACTACCATCACGAGGATGATTACCACTGCCTGACAATACCTTTACTCAGATAGTCAAAGAATTTATTCCTTGAACTTGTTAAATGCTCTTGGGCCTTTATACTTATTGTTCCCTCTGCCTGTAATACCTTTCCCCCCTTTCTGTCCAGCCAATTCGCTCCATTCTTCTCCCATGGACGAGGAGGTCCCTTGACCTCTCAAACCCGTGTTATATGCCCTACTGTAATCCCACATCCTTGCCTTCTTAAGAGCACACCACAGTACAATCACTTGTGTGGGAGGGAGAGAGAGAAAGCACACGAGCCAGGGGAGGGGCAGAGAAGCAGACTCCGAGGAGCAGGGAGCCCGACGTGGGACTCGATCCCAGGACTCTGGGATCATGACCTGAGCCGAAGGCAGACGCTTAACCACCTGAGCCACCCAGGCGCCCGAATTCTTCGGTCCTTAAGTTAGATGCGAAAGTTAAGTTCCAACAATGACCTGGGCTTCACTCCTGATTTTAAGGTCATGATTGGTTATCTTAAAGGATGTGGGGGGACTGTGTGCCTTCATGTCCCAGGGGTTCAACATGGTGCAGGAGGGAGAGCACCAGCCTTTGTGCAAAAGCTGGTAATTCGTAGCTATGATTTAGATACAGACCAATCACAGTCTGCCATGGAGGACTGAGATGGCTGGAGAGAATGCTCCTGGGTCCCCGTGTGCCTCAGAGCTCTCCTCACCACAAAGGGCGGGAAGGATGATCAGAACGCTCTCTTCCTTGTAAATTGCCTTTCCTTCTATCCTTAATAGAATATATGTCTGCACTTCTCTGATCCTCCGGTAGCTGGTGGCAGTTTCAGAATTTCTATTCAAGAGGAGCTTAGGGACAACAATCTGAATGGGAGACCAGAAGACTTTTTTTCCTTAAGCTCTATTTGCATAGCAAATACACTGTTTTTTCCTGACATTGCATATTTATTTTGGAGGGTGTTCTTGGATATAAGAGGGTGCTAAGGACTCCCAATCCACCCCACTGCTGAGAGTACATCTATTTTTAGTGCGGAGACATTTGAAGTAAAGGGATAGGAAGGCTCGATAGGAGAGGTTTGACTAGGTCTCTTTTGCTATTGCTCTTCACATTGGTAAACCTATGCAGGTGAGAATTAACCAATATGATCTCAAAAAAAGATTGGAAAGTTTGAAAAAGCAGAGTCGGCCATGGGAATAAGCACTAGACTATATTTATTAAGGGGCTCGGAGAGATCAGTAGAGTCGTAAGGAAATGGGCAACCTGGCCAAAGAAGAGTCAGACTTGAGGCGTCCAGTTTATCACACAATTATGCATTTATTTCAGCTATGGGCAGATACAGCAGAAATAAGATATGACCTCAAGGAACTTGTAACCTGGTTGGGGAGATAAGAGAATGCCTACCAGTTTATCATGTAAGCGTATTTGTGAAACTATGATGTCGTGTCACTGTTCCTGCTCATTATTCTCTTTGCCTAATTATGTACGGAAAATAGAACGAAGGAAAAATGGATGGGAAGGAAGGGGAATGTGGTGAAAATATTAAGACACTTAAGGCATGTGCTTCAAATTTAAAGTGATACAGTCACAGTTTTAAAGCTGGAGCCTGTGGCTAGCATCTCACCGGGCCTTCTTATTTTGCAGAGCAGAAAACCGGGCCTGTCTAGCAAAGCACCCCAGCTGGTAAGTGGCAGGACTAAAACCAGAAGCCAGGTTCTCTGATTCCCAGTCTTCGTGTCTTTGCCATCACAGTGTAGTGTCTTGTGAGGTAGAACGACTAGAGTCACATGATACATGGGTCTATCCTGAAGAGTCTTACTTTACTCTTCCATGTTTAGATGATTTTCAGAATTATTTGATTATCTACATCAGGAATTCGGTTAGCATGACAGTTTTCATCAATCCTAATTTCTCAGTTACCTAAATAGAATCCATCAGTGCTGAAATCCCTAGTTCTCACCAAAGGGAAAATTCAATCATTTGAATAACAGACGAGAACGTGGTGTGTTTTTAGCTTATATTCACCCATCCCTCTGCTTTCATATTTTCAACTGTCTGACGATTTACAATTCTCTTTCTCTCCTGACCTCTTTCGGAG
Source organism: Potos flavus (assembly GCA_028534135.1). NCBI lineage: Eukaryota > Metazoa > Chordata > Mammalia > Carnivora > Procyonidae > Potos > Potos flavus. The sequence goes on from CM052883.1 coordinate 119,864,656, forward strand.
TCTCCCTTTCATATTTCAACTGCTGCATCTCTACCTGTTTTTCCTCCCGTGAGCTCTATCTCAACAGGAAGCCAGCTTCTCCCCCGCAGATCCCTATTCCTGTCAGTGGAGCCACCCTTCTTCCGGTCACCCAGGCCTGAAACCTTCGCATCATCTCTGACTCTTTCCTTCTTCTCTTCCACGCCCCCAGCTTCTGTGCCTCTTCCTGAAACATGTCTCTCAATTCCATTCCTCCTTTTCCAGGTCCATTTCCCGCCCTCCTGCTCGGGTCCTCACAATCCCATTACCAGGTCCTGACAGTATTTACCTCTCCTGCTGCTTCCCAGTCTTGCCTGAACGGCGCATCCTACAACCTCCTGGACTGCTCATCCTACAACCTGGACCGCTGGCTCTCTAAATCACTGTTCAAACACAAACACCTATTTTAACCCTTTAAGTCTAACTTCCCTCAGTTCCCCAGGGCCCATAGATGATAAAATCCGAACTCAAACCCCTGGAAAATGCTGCCAGTACCTTTGCGACCTCGTCTCGCCTTTCCCCCACAGAGCCATCTTTCCCAATCAACAATTACTTTTCTTCCCAATACTTATTGCTACCTCTTGCTCGACACCTGGGATGAACTCTTGTGTCCTCATCTGAACTCAGTTTTGTTAAAGTCACCCAGCAGGGCAGCAGACCATGACCCCTCCTCGAAAAATTCCGTAGGTATTTACTGATGGTCCCTCCCAGGAAGCCTTCAGCCCTATCTCCTAGAAATATCTTTCCAGGTCTGTGCCCTTCCCAACCAGATAATTAACTCCTGCGGGGCATGAAGCAGCCTCCCGTCTCTTTGTGTTCCCAGCGCCTCTGACAAGGTAAATGTTGGTTGATAAGGACTGAGTCGCCCCGACAGGTGGTGGGAACTTGTAAAATGAGCTGAAAGCTACCGAGAAGCCCAGAGGCACGCCTCCCTCTCCCGGCGCCCCGCACTGCAGGGCCGGCGCTCTTCCCACCGAGTTCCTCCATCCCTCCCGCCGGGCGGCTGCCGGGGCGCAGGGGCGCACCGAGCCCTCGGGGGGCGCAGGCCGGGGAGGCCGGCGAGAGGCCCGGCCGTTCCGCGCTCGGAGGTAGGTGGTGCTGTTGCCGCGACTGTCTTCCTCATTGGCGCGGGGCAGAGAGGCGGAATGTTCAACTCCTGACTCGGGCGGAAGCGTGGGAGCCGCGCGGGCCTCCGTCCTCTCGACCCCCGGTCGCCGCCCCTGCCCTCGGCGCGCGCGGGGCCTCGGCGCCCCCGGCTGCTGCTCGCGCCCGGCCCGGGAGCCAGGTAAGGGGCCGGCGAGAGGCCGCGGAGGGCGAGGGGTGGGGCGGAGGCCCGCGCGGCTCGCGAGTCTCGGGGCCGAGGCCCTGGCGGCCTGCGGGGCTCCGCTGCGCGCCCTCTCGACCCGGGGCCCGCGCAGGCGGCTGCGGCCCGAGCGAGCGTTGCCGGGGTTCCCCGCGGCGGCGCGGAGGGCCCGGCGAAGTTCGGGCAGGTCCCACGCAGAAGTTGGCGTCCGGAAGGGCGGGCGCAGCCTGTCGGGCTTTCCCGGCCCTGCGCGCGGCGCGGGCGCGGGAGCCGCCGCTTCCCCTCGCCGGACGCCGGGACCCCGCCGGCCGAGCCCGCCAGCCCCGGGGCCCGAGCGCCGCAGCGCGGGCCTCGCCGCCAGCGACGAGGCCCCTCTGGGAGAGGAAACGCGAGTCTTCCAAATCAGGGCAGGGCGCGGGCCGCTTCCCAGCAGAGGGCTGTGCGTGCGAGTGGAGACCACTAACTTCTGCTTTCCACCCGGCCGGGGCGGCTTCTCCCACCGCCAGCCGCCCTCCCCGGCCCTCCCCGGGGCCGCGTGCAGCTCGTGACGCCCGCACCCTCCGGCGGCCCCCTCTGCCTCTCACGGGGGGCGAGGGTGCTGCTCGGCGACCCCGTGGCGGCACCCGGGCCCCGGGCTCCGAGACTTGCCCCTGGCCGGGAGGGCCAAGCTGAGGCCGCCGCCACCCTTGGCTGGCTCCTGACAGCTTGCAGACCAACTTTACTACGGACCCGGAGAGATGGGCCCGAATTGCCTAAAAAATGGGGCAAGTCATTATTAGATTGCTGGAAGTGTGTGTTTCTGATGCGCCTCGACATGTTTGCATAAGCGCTGTTTATGGAGGACATAATTAGTATTTTTGTTAGTTTCGTTAATAACGAAAGCAGCATCATTTAGTGGCCCGATCCAATGATACGACGATAAGCAGCTGTCTATTAATAATGGTGTATTAGAATCCACTTAACAGAATAATGCGAGGATATCTGAGTAAAGATGGTTGCTAAAGTATGTTCTGTTTTATCCCTGAAGCCGTTTTAGGAGAGCTTTCTTGCTTTCCTGACCTCACTTGACGTGAATGGTCGGGATTCAGTGGATCAGAACCTACAAACACATTTAAAGACAAAAATAAACAAGTGCTTCAAGACAGTTAATGACTTCTTTGTAGCGGGCCTAGCTCCACAGTAAAATTTCATGTCGTTTTTTGATTAAAAAAAAAAAACATGATGGATGCATTTTAATTATGGTTTTTGGTCATTTGTAGAGCCTTTGTTTAAAGTTCCTGCTACAATAGTGAGAGATTAGGGAGATTGCAAATGAACATGAATTTGGTTTGTTTGGGAAGAGTGAATTAAGATAAAGGAAAATGGTCCCATAAAGCAATGTGTACTGTTCATTTTAGTCTTTCACAACATAATTCCTATTATAACTTTTCGGGGAGTTTTTGTTTTTTTTTTTAACCTGGAAAATATTGTTTGATTCAGAAGTTATAGTGGTAATAATTCCAAAGTGAATGACCACAGTGGAATGGCAAGGAGCCTTTTCTTGTCTAGGAAAGCAAATAGATGACTGATCTCTTCTTACTCTTTTCGGGAACACATAAGACACATTAAAAAGAGAGAGAAATATCCAAATATTAAGCAGGAGGATTTGGATCTAAAAATGGATAGTCAAAGATCTTGGGAACTAAGGGACCTTCTTGCCAAATAAGGAAACTTGGCAAGCTGCACTGTGTATTTTAAGTTAGCACAAGAGTGAGTGTTATTGGCAATATATTGGCTGAGTGCCTATCTGGAATGAGCAGTGAAACTGACTTTGACAGGGCTACAAAACTATAAACAGGAGTTAGGAGTGTGGAGGGAATAATCTAGTCAGAGAAAACACTGGCGACATTACAGTGAGGTTTCGTGAAAAGAGGTCAGACATACAGTGAAGCTATTAGTGTGGAGTCAAAGAGAAAAATGGACAGTTTTTAGAAATTGTTGGATTCAGAGAAAAGAGAGGAGCGAATCAATGCTTTTTTTCTTTTTAAACCCAGAAAAAGGTGTTTGTGGTGATATAGTACTTCTTGGAATGAGATAGCCTTGTATCTGTATCCAGAGATACTGAAAATAAAAATCAATTTGGATCATTTGTTTTCCATTTTATTCTGCCCAGGACAGATTGACAGGGAGGGTGTCTTGTCTATCTAAATGTAATAGGAATAGCTAAGGCGCCTTTTGGTCTTACTGCAGAGAAGATTTAGGCTACTTCTTTTGTGGCCTATTAACCTTGCCCCACTACACACAAATAAGCCAGAGCTCCAGCTGTGACCAGAAAACTGTACCTGTTAAGGAAAGAGAGCTATAAATGTGAGAGCTTAGATTGGTTTGCCTGATACATGGGTGCTTTTGTGTCGGACCCTCCCACGGGCTGCTGAAGCATCGATTATGCCCTGATAGCAGTTAAATAATCCCAACCCAGGAGAAGATTCTGTGAGAACAAAGCAGCCGTGCATTGACACCCTAACCCTGCATCACAATTGCTAATAGGAAATTAAAGCCTCAAATTGAACTTTAGGTGGATAATAAGCAATCTAGTGATTACTGTCATACAGAAAGGGCTTGTTTAAAAAAAAAAAAAAGGCAGATTTGAAGGAGGGGACAGAATGATACAGTGGAAAAAAGACCTACGATATGGTAAATAAAAAAAACGATATGACTTTGAAGTCAGAGCTGAGTTTGAGTCCTAGTCATGTCACTTGTAAGTTAGGTGATTGGCTTGGGCAGCTCTCATTCCCTTCATCGTCTGTTTTCATGTGCGTAAATTGGGGACAGTGATACCTGCTTGCCGCATAAGCCTGTGAGACAGCACCCGAAACTTCAGCCACCATACCTGAGTGGTAGAGTTAGACGCAGAGCAAGTTGCTTGTTCCATCTGTACCCGGGTAAGTCTTGCCCTTGGTAGCTGGCCCCGTTCCCGAAGCATACTTCATGGGAGTGTACAGGACTGGGAGGTTTTCCTAGCGACTCTTCTGCTTTAAGTCTAAGGATTTGTAAAGCAGCTTTGTGTACCTCTGTGTTTACGTACAGCTTTATGATATTTGGGGGGAAAGAATCTGAAGCTTATTGCATTTAAATATCTATATGAGGAATTTGAAGAACTCAGGAGTTATATGAATAGGGGAAGGTTATGACCTAGAAGACCAAAACCAAAATTACTTGGGACCATTCTTAGAGCTGGCTTCCAGCACAGCTTATCTTCAGGGGCTGACATCCTTCTTTCTGGACTCTGTAGAGGAAAACCAAAAAGAGAAGGCAAGAATCGCTATCTAAAGGTCATGGAGTGAATCTTTGTTTATGAAACTTTTCTACCAAAGTACCCTGTTGTGGAGAAGAATGTATTTCTTTTTTTTTTTAAATTTTTTAAAATTTTATTTATTTATTTGACACAGAGAGAGAGATCACAAGTAGGCAGAGAGGCAGGTAGAGAGAGAGGAGGAAGCAGGCTCCTCGCTGAGCAGAGAGCCTAACGCGAGGCTCGATCCCAGGACCCTGAGATCACGACCCCAGCCGAAGGCAGAGGCCTTAACCCACTGAGCCACCCAGGCACCCCAAGAAGAATGTATTTCTTCAGGGATCTGTAAATAGAGCCACAAATACTCCCCCATGTAAACAAGCACTTTCTTTAAAAATCTTGTTATTTCATCTTAAAAATTCATCTGAATGTTGCCTTCTCTTCTGTACTGTGACTTTATTGAACAAACCAGGACAGGCAGGCACTTGGCGTGTTTATTCCCCCAGACATCAGGGTGAAACGGACTCGTAGGTCGTGGGTTTATCCACACACCTTCTGCACGGTGCTGGGCGCGTGCGGAGGGGGAGGAGCCTGGCTCTGATTAATGCACCTGCCCGGTTAGGCTTTGCAGCCCCGCCCACCGCATGGGGTAATGCGGTTCCATTTTGCGGAGAAAAGAATAGCAGTAGATTGTCACCCAGAGAGTTTTTCTTTTCTTTTCTTTTTCTTTTTCTTTTTTTTTTTTTTTGAGAGTTTTTATTTTCGATGGTTATCCTGGGGCTTTCGGCGCGTACAAAGTTCTTTGCTTTGGGAACGGAGGAGAGGGCGGGGTGAGGGGAAAGAATAGTTGTAGGATAGAAATCCGGAATATGACTCTTGCCTTCCCAGCCAGTTTGGGAGGAGAAATTGAGGAGTGTGGCCCAGTTATCTCCACCATCTCCGTCGCTGACGGCCAGCACTGCTCTGCCTTGCCGGGGGCTCCTGGGTCAGGTTCACGTATCCCTGGGAAGGGAGACCATCCATCCTGTGTAGTAGGTTGATTAGTCATAGAATACTCATAGGGTCGCTGTTCTGGCTGTTGCAAGAATCTTCTGTTCCGCGTGCGCACCTCCCGTTGAACCCTCTCCGCGATAGACAGCTCACTACTAGACAGAGTGGCATATTTGCTTCTTAGGCGACTCTAATAACCAGGAATTCTCGCTGTAATTTTTAGATCCGCGAAGCATGACATAGGTGCTCCGTGGCCTTCTCTGGTTTTAACAATCCCCATTTGCTTTCATCTTATGTCGAGGTTACCAGGTTCTAACTGTCTTATTTATCCTTCTCAGGGAACATTAGTTCTAGGTAATTAGTCCAAGAGCCTACCTGTGTGCTAGTGGCCAGGACAGGTCAGACCGTTCCTGTTTGACAGAAGATGGTCAGGGGTAGACACGAAAGCCAAGGAGCAGCAGCAGCATGAGGGATGGCTAGGCCCGCCGACTGAAGTAAGCCTTGTTTACTCTTGTTTTCTCCCGCACTCCCACTCCCGCCTCCAAACATCTGTGAATTCCTCTTCCAGGCGGCCAGTGGAAATGTGCCCTCCAAATGCTCCTTTGCTCCCCTCATAGACTCTGGCCCAGCTCTCTTCTGGGGCCTCCAGCCCTTGGACACGGTGCCTCTGCAGGGACCCCAGGTCACCGATGGTACCTAGTTGGGCTTCTGTTTGAGCCCAGACACGTTTCTACACATAATTTCTGTGGCATAAGTGCCCCTGCGTCCTTCGTTCCTCTTCCTCCACTATTTTGCCTCCAGGAACATTTCTGGCAGGGAAGTGTGTCACGGAAGTCTGTCTTCATTAATCGGAATCTTAAAGTACAAATCAAAAATGTTTCGTTTAACTGGCTCATTTTTATTTTAACCTTTGCTCTAATTAGAGGAATTCATTACTTGTAAGGTGAACCATAGACACAAAGAAATGAAACAGTAGCTGTTCTATTTTTTAGAGTCTCAAAGTCTACTTCTCTCTGATATCCTCGACTAAAGAGCCTATTCACTGAGCCCGACCTGTTCTGCACAGATCGGCTGCTTTTCAGTGGCGGCCTTGAAGGCACGAAGGAGTATCCGTGGCAGACGCGCTGCTAGTTGGTTCTATTTGCATACCTAGTCTCCTCTAGCTAGTCTTACAGATCTTTTTTTGAGAGGTTTAAAAACAAAAACAGTAGACGAACAGCCCTGTTCAAGAACAGAATGTTAGAATCTTTGCCCTTGCTGTTCTGAACAAAGACACCAAATTCAAGCTCTCCCTGTGTTTTGAAGATTAGACTTGGAGGAAAAAAATCATTGTAGAACCATAATCCAAGCGGTATTGTTTCAATACACATGAAGGTAAAGCACATTTTTGTCTTATTCACTCATCTATGTTAAGGAGGCTGAAACAATACTAGCATAAATAAATATTAGAGCAGCAAGGTTGGCAGAAGAATTTGTTGAGGTCTGTTCTCTAAAAGGTTTGTTTTTTGTTTTTTTTTGGGGTCCTCTTCAGGTCATTCTAAAATAAGTTTTTTTTCCTATATTGCATCAAAAATTCCTATATTGCACAAAAAAAGTAATTTTTGTGAGGAAAGGAAAAAGGAAAATGTCAGGGATAGAAAAAGAGGAAGAATCTGCATTCAGAAATTATAGGCTCATATAAATCTAAAAGATAGAAAAATCCAGAAAAAGTCCAAAGACCTATTTTCTAGTATAGTTAGTCCTTTTATAAGGTGGATTTAATTAAAAAAAAAGTTATGATTTGCAGGTATTTAATGAAGGTGGTTACAGTTTCTTGAATCTATTTGATATGCAGTAGGTGAGATCTAAAGGCAAACAGTGGCCACCATGGAAAGTAGGTATACTTGAGGAAACTACCAAAGTGAATGCTATAATTGAAATAAATAGGTCCTAGAAACTCTGTTATCTAAAAAGTGCAAAAAAAAAAAAATCGTCTTTTAATAACTTCTTCTCCTTATGAAAAAGTTCAAAAGAAAATTATAATTACACACTAATAAGATCTTGTAAAAATGGCCAAGACCAAAAGCAGCAAACAGAGGAGTGAGGAAAAAATTAAAACATACACAGATAAGAAGGGACCAATAGTATATTTATTTATTAATCATTGCTTTGCCAAACTAATGGAGATATAAAACGATTCTGAAAACAGAGGGAAGAGAGCTATGGAGGAGAGCAGACCGGACAATGAAAGCGGAAGAAGTCTATGATAGTAAGACTTATTAAGATAACTTGACAATGGCCCTTTCCATTTGTTGAATATTGTCTCCTAGGCGCTGGGCACTGTGCAAGGCGCTTTCACGTCTCCCACTTCCCAGCACCAAGCAGACGGGTATTATTGCCAGTGAGAAGACCGGGGTCTGAGAGGTACAGTAGCTGGGCCAAGGTCTAACAGCTAGTAAGTTCACATTCGCTACTGGGTCTCACCCGGGTCATTTCCCTGGACCATGCTGCTTTTGTGTTGAAATATCTCTCATTGGGAAAGGAGACTGATTAAAGAAGTCGAATAATATTCTGCAAACTTGATAACTTTTGAGCTAGCAACTTTGAGTCATTTGGTAACAGAATGGAAGAACTTTCAAATTTTTTACTTATCGGGTCTAGAGAGGTCACGGTCAGAAAATGTGATTGGTTCAAGGATTACCAAGAGCTAGAGGCAGAGTTCGAACTCATTATCTAAGCCTAGATCTTGTTCTTTTTTTTTTTTTTTTTTTTAATGTTAGAATGTTAGAATCTTTTCTTGTTTTTATTTTGTTGTTTTTAATTCAGGACAAAAGTCCATTTTTTTGGACTAGAAAGCTGGAAACTCTTAAGTCAAATAATACTCCATTTAGGGTTTTTTGCCTCCATATGGTTTCTCTTTTGACAGTTTGCTGATGGTGATGTATATGTGCTTTCAGCAGTTTAGTTAATAGTTAAAAATCTTTTTAAAATTTCAATTTTCACATTTTTAAAAATTGAAAAAGTTTTTCTTACTATTCAAGTACTCAAATGATTGGCCTCCACCAGCACTCGTTAGTGATTTTCAGCCTTTTCAGTGCTGTGACACCCTGTTACGCTTTGATTTTTGTGATCTCTCTGCTCTAGCTTACCCTTCAGTGCGATGTGCTAGATCCTTATTAATATTTAAAACAGCTGTGAGAGTTTATGAAACAAAAGTTAAAATGCTACAAAATTAGGACTGGGGATTGTTGCATGGAGAAGAATTGCCTTTCTTGTATCAAAGCAATTATTTTAACATGGTGGGATATAAACATCCTTTGATTGGGTATGCTAGGTAAATACATTTATGTAGATGACTCATTAAATTTGGGTGTATTCACTGGAGAACACCTCTGAAAAAGTAGCACATAATTTGATCAGGTAGTAGTCTTCCCCACATGCTCTAAATATGATTAATCAGCAACTCCTATTTTCCGTTCTTCTGATCTTAAGTTGATCCTCTTAGAGTACCGATTTTAAATTGAAGGGGGATAGCTCAAGGGGAAAAATAAATATACAGGTATCATCCGCTTTTTGAAAATTTGTGTTACACCACTTTGCTCTTATGAGAGACCTACATTAATACCTGGTTTTGCTGACTGAAAGAAATCTGAAGAGGATTTTCACTTTTAGGGAAAAAAAGGCAAAAAGGGAAAATTGCATTCAGCATTTATTTTGCAGTGAGCTGTTAACAGAGGCGGGAGGCACCCCAGCCTCCTAGCCCTGGTACCACACTCAGCATCTCAGCGTCAAGCCGCCGTGGCTTCAAACCGTGAGAGCATCTGTACTTTATTTATCTTGATTTATTTAGTACATCCGTTAGCAAGATATGTCCTAAGCTATCCAAAAAGCCTAAGAGGGGTTAATTTTGGAGTCTGGAAATACTCAAGTTTCTCCTTGTGAATTAATGGCAGTTGCTTTTTTGCCTTACACCATTTTCGCTAATGAAAGGTTTCATAGGAAGGCTCTGTGTTCGGATAGTGGGGGAAACCTGTATGTGGTCTGATACTCATACAGAAGGCAGTGGGGATTTCAGTCAGGTTTTTCAGCTAAGTCCATGATGCTTTGCCAAGCTCACTGGAATTCAAACCTGTACTCGCACACCCCAGAATTGTTAGTCTCTTCAGTACTAAAGATGGGACTTAATTTTTTTATGGTCTCAATAAAACATTCAAGTAATTACATAGTTCCATTCAGACATAGCCATTTTCCAAATGGCAAGATGTATCACAAAGTGAGTAACAGTGATTCTGGGAAGAACATGATTAGTTGCCTCATCTCAAGGAATGAAGGTCCTGGAGAACAATACTTCTCAGAGGTCAGCCTTCCGCTGGTATCATCAGGTCCGTTTCAAATGTAAGTGATCCTACCTCAGTTCGTCCATATTCCCTGGACTTGCTCTGTACAAAAGGTTTAGATTTATTCATATAGATCTCATCCCGGTTAGATCTCTAGGTTTTTTTTGTTTCGTTTTTTGTTTTTAAGATTTTGTTTATTCGCCAGATTGAGGGGGAGAGAGTTCAAGCAGGGGAAGGGCAGAGGGAGAAGGAGAAGCAGGCTTCCCACTGAGCAGGGGACCAGATGTGGGGCTCGATCCCAGGACCCTGGGCTCGTGACCTGAGCCGAAGGCAGACGCTTAACTGACTGAGTCACCAAGCCACCCCTCTAGGTTTGTTTTGAAAAGAATTTCCTCCTCTTTCTCCTCCTGTTCCTCCTCCTTGTCTTCCTTCTCCCTTGGACTCATAGATACCCAATTCTGGAGTCCCAAATATACTCTCCTCAGTTTCCCAAGAAGCCTAGGCAGCAGTTTCCAAATCAGGATTTGCTTCACAATCCTCTGGGGGGAACTTGTAAACACTACAGATGTCAGATTTTACTTAGGCTGATTGGAATCTTTCTAGCTACAGAAAGTGTAAGGGAAGAATAGCCAGAAACCATTCATTTGTTCATTTGTTCATTCATTCAGCAATTTTTGAATGGAAAATGTGCAACGTGTGTGGCTGTGTACTAGGTGCTGAAGATCCAGATGTAAATAGAAATGAGTTTTGCCTTTAGGGGATTTATAGTCTGGTGGGAAGTAAGTGAGAAAGCTGAATGTGTAAAGAAAGATGCTAAGGCACAAAAGAATTGAATTGCTTATGAGACTTGAAGCAGGTAGTTGGGGACAGGAGTTTCCTGGGCAGAGAAAGACATTCAAAGTAGAACTAGGTTATGCGAAGCTATGGAGATATGAGAGAGGTTAGAAACTACTGAGAACTGCATGTAGTTCCTCATGTGTGTATGAGAAAACAAGAAGTAAAAGCTGTAAGTGGTAAAGGAGTAACACAAGAAAATTTCCCAGAATTAAAAGACATGAGTTCACTGAACGTCCTACCCAGTGAATGAAAGACTCACTTCTAAACATGTGCTGTCAATTTCAGGCTTCTGGTAGTGAATACAGGATCCTAAAAGCTTTCAGAGAAGAAATAATAGTATAAAAAGGATTAGTTATGAGAGCACAATCAGTCTGCTCTGCAGCCACATTAGAAACTAGAAGACTATGAAGTAATACTTTTGAAATTATAAGGAAAATTATTTCCTACCTGGAATTGCAAACCCAGCCAGGCTACCAATGAAGACATTTAAAGATACACAGATTCTCAAAAAAAAAAAATTGCATTCTGGATACTCTATTAGGTTGTTAATGGGAGATGTACACTGTTAGAACAAGGGAATAAACCAAGAAAGAGAAACCAGGGGATTCAAGGACGGGAGTTCTCACAGAGAAGGTGAAGGAAATTTTAGGATGATGATGAAGGGAAGTTCCAGTCCAAGTCAGGCCTGTATAGCAACCATTCAGCCAGATTGAATCTAGATGAAGAGTACAGGAGGAATGTCTCTAAGAAAGCAATAGAACGTTCTCTCCCAAATTACCTGACATTTTCATTTTATTAGAAGAGTTTTGCAGTTCTTGGGAGAGTTTGATGCGGTGCATAAGTGCTAAGAATATAAAAAGCTAAGCAAACAACAAAAATGGAGCAACTAATAACTCTAGGAGAAGCAAAAAGTTATCCAAGAAAGGAAAAATCATTGAATCCCACATAGCAGTCCTGAGTATATTTACTTTGTCTACTACTGTAGACAAAGACTACTGACTATTGATTTAACTAAATGTTAAAATATATTTGGAAACTGGGAGGATTGGGCAAGTGTGACATATTTCTATGTAAGGAGTAAAGGGGGTATATGAAAACTAAATCCTTTTCTTCCACAGGGAGAAGTTAATAGGTAATAGCTGAAATGGAACAATCGAGAAATAGCAGTATGAACACATTTTGTAGAAATATAGAGGTAAATAGAAGAAAATGCTAAAGTAGGTGAAATCAGTTCCCTCTGGAGAGAGATTTGGGTGCGGGGAGGGGTGGAGTAAGAGAGTTCTATTTTTTATTATAAGCTTTGTAGTCCTATTTTATTTTTATACTTTGATAAAATTAAAATAGCAGTATAGACCTAGCATCAGTAACACCGAGGGAATCTTGCAAGTGGTGCTTCGCGTTTTGTTGAACCAACTTTTTAGCTTGCATATTCTTTGTACCTACCTTTGGCACATTCCTAAATTTTATCCAAACTTCCTTCTTTTCTATAATTAACCGAATATGAATTAAAGCAAAAGTTGATGAGGTAAATTGTTGACTCACATGTATAGACTAAAGCTGGATGCGGTAGGTTTTTTTGCCCTGTATTTTTATGTAGACTGTAAGCTAGCTTTTAAACTTTAGATGATAAATAAATATTCCTCTCTCTCGCCTTCTCCCCAGAGTAGAGCAGAGTTTGTGTAGGGAATCCGCATTCTTGGGGCATCTGGCTGGCTCAGTAGGTAGAGCATGTGACTCCTGATCTCGGGGTCGTGAGTTCAAGCCCCACATGAGGCATAGAGCTTACTTAAAAAAAAAAAAAAGAAAAGAAAAAAGGAGAGAAAGAAATCCGCATTCTTCAGTGACATGATGTTCCTAAAATGAGGTTGCTAGTCAGCTGCACGTTAAGATCTCTGAGCCCACTGTGTACAGCACTCAGCAGAGCTTCAAGTTGTTTATGAAGAAACTTTGTCCATTTATATAGATACAAACTGCCCCCTCCACCTTCTTATTTTGAAAATAATCAAACCCCACAGAGAATGAAAAGAGTAATGAAGCACTCCTATAACTTTTGCCTAGATTCATGAGTTCTTAACATTTTGCCACATTTGTTTCCTCTCTCTCTATACCCATGCACTGTTTTTGAAGGTTTAGGGAGGGTTGTACCATTTTAAATTAAGTTGTAGGTATAATGCTTAAATATGTCTCCCAGTAGATCTCCGAAGAACAAGGACCAGAATACCATTATTATTATTATTTTTTTAGATTTTATTTATTTGACAGATAAAGGTCGCAAGTAGGCAGAGTGAGGGGGAGAGCGCAGGCTGCCCGCTGAGCAGAGAGCCCGATGCTGGGCTTGATCCCAGGACCTTGAGATTACGACTTGGGCCGAAGGCAGAGGCTTAACCCACTGAACCACCCAGGTGCCCCCAGAATACCATCATTATCCATGGATAAAATTATAGTACCTAATATATAGTTAGTATTCAAGTTTTCCTCAGATCCCAATAATACTTTCTCTAGATTTTGTCTTTTGATGCCAATATCCAGTCGGTGGTCAGTCATTGCATTTTAGTCATCATATTTATTTATGTCTCTTTATGAACTTTTCCTGCCCCCCCTTTTTTAAATCTTTCCCGACATTGACAGTTATGAGGACCCCAGGCTTGTTGTTTTTGCCTGCATATGTTTTTGTCTCTTTGCTCCCTCATCGTGAGATTCTGGTTTACAATTTGGCAAGAACATCGGTACAGACTTTTGTCATCCACCGGCTTCTTATGCAGGTTCGAAATTTTAGTCCATTGTTTTCTTGTTTGTGGGTTTTTGTTTTGTTTTTGCTGCTCATCAGTGGTTTGGCATGGGGTGTAAAGAATGCCCACTTACCTGGATAATAGTAAAACTCCTTAGACTGCAGAAAATATCACTGTAATAATCTCTGGGAGGGGTAATCTGTTCCTCTGGAGACAAACATAATATTTTTTTTTTTTTTAAACATTCTTGGCAGAGTTCTTTGGATGACTTAATATATTGTAATCAAGGGCAAATTTTCTCCTCTTTAATTAAGTTCTGCTACAGTCTACAGTCCAGGGAGCCACTTGTGGAAAACACTTGGCCAGCTTTTCGATCATCCCTCCGCGCAACGTTTGCTTTTGGAATAGACACCCTGAACGTGTGCTGAGTTTGCAGCATTTTGGCCCTCCTTGTGCCGGGATGCCCGGCGGCTTAGGTTATGTATATTTTGCGTGAAATGAGCACAACATGGGGAGCCGGCGTGCCTCGGATACCGGGAGGGCTATGCAAGCTTGCTGCCGAGAGCATGCCTCCCGTCTCTCAGGGCTTCGTGATAGACCTGGTGACACAGTAGCCTTTCGCCAGAGCTGCTGGGGATGTGCAGGAAGTACCGCGAGGGGTTTTGTCAGGGGGAAATCTGAGCCATTTCTCTGTGAACAGCTGGGTTTCAAAGTCTGGACAAGTGGCCGTTGACTTTTGCACGGGCTGCCAGGGTAAGGGTTTTCATTTTGATTTCTTCATAGCCTTGCTTTCCTCTCCTAAGTCATCACAGTTCTTTATGGAAGTTTCATGGCGCTTGTTACACCTTATCTGAAGTGGGATTCAGAAGATTGGCTCTAATATGTTTATGATCCAACTTTTCTTTTGCTTTCTCTCTGCAGATTTTGTGGGAGTCTAATCCTTTGTCATTATGAGATGTCGTCTCTCGGTACCTCCTTTGTGCAAATTAAATTTGATGACTTGCAGTTTTTTGAAAACTGCGGTGGAGGAAGTTTTGGGAGCGTATATCGAGCCAGATGGATATCCCAGGACAAGGAAGTGGCTGTGAAGAAGCTGCTCAAAATAGAGAAAGAGGTAAGGTCTTTTTCTGCTGTCAGAAATGGTCGCGATTGCACTTATGTAAGCTCTTCAGCCCAGTCACAGGTCACGGGCTGTCCGGGACCTCGCAAGTGAGGCCTTTGGGGCTGATCCACGAGGCTGTTTCCCAATTCCATTCCGGGAGCCCCAGAAATAGAAATCCCTGCCACGTGTGCTTTAAGGTTGAGTTCTCCTAGGGATCATCTGAACTGAGAGGATTTGTTTCCACGGCATAAAAGACCGAATGTTCTCCGGGCTCGGTGAGGTTTCAGACCTTCCCAGGCTTCAGGCTTTGCTTTTCCCCAGGTCAGCCGAGAGGGGTCAGTAAAGAGTAACGTGTGAACATTTTTATTCCCTTTCTATTTTGGGTTTCGTGAATTTGTGGCCATCAGGAGTTGTCTTTTAAAAAATAAAAATCGTTGTTTTTTTTTTACTGAAATATAAAAAATACTAGCTTCTTAGATTTCACCTCTTCTTGGAGTTCGTTTAATAAAGAATTAACAGGTGCTAGACAAAGAGCTGCCCTATTTATAAAATCAGAAGGGAGTCTTGGCTTCCTGAGTCCGGGGCTTGTGCTGGTCCCGGGAGAGCGCAGAATTCCTGCGTAGGCCCTTCCTCTTTCTTAGCAGTGTGACCCAGCGCGTCCCCGTGTTCAGTTGGGTACCTGGAGAATAAAGCTAATTGTGGAGCTGACCTGCAGGGCCTTGGTGGGCTTCATAGCTTTTACCCTCTGGAGCTGGTTTTGGTCATTTCTATTTATGTCCTGTTTTGGCTAATTACTGCATTGTTGTTGTTGTTGTTTTTCCCCAGTGTCTTTTTAAAGGGAACTTTTCCATAAATATCTTTTAATCTCCCCTGAATGATTTCGTTTTTTTTCTTCCATTAACTGCTGTCAGTGAACCACAGCAGTTGATTAGAGAAGGAGACCTGAATGGCAGCGCTTTGTGGCGTTTCCTCCCAGCAGTGCTGCAAGACCGGGCAGTCACTAGCTGGCCTTCCAATTTGTTGAGCCAGGTGAGAAGGACTGAGATCTTTCTGCCTGGTGGTACGCGTAGGTTGTGGAAAGCATTAAAGAGCAATAGCTTTTCACGCCAGTGTGCATACAGAACAGAAGGGTGCTTTGTAGAAAAAGTTTCCTCCCCCTTATTCCTCGATCAACACATTTTAAAATAGTAGTCACGTAGTAAAACCGTTTCTTACTCTGGACGGAGCCCAGCTGCTTTTATCTAGTGAACTCTTACGTCCTTTACAGGCAAGCATTATTGTACCCATTTTCTAGATGGAGAAGTAGAGATTTGGAAAATGTATTAAGGTGCCTCAGGAGGGGCAAGTAAAATCGAGGAGATCAGATTCCCTGTTCTGTAGTTCTTAACTCTGAAATCTGTAGTTGACCAGGTTAAATAGAAAATAAGCCAATTCCATCAAATTTATATTCAAAATATTTAAGCCTGCTAATGTTCGCAAGTATTAGGTCGTGCAGCTTCTGTACAAGCACGTTCTTATACGATCGTTGGATGCGAGAAAGACCTTTGAGTCCTAGAACAAATTTTGCCAGGAAAACAGTAATTGCAACCTATTCACTCCACTCCCATCCCCTCATACGTAATACCATTTATTTTTCTTACTAGCTTTGAGAAAGCTAGGACATAGCTTTCTCATGACATAGGAAAGCACAGGGGTGAAAACAGGAATTGGAAACTACCAGGTCCTGCTGTTATGTAGGTATTTAACCTGAATGGGTTATCATTCAGAAATCGAGTTGATTTATAGTAAACTGTAGGAACATAACTCATAAACTTTAAGGAGGAAGACCGGAAACTCAGTTTCAGCTTTGGAGGCTTGGCTCATCAGTGATTGTCAGCGATGAGGAGACGTGATAAATTATTGCAAAGCATCCCCAAACTTACTGAATCAACATGAGTTTGAGATGTAAAACATTTTGGCCAGGGCTTGGCAGTTATTGAGAAAGGAAATATACATTTCTTAGGTTGATTTTTTTTTTTTAAGATTTTATTTCTTTATTAGAGAGAGAGAGAGAGTGAGAGACAACATGAGAGGGGAGAAGGTCAGAGGGAGAAGCAGACTCCCTGTGGAGCGGGGAGCCCGATGTGGGACTCGATCCCGGGACCCCGGGATCATGACCTGAGCCGAAGGCAGTCACTTAACCAACTGAGCCACCCAGGCGCCCTCTTAGGTTGATTTTTGTTATACTTTATGAACTATGGATTGGCTTGCCGGCTAGGTGTTTTCTAAGTAAGGTAAAGGTAATAAGCTCTGGATTTTTTTCCAACGTGTAGATTCAGTTTTATGTTACTTGGTCATCTTTGCCAAGAAGCAATGGGACGTTTAATAACATGTTTTTAGCTCACTCATGTCACTCTTTAAGAGGGACCTAATATCTGATTATGTTTTATGAACTTAGTGAAAGATAGGTGGAGGAAATATTTACCAAACTCTGGAACTTCACATATGTAGGAGGATAGAAGAAGCCTTCTATTTTGACTTTTTTGTAGACCTCTAATTTAGTGAGTATGTATTACTTTTCTCTGCTTTAGTATCTATTACTTTTTTTTTTAATTTAGAAGGAAGAAAAATGGAATTTACTTAAAATCTATGTAGTTCTTTAAAACTTAATTTTTAAACAATTTTTACACCTAGGGAATAACTACAAGAAAAGTACTAGCATTCCCCTAGAACCATCACGTATTAACATTTTTCAACATTTGCTCTCTCTTTATATATTATATTAATGTATACGTATTCATACATATTTATTTATTTTGAGAGAGATTGAGAGAGAAAGAGAGAGAGTGGGAAGAGGGCAGAGGGAGAGAATCCTCAAACAGACTCCCTGCTGAGCATGGAGCCCGATGCAGGAAGCATTCTCAGGACCCTGAGACCGTGACCTGAGCTGAGACCAAGAGTTGGATGCTTAACTGACTGAGCCACCCAGGTGCCCCCGTATTCGTATATACTTTATCAAACCATGAGATAAATTGCAGATACTAGGTACATTTATCCCTAAACACTTTAGCATCTCTTAAGAATGTAATCGTAATACAACTGTCCAATTAGAAAATTTAATGCTAATGCAATAATATAGTCTGTGTTCAAATTTTCTTGATTGTCCCAGTAAGGACTTTTTATGGCAGTTTTTTTCAACCCAGGATCCAATCAGGATCACATATTGCACTTAACTGGTATACCTATTTAAATCTGCTTTAATTGGGCAGTTTCTCTGCTCTTGTCTTTTAAACTTTGACATTTTTGAAGAGTGCAGGATAGTTGTATAGAATATCCCTCATTTTGGGTTTATGTGATTTTTCCCTTCCTCTTGCCTAGTTTAAGGTTATGTAGTTTTGGTAGGAATACTTCAGAGGTCATATGCCCTTGGCATATTTTAATGGGAGACTACGATGTCAATTGGTCTCGTTACTGGTGATACTAATTTTGAACCCTCGGCTAAGAGGGGTTCACCCAATTTCTCTACATAAAAAATACCTTTTTCCCCTTCATAATTAATAATTAAGCTGTTGGAAGATACTCTGAGGCTATATAAATATCTTCTCTCAACAAAAGTTACCCAATGTTTTGAGTATCTGTTGGCAGTTCTTGTTTGAATCAGATATTATGACAGTTACTGTGTAGACAGCAAAAAGTTCTAGCATAAATGAGAGCCTTCTTTCTTCACTTATTTATTTACCTGCTCATTCATTTATTGTTTCATTGTAGACTTATGGATTCTTTTTCAAATTCACAATGTTATATTATATTACATTGTTTCTCACTTTCATGCTGAAAATGTCCCAAGAATCCCTCGGACATTACTAAAATGTCCGAAGAATCCCTTCGAGTTAGTTCCTGTGTCCTTTTGATGTCTCCATCACTTTTTAGCATTTTCTTATGTCCTGGCACAAGATGATGTTCCAGGCTGATCTAGTTCCTGCCTGATTGCTGGAATCAGCTATTTCTTCAAGAAGCCCTGGTTCTGGGAGCCTGATTTGGGACAATGATGTTTAGAAACCAAGATTTGGATACTAGTTTTGTTTATTGTAGACTTATTTAAAAAAAAAAAAAAGCCGGGGTACCTTGGTGGCTTAGTTGGTTAAGCATCTGCCTTTGGCTCTGGTCGTGATCCCAGGGTCTTGGGATCAGGCCCCATATCAGGCTCCCTGCTCAGTGGGAATCCTGCTTCTCCCTCTCCCACTCCCTCTGCTTGTGTTCCCTCTCTCACTGTGTCTCTCTCTGTCAAATGAATAAATAAAATCTTAAAAAGAGCCTTCGGGGGCGCCTGGGTGGCTCAGTCGGTTAAGCATCAGGCTCATGATTTCGGCTCAGGTCACGATCTCAGGGTTGTGAGATCGAGACCCATGTCAGGTTCTGCGCTCAGCACAGAGTCTGCTTTAGATTCTCTCTCCTTCTCCCTCTGCCCCTCCCCACCCCGCACTTTCTCTCTCCCTCTCTGATAAATGAATAAATCTTAAAAAATAAATAAATAAAAAAGAGCCTTTGTATTTCGGGATATGTGCTGCAGAAGCGAGCACAAGCCTTTGTACTTTGGGAGAAAGAATGGTTATAGATAAATTTTACTTCTGGAAGCATTTAATTTAAACATTAATATCATATATATGGCTAGCTATGATCTATAATATGCTCCTGTTAGGGATGTAAATTGGTAAACTTCTTGGAAAGAGATTAGCAAAACGTATCAAAAATCTTAAAATATTTACTTTCTTTGAGCCAGAAATTTTATTGCTATGACTTCATCCTAAGGAAATAGTCAGAGATGTGCAGAAAGAGGGAGAGAGTAGGCTGCTCATCTTAGATGCCTAATGGTGAAGAACTGGAAACAGTCCAAATGTTCTGTAACAACCTATCTTTTAAATTATGCCACTTCCCAAACACACACAAAGGCAAATAGGGGGCGTGATCGATGTGTTACTTCCGTTGTGTGAATCCTTTCACAATATATACATGTAGTAAAATCACCATGTTTTATTCTTTTAAAATATTACAATTTTATTTGTTGATTTATACCTCAGTAAAGCTAAAAAAAATTATTCTGCATCTGTACAATGGCATTCCATTGCATTTGGAAGAATATTTAAGGAGCCAGGGGAATGCTCATTAACGTGAAGAAGCAAGTTACAAAGCGTTATGTAGTAAGATCTTGGGTACCTGCTTGGTGTCTGTATGGCGTTTTATTTTTCTTATACTTCCTTTGTTTTCTGTATTTTTCTATAATGGTCTCATGTTTTTCCCCAACATTTTATTATGAAAATTTCAGACACAAAGAAGAGCTGGAAGAGTTTCCTAGTGAATATCTATATGTCTACCATCTAGGGTCCGTCAGTAACATAAATACTTGCTTCATCACATACATCTATTCAGCTATGTGTCCTTCTGTCCATCAATCCGTTTCGATGCGTTTCAAAATAAGTTGCAGGCCTCGGTATCTTTCCCCTTAAATACTTCAGCATGCGTATTATTATCAGAGTTCAGTATGTGTTTACTGTTTCTCTTCTGAGGTAAAATTTACATACAATGAAGGGCACAAATCACTCAGGTTTGATGAATGTGGACACCGTGTGAGCCATAGAGTTACTTTCATAATTGGAAGAAACTAAAAAAAAATTATAGCTCCAGCAATCTATGTCACTTTCTCAGGATGTTCAAGTGAATTGAGTTTTATAAAACTCTTTAGTATATCACAGGTTACTAATTTTTCAGTCTCAATATGTGCCTCTGAAATGTTTAATGTGTACTGTTCCATCGGTTTTCCGTAGCAGTGCCAAAGAATTTTTCCGTGGTAATTTAGCTTATTTATGTTAGTTGCAGATTTACTTACAGTGCACCATTTATTTTTGTTAAAAAAAAAAGTTTTCAACAGAGAAAGAAATACTATCTTAAGGATCTATGCCAAAGGTAAGACAAGAAGCCATTATTGTATCTTTTTGGTAAATTCCAGATGAGTTGAGATCAAACCATACTGCGTAAGCAGAAATCGGAGCAAGGAGTGGAGAGGGCAGAGAAAGACCTTGTGGGCCAGTGTCCTCTTTCCAACCGCTGACCTCACATGGTGAGGAGTTCATCAGCTTCACAACCCTTTTAGGAAGGCTTAATCACAGCAGCTTCATTCTGCTCTTGCAGGGTATTTAATGATATGTTGAATCAGACATGTCGGCACATGATGTTTTTCTAACAGATGGAAACCTGCAAGCGTTTGTTACCTTGGGATCTGTGGATATCCAGCTCATCATAGGAAACCAGACCTAAGTATGTGATATGAAACATGATTCTTTTTGTTTCCCCAAAAGAACTGAAAGGAAGCAGAGTGCTCAAGAGGTGAAAGATGAGGATTCATTTGCCTTGCCTTTTGCAAGGCACCACTCCCTTTGTTAGGGGAAAAAAAAAAAAAAGTCTTACCAAATTTGTTGTAGAAATGTTGAAAGCCAGATAAATTCAAGTTTCAAAACTGTCCCACACTGTAGATATTTATAAATAGAAAAGATCAAAATGTTCAAACAGGGTGTAAGAACAGGAACCACCAAGAAGTTTTTGTATAAAGGGGGAAATACCTATATAAAATAGAAAATACAGTCTTGAAATTGACATAGAACTCAGAGAACTAAAAAACAAAAGGTTTCGTCATACAGACTTTATCAACAGCATTTAGTGCTTCACAGAAAGCTAGCGAATGTTTTTTATCACTTCAGTAGCTCTTTGGAAGACTGATTTTCCTTTCCTTTTCTTTGCAGTTCTGTAGCTGACTTTTTACTAATGAATTATTTGCATTTACTTTAACTGTAGGAATGCTATTTTAATATTTTCCCCTGTCTCCAAACACAGTAAAGAAGAAGAAAACTGCATTTTTCTTTGTAAATCCTCTTGGTATTTAAATACATTGATAAAACGACTATAAACAAAAATGTCTTGGATACTTGATGCCTGCCATCGAGTTCTGGCGTAATTTCTGTGGTAATTTGTCCGGAATGGTGTTCAAGGATGGCCACGTGGTATTTTTGAGCACCCAGAGGGCAGGCTTCCCTATACCAGAGCTAACTTTTTCAGTTGCTGCTTTCAAGTACCCGTATGCCTTAGCATCTCCACTTACATGGTCTCTTCCCCTTCCCTCAGGAGTCCTGTCATGAGTTCTTATTTAAGACAACCCCATGCACAGTTTTCCTGTCCCCAGTCAGAATTTACCCATTCTGGATTTTTTTTTTTTTTTTTTTTTTTTGAGGTCACTGGTTCTCAAAGTGTGCCCTTTGGACCAGAAGCAAGCCTCACCTGGGAACTCGTTAGAAATGCAACTTTTTGGGCCTCACCTCTACTGAGTCAGAAACTCTGGTGTGTGGGGCCTGGCAGTCTGGGTCGTAACGAGCTTTTCAGATGTTCCCGATGCCCACTAGAATTTGGGAACTTTAGGTTGTCCCTGGCCAATCACAGGGTGCATGCGTATGGTCAGGTCGTTAAGTTTAGTCTGGAATTTTAGGTCCGCCGTCAAACTGGTAGTGGTTGTTAGAGGCTTTTCAGACCCTGAAATATACCACGTTCAGGCGGCCCCCTGTGCACAGGCGCTGCCTGCCAGCGTCCCTGATCGTGATGGACGAAGGCTGGCTTAGCAACGGTAAACATTCTGTGAAACCTCAGGCAAATGCCCTCAGATTCCAAACCTTCCCCTCTCGGCTCCTCACCTGCCTCGGCAGCCGTGTGTTTCGTTCTCTGACCTGAACTCCCACTCCTGTCTCCCTTTTCCATTCTGTGACCTTGTTCCCTCTTTCCTGCTGCTGTGATGCCCTTGTCCTCCCTGCCTGGGCAGATCCTTCCTACTCTCCCTGCGAAACAGGCTCAAGTCCTACACGCATCATTCTTTTCCTCCTGAACTCATTAACACTCGTACCACTAACATGACTTGTGATTTTCATTTCCTTGCGACTCTAGGACACTGTGAACCCCCGCCACTTAACTTTTCACGTGAACGTGCCAGGTCCCCTCATCTGAAAAGTGGAGCTTATTCCTAACAGTACCGACCCCAGAGGGTTGGCAAGTGGATTAAACGAGAAGACACACATAAAATGTCTCAAAGCGTTTTTGGCACATAGGAGAACCTGGACAATCGTCCGCGATCCGTTGTATCTTCACAACCATACTGTAAAGTCAGGGTGGCCGATCAGTGTCCTGTTGGCTCCTAGAACCTCTTGTGGGAAAAGTGTCAGAGGCCACGTGGACAGTCCGCAGGCAGGAGCCACGGCAGGGCTCCGCAAGCCGGTGGAAGGGCGGGCGTGTGCACGGCGTGGTCCCCACCGTGTTGCGAGCTCTCCGATGGCAAGGGCTGGCTTTACCTTGGTCGCCGATGCTGTCACCATGCTGACTGTCGTCACTGTTCCCAGTGCAACGACCGCCGTGGTCACTCGGTTACGGCCTTTCCATTACTGCCCTCCTCTTCTTTATGGTCGTGTTGTAAGACTACAATCTCCATTTGATAGATCAGAAATGACAGCTCAGAGAGGTTAAGTAACCTGGCTAATACAAACAGCACCCTTCCTTGCCCGCCTTTCCTCACCCAGTGCGCTGTGCCCCTTGCTTTCAGTAAAGTGTCTCGATATTTGGTATCCTGATTTTCCTTTCATTCTCATCCAGGAAAGATATCCTGTATCAGTGTACCTACATTTTCTTCATTTACTCCCTGAGCTGCAAGGGAGGATGGCATCTACCGGTCTTATTTGCCGGTGGTGACTTCACTCAGCTACACAGTAACAGAACTCTTAGTTCCTCCCTTTTCTCTGAGGTATCTGCTGTGGGGTTTTGACAAATGCCTGTGCTTTGCTACCTTTTAGCTGGCATTGCCATTTCCGCTTAAGAATTTTAAACAATTCAGTGTGCCTACTTTGACTTTGTGCTACATATATAAATTCTCACTTGGAGAGTAAGCAATTTAAAATAAACCATTTTATTTGGTATTTAATGTAGTCACCATCCAGAAGTAACTACCCAGCCACTATCCATCAGCTCTTTCAATCAAGGCAGTTCTGTTGGTGGGAGCTTATAATTTAAGACAGCCCAAAGTGAACCGCTATCAAGAGATTAAGAAATGAGACACATATTGAACAAATAACAAATTAAACGAGTAAGCGTGTGTTACTGATCTTTCTAAAGGCGACACAAACCTTGCAGGAGGGGTAACCTTAGAATGAGGAAAAAGCACAGGAAACCTAGAATCAGGAGTTTAGAAAATCACCTGACTTATAATGTTTTTATCATGGTATATGAAACGCAGTTACACTAAAACAAACATCACTCTTTGCTATTTTTCAGATTAACGATGTGATCACAAAAATGTTTTATTTGCAAGAGAAAGCCCCTGTCCTTCTTATTTTTGCTACTTAGTTGTTTTAAATTTTTAAAATCCTCTCAAAACTTTGTTAGATTACATGTTTCCTTGCACATAGCAGTTATTTTTGATTGGCCTTTAAGGAACATTATTGCAACTGTTATTTCAGCTTTTCATTAATGTATTATTGATCTCGGTATATTAAGCAATAAACATTTCAGTTAGTTAATATTATTCAGTTAATTAATACCCAGCCATGCTCTAAATACTGTGCTGAAACCAAGCCAATGAATATTGGTTCCAATAAAAATGTTTCGTCCTGACTGGTGTTACACAAAGCCAGGTTCGTGCTTCATAAGAATAGTGTGAAGCACAAATTGAATTTCTGAGAAATTCAAAGCCTAATAGAGAACAGTTGAAAAATTGGAGAAGAAGAGCCATCCGTGAGTATTTCAGACAGTTTCAAAATAGATATGATTGGCTGTCAGTCTTCAGAATAGGATTATCTCACTTGGGAATTAAAAAAGTACCTAGGGGCGCAGTCGGGTAAGCATCTGACTTTGGCTTGGGTGGTGATCTCAGTGTCCTGGGATTGAGCCCCAGGGGTCGGCTCTGCCTTCAGCAGGGAGCCTGCTTGTCCCTCTGCGCCTCCCCCTGCTCACGTCCTCTCTCTCTCAAATAAATAAAACCTTTAAAGATAAATAAATAAATAGGTACCTAGAATTTTCTAAGACAGGAAGTCATAGGAAATTAACCAAGACAGAGACCATCTTATCAATTTTTTTTTTCACCCATGCCTAATTCATGCTTCTGGTTAGGACATCCAGTTTCTGTTTGGATACTGCATTTGATGACATGTGAGATACAGGCTGTTTAGTTTTGGAACAGTTTAATTCTTAGAAAGTTCTTTATAATATAACTTCCAGATGTTAATAATGGGCTCTGGCTCTGGGGCCACATAGAACAAATCTTACCCTCTTCTATATGTCAGCTTCTTGAGCACAGGATCTAGACCTTACTGATCTTTGTATTTCTTGAGCTCACTATAAGCAATCATTCAATATATAGGGCACGAACAAAACAGTAAACATGGTATTCACACCTCAACTTTCTTCTTCTGTAAGATTTACAGAAAGGTTTTGTATTCCTGAGTTCTACAGAAAAGAGTATGGTTGGCCATTCCTAGTCTACTTCGTAGCCTTTCCTTCTCTGTGTTTGGCTGAGTTTTTGAGTTCTAATGCATTCACTTGTCTTTGAAAGAAAGGTTCTGTTCTATAGCAGCTAGGAAGGATTTTCCTGGCCATGGTTCTTACTTGTTTCTTTTCTTTTTTTTTTTTTTTTAACATGTTTCCAAAAAAGGAATCCAAGATGCCTTTTTCTTAGCTCTGTTAATATCAGATGTTCATTGATTGATGACCTGAGAAAAATTAAGGTGCCCTAAATGAAACGAGACTGCTGGAATCTTAATGACTTGAGAACATGACTTTTATCCCTGTTGCTGTTCTTCAGAAAATAGTGCTTGGTAAAATTAGCTCCATTAGAGCAGCTACGCTGATAAGGACGAAAATGTCTGGTGAGTGTTCGTGCAGGCTCTGCTCAAGGAGGGAACTGTATGGCTGCTCTGCTTTTAAAGAGAGAGGATATTAAGCAATTAATGAACAAAATCAGTTTAACTCACTAAATTTTTAGAATGTGTAGAACAGCACTTCCTTTAGTGGGAAACTGAATTACGTCTGTTATTAGAGCTATAGTTGGAGGGTCGATCTTCAGTAATAGGTATTTGTTTTACATCATCAGATGGTATTGTAAATATAGTCCATTGTTTAGTTGGCATCTAACCTGACTTCCTAAACCAGTTCAACTGCGGGCAGATCTTTAAAGCTGTGAAAGCGGACAGCTTTTCCCCCTTAAAATCTCAGGACAGTTTCTTAACCACAAACCAAGGCCCCTAAGCGTAATCCGCATTCTTCCTTGGGAAACGGTTGAAGCTCCAAAGAACCTGGGAACTGGGCAGGGCCAGGGTACATGTCTCAGAGCAATGAAGAGATGCGGGCAACTCTGATTCTAGATGGACTTGCCTCACGTGCTGAGCAGGCCAAGAACAGATTTTTCGTAAGAGATTAAGAAATTAATATCAACTGGATTCAGGAATGGGGAATGTTAAAAATGTAAATGCCGCCTTGTTTTGAAAACGATTTAAGATTGTTGGCAGGTAGGATAAGTATGTTTTCGAGGTTCCAGGGCCCCCAAAATCTCTCTCTCCTAAAGAAATAAAACCGACACTTCTTGAGTTCCTATTATTTGCAGCTGCTGTTCTAGGCAGTTGACCTCTGTTTTCTATTTAATCCTATTACTGATGCCTCAGATTTTGGTATTATGATTTCCCTCTTTAAGATAGTTTCTCCTAATAAAACTACAAGTACCACTGAGAAAGGTACTCAATATGTTAGTAATACCTTAGAATGAGCGACATGTGGATTTTTTTTCCTGAGCACACTTTTCTATAGCTGTTGCTGTAGGAGACTATGACCAGAACAGATTACTAGGAAATCTCCTTTTTGGTATTCTGTCATCCAACAAATATTGTTACATGCTAGGTGCTATTTTAGACACTGGAGCCACATCGGTAATAAAATAGACAAAAATCCATGTCCTTTTAGAGCTTACCTTCAAATGTGGGACTAAAAAAATTAATTAAATTGTACGTTAAAACACAAAGATGCCTACCCCTCTTAAATATGGGCTGAACTTAGTGACGCACTTGCGAAGATTGGAGTATAGACAAGGAAAC
The DNA here is from genome assembly GCA_028534135.1 of Potos flavus. Lineage (NCBI taxonomy): Eukaryota > Metazoa > Chordata > Mammalia > Carnivora > Procyonidae > Potos > Potos flavus. Next base: position 119,891,362 of record CM052883.1, read on the forward strand.
ACTAGGAACGTTAGGCTTAGTGACTTTATAGTGGGCCAACCTGGCGGACGCCACCTGAACCAAGTGGTCTGGGTTAGTGTCACTAGGGATAAGCCACATCAACGCATGTACCCCTGAGGTGCTGCGATGAGAAACACACCCCATCTCTGTGGTCTTCTTCCCCAGAACCTGTAATCCCAGTCTAGTCGTGAGGAAAACACCAGATAAACCCGAATTGATGGACATTCTATAAAATACCTGGCCACTGCCTCTCAAGGTGTTGTTAACAGGAATTGTCCCGATCCAGAAGAGGTTAAGGAGGCATAGAGACCAGACGTTTGGTATCCGAATTGGATTCTAGAATGGGGGGCGGGCGGGGGGAAGCATTGGTGGGAGAAAATGGTGAAATCCAGATGAAGTCTGGAGTTTAGTTAATGCGCCAGCGATGGTTTCTTAGCTTTGACAAATCTGAGTGGTGCAGCATGTTAAAATTCAGGGAAACAAGGTAAGAGGGACTGTCTGCCTTATCTTTTCAACTTTTCTGTACATCTGAAATCATTCCCAAATTAAAAGTTTATAAAAATAGAAGGAAGAACACAGAGTAAGGGAAATTAGGAGTACGAGCATGGGGTCAGGGTTGCAACTGAAAATGGGTTGGGCAGGGGAGGCCTCACTCAGAAGGTGATTTTGGGTAAAAACTTGAAGGAAGTGAGAGAGGGAGCCCCATGCTTATATGCAGATAAAACTTCCAGGCAGGGGGGACAGGCAAATGCCAGGTGGGAGCATAGCTGTTGCCTTGGAGAAATAATGGGGCCGTTGTGGCTGGAGTGGAGCGGAGGAGGGGAGGAGAAACAGGAAATGGGGCCAGAGAGGTGACAAGGCCGAATGGTATAGGGCCTGATAGGCAACTGTAGGAACTTCTGATTTAAGTTGGGGGGAGATGGTGAGCAAGTGAATGCTTTGCCTTATGTTCACTATGGCTGCTGTGGATTCTCTAGAAAAGACCATATGGGGCAGAGACAGAGGCAGGAAGACCAGTAGGATTATCGTCCGGTTGAGAGGTGTTTGTGTCTGGGGCCAGGAAGGTTACAGTGGAGGCAGTAAGAAATGGTTGCATTTGGGGTATATTTTAAAAGTAGAGCTGAGCAGATCTACTTACTGATGAGACCTGCCGTGTGAGTGGAGAGTCCTGGAAGCCTCAAAGGCTTTACTCTGAGGAGACAGAGGATGTATCTGCTGTTTTGTGAAGTGGGGACAGATTTTTGAAAGAAGATCAGGAGTTCAGTTTTGATACAAGCAGTGAAAAATTGGAATTAACGGCCTAAAGAAATACTATTTGTAATACGGCAAAAATATGAAATAGTTGGAAACATCCCAAATACCCAACAGATGAATGGATAAACAAAATATTGTATATGGATGTGGTGGAATAGTATTCATCCCTTAAAAAGGAATGAAATTTGGATACATGCGACAACATAAATGAATCTTGAGAACAGTGTGCTAAGCAAAAGAAACCAAACACAAAGGGACAATTACTCTGTGTTTTTACTTATATGAGGTACCTAGAATAGGCAGATTCAGAGGCAGAAAGCAGAATAGTGGTTATCAGGGGCCAGGGGAAATAGGGAGTTATTATTTATTTGGTACAGAGTTTCCGTTTGGGATGATGAACAAATTCTGGAAAAGGATAGTGGGGATGGTTGCACAGCAGTGTGAAAGGACTTAATGCATTGTGCACTTAAAATGGTCGAAATGGTGAGTTTTATATTATGTACCACAGCTAAACTAAAGTTCTATTTCTAAAAAATACAAAATACTAAAGGGTAAATTTAACAAAAGAACCGTGCAAGATCTTTCCACTGAAAACTAGCAAACCCTGCTGAGAGAAATGAGCGAAGGCCTTGGTACATGGAGAGATACACTGTGTTCATAGGTCAGAATGGATGCTATTAAGGCACCTGCCCTCCTGAGATTGATTTGTAGCTTCAGGACAATCCCCATTAAAACACCAGCCAGGTTTTGGTGGAAATTGATAAGCAGGTTGTAAAACCTGTATGGAAATGTAAAGGACCTGGCATAACCAAAACACTTCGTAAGAAGAACGATGTTGGAGGACTCACACAACATACTGCCTGGTTTTGTAAAGCTCTGGTTACCAAGATTGTGTGGAATTCATGTCATGGATCGACCAGTGGAACAGTCCAGAAATAGATGCATATTTGGTCAGTAGATCTTTGACCAAGGAACCAAGGCAACCCAACGAATGAAAGGACAGTCTTTGCAACAAATGGTGCTGAAACAGTTAGCGTCTATCTGCAGGACCGTGAGAACCACGGGACTGAGGAAACGGAGGAAGGTCGCTGGGCGGTGATGATGGTGTGTGTTTTCTCAGCCCTTTTCAGCTCCACGGGGACGGGAATGGAATAGACAGAGAATTGGGTTTTTTCAGGGTTGTGGTTTTCCTGAGTAAGGTGAAGTTAAAAGCACAAGAAGGGAGGTAAGGTTGGGTGCAAAGGAAGGGTTCTGTGATTCGCCAAGGAATTTCAGCAAGGTAAGGAAGGAAGAAGACCTCTGGCGAGGAAGTACCTGAAAAGGTACAGGAGCAGGTGAGTGTAGGTTGTGGGACTGTTGGAACCCAGGTACTGAAAGGAGGAGCTGGGAACAGAGGAAGCGGGACAGATGGGTTTTGGGTTGCGGAGGGGTGCAGTATTGAAAATGCCGGGTCTAGGGTGTGACCAAAGGAATGCGGGGCCGGAGGTGTGGTGAAGGACTAGACTGTTGCAGGGAGTTCAAGGACTTGAGAGGACAAGTGCCAGAGCCTCATTTATGTGCATGTGAACATTCCCACACTGTGAGACAAGAATAGTAATTGGAGAAAATGACAGTGAGCCAGGAGCTAAAATCATCAAGAAATGAAGGGGAGCTATTTGGAATTGTTGGTGTATGTTGGCAACAATGAAGGATGACGGATGATGCAATCTAATGACCTAAGAATCAGCTTTGAGGGAGAAGGGGGAGAGCTGTCTGGAAGTGGTACTGGGAGCAGCGGGGAGGACGCCTCGCTCACCTCCAGACTCTGTGGAGCTGGTGCCGAGAGAGACCGGCCAGCTGCCATCAAGAGAGCGGCTTGCAGAGGAGAGCCCGGCTTCTGTCAGAGAAGATGAGGCAGAGTTTAGGGGAGAGGTTCCGAATGGAGGGGTGTAGCTGCGGGTGGAGCATGAGGGCACAGTGGGAGGGTTTCAGGAGTTGTGGAAAAATGGGAGATAGGGTCTGGCTGGACTCCGTGCAGTCATATAGGAGTGAGCATGTGGGAGGCCGGGGCCGGGTAACCTGGGGCCCGGGCTGTCTTGTGCCGAAGACATCAACAGGGATCATGGGCACAGTGGAATTAGTCCTGGGGTGTTCCAGTCAGACAGTGGTGGCCCGGCCGTGGAGGCGGGCGGGGGTGGGGGTTGGGGCTCCTCGGGCCTTGGACACGGGAGACCTGAGGAGGAGCATACAGACTAGGAAAATCTGTTCAACCACGGAAGGGATTTTCCTTGACTCCAGGTTGTGTGACACGTGTCATCTGGAATTTGTCAGTGACTCTCTGAGGACATAACTGAGAACGAGGCCATCCTCGAGAAACCAGGAAAAACTTCTTTCCGGCAGCATGTCCGTAACGGGGAATCCGTCCACTGGCTGAGATAGCAGTCAAAATATTTACGAAGACTATAGAATGAATTTTCATTTGCATGTTTTAAGCCAAACCGTCTGTCTTCTGTTGAAGATGGAGGCATTAATTCCTAGGAAGCCACAGAGCTGAGTGTTTTAAGAGCCTGCACTCCGGAGTCAGGCCGTGGACACTCACATCCTGGCTGCACTGGTCATTTCTTAACCAGGTCTTGTTTCCTCCTCTATAAAGTGGAGATAATAAGAGGGCCTGCTTCATAAGGTTATCATGCGGGATGAGGTAATCCATATAAGTACACTCAGCGTGCTTCCCGGCTCCTAGTCCGCTTTCAACATTCGTGACTGTGGTTATTACTGTTAGTTCAGCAACTTGCCGTCTGAACACACCCGGCGTTCGTACTCTCCTCTGTGGCTTGTTGAGCGCATTTGAGCATAGCTTTCTTTTTTAAGAGCTGTCGGTAACTAGGTACTTACATGATCCTATATAGTGTTTCCCAAACTTTTAAAATCCACATTTTTCTGTGGTACTTTCTTATCCTATTTTTTTTTCATTTTCTTACCAGCCAATAATATTTCATCGTTTACCTTATGTATTTGTGTCATTAAGTAGAATTATTTTAACCTTTTTAAAAATATAATCCCTTCCCTTTCCCTGTCCTCCAGAAGTTGGTATCTTACCCGCAGTGGAGAATCACTGTCACATAGGATCCTTCCGATGGCATCATAGAACAATATGGAACAATATGGAGATATTTTTCCCCATACAAGTTTGGTGGAGATGGGAAGGAAGCACTGAGTGCTGGTGAGAGTGGAATCATGGGCACACTCCTCTCTTGGTGTATGTTTGCAACATATGAACAATGAAGGATGATACAGTCTAATGACCTAAAATTCAGCTTTTAGGGAGGAGTGGGAGAACTGTCTAGAAATGGTACTGAGCAGGGAGGACACCTTGCTCACCTCAAGGCCCAGTGGAGCAGGTGCTGAGAGAGACCGGCCAGGGGCCATAGAGAGAGAGGCCTGCAGAGGAGAGCCCGGCTTCTGTTAGAGAAGATGAGGCAGAATTCAGAGAAGTTTAGACTTTCAGGGAAAGTCTAACATGGCATGACCTTCTGGAGGGCAGTTTGGGAGATTCACAAAAGTCTTAAAATGAAATGTCATTTGACCCAGCACCCTCACTTGTGAGAATTTGTTCTAAGGGAATAATTGGAAAAGATGCACATGCGAATGTGTTCAGAGTTGTGTGTGGCCATGAAAAATGGGAAACAGCCTGTGCTACTTTTATAATAATAATAAAAAAAACCAAAGCTGACCAAATGCATGGAATCTTAGTTATGGTATGGAGGCAGGGAAAATATCTTTATAATTGGTCTGTTCTGTACACATAGGCAATTCACCTCCTGTTTAGTTTTGAATCATGCAAAGTGCTTTCAAGTTTACTTATGTATTTTTTGATATTTTCTGCTTCACCTCTCCCAGAATATCGTTGATGACCCAGAATTTTAATCTCCTTGTTTATCTTTCTTTTTTTCCCCCCAATTTCTTTGCTGTCACGAAGCTCTGCATACATATCATATAAGTAAACATGAATTCTACTTCAGAGTTTCTCCAGGTCTTATTTGATAGCTGGAGAAACACTACAGACGTTTTAAGTTAACTGTAATTTGTATTTATCTGGGCACTTGGCACCTTCCTTTTAGTATTCCTTAGGAATACAGACAGAACATTTGGTTGCTAACCAATAAGGCTTTAGAATCTTACCGGTATTTCTAGCTTGCTCCAGATCTGGCAACTACAAAGGAGAGAAATCTGTATTTGCTCTGTAGGTGAAAATGTACAAAGAACAGATAACTCAGTACTTGGGTGGTATTCGAATGTGTCTTTTCCTTTATTATGGTGGGGATTTTTTTTTCTCTTTGTTTTAGCAAACTCATAAAGGTTCTGGAATGTTTACCCACAGCTGTTTGTCAGGATGAGTTAGGAAGAAATTTTCCTTTTTAAGAACTGTATATAAACAGAGAAAAACATTTCACACCTGTTTATCTTAGCAGGGCCTGCAGAAAAGGGAGGGGGGAGTAGATTCTCCATTAACTCTTCCATTCAGAGAGGAGTTTAGAAAAGAGACAGAGTATTTTATGACCTTGTCAGCTTTGGATAAGAGCACTTGGAGCCAGATGGAGGGGCCCACCACTTGTGTCTACACACAAAGACCTTTCCTAAATTTCTCTTTCTGAGCCCATCTTTCAGCTCACCTAACTGAAGTGTCTGTGTTCATAAAATACGTCTGTACTGTCTTTTCAGAAATAGACTTTGGGGTTTAGAATTCTTTCCTTTAATGAAAACCACCTTTCAATTTGGGTCCCCATTTGATACAGTAAATATCTCTCTCATCCTAGTATTTTAGGAAATCTTGTTGGAGGGCGGGGTGTGATATATTTGTCTCCCCCAAAGGAATATTTGGTCATCCTTTTTAAAGGTAGTATTAATTCAATTCTGTAATAAGTAAGACATAATAAGTTAATACCTTTTTAACTTTAAAAAGAAACAGTCTTTTTTAATACCACTTCTAAATCAGAATAAGTGATGTCCTCTTTGACAGAATCCATTCATAAGCTTTTTAAGAAAATTAGTCTGTTTTTCCGTTTGCTGCCACGTGTCCTCACTGAGTCTGTCTCCGTAGGACCACTTGAAGCACTCCGTCTCGCAGACATTCCCACCTTACCTGGTCTCGGCGCCGGCCTCGGTTAATGTCTCCGCCCTGTCTCTGCCCGTCCCCCTGAGGGAATGCGGGACTCGCTCGCCGGCCCTCTGAGCCGACTGCGGACTCTCTCACCACCCGGCTCACTGCCCTTACCACTTGTGGGTCAGACCTTCAACATCTCTTTCAGGCTCTACCTGGAAAATAGCAAGCCTGAGCTTCCCTTCTCTCCCCACGATTTATCTTATCCAGTCTTCAGCGTCTCTGCTTTTCTTTACCCTCGTAATGACATCTGGCCTGTGTTCTTCAAACTCAGCACTCCCTTTTTTAAAAAAGTCTTTTGTAATCGAAGTAGAGTAGGCACACGATATTACATGAGTTTCAGGTATTCCGCATAGTCCTTCGACTGTTACATACATTACCAAATGCTCACCACGATTAGCGTAGTCACCGTCTGTCACCGTACAAAGTCAGTACGATGGTATTGACTAGATTCCCCCGTTTGGATTCACTTGCCTCCAAGCCTGCAGGTTTCCCACCATGTACTTCTTTCAGAGCTCACCTCTTAATCCTATGCAATCCCTTTCTTTTCCTTGACCTTCTTGTCCTTGAAGACAAAGACGGTGGCTTTGTGCATCATCTTGAACAGTGTGTATTTTCTTAATATCCAAATGCATGTTAACATATCTGTTCATAGATTTAGTTCTAATAACTTCTGTCTGTGTCAAAAATTAATAAACCTATCATCAGAGGACAAATATTCACAACGCCAAGGAACCCAACTAATAGAATCCCCAAGGTCTGTACTTTCAGGGCTGCACCCTCCAGAGTCGACACAGGCCAGTGAGGGGGGCCAGGCATCGCCCCGGGGGAGGCGCTGGAGCCGGGGACACCGAGAGGCAGCTAGCTAGCTGTGTGCCAGTCCCCCAGGTTGTCATTGTTCAGAACACGGTCCGAATTGGTAGCTCATGGGGGCATCTGTGCCGCAGACACGTTCTGTTTGGTCCACACGGTAGTCTAATTTTTAAAAATTCATGGTCAACATTTAAAAGTTGGATGATTTTAGGTGAAAATCCAGATTCCTAGCTTCCTTGAAAAAGAAGCGAACTGGATCTGTGTTGTCGATCGCTAACACTGATGACTTCATTGATGAGAGCAAGGCTCATTTGTAAGTGTCAGGTTTTGTTTTTTTCTTTTAGACTGATTTATTGTCTAGAGAGAGAGCAGGCGCGTGTTGGGGGAGGGGCAGAGGGAGAGAATCTCGAGCAGACTCTCCGCTGAGTACAGAGCCCAACACGGGGCTCGATCTCATAACTCTGAGATAGGACCTGAGCTGAAACCAGGAGTCGGACTCTCCACTGACTGAGCCCCCCAGGCGCCCCCGGAAGTATCAGTTCTAAAGGGTTAGTGAAGTTCAGTGCTATGATTTTATAATTAAGTCCCATATAATAAGATGCAATTTTCATTAGCATTTCACAATGCAATCAATAAAATAAAAGACTTGGTCTTTTGAAAATATTTATCTGTGAAGTGTATCTGAAAGACTAGGGAGTGTTAAGCTGAATCTCTTAAGAACGCCCAAAAGAGTTCCTTTTATGAAGTAGGGGTGTATTCCCGTAAACTTCTAAACTTCCTCATTAATTTTTTTCCTAATAAAACAGTGAAATTTATTCTTGGAATTCATGGTAGCACAAAAAAGTTTACGTACCACTACGAACATGCAAAATATAAAAAACAATAGCTGAAATGTACATTTAAGCAAGCAGCAGCTTTCTGAGAACTGCAAATACCACGTCCATATTTGCTGAATTATTTCTGATTTGATAGCAGTGTATTCCTTACCTCTGTTCGTTTTCCTGAACTACGGCCATGGCGATTATTTTTATGTGGTGAAGTATTAATGCAATCATTCTTTTGTTCCACTCCTGCAGTGGCAATAAAGGAATGAGACAAAAACCAAGAACAGTGATAAGATCATTGTCTCTTTTCTGTTTTCTCCTCCCACGTGAAGTTCTTTCCTCTGTTCTCTGTTATGTCTGTGAGGAAAGCTACTCTAAAAAAAAGAAAAAATCTTTGAAAATTCCGGAATGATCAGGCTGTGCATAGTCCTCTTGTTTTTACTTTCATTGCTTCTGTGATAGCAAAAGATATAAAAGATATAAAAAATTATATTAGCAGACATTTCCATTCCATTGAAAGGCTTCTCCCACCTGCAGCTCTTTTAGGAGTTTTTTCCAAAAATATAAGGAGTATTAAATGTGTTGGTATATTTAATTTTTGGTTTAATTGAGGAGTTTTTTTTTAATGATGAAGCTTGTAATAATAAAAAGGTAAGATTTTATATGAATTGGCTCCTCAGTGATTTACCCTCACATGAAAATAATACCAAGGCTCTCACACACATCATCTGTTTTGCTATTTATTTTAATAAACTTTCCTCTTTTAGAGTGTAACCTAAATATCCTTAATTGTACAGAAGAACTGATTACTAATTTCCCAGCTTATACAGTACAGAACAACTATTAGGATAGTCTAGAGGAGTGCTTGTCTAGAAAATGCATCTGAATGAGGCAAACAGACATAAATCATTTTTGGCTACAGAAATTTTTATTAATCTCTTCTGGCACCTAATAATGAGACACTGTCCTCTTTCCCCCTAAGGCATATTAGAAAAACACTTAAGTTATATAAAAGCCTTCTCTGGTTAGTTAGAGCGATATACCTGCCGTTAGTCAAGGTAAGGGGGGAGGATGGATGGCAGGTGCTTGGGAGAGTGATACATGGAGAGAGATGTGACGAGAATACAGATCTGAGTCTCTGGGGTGGCAGGAGATTTGCCTCAAGGGGTTTTCTGTCCTTTCTACAATTACCATCAGAAAATGTTGGACCTGAAAGCCTACTCTGGAAGGCCAGCCGTTTTCGCTCCCATGTTTTACAAATGGAGATACCTAGCCATGTTGCAGACTATAAGATTAATTAGGTTCTGTCTCTTTTCTCTTTGTAATTCCATTTTCCTTGAAGTCAGAATAATTCTTAGCTCATTGTATTGTTTACCTTGAAGGAGATAAAAGTCTTTCTTTAAATAGATGTGCCTGAAAGAATAAGATCTGAGGTTAGTAACATAGTGAGTCTAGTCGGGGGAGCAAGAACTTACTGCAGAGTTTTATGGACCTCTTAATGTTTTGAAATTACTTCCAGATTCTTGTCCCTGTGTGATGGGTCGGTGGTGGGGGAGCAATTTAGAAAAGCAGCAACAGAAATATTTCGTGTGTTGGTGACTTGGGTTCCTTGTGCATCCGAATCCGACCCCCGTGGCCACGAACACTCGGGAGCCACAGGCCCACACAGCACACCCACACACTCCCCCCTCAGCTGTTTACAGGACTTTGCTCTGGATGCAGAGATCTTACAGGGTGAAGCGTGGAACGGAGAGTCCGCTCGACGGAGAGACTTCACGGGCTTCTTGGAAGGCGAGAGAGCCCTTAGTGGCAGGGCTGGACTTGGAGGCTGGTAGCGATGATGCCGGTTCACCAGCATCGCTTGCTTCTGCGTCATCGTGGTCTGGGGGGCTTGATTTCAGACTGCCTTCTTTCATTCGAGAAATTACAGCTCCCTGTTATTTACTGAAAATGTGACCCAAATAATGGTTTCAAAGTCGTCGTAATTAAGTTTTATGAAAGTACAGTTGGCACAGTCAGTAAGTCCAGTCCAGCGGGCGATACCATGACATGGCAGACTCTTGAGTGCAAAAGCGTAGATCCTGTCAGTCAGGATCCAGTCAGGAGCCAGAAAGCGCTCCAGCAATTGGAACAGTGAAAATTTAATACTAAAATTACTAACTAGCGAAAGGTCAACTACTATGAACTCTCAAAAGCCTCTAAAGGGTAGAGGAATTAGCAAACGCGGGGGGCTGCTACCCCCTCTAGGGCTTGGGGAGAACACCGCAGGCCGGAGCAGGCTTAGAAGAGGCTCGGCGAGGCCGAAACGTGGGCCTCCGTGGAGAGGCTGTGGCTGTCGCCTACGGGACGTTGGAGGGCTTCCCGAGCCGTCACAGGCTGGGGCTGGCCGACGAGAAGCCGGCTGCTGGGATTGTAGCCAAGTTCCCCGGGGTGCCGTGGGCTGGAGCTGGTGTGCAGGAAGCCGCCTAGTGGGACGTGGTCGGCCGAAACTGGTCCACAGAATCTTCCCATGGAAGTGCTAATGAAACAGTCGAGGGTGAGTCACGTCGGATCTTGCACGTGCTGCTGGCCACCAGGGCCGGTGGGAAAGTCACACAGGAAGCAGGACGAGAAGTCTCCTCCTCAGCTGGGCCTTGCAGTGTCCCTCCAGTGCCCTTTACTGACACAGCCTAACCTTGTGCCAGCTGGCGGAGAAGAAATGTTTGTAGGGCCTAGCTCCAGTATCACAAGGCAGAGCAAAAAACAGTAGATAGGGTGCTGAGAGGCAGCAAATTATTAATTGGCACAGCTCTTGCCTTTGGCCACTTGGCTTCTGTGTATCCCCTTTACACACATTTGAACGTCCATATAATCGTGAAGCAACTGTATGCTTTTGCCAGTTAAGTTCAGCTGTCCTTCGTACAAACGAAGTTCTTACCTTTTCCCCCAAATAAGGAGACTCACAGTGCCAATAGTCATCGTATCCATTGCTGGCTTTATTTCTCTTCGAATTCCATCATCGTCCCACTGAATACTCTTACCTAAAATCTAAATCATAAAGTTAACCTCTAACCACTTGCATGTAAAATATGGAGGAAATAGACTTTCTTCCAAAGAAGACATACAACTAGCCGATAGGCATATGAAAAGATGCTCAGCGTCACTCATCATCAGGGAAATACAATCAAAACCACAGTGAGATGTCACCTCACACATGCTAGTATGGCTGTTATCAAAAAGTCGAAAGGTAACAGGTGTTGGCAAGGATGTGGAGAAAGGGGAACCTTTATATACTGTTGGTGGGAATGTAAATTAGCACAGCCACCATGGGAAACAGTATGGGTTCCTCAAAAGAATTAAAAAGAGAGCCACCATATAATCTAGCAATTCTACCTCTGGGTATCTACCCAAAGGAAATAAAATCACTATCTTGAAAAGAAATCTGTACTCCTATGTGCATTGCAGCATTATTCACAGTGGCTAAGATATGGAAACAACCTATGTGTTCTTGATGGATGAATGGATGAAGAAAATGTGGTATGTAAGGTACAAACTTTTAGTCATAAGATAAATAAGTCCTGGAGATCTAATATACAACATGGTGACTATAGTTAATACTAATGTGAAATTTACTAATAGTTGATCTCAAGAGGTCTCATGCAAAAGGTAACTATGAGAGATGACAGTTATGTGTTGATTAGCACTATTGTTAATTACCACATTGTGGTAATTTCACAATGTGTGTATCAGACCATCATGTTGTGTATCTTAAATATAATTTTTGTCAGTCATACCTCAGTAAAGCTAGGAAAAAAATAAAATAAGGGGAAGAAAAAGAAATAGTTGGTGTACACAAATAAGTGTGTATATTTAGATATGGATATACAGATAACAAGCAAAAGGAAAAATACACAAATCTACTACCATCCTTATTTACAGTCCTCATTTCTGTAATTAGTCGTGGTCTCTGGCTTTCTTCTTCCACTGCTCATTTTCTATTTCATTTTCCCCTCAGCCAAAACCTTAGCTGGCTGGGAGTCTTTACCTCCTGGGGTGACCTGAGTTTCTTTCCTGAAGGTTCCGAGTCCTCAGTAGTCTTGCCTATTATTGGTCGTCAGAGTGTTTCATTAACTTTGGTTCTTGGGCACAGAAGTACTAGGACTCACCCCATAGAATCTCCTGGGTTTCAGACATAGACTTCCTTGTCCCCACTGTTTGGCAACAATGCAATTTTCCTTTGGTAATTGGGATCCATCGCTTTGGTCAGTAGAGGAACCTCTTTTTTTGCTTGTTGGCTCAGTGACATAAAAAAGCTAAAATAGCCAAGTGGCAGTGTCCTGTTTCAGTTCATTGGAATCATTATTGTGTGCCCTGATGGAAAAATTTCCATCACTGGGGGCTAAGACCTCCAAATTAGCAGAGCTCAAAGTTATTAGGATGGGAGCAAATAATCTGTGAATAGATTATTAGATATAATAGTGATAGGAACCAGTCTCACTTCCCTTTCTTTTCTTTTTAAGATTTATTTATTTGAGAGAGAGAGAGAGAAAGTGAGAGAAAGTGCAGAAGTGCATGCACAAGTGGGGCAAGGGGAGAGGGAGAGAGAGAGAGTCTCAAGCAGACTCCCCACTGAGAGCAGAGCCCAAGGCCAGGCTCTGTCTCACGACCCTGAGATCATGACCTGAGCGGAAACCAAGAGTTGGATGCTTGGCCGACCAACCACCAGCCTCTCTTGAGTCCCAGATCCAGTGGCCTCTGATTGCAAGCATACACTTCATCCTCTAAGTCAGAAATGCTTTTAGGATGTTCTCTCAACTTGATGATATAACCGAGACTTCCTAAGCCATTCCACCTTTTTGTTAGGCTAGCTGCTCCTGAGTGAATTCATAACGTGGTGAAAGCAATTAATCCCAGGGGTTTGAGCCCGTTGCTGCACTTCCTTTGCTGTGAGATGGTTTCTTCCATCAGAAGCCGTGCAGTGTGGGATGCTGTAACGGTGAAGAAGGCACCGCATGGCAGCTGGGGAAGATTCCGGCAGTGACAGACGTTACTGCTGCTCCCCTTCAATGCGGGTGAGCAAGTCGGTGTTGTTGGGCCCACACAGAGTCTCCGTCCCTGTCAGTGGTAGCATCTCCTGCGGTATACCTGGTCTACAAATGAGAATGGCCACAGAGTTTTTCAGAGATGCCATATTCCTTTTTAATGTATTTTTCAGTGTCATAGTGAAAGGAGAGTCCCTGGTCCTTCTCAGGAGATGTGGTTGGGGTGGGTGGGTGGAGATGCAGTTTGCATAGGATAAATTCACTCCAACTTTCTTTTCTTCCGAAGCCTTTAGATTCCTTCCTTCATATCATGCCAGGGAAGTTCTGGCATCTCAGGCTACCATCGGGCTCAAGTTTCAACCAACCAAGGAAGCTATTAAGACACTTCTGGCTTCATGAGCTAGTGCATTAATCTAGAATCCCTAGGAAATGCGTCCATGTCTATAAGATCAGTCCCATCTGTATGTTCCCACTCTCCTCTAATACCTTTGATATTTACTCCCCCCACATATTCCCTGGGTTTTTCCAATATATATTAACAAAACCCTTGTAGTTTTTTTGGCTGTAAATTATTTCCTTCTGGGTGGTACTGTGTCCCTGACCCTCTGAAGTGTGTTAAAATTGGAGGACAATGGGTGGTTATGGCAGATCTTGAGGAGAGCAGGCAACCCTTTGTAGAATGTCCTCTCCAGGGGAGGCTATGCAGCAGAAGTTTTCCAGCCAAAGAAAGCTAGTCTGTCTGTCTGTCTTTCTTTCTTTCTTTCAGATTTTATTTATTTATTTGACAGAGAGAGAGAGACAGCGAGAGAGGGAACACAAGCAGGGGGAGTGGGAGAGGGAGAAGCAGGGTTCCTGCTGAGCAGGGAGCCCAGTGCAGGACTTGATTCCAGGACCCTGGGATCAAGACCTGAGCCGAAGGCAGACGCTTAACGGCTGAGCCACCCAGGCGCCCCAAGAAAGCTAGTCTCTTGAGACACAGGAGGACAAGCTGCTTCCATAGGTAAGGGAGCCTCGGGATGACTTTAAGGCTTGAAATTATTAGTTTCATCTTGAATGCAAGCAGATGTACCCCTTTCCGGGTGTCACATCCCATTCTTCCCCGATCAGTACACTAACTTCCCCAGGAGGAACTTGGTGAGGTTGTGAATTCGACTGACGATGTCATTCCGCAACACACACACAATAAAGTTTGTTTTTTATTTCTGTAAATATCAGCCCTGTGGCTACAGTTAAAAAAGATTCTTTTAGATTCTTTTAGGAAGCGTTGTGGTTCTTAGACTATGACTTGGACTGGGGATTAAAGGACCTGAACTTGTCATTTTCTTTTGGTCAATACCTCCTTGCTCTCAGAAGACTCCGTTCCTCCCCACAGTCCTTCTGTTCATCATTACTGCCATGCACTTAATCACAGGTGATAACCTAATTGATTTTGATGCCACTTGAGGCTGTGGATTATTAATACCCCATTTCCCGTGAACAGGAAACTGAGCCCTGCATTCCTGCCCAAGCGCATGAGCAAACCCTAAATTCCTATTTGTGAGGGTCGGTAGCCTGGGCCCACACCCCGTACCAATTCTATATTAGTCCGGAAAATTAATATAGAGAATTATTAACTATTAACGATGGCAGACAACTAAACACTCCAGCCCCCCCCCGGAAGGTGAGGGTGACGCCTTGGGGAAGAAGCAGCCTCGGAAGCCTGCGCACCGTGCGGGCGGTGATGGAGCCGGGCTGGAGAGGCTGGAGCTGGAGCGGGTGGTGGCTGAGCACCGTGGCTCCGCGCCGAAGCCGCTTCACCAGCCTGCCCGCCTGCCGGGCTGGGTTCCATGGGGTGCCGTGGGTTCCAGCGGTTCCCCAGCAGCCCGTCTCTGCGTTACCTGTGGGCCTGTGCTGCTGAACCCACAGCTTGGGGGGCCAGTGGCCAGAGCCGGCGAGCAGGCAGCGGCCCGGTAGGCTGTGGCTCCAGAAGCGCCCCGCCGGGGCGCCGGAGAGGCGTGCTGGAGGCGGAGCACCCCCTGGATCCCCCGGCTGGTGGCCGTCAGCCACACTGCGAGCGTGAGAAACGCTGAGGAGCAGGGAAGAGAAGCCCCTCCCTCTGACTTGTCTTGCGGTGACCCTCCAGGGCCTGCATTAACAAAGCCGAGAATGACCCCAGCCGGCTAAGGAGAAACGTTTCCAGGGTCCGGCTTAAGTAGCACAAAGGAGAGGGAAGTGTGGGTGCAGAGCCGAGACGCAGTCGATTCATACCCGGCACGTATTTGTAAAGTACTAGGTCATTTTCAGGAGAAACGGATGTATGGTTTCTTTCTTCGTACATCGACTACCAATTGCCTAGTCATTTGTTTATATATTTTGTGGATGATGTGCATGTTTCATTCACTTTTAAATAGGTCCCTTGTAGAACGTCACACATCTTACCTCCTAAAGAAAGCACTTTCTCGGTGTAATAAACTCTTGCCTGTGTATTTCAGTCTTCAGATCATTAACATCCCCATGAGTCCTGGGACTATAGCTAAAGAACGTATATTGTTCTATGGCTTTTTAGCTGGGTGAGAGCTCTCATCACAGCAAAACAAAGATCTCAGATTACCTTGAGAGCAACCTCAGTTACTCATGTTTTTCTGCTTAGAAGCCTCTACCTCACAGTTTGAAAATAGAAAACAAGTCAAATTTCAGATATGTTCTTTGCAAATAGAACCTTATGGGATCAAATGTACAAGTATGTTTTGGTCTAACACTAAATATCAGTACACACTAGAGAATAGAAGAGAAGATGCATTTCATTCCAGAGAGGAGTTTTCTCAAAAGGCTTTTCTTTTAATTTTGTAAATTGAGGGATGTATAAATTGAATTCTGTTTTACAGTGCATTATGCAGTACAGTGTACATTATAAGTGAGCCGAAAATTATACCACTAGCATGATCAAAAACAAATGCCTTGAAGCAATATACTTAAATTTCTTTATGGAACTTTTAATGCGTTTAATCCAAAGAATGAGACATTGTCTCTAAATATGTGTATTCTAAAAGTGCTTTGCGTAATGTTTTTTACCTGTGGCACCTCCATAGGATTTCTATATATTAGCATATAGAGTTTCGGATTTCACGCTATATAGCGGGGGTGGGGGGGGAGAATGAGCAGCCCAGGACATGACAGAGACGGTGCTGTGGTATCCCAGCGCTGGCATGGAGGGAAAGGCGGTGTCCGAAGTAACAAAGCAGGGTTCTTCCTAAAGAGAATATTCATTTCCTATTTCTTTGGTCAGTCCGGAAGGAGAGTGAGAACTCCTGTTGCAGAAAGCTGTGGCGGACCATCTCGGACAGTGAGGCTTGCTTAGAAGAGCAGGGTAAATATTCGGAGAGGCAGCAGCCACACGTTTAACTCTGACACTGGCCACTACAATGAGTAGGAGGTTTGTGTTTTCAGGATTTGAGAAAATGTAGTGAAGCCTGCCAGGATTGTTCACTTCTGTGACAGCTGTGAGGTTTCGAAATGGACATTTATTTTCCCACCAAGCCACAATCCTATCTGAATTGGTTTTGTGGTGGTTGCTTTTTTTTTTTTTTTTTTTTTGAACAGTAAGAGGAAGTAGGAGCTAGCATTATGATCACTTAGTAAACACCAGGATTTTGATCGCACAACAAATAAGGAGTAAGAAAGCAAATTTCCATCGCAGAGGGCTACCCAGTAGTCATTTTCTTCTGATGACCTCAGTGAGCCTAAGAAAGAATGAAAAGGTGGATGGATGGACATACACTGATTATAAACTCCCATTCCTGCATTCCATTTCCTACTTCATTTATTATTATTTTTTAAGATTTTATTTATTTATTTGAGGGAGAGTGAAAGTGAGAGAGATCACAGAGGGAGAGGGAGAAGCAGACTGCCGGCTGAGCAGGAGCCCGATGTGGGGCTCAATCCCAGGACCCTGGAATCATGACCTGAGCTGAAGGCAAATGCTTAACCGACTGAGCCACCCAGGTGCCCATTCCTACCTCATTTAAACATTCTGTTCATAGTTAAAGAATTTAATGATTTACTACTCTTTCACCCCTTCTTTTAAGACTTGTTCTGCTGTTAAAAATGGGGAAAAGAGAAGAAAAAAAATATATATATATATATTTTAAGATTTTATTTATTTACTTGACAGAGAGAGATCACAAGTAGGCAGAGAGGCAGGAGGAAGCAGGCTCCCTGCTGAGCAGAGAGCCCGATGCGGGGCTCGATCCCAAGACCCTGAGATCAGGACCTGAGCCGAAGGCAGAGGCTTTAACCCACTGAGCCACCCAGGCGCCCCGAGAAGAAAAATATTTTTGTAAATAATTTGCTTGGAAGCAGAATTTTGCTTTTCTGAGGATTCCATTAAAAAGATGACCTTTAGAATTAGCATCTTTCAAATTTAGGACCCCAGCTGAAAATAAGCATGTTTATATTTTGAAGAGTTCTTGATGGGGAAGAAAAATGATGAAAACTGGTATGAGTAGGAGAAAAAGCTAAAACGTACGCTTTTCATAAACAAACTAGACCCTCTCTATTGGGAAGCTTGTTTAAAAAAATTGCCCAATTCCTAAAAGAGACAGGGGGAGGAAGATTCTCACCCCAGAAATGTGTATATTGTTTTGGAATGCAATGTTAGCAAAATTTATCCCAAATTAGGACAAAAGAAGTAAGCGATGAAGTCAGAAACCCCATAATTTGCACATAGCAACTAGTAATAATACTCTAAATCCTTTATTAAACTTTTCCCATTTGCCAGCACTCTGCGCATAGGTAGCAGCTTAGCGAGTTAGTATTGTGACCAGCACACAGTGCAGAGAAGTGAATCTTACTGCCCAAAGACACGTCGTGAGGGGTAGGTCTGGAACTTGAACCCCGCGCCCTCTTGGCTCCCTGTGAGCTGAAGCCCAGCTTGTGGAAACCTTCCCACCCCTGGTTATACATTGCCTGTTGACTCCCATGAGGGATTCAGTGAGTGCATCTTGTGGCCCAAAAAATGCATGAAAATTATTGAAAGAGCAAGAGAGTGTTAGTTTTCCCTTAATACTAGGTGTGTCTCACTCTCCTGCCTGAGGCCCTGTCCAGCATTTCTCGTGGGGAGTTCTCTCCTAGTAAGTCTTGAGCAGCAGCGCCGTGTGGGCTGGTGCGTCTGCAGAAGAGCCTGTGATAGGGCAGCAGGTGGGAAGCATTATGGTTACACTGACTTTGATGGAAAGTTTCCACACCGTTCTTTGCAGTAGTTTTCCCATAGCTCTTCGGCGACTGTTCGAGATCATGATTTTAGAATATTATCGAGCTGATTCTTTCCTGAAAGTGCAAAATAATAGATCACATCCTGCTCAAATAGAATTCCCTTTAACGTGCATTATTACACTAGCACCTGTTTTATCTGTGATAATTTTAGAATGAAGAACGTTCGACCTTTGTGCAATAAAATGGGACTCCAGGAACTAAAAAAACATTCTTCAACTCAATTTTAGAAATCTTAAACATGAAAAGCAAAATTGTAGGAATATATAACACTGTGTCAATAATTAGTAACATTCCTGGAGTGTTTGTTATGCTAAGCTCATAACTGCCCCATGTCGTTTCATCCTGACCACAGCGTGTGAGTTTGGTACTGCCATGTCTTATCAAATCTAAGATGCTTTTCGTTTAAAATAAGCCATTACTCTGTGCACCACAACGAAAGAAAAAAGGCTGCCCGTGAAAGTTGTAAGGGGACATGCGTTGTAATACAACCTTAATGCTAGTGATACCTGGAGAAAGGAGTGTACATATTAGAATCCGTGAAATAACATTATTGCTAGCTTTACATATGATAAAATTGAGACACAGCAAATGAAATAACTTGTCTCCAATCACTAGGTGCTGGGTAGCACAGCTGGGATTGGAGCCCAGGTCTCTGACAGTGGGTTTTATGTTCATAACTGTTACATTTGTGCTTTCACAAATGCTTTCTTTAAGGGATCTGGGAGTATTTTGACGTGAAACTTTAACTGCATGATTTATCTATATTTGACCTATTAAAATTAAGTTGAAACTGCCTCTTACAAATTTATACATAATTAGAAATTAGAGTTGAAACCCGTTTCAGTGGAGTCAAGAACTTAGGGTTAAATACACTAATATAAAAAGGGCATGAAGAGACATTTCGCAAAAAGAGAGACTATTCACTGTTGATAAAGATAAAAACTAATGCAAATTCTCACTACTGGTGAGGACTGGGGAAATGGATACTCTCTTAAATTGTAGGTAGAAGCGTAAATTGTAGGTAGAAGCATAAATTGATACACTCTAAAGTGCCTCTTTGCATTGTGTATCAAAACGTGTATACTTTTTGACTAGGCATTTCACAACTAAGAATATATCCAAAGATTATGGGTAAACAGGTGCCTCTATAAATGTATAAATGTACAGTGATGTTTTTATAGCCATGAAACTTTAGGCACTATTGAGATGTTCAAGAGGACCAGGTAAATCAGTTCTGGTATTCCCATTGAATGAAAATTAAGCTGGTAAGGAAAACAACAATCCTGATCCATATTTATTAACACGGAAAAATGTCCATAGTGGGGCGCCTGGGTGGCTCAGTGGGTTAAAGCCTCTGCCTTTGGCTCGGGTCATGGTCTCAGGGTCCTGGGATCGAGCCCTGCATCGGGCTCTCTGCTCAGTGGGGAGCCTGCTTCCCCCCCTCCCTCTCTGCCTGTCTCACTGCCTGCTTGTGATCTCTCTCTCTGTCAAATAAATAAAATCTAAAAAAAATCTAAATCTAAAAAAAAAAAGATGCTTAGAAAGTGATATACTATGGACTTTTTTTTTTTTTTTTAAAGATTTTATTTATTTATTTGACAGAGAGAAAGAGATCACAAATAGGCAGAGAGAGAGGAGGAAGCAGGCTCCCCGTCGAGCAGAGAGCCTGACACGGGGCTCGATCCCAGGACCCTGAGATCATGACCTGAGCTGAAGGCAGAGGCTTAACCCACGGAGCCACAGAGGCACCCCTCTTAAGAAAGCATCTTATAGACAATATGTATTTGCTTAAGGAGGAACCGGGTTTTTAAAAAAGATTTATTTATTATTTATTTTAAAAAAGATTTATTTACTTTCGAAAGAGTATGAGTGGGAGGAGGGGCAGAGGAAGAGGAAGAGAATCTCAAGCAGATGCCCTGCTGAGCGAGGAGCCCAGGTGGGGCTTGGTCCAAAGGGCCCTGAGATGATGGCCTGAGCCAAAATCTAGAGCTGGACGCCCAACCGACTGAGCCGCCCAGGTGCCCCTATGAAGAACCATTCTGAGATGCTATCCACTTAATTTCTGTTACTATAAAAAAAAAAAGGCACACACACACACACACACAAAAAGAGTATTTCTCTGCTGTCAAGTAGAAGGTGGCATTCATATTTTTGTCCTAGATTCTGGAAGGTGTCCCTTTACTACTCTGGTTCCCCTCTATAAGTTGAGAGGGTTAAAAAATAGAATGGTAAAAAATGAAGAGAATCTTTCCAGTTGGAAATTTAAATGCACCTTCACTAAGGAGCAGAAGGGCATATGACGGGAGAATGTGTTGGATCCCATCCAAAGTGTGCTAGCCCGCGGCAGTGCCCAGCGAGGGTGTGATGGGGCTGGGGCAGGCGCCGAGCACCCAGCCAGGAGAGTGTTCTGCGTGCTCTGGGCCTTGCATTTCTGTCCCAGACTGTCTAGTAGGTGAAAGGTCAGCAGTGTGAGAGGGACGGTTAGGCTGAAGATCATTACCATCAGTAGAGTATCATTATATCAGTGTAAGACAAAAACTTCAACCGCACCAGGATTCAGAGTTTGACAAGATTTTAGAATCTACGGAAATTCTGTCAAAATGTGGTAATGACTAAAACAAGTAGCCTGTTTGAGATTTTGACTTGTCTCTCAGCACCTTTGAAAACAACATGCGTACAATTTCTTAGGGATTATAATTACTTCACATAGTAGTGGCATTTGTGCCGAGTTTTTGTCTGCCTGGATAAAACCCTTGGCTGTGTCTTCTAACTTGGTGAAAATAGCAGAGCCAGCAGCAGTCCAAAGATCTTAAATCATCCTTGTACATACACTCATTTTGTTTTTCTGCTCTGGCTTTTACCCGCTAGAGGGGATAATGCATTGTCTCTGGAGAATACAGAGGCTATCCCATGTGCCTTACAGAATATGAAGGAGATTAAGTAATACAGATGCATATAAAGTTCCATGTATAGTAATTGACATTAGGTGCTCCATTAAACAATGAAATGCCACAGTGTACCAGTTCTTCAGGACATGTTGCCATGGATACCCAGTGTGATGGAGATGGGGAAAGAGTTGCTTAGGAATTCAACAATTTCATTTTGAGGTGGAGTGAAAAATAAACTGTCCAGAGATGAGAACCATTAAACCAGTCACATATACAAATTGTTGTTTTCAGTATTGTCAATGAAAAGAAAAACGCGTTTCAAAATGAGTTATCAATTAACAACCGTAGCTGGGCAGAATCCACCATTTCAGCTAGGAAGTGATGTGGCATTTGGATATTCTTAAGAGAAGATATTTTAACCACAAATAAATAAATCTCAAAAAATCAAGTGTACAGAAGGGTGACAGTAGGACAGTGGGAGGCACGTCCTCCGAGGTCTGCTCGGATGGCCTTGGTGTGTGGACCCTCGGCTGGCCTCTGGACTTACTGCAAAGCAACCATTTGGGAAAGGAGCAAGTTTTAAGAACTAATAGAAGCAGTGGTAGGGATGGATGGCAGCTAACCGGTTTGATGTGATTTCCTGTCCTCCCCCGTGTTGGAGAGTAGTCTGCAACCAGGAGTGATTCCAAGCCCTCCATTTCCTGGAGATAGCCCCATCTCGCCCCCAGCCCTCCCCAGGGGAATTCTCATCTCTAATTGAATGCATTCCAAAACAAGGTCCCTGGAATCTTGGGAGGACAAAGCTCCTGAGGAAAGAGTGTGGCCTAGCTGTATTCTCAACCCTGTAAATTTTGTTGACAATGGAAAGGGTTTTGTTTGTTTGTTTTTGGAATTGGTTCTCTCTTCTCTCCATTTCTGCTTCTCTTAAGTCAAGTCATTATTACCTCTCCTTCTAGCATCTGGCTATCATCCCTTTCTGATCCATCTGCCATATAGATACCAAATTAAAAAGAAAAAGGAAAAACAGATCGGAGCATGCTATTTCTGCAACAGAAACTTTTGACAGTTCTCCATTACCCATAGAATAAATTCTAACTCTTTAATGTGATATTAGGCCCTTTAACAAAATTTTAACCCTCTCCTGTTACCTTCCCCTCCTGCAGGCTGTGTAGCAGCTTCAGGAGAGGACAGAGTGTTCTCCAAAGGGGCAGTGCGCTTTCCTGCCTCCAGCGTTTCTACCAACTCCCAGGCTGTCAGGAGCCTGATGTCCTTGAAATACCTGTCCTTAAACCCTCCTCCCCTCCCCCCAGCAGAGTTCGGTTTTCCCTCTGTGTTTTCACAGAACTCTGTTTACACCTCTGTGGAGCACTTGTCTTGGGCTGCTTTGGTGAGCCTTCCCCTGCTCTCATCGGGACGGGAAGTGGTGTGGTTAGCGGTACGGACTCTGTAGTGCGGTGGCCGGAAATACGGGCTCGGAAGTGCTCATCCCTGGGTAGAGTCTCTCGCAGCTGTTCCACTTACCACTTAGTGACCTTACCACCAAGTCTCACTTTCATTTGCAAGCTGGAGAGAGCCTGGGTAGGTCTCAAAGGCTTGTTTAAGGAAGTGAGAGAGAGCACGCCCAGGAAGTATTTAGCACAGTGCCTAGCACATTGTAAGCTTTAGACAAATGTTAGGAATAGGCACCGCGAATCACTTTTCATGTCTTCCATTTCCACCTCCCAGTGGCACTTTATACATAGTGCCACTCAATATTTATTGATTAAAAACTGTGACTCATTTCAACAGAGTCCTCAGTAAGTTTTTAGTATGAAGGTGATGGAATTGTATGAAATTTAAGGAACATTATTATTATCATTATTATTTTAAAGATTTATTTATTTGAGAGAGAGTGAGAAGACGGCATGGGGAGGGGTAGAGAGAGAGAGAGAAAAGCAGACTCCACTAAGTGCAGAGCCCCACCCCAGCCAGTCTCACAACCCTGAGATCCTGACCTGCCCCGAAATCAAGAGCCCCACACTTAACTGACTGAGGCACCCAGGCGGCCCGGGAACATTATTTTTGAATGCTTTACCTAAATATTTGTGTATTCTAAGAGGGAGAAGTATGGTGCAGAATACATATTTTATATGTAACTTCTAAATTTTAGAAGACCAGAGTGAAGCGATGTAAACTTCTCGGGAGTCCCTCGCCCGTTGAGCGGATGTCATTGTTTTTATGCCTGGTCACAAAAGTAGCTCGGAGGGGCACCTGGGTGGCTCAGTGGGTTAAAGCCTCTGCCTTCGGCTCAGGTCATGATCTCAGGGTCCTGGGATCGAGCCCCGCATCGGGCTCTCTGCTCAGCGGGGAGCCTGCTTCCCCCCTCTCTCTCTGCCTGCCTCTCTGCCTACTTGTGATCTCTCTCTCTCTCTCTCTCTCTCTCTGTCAAATAAATAAACAAAATCTTTAAAAAAAAACAAAACAAAACAAAAGTAGCTCGGATCTGAAAACAGATTGGGTAACGTGTAGAAAGATGACGTGCAATTGGGAAAGTGCAAGTGGACACTGGCTTCCTGGGAAAAGCTCTCGCAGTAACTGTTCACAGAAAGGACAAAGTGAAAGCAGAGTTTGCTGTGAAGAGTAAGAGTCCGTCAGGGACCATAACGTCTGTGGCACTTCAGAAGTTTAACTGCAGTAATAATAAAGTGAAGAGACAAATGAGAGCACATCTTCATAAAATTAGAGCTTAAAGTTGAAAAGACCCTCACAAGTCCCGTCTTCCTAACTTTGGCCGCACAGCAGGATGACCTGGCGGGCTTGTTAGCACACACATAGCTCGGTCCTCCTTCGAGGATTCCAACTTAGCAGTTCCACAGTAGAGCCCCGGCGGGCGCGTGTGTCTGTGTGCGTGCGCGTGCGCCCATGTGTGTGTAAGTAACATTTACCCCTGATGCAGCAGGTCAGTGGACTGGTGTTGAGGAACCACTGGTCTACCCTAACCAAGGATTCTCAGGGTGGGGTTATTTTCTCCATTGCCTGGTCATCTGGACACTTTCAATACCACTGATAATAGGAACCTTAGAGTAAGGCACCTTTTTTTTCCCTTTTTTTTTCTTTTGTGTTGTTCTCTTTTAAAGGCCTTAGTTGGTTTCAGTTAGAATTTGCTATCCTTTACCTCAGTCCATTAATTCTAGTACTATCTACTGGTGCCACATAAGTTGGGTCTGGTACATCTTTCTTCTGGCAGCCCTCAGATATTTGGAGACAGCTGTGATGCCCTTTTTAAACCTTTTATTTAGGCCGTAGCACCCTCTCTATCCTTCTTGTGCTGTGATTTCACCTTACTTCAGAAGCCGTTTATTAAGGACTTAATCTGTGCCAGAGCTATGCGGGACGTTGGAGGAGCCATAGGGATCTTACAGTGGAACCTGGAGAGAGAAGCTTGTCGTCAAACACCTTCCGTACACAGGCAGTGAACTGTAAGTCAGACCTGTACCGGACTCCCTCACACAGCCGCTTGACTAGCATAGCATAGTCTGTAGGTGAGCTCGTTGTGCCCTGTGTCTTCGGGTCTCAGGTAAGGACACTACCAGCACTGGGGCGCCTGGGTGGCTCAGTGGGTTAAAGCCTCTGCCTTCGGCTCAGGTCATGATCTCAGGATCCTGGGATCGAGCCCCGCATCGGGCTCTCTGCTCAGCAGGAAGCCTGCTTCTCCCTCTCCCTCTGCCTGCCTGTCTGCCTACTTGGGATCTCTTTCTCTCTGTCAAATAAATAAATAAAATCTTTAAAAAAAAAAAAAAAAAGGGCACTACCAGCACCTACCTCAGAGTACTTCAGGGCAAGTCTAGGTTTCCAGTGTAATGCTTGGCATGTAGCAAGTGCTCGATACATTTTGGCTCAAAGACATGCTAAGGATTATAGTAGTGATAGGAACAAAGAGGACAGATTACTGTGTGGAAGGCACAGTTTATCTGGTGCTGCAATAAAAAGATCAAGATAAAGTTTCCATGTACAAATTAGGTGAATTTGTACCCACTCTACCAAGTACGTAAAGAACACCTAATGCTTGTGGAATTAAGTAAGTTTACTCATGTCCTATTCAACACTTATATTAATAATTTAGGTAGCACCTGACTCATTTAGTATGATAGTAGGAGAAGTAATTGACATCTTAGAAAGCACAATATGATCAAGAACCTGAAAAGAATTCAAGAGATGACAGCAATGAGCCAGGCGATGGGAATGCAGCATCTTAGACGTAGATGCTGGGAAGCTAAGCATACGTAGATGATGAGGAAGCTATGGCTTCACAGAAGGACACTTTATTTTTGGCTTGCTCTGAGTTAAAGTGTGATGTATTTGCTGGAGAAGCTAATGAGATTTTTCAGACCGTGATAAGAGAAATTTAGGATCCTGAACAGTGGAGGCCATGCCCTCATTCTTCTCTGTTTAAACTTCTAGAGCTTCTTCTACTTTGCTCTTATTGACTGGGCTGTAGGGCAAGTCAGCTAACTCTGGAACTTAGTTTCTTCACCTATAAAATGCAGATAATCCTGCTTAGTTATGTTTCCCTTGAATTGTAAAGATCAAATATAATAAAGGCAATTGGTATTGTTGTCACTCTGGAGAAATTTGTCCTATTTTATTCATATGGCTCAAAACCCTTTTTCCTTGATGTGACTTGACAACATCACAAGTTTTTATTAACCATCTAGAGTTTTACTAAATTCACGTTTAAATTAACTAAAATCTTAGAGATTATAGTACATACATTATTGTTCATCTTGTTTTAGATTTAGTAGAAATATGGGCATCGAAGTGGTTGGTAAGTGGTGAATTATTTTTTACCTTTTAGTTTGTATATTCACTGACAAACCTAACTGCGCTAAACGGACTAAGATATTTTAGAAGAGGTCGAACTGAATACCTTAACGGCATCAGTGCTAGGATTAGCTGTAGCAAAGCAGCATGAACCCCCTCACTGAATAAGCCTGTGTTCCACTTTTAGGGAAAAACGATACTCCAGCAATATAGGAAAAGAACAAGGTGGTAGTTTCTTTTACAGTCTTTGCTGCTGGTGACTTGTGCTTTTTATGGGGGGAGGGAAAGTGGGGGGAGAAGGCTCCATTTTCCAGTTCTCTCTCTGTCCCTGTCCCTGTCTGTGTCTTTCTCTCTTTTTCCACCGTTTTAACAACAAAAATTCATAATATGGAGATCAAGATTCTGGAGACTACCATTCTTTCTAATTACGTTTTAAACCCAAACATGAAAATTAGAATCCTTCTACACACAATATGACCATTTTCCATGAGCCTTAAATTGGCATTTTGGATTGTGTTCTACTGAAGAGCCTTGGTGGAGAAGGAAAGAGAGGGCGAGAAAGAAAGGAAGATTCTAAATGACAGTCTTTTGAATAGTGTAAGTTCAATCCCTAAAACAAAAAGCAAGATCTCTTTTTCTCCTAAATAATGTGCTCTCCAGCTTCACCTCTCATCCTGAGAAACATGAAAGAGAAAGTAAAAGAGGTGACCCAAATCACAGAGTGCCTTTGATAGGAGAAATTCAGCTGTTTTGAACACTTACAATCAAAGGAAGTGGTTTCCCTAATTACATGAACTATGTGAAATCTCTCAGAATAGCTCTTCCACCCCAGGATTCCTTGCACTTTAGAAGTTTGCATAAAAGCTCACATGGAGAATCAGATGCAAAGTGTTTGATTCAGATTTTATTAGGCAGAAGAGTGCCCACATCCGTCCTGCGGCTTGCCAGCTGCTTAGGTTAGGACCACTCTACCTGGTTTTGATGTGGATATCTTTTAGACCCGCAACATTAAGATCTTTGTTCTATCCTTTTCTTGCAAGAGGCACCACTTTTCAGGAGCAGTAGCTATGAAAATATTCAGCAGCTTGGTCTTCCCAATCTCTCTCTCTCAACCTGAAAACGATCATGGCCGTGTTTGTGCACTTTGTATGGGAAAACATGATTTCCTGTGTTTGTTGCTAGGGGATGTTAAACTGCTGAATTTTATTAAGCTCTTCGTTAACATTTTTTTTTAAATATTTTAAATACAATAATGATTTACCAGAAAATTTATATGCAGAATCCCCCATTTACTCTCAGAATCTAGAGTCGGGATCTGCCAAAACACTTGGCCTAAAGAATAATAGTGATTATGACTGTATTAAATCTTTTGTATTTTGATAGTCACCTTGTTATTGAGGCATACAGTGTGGTGCAGGTGTGTGAGAAAGAGAATTATAAATATCCCAAGTTCTCTGTTTGGGGAGGCAGGCTCAAGAAGACAGAAGCATCCATTTTAATTAAAATGTCAGCTTGAAAAGATCTTTTTCTGGGCGAGTAATTTTATGTGTAAGGAAGATCGTCTAGTAATCATATATAGCAGTAGAAAAGAACTGTGTGTGGGTTTTTTTTGTCTCTTTCAGTGAATAGGTAAGTTGCTATTACTGTATTTATATTCCGTTAAAAATCTGTGGGTCCTAAGAAACAAATGGGAGCGTATGAGCAGAAACAGAAGGAAATTTGATTTTGTCTAGTGTTTAAAGTACAGTAGTGACTTAAACTGCAACCCACATAAAATTTTCTAATACTAGGACTCTTGGCTCTTGGGCAGCAAGGAGTAAGTAAAAGAAAGATTAAGTGCTCTTCCATCAATCAACCTATAAAAATTTATTTAAACAATTACCCAGCCATTTCTTTCTACTTTAACAGTTCTCATTTATTCCAGGTAAATTAGTAAATATTTGTAATTTTCGTGTACTTAAAATCCAAAAGCGTTCATGATTGAACTATGAGATTCCTTCTTTTCTGTGTGTTGTAAACACCTAATTACGGATGGCTTAAGATTTAGCTATTTTGTATATAGTCCCGTCAAGATAGTAAGAGAAAGGGGATTTGAAAGATGATGGAGGATTGATACTGTGGTTAGGGATTTTGCTCAATGGGTAGATTTGCACATAATTATGAGAAGGTCTATTATTTTAGAAATCTAATACAGTACTCAAACTGAACTTTTACTAGCTATTTTAGTCTGACAGCCCCAAACCTCCATTTTAAAAATCAGGAATTTGGGACGCCTGGGTGGCTCAGTCAGTTAAGCGTCTGCCTTCGGCTCAGGTCACGATCCCAGGGTCCTGGGATCGAGTCCTGCATCTGGCTCCCTGCTCAGTGGAGAGTCTGCTTCTCCCTCTGACCTTCCCCCTCTCATGCTCTCTCTCTCTCTCATTCTCTCTCTCTTAAATAAATAAGATCTTTAAGAAGAACTTTAAAAAAAAATCAGGAATTGGAAGTGCAGCATAGTTACGTTGGGTAGCAGTGAATCCCGCCGCAGGGCCTGGGTCTTTACTTTGCCAGTTCGGATATCCCATCAGGAGCGCACTGTCAAGTTCCTACTGTGTGTACTAGATTTTAAGTTACATTCAGCTGCCTACCCGAGGCTTGTTCTAGGAAGGAAGGTTAAATATGCTCGAATGATAGGCATTTGAGAATACTTTAACATTAGCAGTAAAAGGTCATTTTGCTTTTTCTTCATAGTGTTTCTAGCAGCTAGGGAAGTAGTGCCACATAAATCACAACTGAGCTTCTTGTTCTAGATCAAGATTCTATCTAAGTCATTGCAGATACTGAAAATTATCTCTCTCATTAAAATACCACCGCCTCTCTGGTAAAATGGGTTCTGTGATTCTTGCTATTCAGAAGTCAGTTTAATGTCTGGCTTAAATAGCTTCTGTTAGGGTTTCAACCCAGTATCCCTTGTGTTATCTTCATATGATAGTTTTGTTCAGCTAGTGCTTCTACCATTTAGAAAGCACTGTTACTTTTGTCATTTCCTTTACAAATGATGGAACAGGTTTAGTATGATTCCCAAAATTATACAGGAGAATAGAACTTGATCTTGGGTTCTCTGGCTCTGGATCGAGTGCTGTTTACACCTGATGGAACCTCGGCTTTGGAAAAGACCTTAATCAACCATATTTCTGATGCCCGAATCTCCTTTGCAGCATTCCTGTTACAAATAAGCATTTTGCTTCTGTTTGAATTCTGATTACTAATGATGGAGAACTCATTAACCTCCTGGGACAATCCATTTCAGCTTTGGAAAACTGACCATCAGAAAGCTCTTCTCTAAATTATTCTGAGTCTATACCACATGCTAACAGTTTTGGCCCAGCATTAAAGGAATAATGTAGTACTGTAATGTGATTTTTTAAAAAGAACATTAAAATTATACTCAGGAAACTCTTACCAAGGGATACTTATTAAGTATCTAATTGTCCCCTAATTCTTATTAATAAGTACTATAACTCCACTTAGTGTGACTTTTTAGGTTTCTACAAAAATTTTTGAAGTGGTGTTTTTTGTTTTGTTTTGTTTTGTTTGTTTTTGCTTTTTGAAATCTCTTCCTAGTATTAAAAGTGACCAGTTCTTATTTAAATAAAGGAACGTAATTTGGAGATAGTATACTAATAATAGGAAACTAGATTTCTAAATAGTATGTCTTATTTGATACACTTCAGTATCATGCTTCTTTAAGTTTCTACTTTTATCCATTTGTTCACTATACAGTACTTATAACTAGATATTTCCATGTTATATTTATTTTCCATATTTTATTTTTTATATTAAAAAATGATGCGTGTTCATTCTAAAAAAAAAAAAAATCAAACATTACAGCAGCCTGTAAAAAAGCAAAGCATTTCTCCTCCCTGTAATCTTACACTCTAAAATTTATCAGTGTATGAATAACTTTCCGTATTGATTTTTTTCTCTGCATTTATAAGCTGTACTAATATTTTTCCCCCCATAAAAGTGGTTCATATTTCCAGAAAGGGTAGCATGAGGGAAATTTGTGATGGAACTGTCTATATCTTGACTATGGTAGTGATCACTTGAATATATGTATGATAAAATTGTCTAGAACTTACCACACACACACAAGTGCATATAAAACTGGTGAAATCTGAATAAGATCTATGGATTATATCAATGTCAATTTCCTGATTATGATATTGTGCTATAGGTATGCAGGATGTAAACTGGGTAACGAGTATATGGCATTTTACAGCTGCACAGTTATTTCAAAATAAAAAGTTAAAAACTTGGATCATGCTGTTATATGTATATACTGTCTTGAAACTTGGGTTTTTAACTTAGTATATTGAGGCACTATGTGACTATGTATAGAGCTCTTTCATTTCTTTTAGTAGCTTTTATATTTTGTGTTTAAGTAGCATTTGTTTACCTTTACTTATTATAGCAAATTATATTCTTGGCCAATTTACAATAAAAAAATTACTGGACATGTGGAGAAACATGAAAATGTTTTACTAGAAAATCTGAGATGACCCAGATGTTGTAATTAGCAGACAATTTAAAGCAGCATTTATTAACAGGTTCAAGACCTTAAAGGAAAACACGGCCATAAAGAAAGAACAGAATGGGAAATTCAGTAAAAAGAAAGGAACTAAAAATTCTAGGCATGAAAAACTGCAGCCTTTGAAGTGTATGTTTTATTAGATGGGACTTAATAGCAAATTAGGGAAGGCAAAAGGAAGAGTCAATATATATAAAAACAAATTAATTTGTCAAATCCAAAGAGCATAAGGGAAAAAAAGACTTAAAAAATTAAAAACTCAGATATATGAGACAATATCAATCATTCTGAAACATGTAATTAGACTCCCTGAAGGAAAGGAGAGAGAGATGGACAGAAAAAAATTGAAGAAATGATAAAGTGTCCCACCTTTGGTGGAAAACATACAGGTCTTAAAAGTTCAGCAAACCCCAAGCAGGATAAATCGTTTTGCCTACTTTCACCATTTGTGTTTGGTGTTGTACTGGAAGTCCTAGTCAGAGCAGTAAGACAAGAAAAAGAAGCAAAATGCTAAAGATTGGAAAGAAAGAAGTAAATCTGTCTTTATTTGCAGATGAAATCATTATTTACATAGAAAATCTTAAGTCTTCAAAACAACTCTTAGACGTGATGGATTAATTTAGTAAAGTTACAGGAAACAAGTTGATTATATTGCTGTATACTAGGAGCAAACAATTCAAAAAAATAAAATTTAGAAAACAGTTTATTTAGAATAGCATCACACAAGAAATACTGAGAAATAAATTTAATGGAAGGTATGAAAAAATTTCCACACTTTAAACTATAAAACATTGCTGAGAAAAATTAAAGATAGTCTAAATAAGAAGACAGAGATCATGTCCATGGATTGTAAAACACACTATTGTTCAGATGTCACTTTCCCCTAAAAGTTGATTTGTATAAGAATAACATAGTTGGAAGATTCACACTTCTTGATTTCAAGACTTCTTGCAAAGGTCCAGTAATTCAGATGGTGTGGTATTGGTGTAAAGGCAGAAACATAGATCAATGCAACAGAATTTCGGATTTAGCCCCCCACATATTAATGTCAGTTGAATTTTAATAAACATGCCAATTCAGCTAAATGCAGAAGAAATATTTTTAGTAAATATTTGTTACAGTAGGTATATACATTTTAAAAAGTTAACTCCTACTTTATACCATACACAAAAATTATTTCAAGATTCATTATAAACCAAAATATAAAAGTTAAAACCATAAAGTTTCTATAAGAAAAGGAATATTTTACAATTTTATGATAGCCAAATGTTTCTTAGACAAACCACAAAAAATGTTAGTAATGAAAGTAAAATTTGATGACTAGAGTTTCATCAAATTTTAAATTTCTGCTCATGAAAAGAAATGGTTTAAAAAAGAAAGAAGCAGACCACAGACTGGGAAAAAAAATTATAATAGATGTATCTGTCAAAGGACTTATATCCAGAATATTTAAGAACTCCTACAAATCAATATTAAAAAGATAAAAAAGAAAATTTTAAAATAGAAGATTTGAACAGTCATTCCACAAAAGATATTCAGTTGCTTCTTGAACAACATGGTTGTGAACTCTGCTGGTCCCCTTATATGTGGATTTTTTTGATAGATACAGCACTGTATTTTTTTTTAATGATTTTTCTCAACATTTTCTCTAGCTTACTTTATTGTAAGAATACAGTGTGTAGTACATATACGAAATATGTGTTAATCAACTGGCTATGTTATAGATAAGGCCTCCAGTCAACAGTAGGCTATTGGTAGTTAAATTTGGGGTGGGGGGTGTCAAAAAATTTTCGACTGCACAGAGTATCGGTGTACTGTTCCCTGTGTTGTTCAAGAGTCAACTGTATATGGATGATCAGTAAGCATGTGTGAAAGTGCTCAATAGTATTAGTCATTAGGGAAATGCAAACTAAGACCACAATGAGATTCATTTCACACCCACTAGAATGGCTAAAATTTTTAAAACCAACAACACCAAATATTGGTGAGAATGTAGATTAGCACCTTCTCATATTGTTGTTTAGGGGAGTGTGGAATGGTATGACTACTTTGGGGTGTTTTTGCCTGTTTTTTCAAAAATTCACCTACCCTACCCTATGATTTACGATTCAACTTACAGGTATTTACTACCCAAGTGGGATGAAAACTATGTTCAAAAAAGACTAGTATAAGAATATTTATAGCATCTTTATCGATAATAGCTCAAAATTGGGAATATACTCATAATACTCATTAATAGGAAAATGGATAAATAAACAATATTGATAAAATGGAATTCTAATTAGCAATAAATAGAACTGATAAATGGAGCAACATAGATGAATCTCAAAAAAATACTGTGTAGTGAAAAATCATACATATGTACATTATACAATAGTACAAATGATTCCATTTATGAAAATTTCAAGAAAAGGCAAAACTAATCAGTGGTGCTAGAAAACATGGGGCGCCTGGGTGGCCCAGTCGGTTAAGCGTCTGCTTTCAGCTTAGGTTATGATCCTGGGGTCCTGGGATTGAGTCCCACATAGGGCTCTCTGCTCAGCAGGGAGCCTGCTTCTCCCTCTCCTGCTGTCTGCTGCTCCCCCTGCTTGTGTTCTCACTCTGTCAAATAAATAAAATCCCTTAAAAAAAATGGCACTGGAAAACAGAACAGTTCCGAGGCACCCGGGTGGCTCAGTCGGTTGAATGTCCCACTCTTGATTTTGGCTCAGGTCCTGATCTCAGGGTCATGAGGTGGAGCCCCGCATGGGCTGTTCGAGATCCTTTCCCTCTCCCTCTGCCCCTCCACCAGCTCACGCACTCTCTCTCTCTCAAATACACACACACACACACATAATTTTTTTTTTTTTTAATTGAAACAGCACCTTTCAGGGGTGGTATTGACAAAAAGGCACATGGAAAGATAGAAATAGTCTGTATCCTGATTGGGATGAAACAGAAATGCCTACATGTATCAAAGCACTTTACATTATTCATTTAAGGTCTGTTTATTTTATGATACATAAATTTTATCTTAGTTAAAAAACAAAGTTCAGTTTTTTAAAAAGGCAAAAGAATAAGCCAAGCACATCTATTGCCTTTTAAAGGGCTTCTCCCAAAGCACCAATCAGTAATTTCATATGTATAAATATATGCATGTATATTCATGTATGTAAAACTGAATATGAAATTATAATCCACACACCGTATAATCCATGCATTTAAAGTGTATAATTAAATGGATTTTAGTACATTCAGTTATGCAGTTATGACCACAATCACTTTTAGAGTATTTTCACCCATTTGCAGTAATTTCCCATAGTCCCTCAACTCTCTCACAACCGAGCCCTAAGCAACCACTAATCTACTTTCTTTTTCTATAGATTTGCCTTTTCTGGATATTTCATATAAATAGAATTATATAATATGTGACTTTTTGTCACTGGCTTCTTTGACTTAGCAGTGTTTTCTGGGCTCATCCATGTTACAGCATACATCTACTTAAATGGGTTCCTGGACCTAATTCCAGTGTGGGGAGGGGTTGTTTCCACACACACCACATGCAATTCTTGGACACCAGTAGGGTGTCCTGCCGTTCAACTCACTTCTGACACGGTCTCCCTGGAGACAGCAGCAAACACAGGCTAAGCCCAGGTTGTGACCGGTACTTCTAACTGACTGACTGACTGACTGAAAGTCAGAGGTTTCCATGACCCCCTTCTTGGGTTCATTTAATTTGCTAGAGCGGCTACTAGAACTCAGAAAAACATTTTTGCTTACTAGATCATCTGTTTATTACAAAAGGCTATCGTTCAGGAACAGCCGGATGGAGGAGATGCTAAGGCAAGGCCATGGAGGCTGGCGAGGCTTCCTTCCCCTCTTCAGGCCTGCGCTCTCCCAGCCCGTGTTCACCAGCCTGGAA
Organism: Potos flavus; assembly: GCA_028534135.1. Lineage (NCBI taxonomy): Eukaryota > Metazoa > Chordata > Mammalia > Carnivora > Procyonidae > Potos > Potos flavus. The sequence continues at coordinate 119,925,823 of CM052883.1, forward strand.
GCTCCCGAACCCTGGCCTTCTGGGTTATTGCAGAGGCTTCAGTACATGGGCATGATTGATTAAGTCATTGGCCACTGGCAGATGATTCCCCCTCCAGCCCCCCTCCCCTCCCTGGCAGTCAGTGGGGAGGGGAAGGGAAGTTCTAGCCCTCTAATCACATGGTTGGCAATCAGCCCCCAACCTTAGGTGCTTTCCAAAGCCACCTCATTAACATAACAAAAGACCCCTTTTTCACTCTCATCAGTTAGGAAATTCCAAGGGTTTTAGGAGCGCTATGCCAGAAATGGGGAAGACCAAATACCTATTTATTATAAATCAGTGTCACATACTTTATTCCTTTTTATTGCCCAATATCCCGTTGTATGGATATGCCACATTTTATTTATCTATGTATCAGATGATAGACATTGGGATCGTTTTCTACTTTTTGGCTATTAGGAATAATGCTGATATGAACATTTGTGTATGGACACAGGATTTTTCTTTTCTTGCCACTGTTCCTAGGAGTAGAATTGCTGAGTCACACGGTAGCTGTATACCGTCAGTACTGTTTTACATTCTTAGTAGAAGCAGGTGAAGGTTCTAATTTCTGGATAAATCTTTACCAACACTTGTTATTCTCTCTCTCTCTTTTTTTTTTTATTATCGTAGCCACCGTAGTAGGTATGAAATGGAATGTCATTGTGGTTTGGACTTGTAGTTTTCCAGTGAATACTGGTGTTGAGCGTCCTTTCATGTGCTTCTTGGCCATTTGAATATCTTTTTTGGAAAACTGCTATTCAGATTCTTTACCTATTTTTAACTGGGTTATTTGTCTTTTAATTATTAAGTTGTAGGAATTTTTATATATTCTGAATACAAGTCCCTTATCAGATATATGATTTACAAATGTATTCTCTCATTCTCTGAGTTTTCTTTTTCATTTTCTTTGTGGTGTCTGTTGATACACCAATGTTTTTAATTTTGATAAAGTTCAATATACCAATTCTTTTGTTGCTTGTACTTTTAGTGTCATACCTAAGAAGGCTTTACCTAGGTGACCCGGAGTCACAAAGATTTACTCTCGTATTTTCTTCTAAAATGTTTTGTAGTTTTAGCTCATTGTTTGTGTTTATGATCCATTTTGGGTTAATTTTTGTATATGGTATGAGGAAGGGCATCCAGCTTTATTTTGTGTATGTGCAGAGTCACTTTTACCTCTTTTAGCCAGAATTGTATTCCATGGCCACATTTAGCGAGGAGCCGGTTGGGAGGTGACAGGTATGCTTGGGGCGTGGCTGCCGGAAACAAAGTGGAAGGCAGCCGGCAGCAGTTGTCACGGCGCGTGCCATCTTTACCTTTGCCTCAAAACACTGTGCCACCAGACTTACAAGGAATAATTTGAACCTATCTGAAATAGGAATTTGATCAAGAAGCATCCTATAACTGTCTTCAGAAAAGACTTAAAAGACTTTTCTGGATTTTATTTGTTAATATGGTTTTCCTGAAGACAATGCTGAAAGCTGAAATGGATTGCTATTTATTACAACCGAAGAACTTACTCTTTCTTGTGCCTCTGCTCAGCTGTTTGTCCACTACATCTCTCTCTTCCTCCCTGTCCCTCTCCCTGCCCACCCCCCCCCCCCACACACACATATTGGAGTTTTTGTCCGCTAGCATTACATTATATTTAATGGGTTTGACATACGTACTCTTAAGTGGACACATTGGCCTCTACTAAAAAACAACCCACTGTTCTCCCTGGCTCTTGGGTCATAGAAACTTCTCAGCACTTCTTGGTCTAATGTTATGCTATGAGAGGCAAGATGTTCAGTCTCTTTCAGTAGAAGCTCTGCCCTAGAGCCTTTCCTTCCTTTCGTTCTCTAAAGCAATTGACATTGATTCATAATTTCGTGATATCAGCAGGATGAGTTGCGTGAGTAACCCGGATCCTGTGGAGACTTCTCCCTGGCACGTTTAGCAAGCTCAGTGTACTGAGGATGAGGCCAAGCAGGACTTCCCTGCCTCCCCTTCACCACAGGTCATCTTTTCTTATCTCATAATGGTGCTTGGAAGCTGTGTGCAGACTGTAACAGGAAATGACTGTTTGTGACTTTACTGGTTTCTCTGTAATGTCCCCTCTTGAATTTCCCCGCTTGGCTTCCTTGATGTGTTTCTCGAGGGCGCAGTATTGATGTTTGATGTTTGATGATGAAGTGCCTCTGCCTTCACTCTGTCTCTTCTTGCCTGTCCTGCTCTCCTAGATTGAGCCGCTCATGCTGACTGAGTTGGTTAGAACAAGATGTTCGTGAAGATGTGGTCAAGCTGACTTGTTAGAAAATAAAATCTGAAGCTGTAGAAGAATTCTGCACCCACAGCAACTGTTGAAGACACGTAGAATTGATCACAATGTAGGATAGGTCTAAATATTTGTAATGATCATGCTTGTAACCAGTATTTGAAGCTTAGTACGTTCCAGGCAGTTTTCTTGGTGCTTCACATGCATGAACTCATTTAATGCATAAACAGTAGTGAATTCTATTCTAAAGCTCCTTTTCATTTTACAAAGGGTTTTCACATTTATTTGATTCCTATTAAAACTCTGTGACATGCAGCCAGAGGAGACTAGGGAGATGGGACAGCTACACGTGACGTGGCGCCCCGGAGCGGGTCCCCAAATGCATGGAGGACAGTGACGGAGACCCTGGTGAACTCCGTTCAGTTCCAGTAACGTGCTGTGCTAACAGAAGCTGTCACTTAAGCGAGGGCTGTCCTCGGGTCTGTGCCTCTCTTAATCTACACTCAGTCTAGAACCCAGCCTTCCTCTGAATCTACAAATTACTCCAGAATACTAAGTTTTTTTAAGATTTATTTATTTATTTATTTATTTGACAGAGAGGAGAGAGATCACAAGTAGGCAGAGAGGCAGGCAGAGAGAGAGAGGGGGAAGCAGGCTCCCCGCTGAGCAGGGAGCCCGATGCAGGGCTCGATCCCAGGACCCCGGGATCATGACCTGAGCCGAAGGCAGAGGCTTAACCCACTGAGCCACCTAAGCGCCCCAGAATACTAAGTTTATTTCTAAAAATTTTATTTTAGAAGTTTTTCCTATCCCCTAGTCCAGAGATTTTTAACGTTGGACGGGCTAGGTAGCTTGCTGTCTACACCCAGGGGCATGGGGAAACCGGACCCTGGAACCCCGGTTCATGCGTTCCCAGCTCAGTGCCTGTATTCAGCTCTGCCTCGGTAAGAATGCACTGCTTCCCACGGCAGCCTCCCCACGGGTAATATCTTCATTATACAGCTAATAGATCACTATGATCTGTTGTTCATTACTGGAAAAATAACTCAAAAAATATGTTTGCCCTTGACGGTGAGCCAGTGGCCCTTCCATATTTGAATGGAGAGTATAGTACATATTTGATTAAACCAATACAATAGAAACCTCACTAGGATGAATGATGATGGGTGTTTGGCAAAAAGCATGATGGAATGCTGTGATCTTCTGTGACCTCTGACCCAGACACCTGAGGATGGGCAGAAAATAGGAACACAAGCATGGCCCCATCAAATTCAGATCGGTTCCACAGGCGCAGTGTTTGGGAGGCTAGGGATGCGAAGCCAGATTCCTTACCCTGGGAGTGGCAAAGAGAAGGGATGTTCAGTGTCTTTCAGCTTGGTGCTTGATTTTTTAAAATAGTAAGGGACTTGAAGAGATTTATTTTGAGGCTTGAAGAATCAGGCCTAAGACCTTTGGTCATCGTGGTGTGTTTTGGTCTTTGAGTTTGCGCTTCTTCCCCCGAGTACGATTATTACCAGAGTGTGCTGGATGACTTGTGCCTTACTCTTGACTGATGCCGTAGCCCCTGGACTCTCCGGAGTGCTCAGTGTCCTGCCCAGACCTGCGCTTTGGCCTCTTTCTTTTACGAGCTTTCCTGTGCCGTCGCTGTCAGTCTTTGGATCTGTTTGCCAGCAATGCGTAGTTCTAGCTGATGTTCTAGATATCTGGAGTTCAGTTCTGTGTATCTTTTAACGTTTTTTTCTTTGAAGCACTCTAGGTATAATCCCTAGCACTAACATTTATTGAGGAAAACCAGGTGCTTAGCGTGTACTTTCCATTTAAATTTGGTCCTCACAGCTATTTTAAGTAGATATCAGTTTTCTTCATGTTGCAGATAAAGATAAAGACCAAGCTCGGTGACATCAAGAGACTTGCAGGGTCGCGGAGTTCAGGCCTGGGAGAGCTGATATTTAGCCCTGGCATTTTCTGACTCCGGAGTAACTGGACGACCCTTCAGCTTTGCCCCAGAACCACCCTCCAGGCCACTGAGTCCAAATCCCGGCTGCCCACCTGAGCCACGTTAGACTCACCTGAGAAGCTTCCAAGACGCAGCCATGCCTGGGCGCCACCCCGTACTAAATAAATCAGATTTAAGACCGAATGTTAGAGTTGAGGAGACTTTAGAGCATTCATTCTGTCCTTTTTACCTCCAGATTTTGACATTTTATCTGTAGGTAAGCTGACCCCAAATCACACAACTGTCAAATGTCAGAAGCAAGACTAGAATGCAGATCTCTTGATTCTCATTCTGGAGTTCTCTCCATAATCCGGTCAAATAAATACGTTAGAGTGTTTACTGTGTACAGAGTCCTAAGCACGCGTGAGTTTGTTTATCCGTATATAACATCTAGAAATATGTGTGCATGTCTATGTGGGTACGTGTATACCCACGCACAGCTATGTGATTCTGGAAATCGATATTCATTTGTGAGAGGCAGTATTGCATCACAGTTGAACTCCTGGTTTGAATTTTGGTTTAATTGCTTCTTGTACCACGGGCAGGTTACTTAATCTCTCCGTTCTTTGGTTTCTTAGAGATAAACCGGGGATAGTGCTAGTGCTTACTTCGTGGATTAAGTGAGCTCATGGATGCAAGGAGCTGAGACAGTGTTGATACAGAGGAAGCTGTCCATTAGCGTTAGGCAGAGTACTGCATAAGTAAGGAGGTGCTCAGCTTACAGCTTCTGGAAGTCTGTGGTTTCTACATCTGTTGACTACAGAAGAATTAGGGTAATGATAGTATTTCTGTGATGTGAGTCACCTGTATGAAATCCCTTTCTCGCAGCCTTAAGGACACAGGTGTAGCTTTCTGGAGGCCCTTCTGGAGGTCTGTACACTCAAGCTTTATAGTTCACAGTCTTCGATCTGTCTTGTAAAACACAGTGGTGTTCTGATATATTTTCTCCTTTATCACTGGGCCCACTCTTACATCTCAGCCATATTCAGCCATGACTTTCCGTGTGTCTTGTTAAATGCCGTGGGCTGCCAGAAGCTTGCTCTGGTGTAGGTTGGTATCTGGCATCAGTCATCTCCAGGTTTATATTTATTTATTTACATGCAAAACAATTCTTGTCTCTTGAGAGTCATATGTAGTCGATAGTTTTATACAGAAAATCTTGAATTATTTTCTCTTGGACTTTTAGTGATAAAGTCTTGTACATGAGAAAAGTTCCACCTAGGGAACTCCACATATCAACTGAGACCTGTCCCTGATCTCTCCGGGGTCCTGGGCGTTGTTGCAAGAAATAAAAGGAATCTGTACCGCAAACACTGCTTTAGTCACCAGCATGGAAAAATGGATCCCTCGACAGTATCATCAAGTGCCATTTACCAAATGCCTTTAAAGGAGCTCTTTTGCTTCCTTTTTGGTCAGAGGTATAAAGGTGTTAAGTAGAGTCACAGTCCGATTAAGGACACCAAGTAACTCTTCAAGCAAAGAGAAAAATCGGAATTTGGGGTGAGGTGGTGTTTGGAAATGAGATAAAAATCTGAACTGAAATGGATCTAGCAAGCAAGGTCAATTCAAGAACACAGGAAGTTACATGAGTCAACTCTAGTAATCTGAAGCGATTAGAATAGGCTATCATGAAAAGTAGTTTCCTGCTGTAGGAGATCTTAAGGCTCCCAAGGATATAGTAAAGGTACCTCCTAGGCAAAGCTGGTAGCTACCCAAATAGATCCCTAGTAAGGTAGCTTTTGCTTTATGTGTTCAGAAATTTCATCTTCAGAGTGGCAGACTCAGGATGCTAAATCACACTAATGTATTTGTGACCAAAGAATAAAATCAATTGGCTAATTTAAAAATTTTCTATTTGTAGGTGAGTTCTATGGGAAACAAACTTACAAAGACATTGCTTTAGGAGTGTGGATTCAGAGCAAGAGGAGTTAGTAATGGGATGTGAATACATTCTAATACTACGTTCTGCTAACAGTCTGATTTGTCTACCCTTCACAGGAGGCGCCTTCTCCCTGGGGAAGTTACGGTCTCTTAACCCCTTCCCCCTACCTCCTCTCCCTGCCAGTGTTTATTATCTCTTCCACTGTTTTCCAGGCCAAGGTGGCTGACCATCTCTAACCATCACCAAATATATGCATATGTGTGTGCACATGCAAACACACTACTTTATTAAATATGTTAATACTTTCAATCAAGTTATCTCCTGTCCTCCAGGCCTGGAAGGATCTTTCACTTTAGGGTGACTTGGCCTGTCTCCAGTCTCACCCATTTAGATCAGTCATTTCTCAGTTCCCAGTAAAACATCCCTTGGAGTTGACCTGTCATTGGGAGTGTTCACTCAGAGGTGGGGTGTCTGTTTCTCGGAATATCCCTAAGGGGGTGACTTCATTAAGAGGAGAGTTGGAGCAGAGATGACCTTTAAGCTCCATGTGGTCGTAAATTAGTAACTCTTTCACCTCTGTAGACCTCACCGATCTCTTTGAAAGAGATCTTTGAACATTTGAAGTGTTTTTTCACTTTCGGAGTTGCTCCTAGTGAAATGCGACATGAACATCAGTTGGCATGTGTTGTCGTGTTGCCATGTGTTAGCAATTCCATCTCCTACTTCTGTTTCCCTGCACGTATTTCACATTCACAACCAAACGGAGGGGCTGCTGCTCAGACTTGCTGCCCCTTGCTGTCTCTCCACCAAAGCTCTCGCTATTTCTTCGGCTTGGAATGGCAGACCTTCCCCAGCTATTCCTCAGCATCTAAACCATCTTCGTGGTCCAGTTGAAGCTTTCCCTTAGCCCACGCCTTCATCCATCTGCACGTGGATCCCCCACAGCACTTTGTTCTCCTGGTGGTTATTCTGCACTTCTCTTTTCCCTTTTTTTTTTTTAAGATTTTATTTATTTATTTGACAGAGAGAGAGATCACAAATAGGCAGAGAGGCAGGCAGAGAAAGGGGGAAGCAGGCTCCCTACTGAGCAGAGAGCCCGATGCGGGGCTCTATCCCAGGACCCTGAGATCATGACCTGAGCTGAAGGCAGAGGCTTTAACCCACTGAGCCACCCAGGCGCCCCTCTCTTTTCCCTTTGATATTGTGTAAGCCCTTGATGGTGGTGGTTTCTTTCTTTTCATTTGCCTTACAATGCCTGTCTCATCCTTGTTTTCATTCTTATCAGGATATAACACAAGTATGGAAGCTCAAGACAATATCAGAATATTAAGGGGAAGAAGCATGGTTATATTTAACTAGAAAACTCAGAGTAGAAACTATGTAGAATATTTAAAAGATCAGAATTCAGTTATTAGGGAAATTTTAATAGCATAAAAATCCAGCCAAACATAATGGGATTAAGGGGTGAATAGAAAGTGAGGAAATAGAATTTAGGATGAAGTATTATTTCAAGAAGTTTTGATGTTTAGGAAAGTAGTTTGAGAAGGAGATGGGGGTCAAGGAAAGTTGTTTGTTTCTTGGAGAGATGAAACTCAAGCATATTTTAAATCTAGAGGATAGACTTAGAAAGAGATTAAAGATTCCAGAAGGGACATAATTGACAGTGCATCATATCCTGAGGGAAGAAAGGGAGATACAAAGAGCGCAGGTGTCAGGGTAAGGTCTGGGGGGAAGGAAGCCTCTCTTTTTTTCTGAGGCAGAAAGGAAGACTGTGAGTGTAAGGTAGGAAAGCTGAAGGCAGTTATGCCTGTTTCCCCAGTGTGAGAGTATTCCTAGTAACCTGAGGATGACAGGGGTTAGAATAGCTGAAGGACATAAGACTTGAGGTTTATTGTAATAGACTCTTTAACATTATCTCATTTATTTCTCGATATCATCATTGTCTGTCTTCCCCGGTAGATTGTAAGCTCCATAAAGGCAAGGATTTTGCTATCGTGTTCATCACTATCCTCAGCACCAAAAAATTGTCCCTGAGACATAGACAGTATTTGTTGCATGAAGGGGGAGTGAAAAGGGGAGCCATTTGGAGATACTCAGAATTATTGCAATCATCTTTTAGCTTTCAATAAATGTACAGACTATAAATATACCATGTTAACTGTCTCAGAACATTTCTGTCATAGAGGCTTGTCTAAAAGTACTGAGAAACATAGAAAGGTAGTTACTGGATCTTCTCATACTTAGAAATTGGTAGGATGTGAATATAATGGCTTGGAACCAGGAGTTATATTGTGACCATTAGGTAACCTCGAGGGTGCAAGCCAGGGCTAAAGATGGTGGAAAAGAGTATAGGAGTAGCCATATTGGGCTTCCTGCAGCCTTCTTATTTTGTTTAAACTGCTGTTGTTTTGGATCTCTGTGTCTTTCAGGAGAACTCAGTTGATTAGAAAGGAAAAACTGAGAGGAATTAAGGGTAAGAGACCTCAGTGGATCAAATGAAGAGCAGTTTTAATGGGAGTAAGGATAAGAGATTGAGGTCAGAGAGGGGTTTCTAAGTTTGAGATGGGTGGGTAACCAAAGAGTCTAAGGGATCATTACAGGTTGCTAAGGCAGAGTGCTGGTGAAGTCTCCTGGAGAAGAGAAAGTCAAGGAAATAGTGTTCGAATGCACAGATAGGTAACCAAGCAGTAACCCTTCAGTTAGACCAGTGTATCTTTGAATTTTGATTTCATGGGCCACCAAGGATCTCCCCATACACCAGGAATCTTAAGGATTTGAATTTGAGATGCATCTCAAAATATTATTTTATCGTATGGCTTTCTTGTCGAAATGATTTCAGACAACTAATAAAGATTCCAATTGTGGGGTTAAAAAAAATTAAAAATAGGAAAATGGGGGAGAGAGCAAACATGGTAAAAAAACAAACTGGAAGCAGGAATGAGGTTAATGGGATAAAAACACACCCATGAGGTTTTCTATATTTTTAGATGCAGGCAACAGATTTGGGTAGAAGCTTTCCAGCAGTCAGCTTGAAAAATGTAACATGATAGGTCGTTACAGTAATCACAGGAGGGAGCAGTGGGATCAAAATAAGTCAGTTCAGGAAAATTAGAAATATTTCTTTTACTAAGACGATTTTACCTGAATTCTAACTTTATATGATTGAATTGCATAGTAACATCAAAAGTTTTCTTTTAGGTGGGAGGAGAATATCAAGACAGGTTTTAGGAGAACCACCATAAACAAGTTTACACTGTACCCCAACATTGGGGGATTGACGGCTTGACTGAATGCCAGTTATCTGACCGTGTTTTCAGAATGACTGTTGTCTTCACGTAGACACAGGTAGATAACCAAAAGACTGAAAAATAAGATGTGTCAAGAAAATTGGTAAGAATTAGAATGGTTAGGCCCTGGAAAGTGGACATTAGCCTTCAGGAGTTCTCTCTCGCTGTCTCCTACTGAGCACCCATACAGACTTGCATTTCAGCACGAGGGTGAGTAAAAAGAAAGGTTATTGTGGTTCCTGGTGATGGTTATTAGGTCTTAGAGACTCTTTTCATTAAACCTTTATGGGAGAACAATCTTATGCCTTTAAGAGTGGAATTGCTTTAAGGTGGGGCTTATGGTTGAGGGCAGTGAAAGAAAAGACTGGAAGACTTCAGATCCCTTCCATTCTTAAGGGTCTGTGACTCCAGATTATTTTTACCATGATTTGTTAGGGCTTGGTACTTAAAAAAAAAAAAAAATCCGTAGTCCGGCAGGTGTCACCCACATACCTTTGTCATTCGTCGTTGTTTGAGTGTGCTGACAGAACCCAAAAATAGATCATTAATTTAGCTGAAGAATCCAGGTATTCAAAATACTGTCTAAGTGGCATCTACAAGATATTAGAGGACTTTTCAGACTATTTTAAAATTAAACTTGCCTGAATTCTTCTAAATGATTTTGCAGATTTCCATAATAAATGTGGCAAACATTTCTCTTATGGGATGTAAATAATCAAACTCTGTTGCACTGTAGAGTAATATTATAAAGCACTTAGCTAATCAGATTGTGAGAGTCGCTCAAAATTCCTAACCATGTAATTTTTGCATAGAGAGAGGGTACTTCATGCTGTGCAATTAACTGGTTTTATTAGCTATAAATTTGGTTGTTGCTAGCTGGCCTGACAGGCTGGTGCCTGTGGAGAATTGGATCTTGGTCTTTGACTGGATACTGCACAGTCGAGTGTCAGGAAGGCATGGGAATTTGTCATGGGGGCAGCAGCTGAGGCCCTAAGAAGGAGTCGGTGAGGAATTGTTTCTCACACTTGTGTAACTAACTAAGGAGAGCTTTGGAATTTTCTAGGCTTGTTGTAATTTCTGGATGTTCTAGAAACTAACATTCCATCCCTTAGTCAAATAAGGTTTGTGAAGTAAAATGGCATGGTTTAGTGATTGTAAGCAGGACATCAGACTACCTATGCTGAAAATCTGACTTTGCCATTTATTGTGCCCTTGGGCAAGTTTTAAGATTTCTCTGTGCCTAGGTTTCTTCCCCTGAGTAAGAGCGATAGTAAGTAGGCCCTAGGCTCATGGTGGGCTGTGAGGGTTTGAGGGTTCAATCTACGTAACGCGCTTGGCCTGGCTCATAGTAGGCACTCAGTAAATGGTAGCTGTTATTGCGGAGGGGTCTGCGGATTGGAATCTCTTTGAGCAAGGGCAGCTTCTAATAAAAAAAATTGTTAGATGAAAGGACTCATATATTTATTGGACTTTTTTTTTTTTTTTTGGCGAGAGGGAAGAAATACATAAAAAGAGGCAGAGGTAGGAGATCTAGACTCAAATTTTATTAGACTTCAACTCAGCTCCTGAAAAGTGAACTTAAATCAAAGACCCAGTTTTCTTCACTCTTAAACATAATAAAATAGCTAACTTATTTGTGAGGGTCCTATAAGACAAGTGCTTTGAAAATGTTAAAGTGCTATAATTAGGGAGAAACATGGAAATATTTTTATCTAAACATGGAAAGTTACATAGAGTAAAATAAATAAAGCTAGTTAAAACAAGCAGATTATGGCAGTAGAATCCACTTTTGGAAGAGATCTGAATTTGCTCAGAAGCTTGACTTGAGTCTGAAGAATAGATTGATTATCAAGGAAGGGGAAAGCTGACAGGGAACGGAATTAGCATTGGTCGAACACCTGGCATTTGCTGGGCACTGGGGTATGATTACTGCCCCCATCTTACAGATGAGGAGACTGAGGCCCAGACAGGTTAAATAACTTCCTCAGAGTCACCACGTTTATAAGTGGCAGAGCCAAACTCACGCTCAGGCCTGTTTGACTCTAGAGGATGTCCTAACAGGCCCCAGTCAGTTACCTCTGTTCATTTTATCAAAGATTTATTGAGTGTCTACTCTTTATAACATACTGTTAATAAGACATCAGTTTTTTATAGAAATGGATAGAAATTTAAAACACGAAGGAATCTGAAAGATAATTCTGTCCAGTCGAGTCATTTTTGAGGAGAGAACAAGGTCTACAGTGACCAGGAAACTTTAGGGCCATCCATTTTGGAATTAGAATTTAAATTCCACTCACCTGTCCAGTATTTGATTAAATTATATTGCTGTTCAATCTTTTAAAAGCCTAATCCTTCATTAGTTCATACTTTAAGGCTTAGTCAAGGGCTTTCTTTGGGGTGGGGGAGGGGAGATTCTATGTAATTCTAGCACCAAGTGATCTCAGCAACCAAGTTGTAGGAGTTGTTTTGTGAAAAGCAGGGTGCTTTTTTTTTTTCTTTTTTCCCCAGCCCATCAAATCAGGCAGGACTGTATGTAGACAGAAGAATGAAGAAATGCACCATGCACAGCTTTTGTCCCCCAGTGAATACAGGTTGTTTACAATGTGTTCAACTTTCTCATGCCATCACAGCGACATTCTCTTGCGAGCATGAAGAATGTAAAATCTCTTAGCCTTTCCGTGCTTTGGAATGATCTCTTAAATCCCCATTCCTCAATCTCACTATTCGTCTCATTCAGTGTTAGCTACCCTCCTCTCCTGCCAGGCTAGCCTGCCCTGAGTCAGGGATGTCCTTAGCTAGAGAGCAGCCTGATCCCTGGAGGGGAGCCCAGGCTGCTGTCCCGAGGAGTGCAGTCTGCCGTAACCCATCAGGAAGACCGTTGAGCAATAGGCTTCCCAGCACTGGTGATGTTCGCAGTGAATCAGTTCCGTGTGGCTCCATCCTGGGTGTTCATGATGAGTGAGCAAAACGATTGGCTTGTTTTTTCTTCTTAGTATCTCTCGCCATTTTCTTTCCAAAGAAAAGTCTTCATGATATCAAACATCGTTAGGAATATGGGCTGTATGATATTATGGAACCTGAATTAGTTCATTTATCCTTCTTTATTTCCCTGAATACCTAAAGGACAGCATTTAAAAGAGAACCTACGGAACTGTGAGGGCTGCTGCTTGTCACATAACTTGTTTTTGAATGGGTCTCATTAAACCTAAAGTGACTCAGAGAACATGACCTGTGTCTGACACCCTGGCGATTAAATATGGGATTGAAAATCATCCAGGCCTACCTTTATAAGTTGTTCTGGTGGCATAGAATTTGTAGGAGCAGAGGGGCGGGTTTTTCATCTTGCCATACGTATAAGAAAACAAGCTTTTATTTTAGGAAAATGCTCCTAACCATGATACTCTTGGGGTAAAAATGCAGTTAATTAAACAGTACTTTTGGGACACCTGGGTGGCTTAGTTAAGCGTTCGACTCTTGATTTCAGCTCCGGTCATAATCTCGGGGTCGTGAGATCAAGCCCTGCATTGGTGATGTGTGTGTGGAGCATGGCTAGAGATTCTCCCTCTCCCTCTGCCCCTCCCTCTGCTTTCTCTCTCTCTCTCTCTCTCTCTCTCTCAATAAATAGTATCTTAAAAAAAATTAAACAGTATTTTCTTGGCGCTGACCCTGGTTTTTGCGGTCTGATGCATATAAATCTTTTGATGACCGAGACCGAGCATTCTGCCTCGGTCGTGTGTATCATGAGAGCCTGAGCAGAAGGCCAGTTGGGCCTGCGCCTTGCCTCAGAGAGCTAGGGCTGTTGACCTTATAGATTTGTAAATACTGTTGGAGGACTTTTTAAATCAGGAATCGCCCTTTGGCCCCTACCTTCTGCTGCTAAGTACAGTAGTTCTGGGCTCTGTGGTGATCAAGAGGTACGCTGCACTGGGGAGACCAGCGGCCATGTCTTTTCGAACTGTCCTCTTCGTAAGAGACGTGGTTGAATTGCTGTGGGCTTTTAGGACGACTGGCCACGCCGGCTCCTTTAACAGAACGCTAAAGGCAGGGCGACTCATGAACAACAAACCTTAATTTTCGTAGTTGTAGAGGCTAGAAAGTCTGAGGTCAAGGCATTAGCAGCTTCTGTGTCTGGTGCGAGCCCGCTTCCTGGTTCAGAGACGGCATCTCCTCGCCGTGTCCTTACCTGGTAGGAGGGGCAGGGAAGCTCTGGGGTCTCTCGTAAGCACACAGCCCCATTCCTGAGGGCTCTACTCTTATAACCTCCTGAAGGGCCCCCCTTCAGATACCATGACCCCGGGGGCTAGATTTCAGCATCTGTAGTCCGGGGGCATACCGACATTCAGTGTACAGCAGGGAGCGTCTGCCACAGGGCTCAGGGACAACAGTGGGTATGGAAAGTGTGCGGACTTGACCAAAGGCTGGCTTATCTTCCGACGTGATTTTGGAAACAGAGCAGATCCTTAAACAGTGTGGGCCTTCCGCCCCAAGCACAGTCAGAACTCTGTGTATAACTTTTGACTCCCCAGAACTTAACTACTAATAGCCTACTGTTGACTGAAAGCCTTACTGATAATGTAAACAGTTGATTAACACATATTTTGTGTGTTACATGTATGATATACCATATTTTTACAATAAAGTAAGCTAGAAAAAAGAAAATGTTATTAGGAAAATCATAAAGCAGAGAAAATACATTTAGAGTACTGTACTGTGTTTATTTAAAAAATCCACCTATAAGTGGACCCGCACGGTTCAATTCTGGTCAGCTGTATATGGTAAAACGTATCGGGTAGAAAATTGGAAATGGAACATTGAAGACTAAGCAAGGCTCTGCATTGTGAATCTGAAAGTGTACAATGTCAAAGCAAGGGCGTGCTTAGAGAATAGCAAAGCAGGAAAGGACTCTCAAGAAATTGTGCTCCTGTGATTGCCTTGGACTGCAGAGGCAAAGTGCAAGTCTTCATTCTGAAAGTTGAAATCCGCAATGAGCTAGTGAGCATACATTTCGGATGGGGTTTCTGCTGTGGTTATGTAATTGATTGATGGAAATACCAGCCTTAGAAACAACCCTTATGTGAAAGAGCAGAATGCATACTGAAGCAAATCTACACCCTCTGGCATTTTACTCTTCTCACTTTGCTGTTCAGAGCAAACATTTACTACCATGGACTCCCTGTAGCAGTTATTTGAACACACTAAATATGATTATAATCAAATACCGTATGTCCATTCTGCAGGTGAGATTGAATGCTTCGTATTTGTAACGGATTTGACCTTTCTCCCTCATGCAGTATTATCCTAGGCATTTTACAAGATGAGCAGTGTAGGAAAGGCTTCTCTAAATGGCAGCAGGCCACAGAAGCAAATATAAAAAGGGAGAGAAGATCATTTAATAAAAGTGCAGATACTGAGTAGGTTGAAATCAATCTAGATGTCAGTTTGCAGCGCCCACATCTGTGGTCTCATGGCCTCTCAGGACCTGTGGCCTTCTTCAAGAATAACTCGGGTGAACATGAATTTGTTCCAGACCCAGGTCAGGAGAAACTCACAGCTCAGAGATTAACTGAACGAGTGTTTATATGCCTAGGGTAGTTCTGGGAAGGTAAGGAAAGAGTATTGCTTCTTCCTGATCAAATCCAAGAGAAAATCAGAATTTTCTGCAAATAAATATTTTTCATCTTATATTTTCCAGTCATATATATTGCATGCATGTATTGCTTTTTGTGATTAAAAAATTATATAGGTTTAGGGATGTCTGGGTGGCTCAGTTGGTTAAGCATCTGCCTTTGGCTTAGGTCATGATCTCAGGGTCCTGGGATTCCCCATGGGGCTCCCTGCTCGCGTATGCTCTTGCTCTCTCTCAAATAAATAAACCTTCAAAAAATTATAAAAAACTATATAGGTTTATTGTAAAGAATTCTAGGAATACATAAAAATTTAAAATAATTTATGATTCTGCTACCTAGAGATGACTGTAATTAATATTTTGTTTCTTCTCAGTCTCTCTTACATATATTTCTATTTTTATTTTTAAAAAGCATTGGATCATCTCCTATCTTCTTGAACTTTGAGGGAATATAGTGATCCAGGATCATACTGGTATTTTGGAGACAGAGCTCTTTGGAGAAAGCCTTTGACCTTGAATGCACAATGTGATTTGAATGGTCAAATGAGCCACTTCTTTTTTTTATGATCATACTCTGATGGGATCAGAGAATCTTGGAATTGGTGAGGACCTCAGAGATCAGGGTCCCTGGAATGTGTTAAATGTCACATGCACCAGGGGGCAAGAAGGAGCAGTTGACACTCGTGGACAGTAGACATGTACCTTGGATTTTATTATACCTACTGTCTTTGTTGTCAATATCACATCACAGGCAGAAGGATACAATCCTGCTGTTACGTGGAGGGGAATAGCTGTTGACAACCTGGGAGAAAAGCCTGTTCCTAGGAGAAGATGTAAATAGAGCCTGCCAGCCTAATGATGTGGGTCTTCAGAAATGATTTATTCTGTTAGTGTTGTCCGTAGGTCAATAGAGTGCTCTCAGTATCTTTAGTTTCTTTCAAAAAGGAAGTAAACTCACTTTTTATTGACTATTTATCACAGGAGCACTTGAGTGGCTCAGTCGGTTAAGTGTCCAACTCTTGATCTAAGCTTAGGTCTTGATCTCAGGGTGATGAGTTCAAGCCCCACGTTGGGCTCCATGCTGGGTGTGGAGCCTTCTTACAAAAATATACATGTATATATTTATCACAAAAATACATATAGAGGCTATACCAGTGGAATGTAAAAAACTTAAAAGAAGCCTTAAATCTTTAAGGATTTTATGGCAGCTCTCCAATATGAAACAAATTTAAATTTGGGATTAGGTTGAAAAACTTTTCGTTATGAAACAAGTCATGGAGATGAAATATACAGCATGGTGACTATAGTTAATAATACTGTATTGTAGTCGAAAGTTGCTAAGGCAGCAGGTCTTAAAAGTTCTCATCGCAAGAAAAAAGAACTTGTCACTGTGTGTGGTGATGGATGCTAACGACATACGGTGGTGATAGTTTGCAGTATATATAAATATTGAATCATCATGTTTTACATCGGAAATTAATATAATGTTGTGAATTATATCTCAATTTTTTTCAAAAAGAAAATTTTGCCAAAATAGAAAATAAGTTTTGAATTGAGGGAAATGGGTTGCTCTGAAGATACTAATTGATTTAAAATCTTCTTTTAAGACTGTTGCAAGTACTTTAAAGGAAGAGGACTAAAACTTAAATTCCGTTAAATTTATTTAACTTATGATATTCAGTTAAATTTAGTTTAATTTAAATTACAACATTTAACTTCTCTTAATCTCTCCGAATCGGCCATTCGGAATCTGTATGCTGGTTGACTCCTGAAAACACGGCAAACCAAGCTAACAGCTTATCGGTCCATATAAACATGTAGAAAGGCCAGATAAAGTAAAGCTAACAAAATACCTCCTCCCCCTGGATCTGTTCACTAAAAATGCCTATAATCCTTCCCATAAAGAAAGAAGAAAAGAAGTAGGAAGGGAGGGGAGGGAGAGAGGAAGAAACCAGCCGGGCTGGAAACAGTAGAAGCAGTCACATATCTAACTGTAAGCACAGTATCTGTGTAGACATTTTTGTGCTCTGGTAAGGACATTTTTATGGATAGATTGTAGTTATCTCTCTTCTATATCAAATCGGGACTCTTTATGGAGACTCTTTGAGCCAGAGTTAAAATTGTTGTAGTCTGCCATAGACTTTCCTTGCTTCCTTAAATCCTGATCTGGGAAAGTACTTACTTACCCAAGGATATTTAGACCTTGAGTTCTGTAACTTTGAGTTGATTATTATGTGTGTATGTATGTATGTGTACACATATATATATATATAGAAATATACGTAGAGAGAATATGATCATCTCTGCATAATGTTTTCAAGGTTCATCTGTATCGTAACATGTATCAGAACTTAATCCCTTTTTATAGCTAAGTTAATATTCCATCGTATTTATATATCACATCTTGTTTATCTGCTCATCAGTTGATAACACTCAGGTTAATTCTATCTTTTGGTTATTGTGAATAATGCTGCGGTGAGCACTGGCATACGTGTCTCCGTTTGTGTTCCTATAGTGGCATTTTGCAAACTGAGAAATATGTAGATTCTTTATATAGAAATATTAAATCATCTGTATTCCTTTTTTTTTTTTTTTAATTTTTAAGATTTTATTTATTTGACAGCGAGAGAGAGAGAGAGAACGAACAAGCAGGGGGAACAGCAGAGGGAGAGGGAGGAGCAGACTCCCCGCTGAGCAGGGAGCCCGACGCGGGGCTCAATCCCAGGACCCTGGGATCATGACCTGAGCCAAAGACAGACGCTTAACCACTGAGCCACCCAGGCGCCCCTAAGTCATCTGTATTCCTAATGTTGATTAAAATTATTATTTCAGTGTGACTTAAGTATACACAACATAAAACGAAGAACTACTTATGCTTTTTTTTTTTTTTAAGCTTTTTTTTTAAGTAATATCTATACCCAACCTGGGACACAGACTCACAACCCCGAGATCAGGAGTCCCATGCTCTGCTGACTGAGCCAGCCAGGCTCCCCAGAACTCCTTCTGCTTATAGCTCTTGTAAAATCAAAACCAGTTTTTCAATTAAGTAAGAATAAAAGCATAAAGTCAACATAACTAAAATGAACAATTTTCATCAAATTACACCTACTGAAAGTAAGTGGCTTTCGTTGATGTCGATGGTGTAAAAAGATATTTTTGGGGGCACAACAGACCATTATGTTTAATCTTCATCATTAGTACGTTTCCTTAGGTGAACTTTTTAAACTGCTAATCCATTATTTTGTTGGGCAGTCTATTTGCTAGAGTATTCCAAAATATAAATCTGGAAAACAACAATTTAAAGAAAAGCTTTTTGTCACTGTCACAGTTGTATTAACAAACTGTTGGCAAGCAGGTGCCTGTAAAGGCAAATCTATGGAACACACCCACTTGCTGTAAGATGCTGATGGCTACGCATAGATTTTAGTCACGTGGTTTATCCCACTTATTTCTGTTGGAGCTTGCTCGAGTTGGTAACATCATGGTATTACTTGATCTTTCTTTATTGCAAATACCACTTATATATTTAGTCCATCTCTGCTTATTATAAGACCGTTCCCATGCAACTAGTTACAGCACTCTGAAGTCTTATGTTGTTTTTATTTTTTATTTTCATTTATATATTTTAAGATTTTTAAAATTTTTTTATTTATTCATTTGAGAGAGATACAGAGACAGAGAGAGCACAAGAAGGGGGAGAGGCAGACGGAGAGGGAGAAGTAGACTCCCCGCTGAGCAGGGAACCCGACATGGGGCTCCATCCCAGGACCTGGGGATCATGACCTGAGCCGAAGGCAGACCCTTAACCATCTGAGTCACCCAGGCGCCCCTTATGTTGTTTTTATAATGTTAAATCAAATTCTTAGTTTGTTAAATGAGAACCTAAAGTCTTATTCTGTGAAAATGTCTTCTACTTACAAATTATACCGCAAGAATTTAGTTTTTCCTGACTGTAAAAAAATTTCAAATGAGCATAACAATGGGACACAAAATAATGGTTGTTATTTTAACATCTGCATCTGTTTACCAGCACTTGAAAGATAAATTTTGTCTCTCCAAGGCATCACTTGGCAATATCTTAAATGTAAACATGAAAATTAGCTGGAACATTGACAATCCCATGTGGTGCTGAATTATAAAATGGTCATCCAGAGAATTTTTTTTTTTTAAGTTTTTTATTTATTTGACAGAGAGAAAGAGATCACAAGTAGGCAGAGAGGCAGGCAGAGAAAGAGGGCAAAGCAGGCTCCCCGCTGAGCAGAGAGCCCGAGGCGGGGCTCGATCCCAGGACCCTGAGATCATGACCTGAGCCGAAGGCAGAGGCTTTAACCCACTGAGCCACCCAGGTGCCCCCATCCAGAGATTTAGAATATTCTTTTTTTGTTTTTGTTTTTTGTTTTTAAAGTTCTACACCCAACACGGGGCTCGAAATTACAACCCTGAGATCAAGAGTCACATGCTCTATCGACTGAGCCAGCCATTTTTAATGGTCACAGAATTTAGATACCCCTAAGAATACACCAGAACATACCATAGGATAACACTCTCCTATTTTGATAAATGCTGGTCCAAATATTAGTGCTTGACTAGCATTAAATTCTAATGCTTTACTGACAAAGAGTTGATCTGCCTTAAAAATAGAGGGGCTTACGTTTTCCAAACTTCACATCACATGAACTGTTTTTTTTTTTAAGATTTTATTGGTTTATTAGAGAGGCAGGGGGAGAGAGCACGAGAGGGATGAGGGGCAGAGGGAGAAGCAGACTCCCTGCCAAGGAGGGAGCCCTACTTGGGACTCGATCCCAGGACCCCCAGGTTCATGACCCAAGCTGAAGGCAGATCCTTCACCGACTGAGCCACCCAGGCGACCCTCACATGAACTCTGTTTTAAGAACAAAATTCATTTATTATTTCTTAATAAGAATAGAATTGGCATACGGATGAATAATTGTCTTGCTCAATTAATGCATTTTCTTTCTACTTGGAAAACTAAACTATGGGAAGAAGGTTGTTTGAGGAACACAGAACCTCTGCACACAGTAGGCACTCAGGGAGTGTGAGAGAGGTGTTTTGATTGCCTCCTTCAGCACCTGTATCACTAATAGGAAAAATTGGCAAAGAAACCTTGATAAATGTCTCATCCAGTCAATAATTTTCCTTTCTATCGATTCCATATTGACCCCATGCCAACCCTTAAACTTCTGTTTTGTACCTAGTTATACCACCTTAAAAACAATTTCATAGTGTTTTTAATGAAATCTCAATTCTTATCTTGTGACAAAAAATTTATAACAACTAATACTAATTTACATTGTGCAGGTTCCCAAAGGGGAGTCCCCTTTCTAACCAAGCCCTGTTCATTTTTCCTTAATTGCTTACCTTCTTGATGAATACCCTTTCTGGAATGGGGAATTATTAATCTCCTGTTTACTTTCTGCCAACAACATGCTTTTCATTTAAAAATATTAAATTTTTTTTGTACCTAAGTGATTCTGTATCTAATTGTATTTATAATTCTTGATTGGCCATATTTTGCCTCCACAAAATAAGTACATGTGATTTAGTTAACTTAGAGAATGCCCTTCTTATAGACATTAGCAGATATACATAGCAGTATCTCTGTTTTTTCATTTAAAAAATTAAGTTTTATGTTTTTTTATGATGTCACTCTGCAGTAGAGTTTTCTGGTATTTAATACATTTCAGATGTAAAGTATGGCTTCCCTACTTGACAGATGACCATTGAAGGTCAGGAACCCACTTTACATCCTTTCCAGGACCTTGCTGCCTACAGTCCAAGAGCAAGAATGTATTTTGAATGATTAGATAAATAATATAAATGGGTATTACCTGAACCTGTTTCAGTAATAGTTCAGAAATCCTCCGTTAATTTTGTCATGACTCTTCGTCCAACCAGTAGAAGTTCGGTCTTGAGTCTCCCACAAGAGACACAATGCAGAATAAACATATTCAACTATTAGGAAGAGGGCTTTTCTGTGAACAGATAGGGCCTGTCACCTCGCCGCCACCCTCCTCGCTACCTGTCGTGCTGGCTTGCAAGGACGCACCCCTGCTTCTGCCCCTTCAACCCCACTTCCTTTTTAAATTGTCGGAAAGCTTCAATCAAAATTCTTAAACTTTTAAGAAGGCTGCAAAAGACAGCGTTCTATCAGCATCACGTATTTGTTGAGCGCATATCTATCTTTGTAAATGTATGTAAAAGGAAATTGAATGGGCAACGTATTTTATGAGACTTTTGTAGATGTGAAATCTTCTGTAACTTTGTATTTGATTTTCGTGCAGGCAGAAATACTCAGTGTCCTCAGTCACAGAAACATCATCCAGTTTTATGGAGTAATTCTCGAACCTCCCAACTATGGGATCGTCACAGGTAGGCACGCATTATTTGACTTCTTTCTTTCCCCAGTTACCTAAGCTTTAGATTCCTTAATATGCTAAAATGCTTAATATTAGGTTCAGTCATGAATTGTGCGCTCCTGTCAGATGTCACTTTTGTTGCTATAAAGCATTAATAAAACTGATTATATCAATATAATTAAGAATGGTGCTTCCACTTCTACCCATGTTTAATTGTGCTAATTATATCTGTGTAAATGCTATTTAAATGCACTCGCAGCTGCAATACCAATATTTAAAGGTGCCGTTTAACTAAAATTTCATTTAATTAGCTGAAATGAGCGATGTTTTTTGTAACTCTGTGACCTTTTACAAATTAAGATTTCTTGAGCTGTTCGTGTTGTAATTCTTTGCAAGGTATTTTAATCCCATTAGGGCATTCTTTCTTCAGGGTCTCTGACGTGAGAGCAGTATTTTTCAGGTTTGGTCACCTGGGTTGGTAATGACCTTGATCTAAATTATCACATTTGGAGCAGCAGTTTATAACAGATGGAAATAACCCTTTCCAAAGAGGAGCACACAGAAAATTTTGCCATATAAAAACAGAGAAAGACACATATTTTTAATACTTTGTACTCGTATTTATACAATCCAATGAGCAGCTTTGGGTTCATAATAAGTATCATGTTCAATTTTATAGTAAGTAACTTTGGTCAGGTTCTTTATCATGACAGTTCTTTGATTAAAACAAAACCAACCAGAAAACCTTCAAAGATTAACCCCATCTTCTTCTGCTGTAGTGTTAACTACTTGGATTGTTTTTACAGAGAATAACAACAAAACGTCGTCCATAAAGAGCTGTGGGTTAGGTACTCTTTATAAATGATCTCATCTAATACTTACAGTGACCCCATGAAATAGGTAAAATAATATCTATGAATAATTTTTACAAATAAGAAACTAAAACTCTAACTTAAGTTGATAAGGAAAAAACTGTAAGATGGCCAACCAAACCAGCAAGGGAATTCCAGTCCCTCTCTCAAAGCCCTTCCGGGTTCTTCTTTCCTACCCCATTTCCCGCACGCGCCAAAAGTACCAAATATGCGTAAGCAGAAGGGTATAAATTACTCTCCCTACTTGTGCTCAGGACTCAGACCTTTGAAGAACAGTCTCCTCTGAGCCCACTGGTGTTAAATAAACCTCCCATCCTCCAAAGTCTCCGAGTGCCGCTTGGTTCTTCTGTCAGGATCCAGTCCAGGTTCTGTAACAAAGTACCTTTCCCAAGGTCATCCAGCTAGCGATAGAACCACTGGTATAAATTTCTCAGGTTGATCTTACACAGACACTCCTCTTGTCTGTGGGCTAGGTTCCAGAAGGCTGAGTGTGCTGGTTCTTACCCACAGAGGGACATGGTTGCTGTTATTTCCACCTTCGAGCAGCGAGCTGTTTAACATGCTTTTACTCTGATAAACGGCATTTTTACCTAAGTTCTTACGTGGAGGGAGTTTTTTCCCCTTCAGCTATGTTTAGATCTATGCCTAAAACGGGGTAATGTGGCAGCTTTCAGTCTCGAGCCTGTATATTTCCTATTAACCTGAATATCTAAGAATGGGTTATATTGTTAGGGTGTAAACCACGTTTAATCTTTTAAGTCATATTTCTGGTTTAAAGCTAAATCCTGTCCCTGACCCAGTTGCCATATTGCTCCCCCTTTCCTAGTCAGTCCATCGTATTTACTTTTTACTAGTTAGGTTTACCTTAAAAATCTGAATCCAGTAGGGGGAGGGGCAGAGAGAGAGGGAAAAGCAGACTCCCCGCTGAGCAGGGAGCCCGAAGAAGGGCTCAATCTGAGGACCCTGAGATCATGACCTGAGTCCAAGGCAGACGCTTAATGGGCTGAACCACCCAGGCACCCCTGAATCGAGTTTTCTGATCCTTGTTTGTGGCTTAAGTTATTATTTAGCAGATGAAAGTATGGTGCTCCAAAGAGATTAGAAACTGGGGTTCTTGTCTTGTACCCTTCACCTAATTTAACCCCCTGAGCGGAAGACTTTAGCTGCATAGATGGGTCTCTGATGATCTGTGTCTCCGTTTTCGCTTATGTGAATGAAGGGACTGGAATAGCTGATTCCTGAGCGGGAGTGTGTATGCGTGCGTGTGCACCTGTGTGTGCATGTGTGCTGAAACTTTTCATCACAGACTTAGAAAACCCACTTAGA
Source organism: Potos flavus (assembly GCA_028534135.1). Classification (NCBI taxonomy): domain Eukaryota; kingdom Metazoa; phylum Chordata; class Mammalia; order Carnivora; family Procyonidae; genus Potos; species Potos flavus. The sequence continues at coordinate 119,949,467 of CM052883.1, forward strand.
GGGTGACCCAGGGAAGAGTCCCAAGAGGCAGCTTCCACTTGATTTCTCTTGGAGGGGAAGTGAGCATCTTTCCCCTAGATCTACAAAGAAATGGAGTGATTAGAACCTCAGACTCCAGAGTCAAAAGTTTCTTTCATCTTTGGAAACCTCTTAATTCTGTACTACTCCCATTCTTTCTTTATTTTTTTCTTAACAAGTATTTATACAAATGATGGCTGGGAGTGTAATGGTGAGGTAACTCCTGGGAAGGAAGGTGGTAGATACTGGGTCATGCGGTTCTTTTGGAGCCAGTTTGGAGAGGAAGGCTGCACAAAGTACCTGGAGGCAGACTAGGTCCCAGGACTCCAGAGGAAGGTGGTTGAGGGTCTCAGAAGCCTGGGGAATTACATCGCTGTGCTCTAGGGCTGCTGTCACCTCTTAAATTTGTTACTAATTCTACATGACCTCTCACCAGTACTCTAAGAGAGGATACTAGTTCTATATGATTCTTCAACAGACCCAAATCCTCATTAAAACTCAAGCATGGAAAACATATTAATTTTTAAGTGCCTGATCTCATTTCCTTGAACTAAGTCTTGATGTATTTCAGTCACAGACACATCTAATTTGCATGTTTTGATGTTGTGTCGATCTTTTCTTATTAGCCAATTAGAAATAAATGTCACGTTTTGTTAAAACAAATTCCAGACATTTACCTAAATTCATTTGTACTATTAGTTATAATCCAAACTAAGCTTACTTGGTAATATTATAAAGAGATTTTGTGATAATGGTATTTGTTTCAGCAAGACTGTGACTATATGTTTGCATTTTTGAAAGCCAGCTATGGTTGCCGTAAAACTAAAAGGGAAAAATTAACTTAGAAATCAAAAGGAAATGTTTCCTTGATATGGTTCTTAATGACCCTTTTTTAAATGAACTAAAACAAATGTTTTATACTAAAGTCCAATAAACTGTGTTCTAGGGAGAAGTGAAGTGGTTTTTAAAGCATATAATCATGTGTGTATAAGGTGGGTCCTTAATTTCCAACGAGAAGACCAAAAGGATGAAATAATTATATGCCTTTTTTTTTAATTATATGCCTTTTTAAAATGGTTTACCTACCAACATATTTAAAGATCATGTTTTATACGAAATAGTGTAATAGTACTGCCTTTCTTGCACCCTCACATTCGTGAAGCAATTTCATTTCGTAATGTATCTTCCACATCCATGTTTTTTTCATCATCTGAATCCGTTTTTAAATTATCTTAACATAGTTTTCAGAGTACCTCTCTAAAGGAAAAGCCCCGTGCGTGTGTCTCCTCCACTCCGAGTACTGTACTTCACCTCAGGCACTTCTGGTCACCAAGTGTGTGGTAGTTTTCCCACACCACGTGAGTCTGTGACACCATCTGGGTATTCTACAGTCTAATTCACTTCTGACATGATCTACCTGGAGATAGCGTCAGATACCACAGGTTAGGATTCAGTCCCACAAGAGTGCCTTCCCCCCCTCCTCCCCCCCTCCCCCAACAGATGCCAGTTTCAAGTTCAGGTTGTCACCTATACTTTTGACTACTGGCTATAAATAGGAAGTTCCCACTACGCCCTCTTCAGATTTGATCAAATACTGGAGCAGCTCACAGACCTCAGGGAAACAGCTTACTTACTAGATTACTGGTTTATTGCAAAGGATATATTAAAGGATATCAGATGAAGAGATACATAGAATGAAGTCCGGAAGGGTCCTGAGCACAGGGGTTTCTGTCCCTTTGGAGTTTGGGGTGAGCCCTGCCAGCATGTGGATGCGTTCTTCTTCACCAATCTTGAAGTTCTCCGAACCCCATCCTTTTGGATTTTTATATATTTTATTACATAGGCATGGTTGATTAAGCACTGGTGGTTGGTGATTTTCAACTTCCAGCCCTCTCCCCTCCCCAAAGTTGCTTTTGTGTGTGTGTGTGTGTGTGTGTGTGTGTGTGGTGGGAACAGGGTTCTGCAGAATAGCTCCTATCCTTAGGGGCTTTCCAAAAGGCACTTCATTAACATAAACTCAGACGTGGTTGAAGGGGCTTGTTATGAATAACAAGACACTCCTTTCACCTTGATGGCTCTGGAGCTATTTGAGGAACCAAGGACAATGACCAAATAATATAACAAAAGATGCTCCCATTACTCTTATTGCTTAGAAAATTCCAAAGGTTTTAGGAGCTTTGTTTCAGAAACAGGAAGAAGACAGATACATATTTCATAATAGAAATCCCAGGATCACAAAATCCGCTTCACTGTAGTCTAGGATGTTCAAAATACGGTAGTTTTAGATTTCTGTATGAGCTATCCCTTGATATTCCCCCAAGCTTCATGTACCCAATAGCATAACATCAGGGTTGGTGGATATTTTAGTCCCACGGGGCATATTTATAACCATAACTGTATTGCTTTTTTAAGTGATTTTTTTGAAAGATTTTATTTATTTATTTGACAGAGAGAGAGAGAGAGACAGTGAGAGCAGAAACACAAGCAGGGGGAGAGGGAGAGGGAGAAACAGGCTCCCCGCTGAGCAGGGAGCCCATGTGGGGCTGGATCCCAGGACCCTGGTATCAGGACCTGAGCCAATGGCAAACACTTAACGACTGAGCCACCCAGGCGTCCCTTAAGTGATCGTTAGAAGACTTGTTTTCAGTGGTATCCCACAGTTGCAATGGAGAGTTCATAGGTCCAGAAGTAATTATTCTGTGTTAAGTTTTGTTGCCTCTTTTTTGTTTGTTTGTTTCTCGCTCATACGGGTGACTTGATAAGCTTTAAAATTTGCCTTTGATTAAGGTAATCTCAGGCTCAGATACTTTTCCCCAAATATGTTTTGCTGTACAAAATAAAGTAATTGAGAGAGTACCCTATGAGAGATTTTAGAATTTATCTCAGTAAGAGGTGACTCCCTCTTTTCTGAGGAGTAATTTTTTTGGTGATGGGGGTGAACATTACTTTATATTTGGCATCTACAGTAACTCTTAAAGGTGCTGAGAGAATCTTCTACTAAATGCTATTTTAGTAACCAAAAACTATTCGAACAATGTATCACGAGGGATATTTTTATTTATAGAAGGCAGCTTACTTGTCTAGATTATGTGGTAGTATAGACTTCTAAGGCCTTCGTTGTTACGTTGGACCAAACTATTTCATAGTAAAACTTAAAGCTCTTTGCCATTCCTTTGTTCATGTAAGATTATCATTGTAATTTTATGCTATTTGGTGGCTATTAATAACTTTGATGTAAAAATAAAAATTACACAAAAACCAAAAACAGTGAGTCAAACAACAGAGACTCTCATCAAACAAATAGAATTTTTAAAAAATAGGACCCCATAGAAATTCTGGAGTGGAAAAGGATAATAATTTAAAAAAAAAAAAATTCTCTAGAGTGACTTACCAGCAGATTTGAGATAGCAAAGAAAAAAAATCAGTGAACTTAAAATTGGGCCAATAGAAATTATCCAGTCTGAAAAAGAGAAAAAATTTGAGTAAAGAGGAACAGAACCTCAGACACTTATGGACAACATCCAGTGTACCAATTAATGTGTAGTAGCAGAGAGAGAAGAGGAGTAGAAAAATATAAAAATAGAAAATGGAAAAAATAGAAAAGTATTTGAAGAAATAATGGCCAAAAAAACTTCCTGAATTTGATAAAATGCATTCATCTACATACTGGAGAAGCTCAACGAACTCTAAGTAGGATAGATGCAAAAGAACCCACACCTAGACACATCATAGTCAAACTGTGTTGTTAAAGACAAAGTGAAAATCTTGGAAATAGCAAATAAAAACAACTTCTCACCTATAAAGGAACAACAATATGATTAATGGCTAACTTCTTATCTACAACAAGAAAGGGCAAAAGCAGTAGATATTTAAAATGCTGAAAGAAAAAAACTATATCCAGCAAAAATTATCCTTTAAAAATGAAAACAAAGCAAAGATGTGCTTGGATAAACGATGAGAGAATTTCTTGCTTTTAGTTCTGACTTACAAGACATACTAAAGGCAGTCGATTCTTCAGGCAGAAAATAAATGACAGAAGATAATAATTCAAGGAAAAATAAAGGGTACTGGAAATGATAAATATGTGGGTTAATATAAAAGACTCCATGGATATATTTGTTCTTATTTCTTCTCTTAACATCCCTAAAAATATAAGATTGTATAAAGCAATAATTAGAACACTGTTTTGCTTACTTAAAAAAGTAAGGCACCTGGGTGGCTCAGTCAATTGTGTCCGACTTGGTTTTGGCTCAGGTCATAATCTCAGGGTCATGAGATTGGGCCCTGCATTGTGCTCTGCACTCAGCATAGAGTCTACTTGTCCCTCTCACTCTGCTCCTCCTTTTTCTCTCTCTCAAATAAATAAGTTTTTTTAAAAATGTATATATATTTTACAGTAATATATAAAATGAGGGATGTAATTGGAGCTGTATCATTTTCTGTAGTTCACTAGAATTAAGTTAGTGTTAAGCTGAAGTAGATTGTATTAAAAGAAGATGCATTTTATATCCCTTTAGCTACCACAAAGAACATCCACTCAAGAAATACAGAAAAAAAAAACAACTGAGGAATTAAAATGATAAATAAGGGCATTAAAGAGGAGCAGATGAGTGAGGACAGGAGACATGTAAAAACAATATGGCAAAATCAAATCCAGCCATATCAATAATTACATTAAATGTGAATGGTCTAAACTTCCCAGTTAAAAGACAGTGATTGTCAGACTGGATAAAAAAGCAAGCTCCAACTGTGTGCTGTCTACAAGAGACACACTTTAGAGTCAGAGACACAGACAGGTTGGATGTAAGTGGATGGAAAAAGACCTACGATGGAAACAATAACAAGAGAATTGGAGTAACTGTGTTAATTTCAGACAAAATAGACTTAAGAGAAAAAATATTAGAGATGAACAAGGTCATTTCATAAATGATAAAAGGATCAGTACATAAGGAAGATACAGCAATTGTAAAGGTATACATACCTAACAGCAGGTCCCCAAAAGACATAAAACAAAAACTGACAGAATTTAAAGGATAAATAGGCAATTCAACAATACTTGATTTCAGCCCATTGAAGAATACATATTCTTTTCAAGTACACATCCAACATTCTCTAGAATATAGCATAAGGAAGGCTATGAAATAAATCTTGATACAACTAAAAGGATTGGAATACTGCAACGTATGTTCTCCAACTACAATAAAATTAGGTTAGAAATCAATACCAGAAAGAAATCTGAAAAATCCCTCCAAATATTTTGGAAATTAAACAACACACTTCTAAATATTCAGTGAGCTGAAGAAGAAATCACCATAGACTTTAAAATATTTTGGAAAGAAAAATGAAAAATGCAACATAACAAAATTATAGGAGGCAGGTAAAGTAATACTTAGAGGGAAATTTATAACTTTAAACATCTGTGTCAAAATAAGAAAGGTCTGACATGGATCATCCAAGCTTCCACCTTACGGAACTACAAAAAAGAACCATAAAAACCCAGAGCAAGCCAAAGAAAGGAAATAATAAAAATGAGAGCAGAACACGATAAAATAGAAAACAGAAAAATAATAGAGAAAAATCAGTGAAACTAAAAATTTGGTCTTTGAAAAGATAAATAAAACTGACAAACCTTCAGCTAGATTGACCAAGAGAAAAGAGAAAAGATACATATTAGCAAACTCAAAAATGAAGAAGACAGCACTATGCTTCTACAGAAATTTAAAGGGATTATAAGGGAATGGTGTCATCAATTTTATCCCACCAAATTAGGCAATTTAGATGCAATAAACAAATTGCTATAAAGATCCAAATTATCAAAACTGACTCAGGAAGAAACAGAAAATCTGAACAGACCTATAATAAATAAAGAAATCTGAATTAGTAATTTAAAACATTTCCATAACGAAAAGCCCAGACCCAGATGATTGCACTGGTGAATTCTTTCAAATGTTTATGGAAAAAATAACACCAGTCCTTCCCATATTCTTTCAGAAGATAAAAGAGAAAGGAACACTAACTCATTCTATAAGGCCAGTATTATCCAAATACTAAAGCCAGACAAAAACATAGTAAGAAAAGGAAACTGTAGACCAATATCCCTCATAAACATAGATGTAAAAATTCTTAACTACATATAGAAGGTCCCCAAGTACAGTGGTTCAACTTACAGTTTTTGACTGTGTTGGTGCAAAAGTAATATGCATTCAGTTGAAACCGTACTTCAGTACTTCAGATTTTGAGCTTTGATCTTTTCTGGAGCTCATAATATGTGGCACCACGTTCTTTTGTGATGCTGGGCAGCAGCAGCAATGAGCCACAGCTCTCGGTCAGCCCCATGATCCCAAGAGTGAACAACTGATAGGCTTACAACCATTCTGTACCCATAGAGCCATTCTGTTTTTCACTTTCAGTACAGTATTCAGTAAATCACATGAGGTATTCAACACTTCATTATAAAATAGGTTTTGTGTTAGATAATTTTGCCCAACTACAGGCAAATCTAAGTGTTCTGAGCACTTAGTTTAAGATAGGCTACGCTAAGCTATGGTGTTTGGTAGGTTAGGCTACTAAATGCATTTTTTTTTTTTAAGATTTTACTTATTTATTTGAGGGGGACAGAGGGACAGAGAGAATCCTCAAGCAGACTCCCCACGGAGCACAGAGCCCAATCTAGGGCTCGATCCCACAACCCTGAGACCATGACCTGAGTTGAGACCAAGAGTCAGATGTCCAACCGACTGCACCATCCAGGTACCCTACATGCATTTTTCAACTTAATCGTGTCTTCATCTTATGATGGGCTTATAGAGATGTCGCCCCATTGTAAGTCGAAGAAGGGCTGTATCAGCAAACTGAATCCAACCACCTGTAAAAAGGATTATATGCCATTACCAAATGGAATTTATCCCAAAAATGCAAGGTTGGTTTAACATCTGAAATCAATTAATGTAAGGCAGTATAATAGATAATAGAATAAAAAGACAAAACTATTTGGCATAGTACAATACCCGTTTATCATAAGAAATCTCAATAGAGTAGGAACAGAAGGGAATTTTCTCAACCTGATGAATAGCATCTACAAAACCCACAGCTAATGTCATACTTAATGGTGAAATTGAATGCTCTTCCCCTAAGGTTGGGGACAAGGCAGTGAGGTTCCACTCTTGCCACATCTAGTCAACATTATATATATATATACTGAAAGTTTATAAACTACAATTAGACAAGAAAAATAAAAGGAGTCCATACTGAAAAGGAAGAAATAAAACTGTCTTATATGACATCCTGTATGTAGAAAATCCCAAGGAATCCACAGATGAATTAATTAAGGAACAATTTCTTTTGGGACATGTGGCTGGCTCAGTAGGGCATGTGACTCTTGATCTTGGGGTTGTGAGTTTGAGCCCCACTTTGGTTGTAGTGGTTACTTAAAAATAAAATCTTAAAAAAATAAAATTTCATTCACTGTAGTATCAAAAAGAATAAAAGAGTTGATTATAAATTTAATAAAGTGTCTTTTTACCCTAAAAAGTATAAAACATTCCTGAGAGAAACTATAGATCTAAGTAATATCAAGAAACATTACATGTTCATGGTTTAGAAGACTCACTATTGTCAAGATGGCAGTTCTCCCCAAATTGATTTATGAATTCAAAACAATTCCTATCTAAATTCCAGCAGATTTTTAAAAATAAGAAACTACAAGGTGATTCTAAGATTCACAAAGAAATGCAAAAGACCTAAAATTTTAAAAGAACTAAAGTTGAAGATTCAGACCACCTCATTTTAATAGTTATTATAAATCTGTAGTAATCAGCGATATAGTGCACAAGGATACGTGCAGTGTGGGCCCAAGGACGGGCATGTAGCCAGTGGAACAAAATTAAGAATTTAGGGGAAAAATCTTAACACTGATTGATAATTGACTTGCAACAAAGGTGCCAAGACAATTCAACGGGTAAAGGATAGTATTTTCAACAAATTGTGCTGGGACAATTAGAAAACCACATGTGAAAAAGTGGTATTAAATCCTTACCTTAAACCACACATACAAAATTGGTCATAGACCCAACATGGGTCATAGACTTAAGTGTAAGAGCTAAAAGTATAGAACTCTCAGAAGAAAAATAGGAGAAAATCTTTTTACCTTTGAGTTAGGCAGAGAGTTCTTAGATATGACACCAAAAGCACAGTGCATAAAAGAGAAAATGATGAAGTTGACATCATCAAAATTAAGAATTTCTGGTCTTTGAAAGACGCTATTAAGAGAATGAAAAGACAAGTTCCAGACTGGGAGAAAATGCTTACAGATCCTAAATCTGATAAAGGACCTGCTTCCAGAATAAACAAGGAACTCCTAAAATTCAGGATTAATAAAACAACTAAGTCTTCAAGCGGGTAAACTATTGGAATAAACATTTTGCCTGAGAATATATACTCGGGGCTCATAGCCACGTGAAAAGATGTTCAACTTCATTAGTCACTAGGAAAATGCAATTAACACTACGAGATGCCACTAGAATTATACTCATGACAACGGCTGTGATTAAGACACGGACAGTACCAACTGAAGAAACTGAAACCCTCATAGAGTGCCAGTAGGCGTATAAAATGGTACAGCCTCTTTGGAAAGCAGTTTGTCAGTTTCATGGGACATTATTCCTAAAAGCCAAAAATCAAGAACAGCCCAAATATCTATTGACTGGTAAGTGAATAAAATCATTGTGGTAAATCCACACAATGGACTATTATTCAGCAATAAAAAGGACTGAAGTACTGATACAAGCTACGGCATGAATGAACCTTCGAATCATCTTGCGAAGAGAAAGAAGTCAGACACAAAAGGCCACATACCGTATGATCCCATTTATACGAAATATCCAGGAAAGGTACCTTTGTAGAGCCAGAAATTAGACTGCGGGGCTGGGGTTTAGAGTGGGGTTTAACTGCAGATGGGCACAAGGGAACAGTTCGGAGTGCTGGAAAGGTTCTAAAATTGGGGTGTGGTGGTGGTTTCCCAGCTCTGTCAATTTACTGAAAATCACCCAATTGTACACTGACAGGCGAATTTTATGGTATGTAATTTATATCTCAAAGCCATTTTAAAAAAAGATTTTATGTCTTTATTGGACAGAGAGAGAGAGAGAGCACAAGCAGGGGTCGCAGCAGGCAGAGGGAGAAGCAGGCTCCCCACTGAGCAGGGAACCCGGTGCGGGGCTTGATCCCAGGACCCCGGGATCGTGACCTGAGCCGAAGGCAGATGCTTAACTGACTGAGCCACCCAGGCATCCCAGAAGATTTTTATTTTATTTTATTTTATTTTATTTTATTTTATCTTATTTTATTTATTTACTTATGAGAAACACAGAGAGAGAGGGAGGGAGAGAGGGGGGGTTGAGAGGGAGAAAGGCAGAGGGAGAAGCAGGCTCCCTGGAACTCTGGGATCACGACCTGAGCTGAAGGCAGACTCTCTCAAAGCCACTTTTGAAGGAATTTTCTCACTTTCTTGTTTTTTATGTGCTTACGTTTTGAGGGCTTTTCTAAATCCTGATGCAACAAGGATTGATTTACCTCGTCACATAAATGCTCTGCTTATGTATTTTAATCTTCTCTATCTCATTAGAATGGCAGTTTTTAAAGAAATACCCATACACGTGCCTGCCTTTGTTTCAGCTGCGTTCTTCCAGCACCTCCCTGTGTCTCAGTTCCATCCAGAAGGCTTTGGAGTTCATCCTCAGTGGAAGTTTACCATTCATTCTGTCAGTGGTCTTGTCTTTAACAAATTTCTTTTCAGGAGGATAATAACTTTTAGAAACCACAGCCTGGAACAGTTTTTATGTGCTTTTAATGTCCTTTGGTAAATTCTTTAACACATTTTCTCAATGAGAATTTAAAGTCTTATTTTTTAATTTTTTTTTTTTTTCATTTGGGTAGAATTGACATATTAGCTTCAGGGGTACACAGTCTTACTTCTGAAAGGCACCTTGGTTTTAATTGTATGCTTCTCTTTTCCTTTGAAACTAGAATATGCTTCTCTGGGATCACTGTATGATTACATTAATAGTAACCGAAGTGAGGAGATGGACATGGATCACATTATGACCTGGGCCACTGATGTAGCCAAAGGTAATAAAGCTTCCTGTGTTCTTACAGAATTGGTGGGGCACATTTTCCCATGGTGACATGGTGATGTAAGGTCCAGGGTTTGTTACTCTGTGTCTTTAGAGGTTCCTTTTTCAGACTGCAAGTAGCAAGAATTCTGCAACTTTCTGTACAGATTATTTTAATTCCAGTATAGTTATGTAATCTACAGTGTAGCATTTGCTTCCGGTGTACAATATAGTGATTCAACAATTCCGTACATTAGTCCTTATCACAAGTGCGCTCCTTAATCCTCTTCACCTGTCTCCCCTCCCCTCCCCCCCCACACCTCCCTTCTGGTAGCCATCTGTTCTCTAGAGTTAAGACTCTTCTTGGTTTGTCTCTCTCTCTCATCCTGTCTCTCTCTCTCTCATTCTCTCTCTCCTTTGGAGGGGGGGGTATAGATATTTTAAGTCACTGCCTTTCCATTCCTGCACTCCTTTTCTCTCTTCACTTTATTTCTTTCCCTAAAACTACATTCGTGACCCCAGGGCAGCCATTTTTGCCACATTTTGTGACATTGTAATTGACCAGCCTGCTTGACACATTAAATGGAAAGCTCATAATTCTGTTGTTCGGCAAGTCTCCACTTAGACTCAGTACCCAGGAAACGTGATTTATTGTAGGATTAGTTCTACTCATTTTGTGTACATTATAATATGCTAAAAATCGTAACCACTTTCAAAAAAAAGTTTTATTTGCCCTGCCATGTGAAAGCAATTCAGATTTTATTTTCTATTTAATGTAAACTTGGAAATCACCCTGGAAATGAAACATTTTTAATACACAACTCCCCTAAACAAGGTGCCTAGTTCTTTTTCCCTCATAAATTCCGGCATAGACTAATGCTTTCTAAAGCAATTTAAATTCCATTTATTTTTATCTCTTTTTTTTTCCATTTTCCTAACTGAAGGTTTCTGAGTTTTATTTATAACTGTCAAAGTTGCTTTGGAAACAACTTAATCTAAATAATAAATACTGATAGTTACATTTGTATTCTAGCAACCCCTAGAAAGCAAGTGTGTCCAAATTTTACCAGGGCAATTCACTCCTTTGCATTCTGCTCCTCCAATCTCTACAAGCTTCTCTTTACAAAGCAAGTAAAAGGATATTAGCACTCGGTAAAGAGAGCAACTCACACTTGGCTTTCACCGGGAAGTCATACAGTGATTTCCAAAAGTAACAGTCTTTCCATTGGGGAATTTTCTTGTCAGTTTTAAGTTTCATCAACACCTGCCAAATTCTTCAAATAGGGAAATTGCAAAAAAAAAAAATTTTTTTTTTAAATTTCATGCAAAATGCTGCTGCTGAACGATACTTCATTACCTTATAAGAATAATAAGCTCTATGTTTAGGATGGTGTACTTAAGGCTTTGGCTGTGTTAATTAACTTAATTGTGTATTCATGCATCAGGCATTTCCAATCAGCCTTAAATTTTCGCATTCTTCAAGAGATTTCGTGTAACATCGTAGTCGCGTCTGGATGTGTCAGTAGTACACAGGAACCACCTGTTTGTAAGCTGAGGTTGCGTCACCACTGGGAGCCGCGTGAAGCACTGTGGAAATACACTTCCATAAACGATTATGTATATCCAAGCAGTCTTTGAACGCACTTCACCTTACAGACCTTTGCATTTGGGGTGCTCAGCCAATTACACCCATGTTATTACTTACGGGTACTTAGGATAGACAGACAGCAAACAAATCAACTGCCATCAGTCACTCTGCTTCCTGCTGTGCGCACACTCTGGAAGCTTCCTTGGCCGGCAAACCCCCACCTCACCTGGCCCCAGCCGGTAAACCTTGTCCCTCCAGGCCCTTCCCCAGCGCAGTCCCTGTCTGAGGGGCAAGTCCCTTGGCTCCAGATCAGCTCGGTCATTCTGGGCTTTCTCAAGGCCGCTGGCACTCTGTATCAGAAGGACAAAGAAGAGAAAGAACAGGGCTAATGAAATAGCAGGCTGGAACCGGAGGTAAAGGATAGGGGTGGAGGGAGTGAGAGAGGACGGGGTCGTGTGCCAAACTGCAGCTCAGGAAAATCCCCTTCTCATGGCTGGTGAGCTGCCCCGAGAGGCAGGTTGTCCTGTGTCTGGCCCCAGGTGAGAAGAGGGAGGCAGAGAAGAGACTTACTTATTGATAGTCACAAGTAACACTTACTATTTAAAATGGTCTATAAAAGGAAGAAGCAATGCCGTCTTTCAGAATGACTTCACCTCTCTCTGGTGGAGCAGGGCGCAGAACTCGGAGACGAAGCAGGAAGCCTTGATTTCTGTTGATTCCATGTCCCGTTCAGCTGTGCACCTTGCACTTTGACCAAGACACCGAAGCAACAAGATGTTGAGAAATCAAAGAGTGAATAATTCATTTCAAATAAGAGTTGATTCATGCATTTTGAAATAGGCATTGCTTAACATCACTGCTGAGAGACTACCTCCTCAAACCCAGGGGGAAAAAAAAAGCCCGTCTCCTTTCTGAGTAGGAAGGGAAGCGGAGGGCGGGCGGGCAGGTACATCCCAAATTGCCACGAGTCTCTCCCCAGTGTGTAAGCAGAACTGTGATTCAAGCAGGTGAAGCGGGATCTAGTCTCAGAAGGGTCATCACTGATTCCCCAACTCCCCCCTCGAATGATACCAGTCAGATATTTTTTAGGAACCTTGAACCTTAAAACTGATGATGGTGTTTTTTTTAGCCTTCTTTGTTGTTCACTGCAATAAAAATAAGGCAGAATTATGGACGGCTCTATAAAAACAAATAGACTTTTCTATGATTGTGATTACTACTGTGTTTGTACACACTAAATATAAATGCATACTATACATTATACACATATAACACGGTATTTTTTTTCTCATAACATCTGCCATAAGGAAGAAAAGGCTTCTGTTTAAAGCTTTAGTACCTGAGTGTTGTTTTTGGAGTTCTTCACTTGTCAGCCAGTGTAGACTCTATGGAGCCCTGCCTCTAATGGTAATTAAACAGATTCTACCTGAATTTGGTTCTTAAAGCAAGAAAGCGGTCACTATGAAATCCTAGAGGTTATTAAAAGTTATCTAGGGTTAGCTATGGAATTTTCAGTGTGTAGTATGTAGTACTTTGTGTTAGAAGAATGCTCTCCTGTATTCTAGCTATCTTGTTTAAGATCGCTCAAATTACTGATCCTTTGGTGAACTTGACTCTTTTTCAGTCATATCTTTGTATTGCAGGAGTTTAAATTTTTTAATTTTCTTTGTTCTTACAGGACCTTCAATATTAAGAATCAGAATGGTAGAAAATAATAGATTATTTTAAAAATTAGCCTTTATAAAATTGAAATTTTCTATATACTCAAAAAAAAATAACCAAAGCTTACTTATCACATGTAATGGATAGTTCATTAACAAAAGAAGCTTGTTTGGTTGTGGCAGTGGGGAAGCTCTTTCTTCCATTATTTAGAAAAGACAACTTAAGAAGTAAAGGGAAAGGAAATATTATATTTCAATAGAAAATATTTTTCTTTATTCTAAGGAGGTATATGATACATAGAGTCAAATACTACTAAGAGGATCACTATGAAATATGTGTCTTTTAAAGTGTAATTTAAAAATATATAGTATTTTATTCAAAATAATAAAACTATATATGCATTCAATTTACTCAAGTAACTTGATATACATTCTAAATATGTTGGAGAGAATTTTGGAGTGCATTTAAATATAGATTATCCCAAAGATTCATCCTTGTAAAGAGAATATTTTGTAACTACTGTAAATTTTTTTGAGGATCATAAAGTCCTTTACAACTTATGAATCCAACCAGTTTTCCCCGCACCCCCACCTCTCCTGGGGTCTTACTGGTATGAGTACTGAGAAAATAAACCAGGCTGCAGCTGGGTAACTGAGACATCAGAATGAAAGCTGAAAACCTTGGTCGGAACTTTGGCTGATCTTAGTCACTGGAGCACTTCCTCCAGTTATAACTGTGCTATTTTTGTGGTGACTCCAGAAAATTAAGGTGTCCTTATTAGGTATTGTAATAGCTTTACCCACAATCAAGTTCTAACTTCTAAGAGATTAAAGCACATGAATTTTCCTTAGCATATAAATTTTCCTAATGTAGACATATCCTGTCTCTATTTTATCAATCATATAAGAACAGAACACATGAATTTAGTTTCTGCCACTGAATCTTTTGCAAAAATATGAAAGGTAATACTGATGTTTTAAAACGGAAAATTTATTCTAGTGCAGTGTTGAAAAATGATATTAAACGCCTTTCTTCCTTTTTGTATGAAAAGGAATGCACTATTTACATATGGAGGCTCCTGTCAAGGTGATTCACAGAGATCTCAAGTCAAGAAATGGTAATGTAGTCCTATGTTTTTATTTTACATATTTTATTATGAAATACATACATCTTGTTATAGAAATAGGCTCACGTTTTTCATATCTTTTGTGCCCTGATGTTTTGACTCATCACTGATACCATGAAAATCTTTCCAGTGTTTATATATAACAGAATTCTTTATGTTATTTCAAGGAGCTGTGTGGTATTCCATTGTATCAATAGTGTAGCATGTGTATATTTGGGTTGTTTACATTTTTTTCTATGATAAAAAATGTTGAGCTTGATAAGTCCCAGCAAAAATTTTTAACATATCCTTAATTATTTCTCTAGAATCACTTTCTAAAAGAGGTATTGCTAGATCAAAGCATGTAGTCATATTCTTCAAGTCTCCTATTTTTAGATGGTTCTCTGTACTAGCAGTTTTGAGTTTTGTTCTTTTTACTTCTGAATTATTTGGTGTAAACTTTTTATGTCCGTCATTTTACCTGGTGTAGTGCCCAAAAATGATCAACACATTTCAGAGTTTGAAAAACAAAGGCTTTCTTTTTCTTCTTTCTCTTCTTCTGTACTCTCTACAGTTTATTTACGATCCTATATTTTCTAATTTAGGAAGTGAGCATTTTAAAATGTCTCGCAGGATTAGACATTATTACTTTTCAGTAGGAAGATAACAGAATGCTTCTTCTATTATGTCATTTGGAAGTTAATGGACAAAGGCAGTGAGTGGGATTACATAGCTGGTCCACGCTAGCTCAAGGAAACGTTAGAGCTTGCTACTTTAAAAAAAAATCTTTGTCAATTCCTTTACATCCTTTACTTATTTACATGCTTTCTAAGTAATTCTTCTAAGTAAGGAGCAGGAGAAGTACTTATTTTTTAAAAATCTTTAAATCACTGCAGTTAAAATGGGTGTATGCTGAGTGTGCGATCCTTGCAATGGGTAGTCCTGGTAAGTAGAGGAAGAGAAGCAGGGCATCTGCCAGGGGCCCTTGCTGGGCCTGCGAGGTCTGTGGGGCAGAGAAAGGGAGCTTCTTGGCAGCTGCCACGCATCAGTCATCCGGGTTGGACCACCAGCTCCCCTCCTGCCTGGCAACTGCGGCTGTTTTCTCCTTTGTCGAGGTCATCACTTATCCTTTGGCTCCTCACAGACATAAACTTCCTGGAGCTAAACAGTTTTGAGGCGAGTTGGCTAACAGGAAGTTGTTAGGAAATAATCTAGAATCTAGTAGGAAGTATCAGAGTCTTATGATTATAGATTTTTAGTTCGTGCTCGGAATTTCAATCTACACAGCTTATTTGACTTCTCTTTTTAAAATCTGTTTTATCAGTATATCCCGCATATCTCATGGGATGAGAATGATTAAGTTACAGATTTTATCCATGCTCTCATTATGGAAACTAAATAACGCAGACTGTCTGGATTTTTACAAATTATAATTTGTGCAGTTACTCGATGGGAAAACACGTACACACTGAAAAAATACTGACCTAACTTTTAGCAATTTTCTTTTTCTAAAACAGGGAATAATAAGACTCTTTTATTTTCTATGTTATAAGTTTTTATGTTAGGTTTTTTTTTTTAATGAAGCACTTGTTAATCTTATAATGAGAAAAAAGTAGAGGTATTTTAAAAAGTAACTGAATATGGTATTAACCATATTTCTATTTCTATTTTTATTTGAAAAAATTGATAGTTACATATAGTATCACATTTACTCTTAGGCTGTTTCTTGCAGAGTATATTCTCCCCACTTATCAAGGTCATTAGTAACAGCTTAGTAAGAACTGATCAGCTACTGTGTTCAGGGCGCTGTGTCGTTTACAAAAGAAATGCCAGGGGCAGAAATGAGTGGCTCAGTTGGTTGCTTCCAACTCTTGATTTCGGCTGGGGTCATGATCTTGGGGTTGTGAGACGGAGCCCTGTGTTGGGCTCCCCGCTCAGTGCGGAGTCTGCTTGAGATTCTCTCATTCCCTCTGCCTCTCCGCCTGCTTGTTCACTCACTCTCTCTCTAAAATAAATGAATAAAATATTTAATAAAAAAAACCAGAAGAGTTCTTCAAGGTCGACCTCGGGCCTCCTCGCCTCTGCGGCTCTCATTCACCCACTCCCATGAAAGCCCCACCTGCCTATTAGCACTCCCAGAGTTCAGCTTCAGAACCATGGTCTGTCTGCTTATCGGGAGAGGCCACGGAGATATTTGTATGACCCTGAGATATATTGTACCCCGTTAATCTTTCATTGCATCTCTGCCCCCCAGAAAGTTATTTCTGTATTCCTTTTCTCCATGAATGGCAATACCAATTCCCTAAGCCAGAGATGAGATAAAAAGGAAGAGTGTGATTGCAGAGCTCTTGTTCTAACCATTATGCTGTATTGCCTCTTTATTTGATTTCATCCTTGAGTCCTCCCTCTCCCCCTGCCCCCTACTGCCCCATTACTCAAGCCCAGTTGATTTGGTCTCCTAAAAATTTCTTTTTTTTTTTTGTTTTAAGATTTTTTAAATTTGAGACAGAGAGCACGAGTGAGAGAGCACAAGCAGGGGGAGAGGCAGAAGGAGAGGGAGAAGCAGACACCCCGCTGAGCAGGGAGCCCGATGTGGGGCTCCATCTCTGGACCCTGACTGAGATCGTGACCTGAATCAAAGGCAGCCACTTAACCGACTGAGCCACCCAGGCGCCCCCACTCCCAATTTTTTAAAAGATTTTATTTTATTTGTCTTAGAGACAGTGAGTGAGCAGGGGGAGGGGCAGAGGGAAAGGGAAGCAGACTCCCCACTGAGGGCAGAGCCAATGCAGGGCTTGATCCCGCAACGCATGAGATCATGACCTGAGCCAAAACCAAGTATCCAGCGCTCAACCAAGGGAGAGTCCCTGATCTGGCCTCCTAAATGTTTCTTTCTTTTTTTTTTTTTTAAAGATTTATTTATTTATTTGACAGAGAGAGATCACAAGTAGGCAGAGAGGCAGGCAGAGAGGCAGGCAGAGAGAGGGAAGGGGGGAAGCAGGCTCCCTGCTGAGCAGAGAGCCTGATGCGGGGCTTGATCCCAGGACCCTGAGATCATGACCTGAGCCGAAGGCAGAGGCTTAACCCACTGAGCCACCCAGGCGCCCCGGCCTCCTAAACATTTCCTGACTTGGTCCGCTTCTCTCCTGTTCTGTGCCACAGCCTTCGTGTGGGCATCCTTCTGTCTCTCTTGGACTGCACCCAATTGGGTGCACGGTGATCTCCTGGCCTCCAGTTCTGTTCTTCTCTCATATGCTCTCCCCTCTGTACATTTGACCATTTCATTTCTCAGCTTAAAATTGTTCATTGAATTTCCTTTTCTCACAAAGGCCCTTCCGGCAGGCCCCTGCCTTCCAAAATTGCCTTGGTTTCCCTCTGTTCCTGACCTTCTGCAAGGCTCTTTTCTCTGCCAAAAAAATGCTTTCCTCCCATAGCACTCCACTGTCTAGTTAGTCCCATCTTGTTCTTCAGGTCTTAGTGTGAGCATTTCTTCCAGAAAACTCCTTCTGACCGCCTTAGACTTAGATACCCCTGCCCTTTGATTCCAAGGCAATCTCTGTCTCTCATCATAGAATTTAACCCACTTAATTATATATTTAGGGGCGCCTGGGTGGCTCAGTGGGTTAAAGCCTCTGCCTTTGGCTCGGGTCATGATCTCAGGGTCCTGGGATCGGGCCCCGCATCGGGCTCTCTGCTCAGCAGGGAGTCTGCTTCCCCCTCTCTCTGCCTGCCTCTGTGCCTACTTGTGATTTCTCTCTCTCTGTCAAATAAATAAATGAAATCTTTAAAAAAAAAATTATATATTTAAAGAAAAATTTTTAAATTTTTTAAATGTTAATTCCAGTATAATTAACATACAGTATTATATTAGCTTCAGGTGTTATCCCACATGATTATAGACATTGGTTTCAGTGTCTCTCGCAGGAGACTGTAAGCTCCACGGGAGCAGAGACAATCCAGTCTTGCTCACCTTCCTCTTCCAGAACTTAGTACGTGGCCTTGCCCATAACAGGGTGCTTGGCAAAAATTTGTTAAGTGAGTAAATTTATGAATAAGTGAATGAATGTTGTCGCTGCCTACAAGAAAATTACTCATCAATTAGGAGGAAAAAATATATACCATGAAGTAATAATGCTAGTGACCTCCTCAGTATCATGCTGGCAGTCTAGTGGCAGAACCCAAGTAAAAAATTTGGTTCTTGGGGCATCTGGGTGGCTCAGTCCGTTAAGTGTCTGCCTCCGGCTCAGGTCATGATCATGGGGTCCTGGGATCAAGTCCCGAGGCTGGCTCCCTGCTCAGCGGAGAGTCTGCTTCTCCGTCTCCCTCTGCTCCTTCCCCACACTCTTGCTCTCTCTCTCCAATAAATCAGTAAAACCTTTATTAAAAAGTTTGGTTCTCTTTACTACTACTAAAGTATGTCGTTTTTACTAGACAGTACTACATTTGATTTAAACAAATGTTTCAAAAGCCTTTTAGTCAGCACCTCATGGAATTAGTTTTTTGTTCCTGTTTTAATGTCAACTCCTTTTTGCAAAATCTTCAGTGCATAAATGTTTATACAGATTTTCATGTTGGAAGTATTTACTTCAGTTTTACCTTTCATATGGTACATGGAAGATAGAAATAGAAGTTTACGGGGTTTTTCAGCATAAGATGACTCAAATAAATTAAGTGATTGTTATAATTTTTCTTTTTTCTTTTTTTTTTTTAGTTGTTATAGCTGCTGATGGGGTATTGAAGGTAGGACTGCTTTTAATTTTTTTCAAAAGTATTTGTTAACTTCAGGGGTAAGTTTTTGTGATGGCTAATTCTTTTATTAATCAGTAGTAGAAGGTTGATACTTGTTTCTCTTTTCTCAGATATGTGATTTTGGTGCCTCTCGGTTCCATAACCATACAACACACATGTCCTTGGTTGGAACTTTCCCATGGATGGCCCCAGAAGTTATCCAAAGTCTCCCTGTGTCTGAAACTTGTGACACATATTCCTATGGTGTGGTGAGTTCATTTCTCATTTTTCTATTGTTGTTGCTCAAGGAAATCTAAAAAAGCAGACACCTCCAGAAGTGGGCTACAGCGATTTAACACAGTTTTAAGGCAACGATGCTGTTTCTGGTGGAATGCCTAGAGCAGTGGCTGCAGAGAGAACACTTCCTAGTTGCCAGAATGTTTACTTGGATCACTTTTAATCCGAGTTCTTTTGTCCTGTGCTGAGAAGAAACCAATGCTACTTCCAAAGAGCAATTGGATGGAACCTGAAATAATGCGGGGCCCGACGCACTCCCGTGGAGAGTGCTTTCCTGGGCCGGACACACACCTGTGGAACATCCGTGTCAGTCAGCGGAAACGTGGGCCATCTAGAGCAGGACTTGACTCTGATAAGTTGCTCAAACCACACCAGGAGGTCTGCCACATGAGTGAATCACAGGAGATTTTTGAATGTTAACTATGAAAATGATTGGTGAGTTTCCAGTGAGTTCAGAAGGAAGTGTACTTAGCTTTTATGGCCTTGCCCAAGCCTGCTGCCAGTCTTAGAAAGCAGTGTGACTCTCTGAGGCGTGACTCGAAGGACTCATGTGAAAATCACAGCAGAGCAGCACAAAGAGCAGGATGATGTGGGGGAGGGGGATGCTCAGGGAATGGGAAAGACTCCCTTAAGGAGCAGAAGCTTCTGGAGGAGGGGTTTTGAGGTGGATCATTCTTGAGGAATAGCGGAAGGAAAGAAGTTAGCGGAATAGGGGGAACAGCAGGGGGGGTGGGGAAGAGGGGCAGGGTGGTTCTTTGGTGGTAGAAGGAATTGATTTGTTGCCCCTTTCTGAGGACAAGGTTTTTTTTTTTTTAATCCTTAAAAATACTGTGTATCATTTAAAGAGTACAAAATAGTATTTAACACTCCTTCTCTTCGGGTCTCATCTCCCAATCATACTGCCGCTATATTTATATTATGATTCTTAAAAGGACATTTTCATAGTGACGGGAAAAGGAGCAGACTGATTTTGGCCCAAACTACCGTGCCTCCTCTTCCCGGACTTCTGTGGTTTCTACCAAAAGTGACTGCCGATGGCCCAGGAGGAGACCATTGTCCTATGCGTTCCCGATTCGCTAGAGCCCGGCAGCCTCTCAGGACTTACTGCTGGCTTCGTTACTAAAGTCCTGGGCTTGTCTTCGCTGGCAAGCTTTTTCAAAGTTATACTACATCTTATGTACACCAAATTATTATTTTTAAAAGATTTTATTTATTGGAGAGAGAGGGAGCACAAGCAGGGAAGACTGGCAGGCAGAGGGAGAAGCAGGCTCCCCGCTGAGCAAGGAGCCCGATGTGGGACTCGATCCCAGGACCCTGGGATCATGACCTGAGCCAAAGGCAGACGCTTAACCGACGGAGCCACCCACGCACCTTAACAAATTAATTTAATATGATAGAGAGGAATTTTGTTGGCTATTGGAAAAAGTCATTACAAGGATGAGATACGTGTTTTTGGAAAAAGGCTAGAATTTGAAAGGTTGAAAGACAACAGTAGCTTCAGGCAAAGTATCTCATTTCCCTTAATTCTGGGTCTTTCTAAGAATGAAGGCTATAAACTATAGGCAGTGATCAAATAAGTCTCATTGAAAGATGGGGGGAAAATGTAAGTTCCTGAAGAGACTCGATTCTAAAACTGGTTCCCTGTGTCAAAAGTTACTACATTCTGAGCATCCTACAAATCACCCGTGGAGAGGTCTGATGTTGTAATTTCAGACTTTAGTGAGATCGTTTTCTCTTCAGAAGTTATGTTCCTTTATATGTAAGGAATAATGCATTTATCGTGTTAGACGCCAACTTAGGGTAGTTTAAATTGTCCTTTGCCTGCTCTTTGGGACCAGTGTCTATCCCATGGAACAGGAACCAGCAAACTTTCTGTCCCGTTGTGTATTCTTTAGTTTCTTACAGCCCTTCACGAGTGTTGAAACCACTGTGCTTCCGTAGCAGGCCTCCGTTCCCAGAGCAGGGTGCGTGGAGCCGGGGCGGGGGGGGGGGGGAAGGGGGGGAGTCCTCTGGGCCAGCGTGGGTCACAGTGAGTGAGCAAGAGACCACGCTTCTCGCACTCTCACTCGCCTGTCATATAGATATACACACATGTTTAGGCGGTTACAGTTTTTAAGTTATTTTTGCATATGAACTAGGAGACGTTTGAGGCTCACTGTAGCACTCCCCAAGCCCTGGTATTGTGCTTTTACTTTGAAGAGTCTCCCCAAGTCTTGGACTTTCCCTAGCCCAGACATGTTTGATCGGAAAGACAACTGTGGGTTCCAGCTAGACTGAACTTTTGGTTTCAATATTATCTCGCTTGTGAAGACAAACCTCACACCGCCTCCTTCCAGAACCTTACAGTTGCCGGCGGCTTTTGTGTGCAGTGCCCCACTGGGATTCCTGAGCCGGAGCAAAATCTCAGTCCCAGTCACCTGCTTCGGAACATAGACTCGGCGTTCATGTTAGAGTCTTCTTTTGACTGGTGGAAACCGAAAATGCCTTTTCAGTGACTCTGTTTTAAAACAGTATCTTAGAGAGAGAGGTTTACTTGGAATTCTGGTTATACTCAACCCATAGCTCTATCAACAGACTTCCACTCAGAAAGTTGCACGTAAGCCAATTTAATTATAAATGAGAATTCAAGATTTTATTTACTTCTGACCCCTTCCCATTATGTTCTCGATAAATACCATTTAGTGAAAGAAATAGTACGAGGCATGCTTTCCAGAGCTTTTTGTTGAAACAATCACAGATTTTTAAAAAATGAAGAAAGCATTGCATGGTCAAAGTAGGTATTAACTAAAAAAGCGGGAGAGAATGGTTGTTAAGGTAGGGCATGTTAGTTTTAGAACTTTGTAGTCCATAGACTGAAAATGATGCTTATCTAGGAAAACAATGTGGTTATTTAGAATTTTTGATGTCTTTTCAAAAACAGGTAAGTGACCAGGACCATTTGTCAGTAAAGGATCTCTTGGCGTAAAAGATCCCATAGTTCATGAAGTGTCTATTCTGTTCATTGTGCCTATACACACACACACACACACACACACACACACACACACACACAAATATCAGTCCCGGACAGATGAATAAGACCCTAAAAAAAAGTTGTCCTTTTTGAAACCCACCTAAAAAAAAAAAAAAAAAAACTAAAATATTTTTGCTTTTCATTTTTCTGTTTTTTCGGACTCGCGGTAAGAATTTAGCCCCCAGTATTATCAAAGTCCCTCGCCCCCGCGGCTTGATAAACCTGGGTTGCTTCTTAACACACAGCCAGACTAACCGGCCCTGGTCGGCCTTAAAAGAAATGTGCTGCAAATGCCAGGAGTGGATCTCGTGATCCCTGCTTCGAAGCCGATAAACCTCACAAGGCAGGGAGTTGTTTCTCTCTCCATTTTACGAGAGAGGAGATGGTGCTACTCCCTCATGATGATCTCTCTTGAAGGATGGCACGAGAGGACTGTTTAGTATGTTGTCCACAAAAAAGAAAAGACTTAAGGAAAGCAAACATCATTGAAAGGATAAGCCTTCCGAGAACATAAGGCCTCGCCACTCTTTAAAAACAAAGCTGTCCTAATGACACTGCAGAAAGGATCCCCTTCCCAGAAGCTTCCGAGCCAGAACTGCAATTGGAAAATAGGGTAGCTTCAGAGTGAGCGCCCCCGTGTCGCTTGTGTGCAAGCCCCGTTCCAGAACAAGCCGGGCTCAGGTAATGGGTGCCATTGTCTGTAAAAGAAAGGGCAGGAAAAGTACGCAGCCTTGTCCAAGTTTCTCTGCAAACTGAAAATAGAAATTTTTCCTTGTGAGCCCAGTGTAAACGTAAATACGTCTCAAGATAGAATGAGTTGGAAAGTATTTTTAAGGGGAAAGATCACAATCATGTTTGGCCTGCATCCCCATCACTGATATTTTCAGGCCTAGTTTAATATATTTTTAGACCTCCACATGACTTCCTCCACAAAGGAGTGTCATTGTGTTGAGTGCAGAAACAGCTGTTGTCCGATCTCACACCACCAGCTTTTTGGTACATTCCTGCACCTGGGGGGTCAGTGACGGGATCTCAGCGGGGGCTGGTGCTGGACTCACACTAAAGCCTCCCCAGCCATGTCCACACCCCACCCGTGTGTGGCCGTCACGTGGCCCCTCAGCAGTAGGAGGTCTTCTCTCTCTCTCTCTCTCTCACGCACACACACATGAAATTCTTATTTTTCCAGGGTTAGAACTCTTGGAGAAACAGAACTCAGACCTTAGTAGATTTCAGATATTTTCCACCTGAATATTTGGGAGTGAAGAGTGACATAAGTCTTTCGTGTATCACTTCCCGAGCTCTTGATTTTGCATTTTACCTCGTAAAACCCCATCAGCCTTTCTGTGTGCACCTGTGCAATGGGTTGTGCCTGCAGGCTGGGGTCAGAAAATGGGGGGCAAGAGGCCACCTACTTGGACATTTTGGGGTCTGGAGCATTTGATTTATTTGAGGCTGATTCACTGTTCCCTTTCTCCTTAGGCAGGCCAAATTCATCCGTCTGCCTGCTCTGCCTAGCCCTCTCCCTCCCGAACCTCAGCACTGGGGAGGGGAGTGGTAATTGCTGGAATGGAGGGGCTTCATTTCCTGCTCAGCCCTCTCGCTGCTCCGTCCCCTCCCCTGTGCAGACTGCGTACCTGTTCTGGTCCTTTACTTACAGTGCTTGCTAGAGTTGTCCCCTTCTGGGATGCCCCTTACCTTTTCCTAATCACTTCTGGGACTCAAATAGAATTATTCAGTAGCTCTTCTGAAGAAGTACCTTACACACTTGATTAAAAGCCCAAAGAGGCTTCGGTGAATTTTTTTTCTCCTGCTCGAGCAGCATCTGCCAATTTCCCTGATTTTCCTGCTAATTATCTTCGTATTAGCCAGCGTTCCTTTAGCGTGTCCTGATTCGAATATGACTGAACACTGGCTGAGGAAACAGTGGCTGCAGAGTGAAGGGTCCATAGGACCTGCCTGAATGGAGCACATGTTCTCGATCTACATTCTTATTTAGAAATGGGTTTTTTGGTTTTGTTTTTAGAACAAGAGTAGTCTAAATCAAAACTGCAGAATTCATCTGCTTCTCACCTCTGCCGTGGCTCCACCCCTGCAATATGGCGCGTCGTGTTCTCGCTCGCACCGCAGCCTCCCTTCTCTAGGGTTACGTCAGGTTAAGAGCTTGACCGTTGTGGGGAGGCAGCAAGTTCACATTCTAGCTCTGCCACTTGATAACGGAGTGTCTGTGGGCAAGTTTATCTAACTTTCCGAAGCCTGAGTTTCCTCATCTATATAATGAGGATTGTATCTATTCGCTGGGATTGATAATAGTCATGCTAACACCTGTAAAGAGTTTAACAAAGTATCTGAAACATAATCACCTAGCAAATGATAGCCATTGTTATTATGATTATTGATAAAATTATAATTGTTTTTGCACGTCACAAAATATAGGTGGACTTAGATTTTGATGCCCTTTTGTATAAATCAAGAAAGTTACCCAAATGTAAAAATCTCCATTACTTAGTATTTTAAATGAAACCTAAATCATTGGCTGTTTTCAGCATTCCTAGCATCAGTTTGCTTTCTTTGGGCATTCCAGTGCAGATTTATTAATCATGCTGATCTCAAGGATTGCAGAGAGATGAACACACACATAAATTTCACACACACACACACATACACACACACAACCCTATCCTATATATATGAACATAACATATATGAACATAACATGAATAAAATGCTTATTACATTTTAAAACATATAATAAATTATGTTAGAGATGGAAGAAAATGACTCCCTTAGACCAACTCATTTGGAGAGAGCTTCCTCCAAAACACACAATTTACACATTACAGTTCTGCAAGTACCTACCATTATGGGGGGAAGGGTTTAGCCAGTGGTTTGGATTTAGGGCTTAATATTTTTTATCAGACCATTACTGAACCTTTAAAAATACAGTTGAATTCCCAGTTATTATCTTATAGAGAAATTTATTGGTGGTAGAAGGTAGAAAGAGTTTGACTAACAAAACATAAAACCTAATTTGTGGGAATCTGTGAGAATTCTAGTAACTTACAAGATAAATTATGTAGGCCCATTGGTTTCATAAGTCTGGTTCTGAATGTTCTGATTTCTAAACTAGTTTTTTTTTCTTTATAAAAATGAACAAAAAATGAATGTGTGCGTGCTCATGTCTGTGTATATGTATATAAAATATGTGTGTGTATGTATATAATATTTGGAAGAAGTCCTCTGCATGAATATATATGTTTTGTCCAAGTTTCTACAGGTGGGGTTGGTTTTGTCTAGTAATTGGATACAGTTAAGTGTTAGATAAGTTTCAGTAATATACCAAAAATATAAAGTACAAGAATAAAAATTCCATTTTCTTTTTGTTCCAGGTTCTCTGGGAGATGCTAACAAGGGAGGTCCCCTTTAAAGGTTTGGAAGGATTACAAGTAGCTTGGCTTGTAGTGGAAAAAAACGAGGTAAGACTACGATTCTCCATTCAGGTACATAGATCAGAAAACAGTATTGGGGTTTTGCAAAAGACTTTTTCATCTTCTTCAAATTGAAAGTAAGTTCACGCTTATGGAAAGATTAGCAGTAGGAGCTAACACAAAGGGTCAAAGTGATGTTATTCCTCATGAATGGACCCTTTACATCTAATTGTTGCAGCTTCACGTCGTGATGCTGTAGATCAAAAATTGTACAAGTACTGTACTAGTTTCTCAGTCTCAATTGTAAAACCTAGGGGTTTGTTCTTAGTGATGAAAGAAGCCATTGCGTCCAAGGTAGGGGAACAGTTTAACTCCATCTCCTGCGTTTAGGACATCTTTTTTACTGGCCGGGAGTTGATCTATCTGTAAGAGACCTTCAGCTACTTCAACTTACCTCTCCCAGCAGGAGTCACTATAGTACAAGAAACTGTCGCTTAGATGAGAATTTCAAAAATAAAAGAAGAAAAAATAGTTTCAAAAAAGGGAAAAATTACAGTTTTGCCACCTACGTTGAACACTACATTGAAGATGAGCTCCTCACTGGAATTGGCGAGGCCGTGGCATAACTGCTCCCTTCTTCATGCAGAGCCTTTCCATTTCAAAAGAACTTCAGTGGCGTAAACACCGTTTGTGCTGTGTCCCCAGCCTCGCTTTTCTTCTTCCCACAAATTGAGGCTTTCAGTTAGTTGGACCTATGAGCCTACATCAGAGAACGTGGTACATTCATATCAAAGAGAGCAACTACATTTTGAAAGGTTTAAAATTGTGACTGAAATGCACAGGCATGGAAATGCTCAGCATAAGGACGAAGCATCCAGTATCAAGGTACTAGGAGAACTTAGATCCCGTAATGGAAGCCCGCAGTTGTCTTTGCAATGCAAAACAACCTTATTTCACAGAGCTTCGTTTCCAGAGCTGATTCGTGCCCTCCGCAGAAGGTAAGAGCGCAACCTGAGGATCAAATAATTTGCAAAAAGGTGACTACGTGGAGATGTGCCCTTTTTAACGCTATGAAAGAATTAGATTGATCTGCTCCCCATGCGAGCGCAGGGACAGACTGTATTAACCCAACAGCTGCTATTGACTAAGAGAAACCAAGTTTCCGTAGTTTAGATCACATAATCCAGCTACCTTATTAATTTGTCCTCCCGAGCCATTGCGAACACATGAAATGTTCATGATAGCTGAACTGGATGGGAGAGAGCTGCCAATTTAAGAAAAAGCGAAAGGAGTTATATTCAAGAATGTGTCTCGGTCAGTGTTTCACAGGAGCAGTTCTGTTTTAATTAAATGTCCTGCTTATCCCCGGTGGGCTATTAAATCAGCCCTCCGTACACAGGGTAACTGGTATTTTCAGGACGCGAGAACCGGCTTGCTTCTGTTCTGTCTCTTTTGCCAGCGAGGTGACTAGAAGTTTGGTTCTGGGTTTACAGATGAGGGTGAAGAAAGCGATTGACCTAATGTTGACCTTGGAGCGGAACACTCAATGTAACTTTTTTTCCCTCTGTGTTGTTCCAAGAAAAATTAGAAGAAAGTTTTTTAAAAGCTGACTGGACCCTCCAAAGACATATAAGAAAAAACAATATTTTAAAATAGTATTTCATCTAAAGGATGGCAGAAGAGGTGTGCATCTAGAGCACTTTCGGAACATGAGTGTCCATCAAGGACGATTAAAGCGGACAAGAAAAATGAATTTAGAAGCTGCCTTTGTGTAGCTGGCTTGCGGGCCAGGAATCAGCCGTATACAACCTCGAGAACCTCGTCAGCATGTGCAGGAGGAGGCTAGCCCTCCTCTCCCTCAGGGTTCCCTAGAGTAGAGTGCACTGACTCATCCATAGTGTGACCTGATAGTCGGCTGAAAACCGACGGAAACCACTCAGGCCCCTCCCCTTCCGGACACAGAGTAGCAAGTCCAAGGAACCCCATGTGGCGAAGCAAGTTTCCTCAACTTTCTACTGAACTGAAGGAAAACTGGGTATTACAAGGCTACTTACCTGTCTACTCTCACTCTGCACAATATTTGTCAAAAATATGGAAATTAAGTTTAATTGTATTTTCCATTGTCACCATTCACAAAGGAGTCTTCGTTTCATCTCATAAATGTAGACACGTGTTACCAAGACAGATTCTCTTGACATAACATTACAGGGATTGCCAGGTCTCAACTATACAGAACAAACCGAAGGGGTTGCTAGAGGGGAGGCGGGTGGGGGATGGGCTAAAGGGGGGCACTTGTTGTGATGAGCACTGGGTGTTGTACGTAAGTGATGAATCACTCAATTCTGCACCCGAAACTAATATTACACTATATGTTAACGAAGTGGAATTTAAGTAAAAACTTGAGAAAAAGATGGCCAAGAATTTATTTCATTTCATAATAAAATTGAGACTTTGACTTAAAAATAATTTACAAGATCCTTTCAACTTCTAATTATTTCATTTATTTTTAATTTGGAATACCTTGGGTTCTCGAGTTAAAAAGAGCAAGCTGTATTTTTTTTTTTTTTTAACAGACCTCCTTTAAATAAAGAATGATGTGTTTAAACTTAGGGAGACATTTTAAATATAAGCCAGTCACCCTAGAATGCACCTATATCCAAATATCAGAGTTACCTTTTCTTTTTAACTTTTTATTTTGAAATAATTATAGACTCACAGGAAGTTGCAAAAATATTAGAACGGATTCTGTGTATCCTTCGTCCAGCTTCCCCCACTGGAGAGATACAGGTATCGGCCAATACCCAAACCAGAAAGTCGTCACTGATATATTACTAATCTTAACTAGACTCTAGACCTCATTCAGTTTCACCATCTAGATTGCTTTTTGGATCTATAGGAAGATCAATACTTTCTAAAAATATCTGAAAGTTTTTGCTTCTAAATGCTTAATAATGAAATAAGGCCTTCAAACAATAATTTTTCCTAATATTAAATCCTATTAAAACTAGATACATAAAGCACTGTTAAAGCAAAGACCGAACCCTTACAGAAGTCATGAAATTAGGAGGGTATTACTAATAAATTTTGTAATTCTTATAGACGTGTATTTGTCTTTGTAATTTCTCTAAAACTAAATTAGTGGTCATTCAAAATATTCTGACAGCATAATTTCTATTTTTACAAGTTCTTAGATTCTCATAAAATATGTTTTGTTCTAAGTAGCAAAACTATTTTTTTCTTCTAGAGAGACTGATGCTGGGCTCGATCTCTCGGCCCTGAGACCATGACCTGAGCATTTTGGGTCACTTAACCAAACTATTCTTAATAGGCGCCCCATACTGTTGACAGAAATCCTCAAAAAACCTAATCCATTGTTGACTACACCTTGGAAAAAAGATAATAAAAAATAATTGACAAAAAGTAATTTTTTGCACCTTATGTAGAAAATGGTGCAGAAAAAGAATATGCTCTTTCAAAAATGTCATGCCTAATTTAGTGGTTGGGAGATATTTTCATTTTAAATTTGGAACTTGTAAAATATTTAAGTTTTAAGTAGTGTGGCTAATCTATTGCTGATATCTGGTTATTTCAGGATGTTTTAATGCATTAGGAATGCCCACAGTTCTGTAATCAGGATTCAAATACTTTGGATTTTCTTTTAAAGTACTTTTTAGTGCACCAGAATAAACCCTTACATTAGTGTCTGAGTCTAGATTTAACTTATATTTGACCCTATGAGATAATTTAAAATAATTATGTCTTCTTTCATAATGTCTCAGATGCAGTAGCTAAAAAGTTTCTCAGGAAGAAAAGATGACAGAAGAGATTAACATCGATCTATATTCATCCAGGTCCCATTTCAGTCCTTAGGAAAATGTGAAAAAGTTATATTGGAAATGTTCCCTTGTATGAGAAATTACTTTGCCGTGGGGTGCATTCAGCTGAATAATTGCAATCACTTTGTTTTTCTTAGTTGCCACTCCTAACCAACCATCGTATATAAATATTTTTAAAAAGCAAACACCTGATTTTCCTTTTGGTCTTCATCAAAAGGTTTCCAGTTCACATTACAGTAAAATAAGAGTACAGCTTACCAAGTCTTCTCTGTCCTATGTAATCAGTTAAAGAAATGTTTAGCATAGCCTTTAACTTAGCGAGGGCCGTTTTGTTTAAAACTTTATTTATTTTGGTTTATTTTGATTTTAAGATTATCTGTAATTCTAAATACAGATCATCTGTTTTCTTGCCAGGGCAACTCTTTTTCTAGTTTTATACGTAGCCCTCCCCCAAATCTAACTAAGTTCAGTTTCAGTTTTTTATTTGCAAAACTTCTTTGGTAAACAGTGCTGCAGAATAGCCCTTCTTGGTACTTCGTGCAGTGGTTCTCAGCTGTCACACCCAGGCCTCTCTTGAGAACAACTCTGTTCATGCTCCTTCTACTTCCCAGAAATGAAATTTGGATGTAGTACAACCTACCACACACATTGTATTTTGAAGTCAACAGAATGCTTTCATTGTAATATACAGAAGAAATAAATACGTATTACAGTGTATAAATGCGCAGGCATGACCACAGCAGAGGAGAAAATGGAACATTTTAGAGCTCGTACCTATGGATAAACAGGATTCAACAGCTACAAATGCAGACTGGAGTTGACTTGTCTCCATGATTCCAGCAGCATGAGCAATGAATGCTATTGCAGGTGACGTTTTCCAAAAATCTTGGGAAGGTTATGAATAATGCAAACATCAATCCGCCCTTGATTTATTTTATTTGGTAGTTGCATTCTTAGTTCATTGCATTTGAAATCGGCTCAAAATATACTTTTGTGTTTACTGTAAATCAAAGAGCGAGTCTAGAGCCAGAAAATTATTAAACCTCATTGTTTGATTGCACACGGGGCATCTGAAGTTTGGTGAAGTGCAAGGGAGTACTTGGTCAGGGATTTACAACGTAGTGAAAGATGTCCAGCATTCTTGACCTGCTCCACGTGCAACTCTCCAGTCTTTAAAACAAACAAAAATGCCTTGATAGATCCCTAAAGAGCCTCCGGGGGCATGGCAAGTTCTAGAGAAGCACTTCCGATGCTCACAGTGTAATCTTTGTTGTATCTAGCCCTTGCACTTTCGCCATAATGAGTCATACGTCCAGAATCTCACATTGGCCAATGAGAAGAGGCCCACTTCTTTCAAATGCTCTCTATGCCAGTCTGTGCTGAAGACGTTTTCAGAGGTGCAGCACCTATGGCCACGGCCCAGCTCCTCTCCCAGCTGCCTGGGATGCTTGCGTATTTTGTAGCCGCCTGTGCAAGAAGGTGATAGATTTGTGGTTTTAGAGTTCCTATTTCCGTTCCACCTTGCCATCTCCTACCGTAGTCTCTTTTAGACTTGTATTTGTTTCATTGTATTTGTTGTGCAGAACCTGACTTCTCCATCCACTGGGGTGCCTTTTTGGAAGAAGAGGATTAAAAGTGTCTTTCTAGAGATTAGATATGATGAATCTAAACATAAATTCTCACCTGCCATCTATCAATCCGTGGAAGCTTAAAATTTAATGACTTGCTTGTGCTCTTAATGTAACTCTTATGAACTTTCAGTGAGTATTTGCTTACCTTCACGAGTAAATCCTTGTCTTTTCCTCTCTCTGTGGTAGAGATTAACCATTCCAAGCAGCTGCCCCAGGAGTTTTGCTGAGCTGTTACGTCAATGTTGGGAAGCTGATGCCAAGGTATATAATTGGGGGGGGGGGGCGTTCAGAATTCTGAAATTTCACTTGTTTGTTTGGCTTTGAGTTATTTTAAAACTTGGGGGAGTCATTACAAAGCAAAACTGGATTGCTGTTCCTGTGAGCCCCAAATGATCCGACGGGGCTTTCTGTTGCTAGCTGCTTATCTTGATGCTTAGAAATTCATTACTGGCTCTTTCTTACAGCTCTCTAGCACTTTTGATTCAATAGAGAGAATTGCATTCCTTTGTTTTTAATCTTTAATAAGAACCGTTGTACCTTCGTGTTCTAAAAATGGCCAGCACGCAGCGCTTATTCTGTGCTAGGCACTATTCCAAGTACTTCATGTACATTAGCTCATCGATTCCTCTGAATAGCTCTATGACGTAAGTTGTGTTATTCCACCCATTTTACAGACGAAGGGTCAAGGCACACAGAAGTAATGCTCAAGGCCGCGGCTAGTACATGGTGAGACTGGAGAATGAGCCCAAGCAGTCTGAACCAAAGACCAGGCCACAGTAGCCCTTCTAGAGAAACCTGATACATACTCCTTGTCCAGATTCAGGATGTTTTGAAGCTCTCACAATAGAGTTGGAGACACTCCAAAATTTAGACTTTCATGTGGTTATCACATTTGAGCATGAAGGCCCACTTCCTTTCCCTGCAAAGATCGTTTTAAAAGACTCTCACATACGGAAATATTTAAGGATAAAATAATAGGCGAGTCTTGGATTTGCTTCAAAATAAAATGAAAGGAAATAGATGGTGGTATGGATTAAACAAGATTGGCCAGGATAGTTTTTGAAGCTGGGTGATAGGTATGTGGAGGCTCGTTACATTGTTCTCTCTACATTTGTGTATGTTTGAAAATTTTCATAATAAAAAGTTAGAAAGTAAAAGAAAAGCCTCACAGATGAAACACCGGAAGAAGAGACAGACCCCAGAAAGGAGCTATAATTTTATAGTTCAAATTTGTCCACTTTTTCATGGAAATAGATTTATTGCAAACTGACTTCTTAAAATAGAGACCTAAAAACAAAGACTCAGGAATGGAATTTCTTCCTTAATTTAAACCCAGTTCCAATCTGACCCCCAGGAAGAATGTGGGCCGGTAACACACAGCATCTTTCTCTAGTGGGAAGGACGCACAAACGACTGGTGAGTTTGAGTTCTCACCTGCCGGGTCCCCACCCGCTGCCCCGTTACCTAGCACGCGGGTCCCCACCACCACTCAACACCAAGTACAGTAGCTCGAACAGTAGTGCGGGCCATAGAGCAGCCGGGGACGCGGATCTGTGGGGCCTCTTGGCCCCATGTGCTCCCTTTTGGCTGGTCTGGCCCCTGCTTTGTCTCCAAGGAGTTTGTTGTGGGTTCTTCCCAGATTTGCACATTTCACCTCTGCCCTGAGAACCAGCAGCCTTAATCTTTGCTTCCACTCCTGCTCATCAAACTACCTTCACCCTTTTTTTTTAAAAGGAGAGTCTCATATTTACTTAGTATTGTTTTTTTATTTAAGAATTTTAACATTTTTAAATTCTCTTAGTGTTTTTATTTAGTATTACTATTTTTATTAGCATTCCATGACAAAGTTGCATATGTATGGTATGGTCTGCCCTGCCTGTGTTTAGGTCCTATTGTTTTAGTATGTGGTTTGCAGAGTATGGGGGTTTTGAGCAGTAAGAGGAATGCCTGCACTTTGCAGCTACTCCAGCAGAAAATATACTCAGCTATTTGCAGGCTTGCTCTAGAACATCTGTATTTTTTAAATGCTGTTGCACTACCTTCTCCATACTCTTTCTACCAGTTCTCTGTCCGTTGTGGCATGTGTAGTCATTTTGGCAGTATTTTTCTGCTACTTAAATAAAAATTTCACCCGAAATTATTTGCA
Source organism: Potos flavus (assembly GCA_028534135.1). Classification (NCBI taxonomy): domain Eukaryota; kingdom Metazoa; phylum Chordata; class Mammalia; order Carnivora; family Procyonidae; genus Potos; species Potos flavus. The sequence goes on from CM052883.1 coordinate 119,983,025, forward strand.
TTGAATTAGACTAATGCAACTAGAGTCTCTGTAATTGCAATTATATTTCAGTATGCAAAGCAGGTTTTTAATTTCTTAATTGGAAACTCTGTACTTCATTAATTAAAATTCTGAGAATATACATTTAAGGTGCATTAATTAATAGTGTAAACACTTAACACAAGAAGGACCTTAGACCTGGTGTTGATGCCATGAAGCTGGCATGTCTTTAACATGTAGCAAGCTCACCCTTCTTTGGGCCGAGAGGAGTCTCATGTTCTAGCCAGGTGAAGTATAAGGAAAGTTAAAGATTGATTTTTACTTCTGAAATTCAAGGCATTTTATTCTGATACAATTAATACATCCCCCTGTATTTAAGTATGCACCCCCCCGTATTTACATATGCACCCCAAACTGCAGCCCACACTTGCAGCGCTCTCCTGGCTGATCTCCAGACGTGCCTTACGCACCTTCCTTCCCCGCGCGCACCCTCTTCTTTTCTTTCCTCCCCTGAGGACTTTGTTGGCCCGCCTTCCCTGGCTATTCTTTCTACCCCAGCCCACACTGAGTCCTCCTCCTCCTAGACCAAGTCCGGGCTACCGCCTTACCCTGTGTGGTTGTGTTTTTTAAATCTCTCTTCTTCCTACACGGACTGCGGTCTCTTTGAGGGAACAGGGCTGCCTTCAGCACCTCACAGAACAGTAAGTAGAGACCCGTGTGTTGACTCAAGCAGCCAGACCAAGGCCCCTTCTCGTTCTCTGGCTCTAAGTATGTAGCAATTCAGCCACTAGTGGTTGGCACTCCTGTGCATACAGAGAGAGCTATCACTGGCTAAAAACTTCTGTTTCCTTTTTTTTCCCCTAGCCCTTATGCTTTAAAGACCTAGATGAAAATATTCAGCCCACCTGTAGACAAATATTCTTTTGCAATGAGGAGGGGGAAGGGAATATAAGAGAAAGCTAGTATTGGGTGAATGTCAGGCTTACACCAGGTGCGCAAAGTGTTTTATCAAAGAGGAGGAGGAAGTAAAGGTGGGTATCGTTTCCATTTCTAAAATGGCATTTCTAAATAGAAAAAAATAAATAAAGCCCTGAGTTTGATAGGAAGTAACATCTTACCCTCATGTGATAAAACATCGAAGGGTTTAAGAGCCTTGCCCCTGATTCAGAAACTTGCTTCCTGTGTGATACAGGGCAGTCCATACTTTTCTGTGGCAGATTTTCCTTATCTATAAAATGAAGATAACAAATAATGTATATAGATGCTTAATAGATGGTCCTAGTTAAAATTTTTTTTAATGTGAGCAAAACCTGCATAATACTAAAAGGAACCTAAGCCTGGACCAAGTACTGTATTCTGCAAGCAGAGTATTCATAAAATATCATTACCCCAAAATTCTACAGTGCTGTTGTTTTTAAAATGTTCACTTTGATAATTTCCATCTGAGAGTATATTCTACCTATAAAATTAAGGTTTTTCTAGAGACACTTGTCACCTGATTTCAAAAGAGTTTTACTTTATTTCAAGGATGATTAAATGTGGAAAAAAATATTCCTTAAACATTCATTAGCCTCTCCTGCTGCTTTTCCATGCAAAATGAAAATCCTATATTTATAATTCCTGTGCAAACAGCTCATTTTTCCTTTTACACACTGACATATAGTAGGAGGAATTAAAATGGGAATAAAGTTAAAAGAGGACAAAATAGTTTTCAAATTTCCTGTTTCAGGCATTTACTTCTTATTAGAAGGCTTTTATGTGGATCAGTGACATTTAGCTACTTATGCCCTCTACTTAAAACACATACACATACACACAGGCACACATTCCTTAAAGAGTGCAATAAAGGCAGAACTCAGAGTAAATATTCCAGTTTTATATTCCCGAGAAATGGAAAAATCGTCTCTTGATATAAGAAGCACTCAAGTCCTGAGAGCAAGCCACCTCGACATTGTTCCTTCTTGTTTTGTGCTCCTAAATTAAAATGCATATTTAATTGCTGCAAGTGTAATTTGCTCAGAAATGGTATAATTATGAGGCGTGATGAAGAGAGAATATGCATCATCCTTTTATTATCTTTCTTCCATTTTTGTTTTAACCTTTTGTCTCAGCCTTGGCTGGAGTCTGAAGAAACAGACAAGTATGGTTACTGCTAGCTAAAGAAATGCACCTAACTGCTGCTTTTTCAATTTCTAGTAAACCGTGCCTTAGAGTTCCCCAGCTCCAAAACCAGGCACGATGTGGAAGAAACATTGAAAACAATGAAGTTAAAAATGGCTTGAAAACTGGGGAATTTTTCTCTGAGCAAGTGGTTGAGGCAATTTTATTAGTTCTCATGACATTAACTAGGTTTTCCCCCAACATTTTATTCTAAGAATTTGAAACCTACAGAAAAGTAGAAAGAATTTTACAGCGAACACCGGGATACCTCCCACCCAGACTCTGCCGTTAACTTTTACTAAACTTGCTGTATCCCCTAGGTTTTTGAAGGACTTGCCTTTTCCCTTTTAGGAGTTCTTAATCATACCCGAGAGAGAACTCGTACTTTCCTTACCTGGAGAAAACTCTAATTATTCCAACCTTAGGCTACACGATAGAAAAATGACATCTGCCTCTGTTCTTACAAGTAATTTATTGAAAATAAGGAATATGGTCCCCTTCAACCCAAGCGGTCCAACAGCGGTACTCAGACTCAGGACACTGCTTGCCCTTTTGTTTGTTGTGGTGCGTCGAGCTTATTGCTATGTTTGCCGATTTTCTCTTCAAGACCTACTTTCTTAAGTCCCAACAAGTGATTCTTTTCTCTTCCTCAGAAACGGCCATCTTTTAAGCAAATCATTTCGATTCTGGAGTCCATGTCAAATGATACTAACCTTCCCGACCAGTGTAACTCATTCCTGCACAACAAGGCAGAGTGGAGGTAAGTAAGCCCGGTACCGAGTCATGGTCTCTGGCTTTGAAGGACCACGGCCAGCGTCACTGGAGAAGAGAACCAGTGAACTTGAGGACAGTACTGACTTCTAAGCATAATTTAGAGTTTTGTTTTTTATGTTCAATTTTTTGGGACATCTAATAAGTCCTCTCTTTCATATGTAAACAGCAATCTTCAAAGCTTGTTGCCTTATCATATGTCTTAAGTATTTGGAAAGAATATTGAAATCACATCTTCTGAGACAAAAGACAGTCACCAGACATTTCTCTGTATCACACGCTCTGTGTTAGGAAGCCTTGGTGTTTCTCCAGTGAGAAATAAAAATACTCTTTGCCTAGGGATTTGCAGAGGGCTGTATCTGTGGATGGAAGGGGTAGGGAGACTATAAAAACACTTTTAAAAGGAAACTTTTGATGCCATAAATCCTATTAAATTTTGTCAAGTATAAAACAAACTCAGTAATGAGAGAATTGTATTGTGTGAGTGGAAGAAGCAAGCCTGGGATGAGACAGTTGAGCCAGGTCACGTGCTGCAGGAATATAAATAGCATGTTTGGGAGCTGACATTATTCCTCCCTGACTCAGCAGAGATTTAAGTAACTTCTCTGCTCCCGAGAGCCACGGCGGTAACGCGATGCCTTACGCCACCTGCTGTTGCCCGGCGAATACTGCATGCACTTTGGAAATGATGGCGTTGTTTACTCCTGTTACTACACATCTCCTTGGGCTTTCTGTTTGATTATGTTTTATCATAATCTTATTTATTTTTATTCTTTTGAACTCTCTGTCCAGGGCCAGTGAGTTAAATGAATTTTTTTTTTTAGGGAAACTAAAGTCATACTCTCTGCTTGAGTGTAGCTATGATGAGTTTTGTTCTGGACTTAAATAATTAACAAAGCATGTAATAATGTTGTTTCCTACAGGAAGAGGTCAGTGCAAATCTAATCAGATGAGTCCTCTTTTAAATCCGTGTAAGGGGTTACTCTATACAAAGGCCGACCCTTCATGAGACTCATGAGACCCTTGTGCTCTGACCTCAGCAGTCTTACCTTAAGAGCATATAGTCTGCCTCTTAATTTCTGGCTTCTGGTTCCTCAACAGATGCATATTTCTTCCTCATTCAGAGTCCTTGCAAATGCAGTTCCTTCTGTATAAAATCCATCCCTTTCAGCAGCATACCACCCCTGACACCCACATCCAACCGGGCTCCCATTCACCAGTCAGATAGCCACTGAAATATCATGTCTTTAAGGAAGTGTTTCTGCCCCGAGATGGATGAGGTTCCACTTTATGTGCCCCGGGAGCATCTCCTTCATAGCCGCGCCCGCTACTGGAATGAATATGTAACTCTGTAGTTAGTTGTTTAATCTGTGTCTCGCCAGCTAAAATGTAAGAGGGTCAGATAATTTCTTTTGCTTGTTACTATACCTGCAGCATCTAGAATGTGCCTTGAACACAGCAGTGGCTCAATAAATAGGAGAGGCAGGAAACACCGCGGTGGTAGTAATATTAAAAGACGTTGCGGTATCACGCAAGGGGATAGAAGTATGTCAGCTAATCTGTTGACTATGACAAGTGTGCTTCTGACATTCATTCACTCAGACAGAACCGGCACCTCTGCTGGGCACCGGGCTCTTGGGCTGTGCTGTGGTGACGAGCAGGACAGCCCCCGCGCGCACGGACCGGAGTGTCTAAGCTACGAAATATAAATACACAAGTAACTTTTTATGACTAGTTTGATAAGTATGATGACAGGGAAGTACTGGCCATCTGAGGCTATACAACCATGAAATTTAATCTAGTCTGACAAGGTACTAAAAGGATTTCCTGAGGAAATGCTGTTTGATCTGTTCTCCAAAAGATCAGTGGGATTTTAACATTACTATCAATACCCTTGCGATACAGTGTCTCAGATACTGTATATCAGAATATAGGGAGGGAGGTGGTACATTTTCTATACGAAAATGTAAAAGCTCCCTATGGCCAAAAGCAATACCTATCATAAACTTCCAAGACAAAGGCCATACTGCTATACAACCTTTTTCTCCCCTGTATAGTAGCTCAGCAGGTCTAAAAGTTTTCGGTCTCAGGACTCTGTTACACTCTGAAAAATTCGTGAGGACTCCAAAGAGCTTTGTTTCAATAAATTACATCTGTCAATATTTACTGCACTCAAAATGAGAACAGAGAAAAAAGCATAAGTATGTAGTTATTGATTCATTTAAGAAACAATAAATCCTGCCTCTACGTTCAGCCAGTGACTTTGCCACCTGATATGAAGCCTCTAGAAAAGTCTGTACACTTGCGAGAGAATGAGAGCAGAAAAGGCACATCATGTCTTAATGTTATTCTGAAAACCAATTTAACCTCTTGAATCCTTTGACAAGCTCTCATGGGTCCCCAGATCACACTTTGAAAACCGCTGTAGTAGAGTTGCTGTCTTTAAAATAACATTTTTATTATAATCTCATTCTAAAGGACATGAAAGGCATTTCACAAAAGGAGCAGTCACGTGGCCAATAAACACATGAAAAATAGTTAACCTCACTTACCAATCAGGTAACTATAAGGGAACATAATTCATTTACCAGATTGGCAAAGATTTACATTATGAAAATATCCAGCATTATAAGCTTTCTAATATGTTGCTGGTGAAAATACTACTTTTCAGACCCCTCCCCACTACCATTTTATTCCTAAGAAAATAAATGGAAAGGTGGTACAAGAATGTGTGGACACCTGCTTATTAGCACGGCGTCATTTAGAAATGCAAACTAGAATGGCATAAAGTGCAATAAAAGATTTTTGGGTTTTTGTGGTTTTTACGGTTTTAAAAACTGATGCTATCTCCAAGTACAGAATAGATGGAGCCATTCATGATAGTACAGATCTGACAGATGATTTAAAAATAGAGACTAGGGTCCAGTATGACTGGAATGATTCCATTTTTTTGTAAAATAAACATAGTTATGTGTATATGGTATGTGCACATAGAGGAAAGTATCAAAAGGCCAGTGTTACCACTGGATAATGAGATTCCGAGAGAGTGGTTTCTCTTTGGATAGCTTTCTGTCCTACACACCTGGAAGTTGAAGAATACATTTTTTAAATGCTTCACGATGAAAAGCTGAGGAAAATAACATTGGTAATACATTAATGTGTTTTAGAAAAAAGCCAACAGTTGCCTTGCTGGCTTCCCCCTTGGCTGTGTCTCAGGAACTAGTTAATCCTGAGAGCTGGTGAGAGAACACCTCTCTTTACCTGAACCACTAAACCAGTCTGAGAAGTCGCAGAGCTGTTCTAAGTGAACTTGGCAATTGGTTAAAAGCATAGGGGATAATAATACTAATATTAATTAGAATAACATTGCATGCAGCTGTCATTCATTATCCTCCTACCCGATGCTTGTGCTGTATCTGGATCATCTGTGTAATCCACATGGCAATCCGAACTTTTATCACAGATGCACAGTCTGAGGCCTGGACAGCTTGGGTCACCTGTCTCCAATCACACCGGGTAAGACAGAGCCGGGGCTGGGACCCACGTGGTCTGGTCCCACAGGCCTGTCGTGGGGCACAGTCTGTGCAGCGCTGTTCCCGGACTTGTGGCCAGGGCCAAGCCTTCCGCTCATTAGTGCGCAGAGTTCGCTTGACTTGATTCCTTTGAGCAAAGAGAAATACCACAGAGCCTGACTGTTTTAGGTCACGATTAAGGCAAAACATCTATCCCACTCTATGCCATATACCGAAAAGAATTAAATGCTTTGTCAGATCATCTGGATATTTCTAAGAACGACACATCCAGACTGTTCTCTTCCCCCTGACTTTTGTCTGGTGTTGGAAACCATGTGACTAGGGTCGAAAAAAGCATGTGTAGGAAATCTGGTGTTTCTGGCAAATGCTTGTTTTCTGGTAGAGCTTCCTCACATATAGACCCAATGAAACACCCTGTTCTAGAGAATTAAATGATTATTCTTAAAGTTGTTTTTTTTAAACTAGGTTATTAAAAGCCACATAAACTGTGTTTTCTCCTTTGACCTAATAGATGCTAGGAAAGAAATCTGTTCATCATATCTCCTAGCTTGTCTCTCCTTCTCTTGACTTATTAGCAATAACAGCAGCGAGTATTACGAACGGGAAGCATGTCACTCTGTTGGTCACGTTTGCAGTTTTCACTGCCCCACGTGACTGTCTGGAGAGCTGTGGTGACCCGCACTGAGCCAGCCGTGCGGTGCTGGGACAGCGCGTTCGGAGCTGGGGCTCTTGGCCGAGTGTTTGCTGGTTGCATTCCTCCTTGGTGATCAGAATACTTTCGCTGTGGCATGCCGTGTTAAAAACAAGAAACAGATCAAAAAAATGTAATCTGTGATTTGGATATTAGCACGAATCATTTCATATATAACACTGCTATACATACTATCTACTTATCGTCATGTATAATGTGGCTGTTTTTACAGATTGACCTTAAAAGGTAATTCCAGTTCACTCCCTGCTTTTGGCATATGGAAAACTGATACTGGGGGAAGTCAACCTTAGCTGATCTGGGTTAAGAACAAAAAATTTTCATCAACTAAAATGCTTTTATTTATAGAACAGGAAGGTGATATACGTACATCAACAGATGCATTTGACGCAAAACAATGCATGGGCAGCACGGGGAACCGCCAGGGGGCAGCTGTCACGATGGCCCCCTACATTTGCATTGCATCTACCACCCCCTGCAGACGCGGGGCCCATGAGGTGCTGAGCCTGAGGAGAGGGTTGAGGAAGCACATTTTACTCGGTGTTCGGTTTTCCATGTCACAGCTTTCAGCTTACTTAACTGTTTTCCAGAAAGGCTCAAAATCTTAGTCGGCTCCCAGAGCTGAAACTTGGCTTAAATTCGGAGTGAACTCGAATGTGCTGGCCACAGACCCTGACCAAACAGAGTCTGGGCGCGCTCTGTCTCTCTGGCAGGGGTGCAGGTGGCCGGGCAGAGCACTGTGCAGACAGCAGCCCCAGGCCCCGGCCATCTGCCGCGGAGCGCGCCGGGCTCTGCTGCCTCCTTCCGATACCCTCTGGTCCCCTCCGTTTCTCAAGGGGGGCCATCCTTCCTTCCTTTGTTACAAAAGTTTCACCTAAAGTTTTCCACAGTGATTTTTTACCCCCTCAATCCTCCATTTGGAAAATAAACACAAACTCTTCTATGAATAGGCATAATACTCTTGTCAGAAATACCCAGAAATATAAAATGTGGATTTTAGGACAGTCACAGTTCTGAAAGATTGCCGGTTTAGTGCCTTTCTTCAGAGTCTGTAGTGTGACTCTACTTCTGTCATTCTGTTATTTTCAAGTGGCAGCAGGGAAAGGGCTGGAGTGTGGACAGCAGGTGCTTTTACGCTCACTGCTACCTCCCTGGCTCCGATGTGTGCCTCTCGGACAACCAGGGAAGCAAAGTGCCAGGCCCAGGTCCAGACCCCCTCAGTAGCTGTTCCCGGTCTTGGATGTTGCCAGTTAATGCTCACAGCTTTTTGGTTTCCATTCAGTTCTCATCCCCAAGGGCGTTGGAATAAGATGGCCGTATGTTCTAATTTTCCCTGGAGCTAAAAAGGCGGATTTGGGTCACAGACAACCATTAACTTAGGTCTGGGGCGGTACCTTCCAGAGTCAGGGTCCCGGCCAGCCTCATGCCGTGGGTACAGCGGGTCTGTCTCTGTGGCACCAGCTGACCTCCAGCCGTCAGCTGCTTCCAGGCCTTTCGGGAAGCCCAGGGGCGGAACTTCCAGCTCTCAGAGCGTAACTGAGACTTACACACTGTGACGGCCCTGAAGGAAGAAGACAGCGTGTGCTGAGCAATGTCAGCAGTTCACGTTCTACAAAGGACAGGTTCCTAGAACTGGACACACTCCAGGGGGTGAGCTTGGCCGGCCTATAGACACTACAGAAGACTAAGACTCTTCGAGTCCATCTGGCCCACACTTGCCTGATTATAAAAGTCACCTGGGTCTTTTATTAAGTAATGGAAATTCCTGGGCGCCACCTAGCCTTACTGAATCCTGAGCTCTAAAGAAGGGTCCTCGGAATCCGTGTTTTCTTTTATATTTATTAACGAGCTGCCCAGGTAGTTATTAGGATCAGGCAAGTGGGGAACCCTGATGTAAGATAGCCATCACCCCCGACAGCCCAGGAAACTGGGTCAATTAATCCGCTGCCTGAGGCGCGCAGCCAGGGAGCCGGCGAACGTGCATTTACCGGCGATGGGATGCAGATCACCTAACCTGAATATCATTTTCCCCATCTCTGTGGAATTAGTGCCTGTTCCTTGGGGTTGTCACAGGACTAAGATGAGACACTGTGTCATGGAGCTTTCTGAGCTGTAGAGGGCTCCTTGAGCGTCAGCGCTCACTAACTGGCTAAACCAGGACGCAGCCCGGTAGCTCAGGCTCAGCCCGTGGGTCTTCCACGCTTCGGTAAGGAAGCCTCTTGAACTTCTTTTCCTAAACTAGAAACTCCCTGTTGATTCTGCAAGATACCGCGGATCTCCTCTCTGATAGTTTACGGTTTGGTTTCGAAGCGCAAGTTTTCCTAACCTCACAGAGAAAAAGGATCAGATTTCCCGTTACCAGGGGTGGTGGTGGGGGGCCTATAGGAGGAAGGTGGTCAAAAGGCATAATACACTCCTAGTCTCAAGATCCAGAAGTCCAAGGAATGTAACGTACAGCGTGATGACTATAGTCTAATATAGTATACATGTGACAGTTGTTTACAGAGTCAATCTCGAGAGTTCTCGTCACAAGAAATTTCTTTTTTTTTTTTTTTTTTTGCTTTCTCTGTATGAGATGATGGATGCTAACGTGATCTATAGCGGTCATCATTTCACAGTATGTGTAAGCTGTGCACCTGAGACTTCCACAGTGACATAGGTCCACTACATCTCAATAAAACTGGTGAAAAATAAAAGTGCAAATGTTAACCTTTTACGCTGATTAAGCATTCGATGAACCGCTAAGCATTTACTAACTCTTGAGCAAGGCTGAGACTTAAGCCGGTCATCCCCGTGCAGGTGCGAAATTGAGGCAACTCTCGAGAGGCTGAAGAAACTCGAACGGGACCTCAGCTGTAAAGAGCAGGAGCTCAAAGAACGGGAAAGACGTCTGAGGATGTGGGAGCAAAAGCTGACAGAGCAGTCCAACACCCCGGTGAGTGCTCCCAACAGGGTGGCTCAGCCCCCCACTTAGAAGCTGTAGCCTAGCGGGGCAGCATGGCCGCCCTCCCCTCGGCCCCCCTCCCCACTGCCACCTCCTCACCTCCTGCCTTCTGCCTGCACGGGAAAGGGGCTGAGTTTACACCCAAGTAGCATGCAGATCTAATTTCAATTAACAAAATGCCAGAAACGTAAAAGAAAAGCTTAGCCTATTTCTGGCTCTTTCTCTAAGAACTGTTATTGTCAGTATGTTTGTATGTTAGGATTACAAAAATAAAATGCAGTGTATTTTCATACCATCTGTTAGATCCCCAGAACGTGTGCCTGAAGGCTGATTAACTCCACGGAGTCCATCAGTAATTAATAAGCATAACGCTGAGGCAGCTAGCTGTCTTAAGTGTCTCGATGTGGCAGAACTTAACCAAGTCTTCCTCCTAAAAGAAAGCAAACTTAGTGACATATAAGTGACAAGCATTAATATTCCTCGCTCGGTTTAGTGTCCTAATCATTGCAAGCAATGATTGGAAAAAGATTTCCCTTGGGACAAGCCTCCAGTATTTACTACACTTAGGAAATACCTTGATTTTCTTCCAAGTCTTCTGTTTAGAGGAAAATAAAAATTCTTTTTAAGGATTTCACTAGTTATATATTTAGCTTGTGCCTGTATCTTGCCATGATATATTAAAGTCTAATCAAATTTTTAGGATTCTTCCCTATTTTGAATGATTTATCATTTCAGGAATTAAGTTTATCCTTGGCTTTTTCAGGGTTTTCAATGGGTAATGTTTGTCCACTTTAAAATCACGAGTAATGGTGAGATTAGAGGTAAACTTGTTACGTATTTTAAATTCATTTTTGATAGTTGCTGTGCAGTCACACCAAAAAGATACATTTTTAAATGCCCTTCACTTTGTGATCTTCAGAAAGCTTTCCTATTTTTAAAAGCCTTAATCTTCATTAAGCAGCCAGTGCCCAGTTGCAAAGTATTTTCCAGTGTCTAAAGGAGAAAATAGTTTTGCCTCCTTCTCCAATTCATGTGGAGAAGCATCCTGATACCCAAAAAAGGGAAACACAGTGAAGTTAACTGTTTAAACATTATCAGATTTAACTTTTTCCAAAATGACTTTGGCTATGCAGGGATTTCCAAAGTAAGGACTGAATTGCTTATACATAAGACTGCCATGGGACATTAAAAGGCAGCACAGTTTATAGGTTCAGTGAATTTAACTTGCCTCTTAAGAAGGAAGTCGAGGCAAGTCTCCTGTTCTGGTTGAATTGGCCCCAACCGGCAGACTCAGAAAGCATCACCCTGAGGGTCTGCAAGGAGCGCGCCTTCTCCCCCAGCTGAGGAGAGGCAGCAATATGGCAGTCTTCTGAAGGCTGAGAGGTGGTTTTTTTGTGTGTGTTTTTTTTTAAGTACGTTGAAATCTTAAGCTCTAAAGCACTGCATGTCTTGACTCCTTCTAAATGTAGCATTGTAAGAAAAAAACTACCTATTACAGTATGCCTTAGAATCTTTCTTTGGTTTATTGGCATTAGTTTTGCTAAGAAATCATGGGCTGCCTTGCACACATTATTGCTCTTAGTAACATAGTTGTGTAATAAATAATGAAACCGTAGGAGTGCTCAGTAGGTTGTATGCTTGCGTTTTAACTCCAGAAAACTTTCTGTAAAGGAACTGTTCTGAAGGCTACCATCTAACAATGGACAGCATGAAGCATGATCTCAGAGATTTCCCCCCCCCTTTTTTTTTTTTTTACCTATGAGGGCTAAGTTTTCTTTCTTACAGTACTTGCTTTTAATGTCTCTTCTGCTTAGAGCTGGTATTTCTGAAGGAAAGAAAGTTTGTGCTCAGGTATTTTCTAAGTAGGTATTTTCTTTCATCCTTAACGTCAGTTTCTAGTTGACTTTAAATGAGGTTTCTGAGAGAAAGATAAAATAAGCCTTCTTAAGAAGTAGCTGGAGGCTCAGGCTTTCCGTATGCATGTAACCTCATCTTAATTATAAAAGTTTAATATTTATGTAACTTCATAAAAGATGGAATTATTGGATTTATGTCAAGGAAGGACACTATTTTCCTTCCTGAAATTAAAACATTAGTTGAAGTCATCTGGGAAGATGAATTCTCCCTACATAAATTTGGACAGCGTTTTTTTTAATGATTGTTGTAGCTTGATGTAAAAATTTTATTTCTTTTCAAAATAAAAACTTATTTGAGAGACATCTGTTGAGAACTTAACATAATGTGAGGAAGGACCCATGAAATAATAAAATAAATCAGCAAGAAAGTGCTCCTTAGAAAATCTAACAAATGAAAACGAATCTGAAAAGCTGGGAAGTTTGACTGCAAGGAAAGTAATATCCTGTTTCCGGTGTTAAAGGATCTAAAGCAATTTTTTTCTTCTGATAATATAACCGGTACTTTTTAGCTGAAGCATATGAAATTCTTACTGAGCTAACAACTCTGAAAATCTTTTCCTAATAGAGTAAGATATTTTTTAAAAATTCAACTCCAGGGGGCGCCTTGTTGGCTCAGTTGGAGGAACGTGCAACTCTTGATCTTGGGGTCATGAGTTCAAGCCCCACATAGGGTGTAGAGACTACTTTAAAAAAAAAAAAAAGCTTAAAAAAAAAACCACACCGAAAAACCTCCAATTTAAAAATTAGGAAATTGGCCTTAAAATGTGTATTTACACCCAGGATGTTAAGGTTACGCCATATGTTACTTGTATATTGTTTATCATAAAGTTACCAATATTTAAGCGACACCAAAAATACAAGCCTCAATTTGCTTATTCCTGAAAAGAGGTAGTAACCCTTTTTATTTAGATCCTGACAATACTACCTCTGAAATGAATATGATCAACACTTATGGGAATAGGTTAGCTGTTCAAAATAGTTATATAAAGTAGAAGATAGATGTGAGAGGGGGAATTCCTAGAAAACAAATTCTGCTAAAAGAAGGACACTTAGAGAACAGGGCAAAAGGTAACAGTTCAAATTAATACTAATTTCCTCTCCTCCCCGTTGTCATCTGTATACACATACTTGTTTATTACTTAAGTATTAGAGACATCTAGAATTTGTTCACAAGTGAATTATGTCATAAGTTGAATAACCAGTATGACATCTGGCTGTAATAAATAATAAATGAAAACCAGTGAATTCTAGACTCGTTTTTTAGTTCAGAGTCAAATAATAATCTAGATGAAAAGGAGATTAATGGCCCAGATTTCCACAGAAGGGTATTGACTACTGAACTGTTTTCATGCTTCCTCTAAGCTTTATTCTTTGGTACAAGGTTTCTTGATTTTTTTTTTACTTGAGATTTAATCTCTACTTAATTTCTTTTTAAATTTAATAGTTAGCTAAATGTTTCCGTGAAAGTGAAATTGGGAAAAATTAAGTGCAACCCTCAAAACTATTTTTGTTGTAAGTGAAATGAGGGCTTAAAACTTGCAACTTCCTTCCCATTTGAAATTTGGCCTGCTGTGATGCTTTGCAAACTTTTGGTTGTGATTTACTCTGTCATTTACAAATTATGGCAAATACGCTGGAGCCAAACGTGCCATTAAATAAATTCTCCAGTAATTCCCTACATTCATTTGTTTCACTAATCATTTACCTTCTGTGCAGCACCCACTAATTTTGTGGTATCTGTTTCCTTTATTTAAATTGGTCCTAATTTCTCTTTTTACTTCTGTCCTTTCTTCCCTCATGATAGCTTCTCTTGCCTCTTGCTGCAAGAATGTCTGAGGAGTCTTACTTTGAATCTAAGACAGAGGAGTCAAACAGTGCAGAGATGTCATGTCAGATCACAGCAGCAAGTAACGGGGAGGGCCATGGCATGAACCAAAGTCTGCAGGCCATGATGCTGATGGGCTTTGGGGATATCTTCTCAATGAACAAAGCAGGAGCTGTGCTGCATTCTGGGATGCAGATAAACATGCAAGCCAAGCAGAATTCTTCCAAAACCACATCTAAGAGAAGGGGGAAGAAGGTCAACATGGCCCTGGGGTTCAGTGATTTTGACTTGTCAGAAGGTGACGATGATGATGATGATGACGGTGATGAGGAGGATAATGACATGGATAATAATAGTGAATGAAAGCAGAAAGCAAAGTAATAAAATTGAAAATGTGTGGAAAAACGAAAGAAACTTGCTATCTCAGTCTGTACAAAAACCAGTAAGGAGGTAGAAAACTGAGCACTGAATTTTTAGGCCAATCACATTTCTATGACAGTCATTTCTTGAATGATTTTACTTTTTTTTTTTTTTTCTGCTTACAGAAAAATGGGGGAGGGGGAGTGGGGGGAATTAAGGCAGAAAGGTATATTTAATGAGTCAGCAAATGTGGTGCCTGATTATAGAAATCTGTGATTCTATTACAATATAGTGGTTTTAACTAATTACATTCTGGCTTTCTTTTTTTTTTTTTTAAACAAATACTTTAACGTTTGTATTTGACTTGATTTCATTTATTTAATTGCTTAAGAAGACTTACATTTTGAAAAAGCACTCTTACCTCCTAATTCTTCTCTGACACTGATTTTCCTGTAACACACTACATTTTTTTTTCTTATGGTAATACACTGCACTGTCAGAAATAATTGATAGTGACTACAAAATCTAACAATTAAAAAAAATTGAGATGAAAGAAGGCTATAACAAATACTTCTTCAGAAATACCGCAACGCCATGAATTTTCAATACTTAATGGCACAACGACTCACAGTAAAACCTGAGAGATGTTCTCAATAATACACTGGAAGAAGAAATAGTTTAATTTGAAACCAACAGCAGATGTTGCGGGCTTTCCTACCAGCGCTAGCCCTGGAAGCTTCTGAACAACACACTGTCATCTGAGGCTTAGTTTCTAAAAGGAGAAAAACGTGGTCTTCCAGGGCTGCTTGCAGGCCGATACCAAATGCGGACACAGACCGAGCTGCACCCCCAGTAGGAAAGGAGCATCCTGGGTTCTAGACATACGCAGAGAGGTTTTGAAGAGGGAACTAAAGATTATGAAAGGAACAGCAAAGAGAAGTTATACTTACTGAGACAGAAGTATAGGATGAAGGGTCCTTTTAATATCAAATCCAGGCTTTCTGAGTGGTCTTTTTTTTTTTTTTCTTTTAACCCTGACTCAGCCATGCCAGTGTTAAACGGAAGTAAATATAGGTGCCGCTCCGAAAACCTAGTTCGCCAGAGAAATATTCTCAGAATGTTATATATGTCAGAGCTTGTTTAAGCTATAAAACACTGATTAAAAAAAAAAAACACTACAAAACATCGTGTGTGTGTGTGTGTGTGTGTGTGTGTGTGTGTGTGTACATACACACAGAAAGGCCAAGGCACAAAAACTTTTTTTCAGCCTATATTGGAAAGAAGTGCCATTCATTTGACTATTACACTAAAATACTTCTGGTGGTTCTTTTTATGGGAAATTTAAGAAAGGATATCATCACAGATATTATCTAATACTATTTCCAAGTATATTCAGTCATAAAAAGCCTCTCAAAATTTGAAACATGACATGCTTCTAATCCCTATTAACAGCTGAAAAACATCACAGAATGATCAGTACACTGTGCCAGCTTTATTTGGAGAAAAAGAACTATTAAAATGTTCTGGGGGTGAAATGTAAAACAGCCTATATACCACAGTGATAAAGAGAAGAATCTAGAGTCAAATTAGGATTCAAAACTGCTGTGCGATCTGGTAAAAATTATTTAACCTCTGTGTGTCTGTCTGCTCATTTTTGACATGGGAATAATAACAGCACCCACTCCAAAGGACTGTTGTAAGGATTAAGTGAAATAATACACGTAAAGCACATAACACAGTACCAGGCCCGCGGCAAGTGGTCAGTTAATGTTAGCCAGTGAAAAGATACTAAAAAAAAATAAGCAGTTACAGTAACCTGGAAAACTAAACTATCAATTTCAAGTCATGCTTGTTGAGGAGCAGGAAATGGAAGTTAAAGTGAATGGCTTTCGGGAAAGATAGAAGAGAACATTCTTAGAATATAAACTAAACGAATTTGATCTGTTGCTCTTCGAAGACTACGTACCTGAGGTTTAGGCAGGCCCTGCTGCCACGCACAGACTAGGTAAAAACAGAAGGATTGGCAGACCTTTCCCCTAGAAGGTGGGTTCCGTAGGAGCCAAGGCGGTGCGCCTCGTGTCCGTGCGAACACACACAGACACGTGCGCAGCACGGGCTGGTGCTGGCGGCCTCCAGGCACAAACACATACAGGCGTCCTGTCTGTGCTCACCAGGGCCGTGCTCCCTCCCTCGAGCTGAGCCCCTCAAGCAGAACATCTGGGATGGTTTTCAACTTGACTTCGCGGGCATGTCCGAGTCACTGTGGTCTGGCAACCCGAAGGAGAGAGCCAGAGAGGAAGCAGTTTAAAAGCCTCTTGCACATCTTTCGGGGTAAAGAGAAAGCCGTTGCACAGATACTCACTGAGCCCCCTGCCTGTGCCAGGTGCTGTTCCGGGGCCCAGCTAGAGGGGAATGCTTGTGCTCACAGAGCATCCGTGCCATCGAGCAGAGCCTGACGTCAACAAAACAAATGCATTACGTAGTATGGAAACGTTTGACAAGTGCATGCTGAAAAGGGGAGCGGGGAAAGAGGATAACACACATAGGGGAGTGCTGCGGAGTTTACAGTGTGGGCAGAGAAGACCGCACTGATAAGGGGATCTGTCGTGAATTTTGGGATCTGTGCGCTTTACCTAAGAATGTAAACCCTGTCTCTCAGTGAAGAATCATCGTCAACAAAATTAGAACATATAAACAGAAGGAAACTGACATTTTTCTTCATTTACATATAAGCCTATTGTAATTACACATAAAATTTTGGTGCATTAATGAAAGTAGTCAATTAGGGCAAAAGAGAAAGGTAATAGGACTCTCTCTACTCAGACCGAGGTTTACCGTTAATTAGGTAATATTTTCCCGATCTCTCAAGAGCTGCCACTTTCCTCACTAGTATTCCCGAGACGGTTGTAGCTCAAAACTCAACCAGGAAGAAACCTCAGGGATTTAGGGTACAGCAGAATCGAAAGCTTCAGTGATAAGCTTGAAATTGTTCTCCACCTGGAATTCTACTGTAATTACCACACGGCATTATTTTACTGTGTTCCGAATCAGTGTCTTTCTGTGGTTTTGAACATGCCTAAAATCTGAATCGTATCAACAAAATTTTAAGGTTGTCTCACTCTGTGAGATGATTTAGAAGACTTTTAGACTCTATTAGTTTTATCACTTTTTAAAAGAACTGTTTATTACATAGACTTTCTAAAGATGATGTTAATTGTGCTGCGTCTAATGCACTTTTCAGATCAGTTTTTGAAATGGCAAATTCTTGCTGCTGGATGTAGTTCCAAGTACCTGACCTACAAGAATGTACATTTATAAAGAGAAAAATTAAAGAAACACTAAGAAACTGAAAGATTCAAAATGAGAATTGAACCTTTGTGGTGGTAATCGTCAGAACCACACAACTGAAAATATAACTGCTCTTTTCCATCTTTTTTTCTGTATTCAGAAAGTCGATCATACAGAATTGGAGTACACTCTACCAGCCACTCTCGCCTGGGGCCCCTAATGGTGTTCACAAGTGCTGGGGCAGAGTTCGGGTCCTCACGGGGGTCTGGGGGTGCGTTGAGTGCCCAGCGCCCAGGGCGCCCCCTCTCAGTGAAGAACTCCACCCACAATACCGACAGCATTGCCCCTCCCCCCCACTGAGAAACTTGCAAAAACTGGCAGTTTTAAAGTTCTCATTTCCCCTCCCCTCCCCCGCCCTAAACAAACGTGCTCGAGTCAAAACATGCAGTTTCAAAATGACAACTACTGTACAATCTGAATTGCATAGGTTGGTGACATTTATCTTAAATCCCCACTTGTGGAAAAATGGTTTCTTTCTCCCAGTGGAAACTTTATAAAACAGCAAAATGTTCCTGGGGGAGGGGCTCACTCTCCTGTTAAGACTAATTCCAAAATAAAACAGAAGAAACACGTCCCTGAGGGAGCTACGGTTCTGCAGAGCGGCCAGGTTAGTTTAAAAGGACCCTCTGTTGAAGGAAAATCACATTTTAATATTTTACATTTAATAACCCAGGGGAAGGGGTTGAAGGCACAGAGCACGCTTGTTTGGGATGCTCTGGACATGTCGAGGGCCAGAGTTCAGCCAGTGATTTTTAACAGGCAGCAGATTTGTTAGACTTCAGCAACAGCTGAGGTATTCAAAACTCATCCCCCTTAAAATCAAGGAACCGAACCGGAGGTGAGATGCGAGAGAGAGCGGGCATGACTTCTCATTGCACTGGGATGTACGGAACTTTAGTCCTCCGCGTGCTCGCTGGAGTAGGGAGCATTTCGTACAAGATCATTTTTAAAAGCTATTTGGAGTCAAACACCGATACTTTTTTGGGTTTTTGCTAACACTAGACTCGTTGCAGGCCCGTTACAACGAGAGGGTCTCACCACCACGTTTGTAATAGGGCCCCATTTTTCTGTAATCAGGCACCTTTTGCGGCTTTAGAGTCAGGCTGTTTTCTTCTTCCGGCTTTAAGCATGGCCAGAAAGAAGAATCCGGTCTGTTCTTTGGATTGTGGCATAGCCTGCAAGTAGTAGCATTTCTGCGATGGAAAACGAGTGCGTACCAGGGAAGCTGGAGGGCTAGCGGGGTTCCCTCGAGCTCAGCCAAGTTACATTCTGTGGCCTGGGAAGGGGAGCTTTTGGGCATGTGATTACTGACTTTACAACTAGCGTTTTCAGCACCTACGTTAATTATTTTATATAATGTGCAGAATAGTTTATCTTTTAACGTCAGGTACGGTACACTGCACAAACTGCTTTTGCACCCTTTCAAATTTTGTACTAAATAATAGAAAATATTTATATTCTTCGAGTGTGCGCTTTGAATAGAGGATGGCATTATCACTTTATTATTATTTTTTTAACCTTTTTCCTCAACTATTCTATTACAACGTTACTCTGAGCAAATCCTATGCCGAATAGCGTGTATAATGTTTGTGTGGAAGATTCCATTTCACTCGTGTGTGGTAAGACGGCTCAGCTATTGATTTCGTAGCTGGAATTTGATATTTAAGCAGAGTCCACAATGTATTCAGAAATCTAAGTTGGTGTCATACATTTCATTTTGATGTGAACTTTTCTCTGCTTTTCTTTGTTTTAAGACTCCATTTTGCAATAAACGTTTTGACAGTAAATCCCTTTGTTATGTGTTGCTGTGTATATCAGATCTTTGTTAGATTGGATTCCCAACATCCTTGGAAGGAATCACTGTCACACACATGCCCAGAAATGTGAGCTTTTCTCTCCTGGAATCAGTTGGGTGTGAATAACAAATCTGTAGAGTGATGGGACAGTCACGAGGTGGATTTTTGTTTTTTTTAAATCCCCAAAGAACGAAAGTCTTAAAGCTCACCCTACAGCAGATACACTGACATGCTAAGAAGGTACAGAGAGCATAAAGGAAATGGTAAACCACGATGTGGCTGGAGATTATTAACTCTTACCGCCGGTCTTGCCAAATTCAAGCCGTCTCGAAGCTGTGCCTGGCTCCAGCCTTCCTCCCACTGATCTCTGCAAGCTTGGGGCTGGAGTCCTGCCGGAGGGATTAGCAAACCGAATCTATGCCTTTCCCTTGACATCATCCTGAGCCACTCTCAGAGAACTCTTCCCCTCTCCTTTGGACCCTAAAACCAAATATATTGGTTTTGATTAGTTGTGACATTTACAACTTTTATTTAAGAAATACTTATTTATCTATTTTGTTGAGCACACCATTTGGGGATGGTATACAAACCAAAACACTACACATCCCCCCACTCCCCACAGAGGCCAGCCTTGATGCAGGGAAATAGTTCTGTAACGCTGTTGGTCCTTGAACTCTTCAGGAAAGTTCCTTCTTTCACATTGGTTTCCGTGATGGGCAAAGGGAATGACACATTTCTGCAGCTGTATTCAGCTGCCCTCAGAAGACATAAGACCTGTCATGTATTTTCTGTGATCAAATCCAGTTTTAGATTTTCTTCGAGTCATTTTCCTTTCTGCATCATTGAAGCAGGTGAGTGCGTGTGACGATTCCGACACATGTCAAGTATTTGAGAGGAGGAGAGGGACAATCCTGAGGCAACAAGGGCATGTGGGTACATACAGAATAGCAGCGATTTATACCCTTGCAACTTAAGCCATAATATTCAAATGCTACACATTCAAATACATTGTAACTTGCGTTTTTTGTTTGTTTGTTTGTTTTAATCTGTTCGGCTCCCTAGAGATTTTAACCATTGCCAGAGAGAATTTAAGCATTTTAAACAAAGCTGTTAAGCATTTCCCTTTATCCTCCAACGTGCGCACATTGTGTCCAGTGCTCTGGTAAGGCAAACATGCCTGCCTTCCTTCCTCTCCCCAACACCACTGCCGGTGTTAGGACTTCTTGCTTCTCCTCACCCAGAATAACTTCTCTATTCCTTGCCCCATAGTACTCAGCTCAAACCACCCTGCCTTCCATTCCCCCATCTTAGTCCATGAAACCCTCGCTTTTCCCTGGTAAACCACAGGCATTGAATTCTGTACCAGAGAACGGAGCATTTTAGTTACTGTATCTCGCAGTTGTATTCATTCAACAACATGGTTCAACAAAAATTTACCAAGGATTGCCAGGCATTGAGTAAACCACCTTAAACTCCTCCATCTATAATCCATACCTGGATTTCACTCCAATTAAACTAAAAGCTGCTTGAAGGGAGGGGCATACTTTTTCTAGCTGGGATTTTCTAGCTGGGATATCTAGTTCAAAATATTCGCGGATTAGAAGGATTAACTCACCCACCCTCTGATTTTTAGGGTAATAGTAAAAGCAACCAAATGCAACTTCTTTTCTTCAACTCATTCACAAAAAATATCTGTAACAAAGGTTGCAAGACACTTTGCCATTGTTATGAGCAATCCAACCACTCTGGCGAGATAAGTTAGTTAAGGCTAATGGCTATGGCAGACTTTTTCATTCAAGACACAGGATACGCCAATTTTTTTCAGATCATGTAGGCATGTCTCATTAGTCTACGCCCATGGGCATATATTCAAGCAAGAAGCTCTGTGGCTTTGAAGATGTTGCAGGCCAAAAGTTGTTTTGCAAAGTTGCTTTTCGTGTCTACACCTGATAGGGACGTTAGTTGAGTTTTCATTACAGTGAACTCTGCAACCTGGGTTTCTTGGGACAGAGTCCCGTCTCTCTCATCCTTCTTCATCCATGGGTCCTAACATTTGGTTAATGCAAGTGAGTCATTTGCTTAAACACTTAGAAACTCTCCTGTAAGAAGAAGCATATAAGTCATCTGAACACCAAAGGGCTGCTTTGGAATTTTCCTGAATAATCATATGATCCTCATGTTGACTGGGAATTGCAAGGGAGGCTCTGGTTTCTGGCAAACATCGGAAACTCCTTAAATGCCAAGCCCCATTGCAGGAGGGGTGTGTGCCAAGTACCAAGAGAGGACAATCTCAAGATCTACTGTCCCGCTGCCACAGCTCACCCAGTGCAAGGAACTGTTACGGAGAAGCTAATGCCCATGGCTGGCTTCTGTGGGCACGATGCTTGGAGCACTGAGAAATTCCCCAGAAGGTCAGGAAAGGGGCTTCCCATTGAACGTAACCTATAGGAGGAACCAAGCCAGAGCAGCGGCCGAAACCTAAGATGGGAAGACCAGGGATAAACCAAAAAGACAATAATAATATTGCTTTTGTTTTTCACTGCGTTCATATTTCCCATGCAGCTGCTGCCCTCCTTTGAGATTGGCTCATGGACTGAAGACGACGTGGTAAGCCGGCTTCTGTTAACGCCTTGTTTGGCCCGGGCAGGTGTCTCGGACATTTGTCCACAAGTTACAAATGCAGCCAGAGGGGTCTGGGCCTTAGGAAAGTCTAACTAGGAGAAGTTGACAAATTCCTTGTTTTTCTATTTTTAATGCAGTAATGATTTAAAATAAGGCCTCAAGAGCAAAGCAAGTATCTCTTCAAATATTACAAGAGGATTCCACCTCCCTATTTGCTCTGAAAGGTATTCCAGAATACTATCATGCATACCAATGACAACGTTAAAGGAGTGATCCAGGATACCAAGTGAACACATGTGGAAAAAAAAAAAAATTGATCTTAAATTTTCCTAAAATGCCAGGGATGGACTTGAACCACGGCGGAGAAAGATCTGGTAAAGGCAGTACTAGCTGGGATTCTGCCGAACTGGGTTTCCTTCCTACCCCAGGCCTGTTTGGAAGTGACAGGTTCATCTTTACCCTGGCCTTCCCAAGGAGGAATGGCCACAAGCTCCCGGACATTCTCTGCAGCTGGAGCCAGAGGATGAGGACAGATTACTTAAGTCCAAAGGAAGTTCTAGACCTTACACTTGGGTAGAAACCCTAAAGAGCAATCCTTCTTGGCCCGTTGCATCTCGCTGTTTCTTTAGCGAAAGGTCCAGAGAATTCTCGACCAGAGACCTCAGGGGCTTATGCCTGTCCGGGTCCACTTTATATGCTTAAGGTACCCTTATCTGGAAAACAGCTGTAATGCCAGCCTTAGTAAGCCCCCACCCCAGGGAACAGACCAGAGGCCACAGTGTATAAACTCACTACTAGAAACTCTTGGGAAGGTCTGTTTACCTAACTCAACCTGGTTTCTGGACTGGGGCATTTTCCTTCCTGCCTACGGTATTCTGGTGCAGTAAAACTGCTTTTGACATTAGCTAGCTTCTTTGGCTTACAGTATAGGGTGAGAAAACTTGGCGCCACTTGCCCTCACTTCTTCCCATTCATCCGGCCTCCTTGACTGTAAAGTTCCCATCGTCCTGCTTAACAAGGAAAAAGAACTTAGGATCTCCTTTATTCATGGGCCTGGATAGAATCTCTTGATCCCCAGCTGCAAAGTTGGCCTATCTCATTTGAGAAGAAATTTTTTATTTTATATATAGAAGAAATTTTTTATTTTATATATATATATATAAAGATTTTATTTATTTGACAGAGAAAGGGGGAAAAAAGCACTGAGCTCTAATAGTTATTTTTAGTCTTTGCTCTGAGGTCAAGTGGTTTTCAAGCCATGTAAATAAAATCCCAGGGTCAAGGGCTCCCCAGAGAATCGCTGGGACTGGGTCTGGCCTCCCTTCCATCTATGTGAGAGGCTACCAGTAAACATGTGCCAAGTGAAATTCAAGGACTGAGGGTCACTGGGTCCAACTTCATTCTATACAGGAAGCTTCCAGCTGTAACTCGTGTTGGGCCACATAGCTACTTCCTGACCAGGCCTAGAACACAGGACATTGTGCCCATTCCCTCTGTCCATCGCGGCGTGGTCCTTGTTCCTCATGCAGTTCCCGGGTAAACCAGTACCCCTGGGCAACCCCGGGGACCACTGGCACGCGAAGAGAAAAATCATTTTAAGAACCTTCTTGAAGGATTTTTTTTAAATCTCCCAAATAAGGAGGAAAACCAACATTCCTTTAAGTGTCCCAAGACTTCCACAGGGAGGACTCTCTCCTCCTTGAAAGCTTTAAGTGTTAGAACCATAAAGAGAATGTCTCCATTTTCCCTTTGTGGGTGAGTCAGAAAACTACGGTACAAAATTACAGCTATTTTAATCGATTGAAAAGTGTGTTTTACTGTGACGTCTGGCCACTGACCACGTGTGAATCTTGAAAACCATATATGTCCTCTCTTTCACAGTATTTTTGGGTTCAGCAGCTCGTCAGAAAAGGCAAGTGGAATAACTTAACCTTCTTAATTCATGCGGTTAACTTTGCTCTGGACAGGATTTCGTCTAATGTTGTTCTGCCTTCTGATCCCTTCCTTCAGGGGACTCTTCAGCAGAGATGAGCATATATGCAAGCTTGTTTAAGGAAAACAACATCACGGGAAAGCGACTGCTGCTTCTGGAAGAAGAAGACTTGAAAGACATGGGCATTGTCTCCAAGGGGCACATCATTCACCTGAAGGTACCTCAGAGAGGGAGGACGTTTGGTCAACGGTCCTTACTGGGCACCTACCCCGTAGCAGACCCTCTGTCGGGGGCTGAGGATATTCCCGTGAACGCACCGGCTCTTACAGTATTGAAATACTTCCACACCAGCTGATAATTAGCTGCCATCCCCGTGGGACCCGTACCCGCTCCTCATAGTCCAACAGCAAAAGGGTTAACACCGGGCACAGCAGAAGTCCCCTAGATACACCCGCATATCCCTCCATGGCCTCCGGAAATCGGAAATTGCCAGTCTAGTAGAGAAGAGATAGGTAGGTGTTAATCATGCGAGAGTGGTCAAATGGCAGCTGTAGGAAATGCCACAACGGAGACGTGAGGTTGGGTGAGGAAAGTCTTCTGCAGAGAAGTTGAGGCAGAGAGCTGAAGGACAAGCAGGCGTGAACCAGGGGAAGGGGATGCGGGGGAAGACGTTCTGGGGGTAAGGCGCTGCCGGTGGAAAGGCAGCGTGGGGAAAGCTTAGTGTGCCAGAACACCTGGAAACATGGCGGCGGGGCGCCTGCAGAACTGCCCTCCGCCCAGGAGGCAAGGAGGTGACGTCGTTTAAGGCCAGAGAGGCTAGGTACCCACTGGCAGTCCCTGAAGATGCTGAACCCGGCCACAGAAGGGGCGAACGCTAAGCCACCATAGCACCTCACATCGTGGGGACCCGACTTCGGTTCGCCATGTCTCTAATTCTGGCCCGGACCTGACACCACCACGTGGGGATTTCGTCCTTCGTTTTCTCAGGAAATCCTAACATGTCCCCTCACACGGAAGTCTTGAACAGTTGCAAAGCTAAACCTGCTCTTGTTGCTGTTGCCTTTATTATTATTATTTATTTTATTTTTTGTAGTTTAGCAACCAGATCTGTTTGTTTTGTCTTGTTCTTCAGTAACTCAAGCCAGATAATTGCTGGCATCTGTGTGGACATTGTTATTAGTCAGAGGTCTGTTTCAAGAGAGATCTTAGGATAAGATCAGTTTGTTCCCCGAACCTCCTCAGCCCCAGTGTGGGTGGGTGGAGGAGTGGTAACAGGTTGGAAAGAAGAGAAATCAAAGAAGGAAATGTAGGGAAAAAAGCAGCTTCTTAGCCAAATCCACATCTCACCACATCTCTACCAACAAACCAACTACTTTTTCCTTTATTTCGGTTAAAGCCACCGATGTGGCCTTTCCAAAGAAATCCTGTCTGAGGTCCAAAGAGAACCCATCTACCTCTGTTCTGTGGGCCCTGGGCCCATGCAAGGAATATCTTTACAGCCCCTCAGCACCCGCTAGGTGATGCCTTAGCCTAATCCTCACTATCTTTTTCCCCTTTGGATATGGGTAGGAAACCTCATGCATAAACATACATCTCAAGGCTGGGAAGTAATTTAATCTTGACTTCTGGGTGTGGGCACGTCCATCTTGAAAAGCTAAGCTGGCTTAGATGGCTGCGGTAGGAAAAAATTATCTTCTCTAGTGCAGAGAAGTTTCAGGGTTCCAACAGAGCAACGTGGTAAATCTTGTCCTATTTGGTGGAAGACAGATAATATACTCCCACGTCCCCTTCCCCTCTGCCGTCTTTGATAAAGGACCCAACATTTCCTTAAGGAGCTGTCAGGAGGAAAGGGAGTGGGCAAGCTGTACATCACAAAACCATAGTGATTTAAATATCCTGAGCTGGCCTAGGACAAAATGCCCCCTCCGTGCTGGTTGGTATCATTAGGGCAAGCAATGTCCAAACTTATTATTGTTCAACAAAATCTGGGAATGCCCTACTCGCTGCAAGACCGGGCCTGTGCACAGAGAAGAATCCTACCTTCGAGGACTGTACGTCCCAGAGGAGAGAGAAAACATGTACATACAACTTCTCATAAGAGTCTTGCCAGCTGGGGAGCAAAGGAGCTATTCTCTCCCTCTGCTTGGGAGGGGCCTCCGGGGGGCGGCGAGAGTCGGGTGGACCCAGAGTGGGGTGGGCCCTTGAGCTGGATCTTGGAGAAGGGCAGAATTTGAAATGTAGGCAGGAGCAGGAAAGGCAAGAACGTGAATCCAGACAGAATAAGGAGTTAAGAGAAAAAGAAACAGAAGAGCGTGTAAGAGAACAGAAAAAACAGGTCCGATGCAAAGAGTAAGAGGTGATGCTGTCTGACGAAAGCCTCACTGGGGGTGGAGGGGGAGACCTCAGGCCACAGGAGCGGAGGGCAGGCGAGGCCAGACCCTGGACAGGGGTCTGGAGCTTGACCCGCTCTGGGGAGTACTGGAAGTTTCCTGAGAACTGACATGTTTTAAAGCTTTGCTTCTGGAAGTTGTCGAGTGAATTACCATTACAGGTTGGGTTTTGAAAGACCAGTTCAGAGGTCATGATACAAAACAATAAGGCCTAGCTGGTGTCATGAAAATGGGACTAGAGAAGGGAAGGATTCCACGGGGAAGAGATCCGTTTGCACGTTCAAGGAGGAAAGCGTAGTGAACACACTGCGACAGGGAATGACCTCAAAACCGTCCTGCGGGGTGAAGGAAACTGGACACCAAAGGTCACGTGTTGTAGGATTCCATCTACGTGAAATATCCAGAAAATAGGTAAATGTATCGAGATGGGAAACCAGTTAGTGGTTGCCAGGGCCTGGGTGAGGGGGAGTGGGGAGTGACTACGAATGGGCACAGGGTCCCCAAACATTTTGGAACTAGACGGAGGGAGTGACTGCACAGCATGGGGAAGCTACGCAACGCTGCTGATTCAGCACACTTCAAAATGGTTAATTTAATGGTAGTGAATTTCACCTCGACAAATAAATAAAAAGAAGGAAAGCACAGCTGCACATACGCGCCTGACCACGCATAGTCTTCCACTGGGAAGCTTTCTGTCTTTTGGCCGATGTGCCTTCAGGAAGGAGGGCTGTGGCGAGGAGAGGTCATAGGAGCCTGGGCAGGAGGAAAAGAGGGATGCCCAGCCAGGCAATAGGAGGAGGAGGAGAGAATGGTGTCGAAGACGCCAAAGGTCGGAAAGCTTTATAAAGACAGAGTCTAATGCTGCGGAGAAGCCAAGGAACACACGCATAGAGAAAAAGCCCTCCTTGGAAGCAGTTCATTGGGATGGGGTCAGTGCAATGCACCCGGCTCGTGAAGTAGAGTGTCTGCCTTGAGCTCCGAGAGAAGGAGCAGGCCAGTTATCTGTGGGGGTACCCACGACCGCCCTGGAACTCACGGCCGAGAAGGCGCATGGGTATGAAGACGCTCCAGAAAGGGAGGTCTCAGAAGCCCACCTTGACGCCAAAACCACAGCTATATTACTGGCCACGCATGGGGGGTTCAGCCAACATGTGACTCACCATTAAACTCAGCTGGGTCATGGGTATGTCTAACAAATAAGCTCACATGACAGAGGAAGATTGAGGGGAAAGGATGGTGGAAGCTTGCTCTGGGAGCTGCTGTATCCACTCATGGGGAAATGAGGATGAAATAATGCTTTGAGCTGGGCCTCTGGGGCCAGGACACCTCGTGAATACCTCCAGACTAAAGGAGCCCCCCTGGTACCTGTCAGTCAGACACACACACACACACACACACACACACACACACACACACGCCGGCCATTCTCTGCTCTTTCACTAAGGAAAGCACAGTCGCTTCCGCGTACTTTCTCAGAGAGACTCTCGGCCCATCAGTGGTGGGTCATGAAAGTGAACGGTTCTTCTGCCTACCCTTTTGCCACGCGGTTGTCCCTTTCAGCCGGGCTCAGCATCCTTCTCCCTGGCCCAGAAGCCTTCACGTGGAGGGGCCGAGTGGAAGGAATAGGGCTGAATATCCATAAGTGCTCATTACATTGTCAAGTGTCAACAGCTTTCATTTCGCTTTGAAAAATGCATCTCATTTTTCTCGCATTGGCACTTTTTTTTTTTTTACTCTCACCATGATATGTTCAGTTCGCAGGAAAGCTGGATTATACCTGATGAGTATAAAAAAAAAAAAACACATAATTTAAATTGTCCTCCTTTCCTTTAAGGGTTCTTTGTGCTTCATTGGGGGAGGGAGTGTTGGACACACACCCACAGAAGAGCCCTTACAATGCAGTAAACCCTTTGGCAAGATTTCAGCCTTGAGGAAAGTCTCTGGTGATATATTCCTGTGCTTTGTTGTTTTTCCCACAGATACTCAGGGCGACAAGTGCATTCTATACACTAGAACATTAACTTGTCACGAGTATACTCTCTACCAGGGTTTGAAGAATGGTTTTATTTGTTGAGTAGTCTGAGATTTCACATCTTTAAAATATCTTCCTGTACCATTAAATAATGACAAACTACCTATAATACTTTGAATCATCACTTTTAGTCTCCATAGATGGTGGATAGTAACATCCCCAAGATATTTTATGGGCTATGTAAATAAAGAATGCCTTTATAGGTGCACAATAATTTTAATCCTCTTGTGGCACTATCGGATCATTAATAAAGTCATGTGGTTTTTTTTTTTTTTTTACAGTCAGCCATTGAGAAATTAACCCACGATTACCTAAACTTGTTTCACTTCCCACCACTAATTAAGGTAAGGTTTTTTTTTTCTTACCGAGAATGTGCTATTTTATTGATGTGTGCACCTGCTACATCCACACCTAGATTTGCCAATGTCGGGAACTGTTGTTTGAAGGGAAATTTAATCATTATCTGTCTAACAAAAGGCCCTTTGAGTGAAGCTTAGGATGTGCATAAATTGAACAGGCTTGATTCCTGCAAGTTGAAATATTAACAATATATTCGTGATAAGAATAACACATGCCCCCTTAGTGGCTAGGGGAGGTAAGTATTAACACTGTAGGTTAGTGCACTGGCCTCCCACCTGTCTCTGGAGACCTTCGTCCCACACATAAGTCACTAAAGGAATTCACACACTGGGGCTCTAGATTATCACTAGCACTGGGGGGAGCTTGTGGGGAGTTTGTCTGAATGATACGTTAGCATATGCGACATATTACTTTGAATATAGTCTAGAGGTAGAGGGCCTATTTTGTTATACATTAGTAGGTATTTGCAATTAATACACAGAACTCTGCTCGCTCACTAACTCTGGTTTTCCATCTCTGAGCTCCTGAAGGTTCATTCTATTCCCCCGCTTGGCCCTTCATGGTCCTTTGCTCTAACAAGCACACAGCCCCTCTCTGGGAATAGCTTGCAAACATCTTGAGTGTTAAGAAACTCGCAGAGTGAAATTTCCTAGTGCACCTTCAGGTGTTAAGTGCATTTCTAGGGTAAAACTGCACAATGCAAGATGCGTTGTAAAACCTTGTAAGACGGTGACTTCTGATTTGTAGCGTGTGAGATGAATCATGTGGAAATGTTCTCAAAGGCTTAAGGTGTCATTTCTCTTGCTTTAAGTAATTGGAATTTGGAGCTTAGTCCAAAATAACCAAATGTGAATCAGGAGGTTAGAATGGAAACACTAGCACTGAGAAAGCATCTCTTTTATATGAGAAGGAAAAGTAAAAACACAACGTACCGTCTAGAATAAATGGTGCTGGGTTTTTCTGTTTTAGGACTCGGTAGATGAACCTAAAGAAAATGAGGAAAAAATTGTGAACCTTGAACTTGTTTTTGGTTTTCACTTGAAACCAGGAACCGGCCCACAGGTAAATCACATTTTAAATCCTTTGGATGAATTTCAGTCTAATTTACTCTTTTTCCCTCTCGGAACTCTATGATTTCATACACCTCTCTCCTGCCCCCAACCAGCCAACAGCTCAATTCTGAGTAAATTTATGGGCTTCATAAAATAGAATTTGGTTGAAAAGCTGCCAGCCATCTATGTAAGCCAGTCTTGGAATCTTACTCTTGTTCAACAAAGAGTCCTGTGTGAGGCCACCCAAACCATCAAGGACACTCAAAGCAAAGCTTTGGGGGGGGAGGCGGAGGGGCATATCGAGTGGTTGTTCATGCTGCTGGGCTTTGAGGATCCCGTCTTCCTGTTTCTGTTTTAGAATGCTGAGCGTGAAACGACACAGAGTAAAACGACACTGACAGTAGAACTATAGGCAATAGGGAAACCCAAGTTATCAGCTCAAAATAGGACAGCAGGGCATTTGACCGGTACTCATCCCATCAGGCTCTCTCACTTTATGTTAATTTTCGAACACGGCCCAGTTATTTGACCCAGGTGGCAGGCGAACTGGCATCACCATAGGTCTAAGCTACTTTGGATTGCCGTGCATCGGTGGTCATGACGATAACCGCTATTTATTGACCACTTACTGTGTCCCAGGCGTACAGTACTGGGGTGTAGATGCTGCTTCCCCCCATGTTACAAACGAGGGACCTGAGGCTCTGCAGGGTCAATGACTTACCCCAGGATTACCGGGCTAGCAAGCAGCGGAGGTAGGATTTGCCTCTGGGACCCCAGAACCAAGCTCTTACCTCCTGCACCATCTGTACCTTTCCTTTGAGGCAGACAAGAGACCTCGTGCGTACAACTCTGTACAACCCCCAGCCAGGCCCGCCACTCATCACAGCTCGCTGATCCCAGGCCATTCCTGAAGCCGGCATTTGGGAGTGACTGGAGATGGTTGGGGGGACTGAGTGACCCCAGGGCTTCAAAAGATATACTTTCCAGGCACCAGACTACGTGTCCTGCCTGCGCCTGCAGGTCTACTCACGCTTCTGCTGAATGGAAACCTTCCTCTCCTCCCTTGTCTGGCCACAGACGCCGGCTGAGGGAAAGCTGCTCCCATCCAGTTTTCTTGGACACGGGCACTTTCCTTTCTTCCCGCGAGTGGGTCACTCTCTGTTCGTTCCTGTCAATAGACGCAGCTACAGAAAGCAGGTCAGGAGAGGCAGATCCTCTCTCTCCAACAACCACCAGGAGCCCTTCTCACCCTGAGATTCTGTAAGGTGCGGGCACTCCCAAGTCCATCTGATGGTAAACAAATTACAGATTTTAACCTGCCTTCTTTGATATCCTCAACTCCAAGGCACTCGGGACTCTGTTTAAACCATCTTATGGCTTGTAGGTAGTAAAAGAAGAGGGAAGAATTTTCTTGAGAGAGACTTGTCAAAAGCAGCTTCGACCAAGAAAATCATTTTCAGTTAACAAAGAAATGACTTGTTAATGTGGAAAACTAAAAAATAATCCATCTTTTTGTAAACACTTGGATGGCATAAATGATCTTTGAGACCAACAGTGGTCTGTTCTTGGCCACAAGAGTGTAGACTTCTTGAGCCGGAGGTTTTCACGAGGCCTAACGTCACTGTGATTTTTGTCAGGCGGCTGATACTTGATCATGCCTACAGAGTAATACGTTCAACCATGCATTCAGCAGACATTTACTGAGGACCTGGCTCTATGCGAGAAGGCCAGAATACAATATCAAAAAGCACAGTCTCTGGCTTGCAAGGAACCCATCACTGATCGGAAGAAATAGACAAGATCAATGAATGGTTGTAGTACAGAATGAAGCTTCTTCTTTTTTTTTTTTTTTTTTAACATCAAGGACATCATTCAATGGAAGCAACTGGATGTGCATTGAAAGCCGATGCAGAAAGGGGTCAGAGAGGATCTGAAGGTCTCTCAGGTAGAAGTGAGGCTTCAGCTAAAATTTTAAAACCATCAGGAATTATTTGATAGGGAGAAGACGTGGAAAGCAAAAGGAATAGCATATGTAAAAGCTCCAAAGCCACGAACACACAGGGAGCTCTTTGGGCTAGTGCCTGTGGGACCTCACAAGGCACCTCACATGCACCTGGGAGCAGCGCTGCCCCCAGGACAGCATGAAGCGGGTAGGCTAGTGCGGTAAGAGTTAACGCCAGAACTGCGGCAGGCAACCAATAAGAGAGCCATCCTGGGTGCTAAACCAAGGAGTTTGAAGAGGCTCAGCAGGGAGTAGATGGGATCAGATTTCTGTTTTTAAAAAATCTCTCAGAAGCACATGGGAGGATGAACTGGAAAGGACCAGGCTAACGTGAAAAAGACGGGGAGTGGGAAATGCAGACAAC
The DNA here is from genome assembly GCA_028534135.1 of Potos flavus. Lineage (NCBI taxonomy): Eukaryota > Metazoa > Chordata > Mammalia > Carnivora > Procyonidae > Potos > Potos flavus. Next base: position 120,015,121 of record CM052883.1, read on the forward strand.
CAGGTTAAAGGGGACGAGGAGAGGAGGCAATGGCAGTGCCACGGAAGTGCCGAGAATCCAAGGACTCTGAGATGGGAAGGATAGGCCTGGGTCACTTGCAAGAAATGGGGTGGGGGAGGGGGAGGAGCCAGGATGGGGCCGAGGTTTCCAGTGTGGGCAGCTGGACGGGGGAGGTTATGATGTAATCGATCAGAGTGAAATGTACAAAGTGGATGTAATGCCATGGTGTTAAAAGTATAAAGAAGTGACTGGAATGGATGAGGTCAACCAGGAAAAGCTTTTTTGGAAGGAGTGAGTTTTGAAACGAGGCTTGAAGAGGTTCATGGTCATTTGCAAATAATTTCCTGAATACAATATTTAAAGCTTATGCTTTAGAGAGAGTACTTCTTTCTGAAGAGCTCAGGTTATTTCATAAATGTCATCTCATGTATCTGCCTGGCATTTCTGCAAGACGCATAAGGTACAGTGTTGTCATCGCTGATCAGGATACAGAGAGCAAGAGGAAATGTGGGAGAAGCCTCAGGTGAGGCGAGGACAGAGCTCAGACTAGAAATGACATCTGTATCATGACTTTCTTCTTAAACGTGTGCTAGCTCTCATACCTGACCCGAGAGAGTTAAGCCATCTGCAAATTTTCATAAAATAATCCTAGAATAAATTACTGCCCAGTTCTAAGCTACCCAGTTATGCCCGCCTGTATATACCCCAGCATTATGGAACATTTTCCCAAAAATGTGCTTTGAATTGAAATTCCAGTTCCCCACATGAAAACCTTGTTACCTTGACCTTTAAAGGTAGAACCCAAGAAAAAAAAGACATCCTCAAAATCCCAACTGAGTTCTCATAAACCCATCTTCCCAGAAAAGGGGAAACCTTTCCGTGACTAGAATGTTACAAGAAGACACTGGCGCTTTTCAAGTTCTCTCCAAACCTGGGTTTGCATAGCAGGGAGATCTGCTTGACCATTTCACCTTTTCTTTTACAAATAAAGTGAAAGATGCATTCTAACTACAGCCACTGGGAATCACATAGGACAGTGACTTTATCATGAATATAGTAGCTACATTTTCCCACTGCATCTGAGAAATCCCACCAGCTCAACCACCACTTAAAACTAGTATGTTGTTTCAGGAACTGGCCTACTAGGAGGAAAGAAAGAAAATATGACCTTGGACACAAAGAGACAAATAATGTAGAGGAAAAAGCCTTTAGTTGTAAGACCTGTCGGCCTTTTGTTCTAAGAATTTAGATACAATTCTTTTTTTAGCCTCATTTTACAGCCAGGTGGATTCTGGCACAAAAGTGAGGTTGATTTGCTCAACTGAGGAAAGCCATTCACATTTGAGTGGCTGTGTGGCGGCTAGAGTGGCCCAGTGCCACCGCATGGTGCCTTCCTGTGGTCCGTCTTTCCTGCCACACCCTCTGGAGGGCAGGACCTCGGCAGGCTAAAGCCCCATACAGACTTTGAGAATTCTCACACAAATGAAGTAGGCTTTCTTCTTTCCTTTGTGAGACAAACTGCCAGGGAAAATACGATCGGACCAAAGGTTTCAATTTAAACTGACGATAAGTGAGAATGGGTTTTCCTCCTGTCTTTGACCTATTCCTAAAAAGTAAATTAGTAATTTAAATAATGCTATATGTTGAGGCAACCCTGGAGTTATGACCGTGGAATTGGCAAAAATGGGGTCTTTCTCAGCTCAGAATTTTCCTGTGCTCAGGCTGGAAATGTTTGATGATGATGATGATTTCGTACCTCTGCCAGACAGTGTGGTAAGTGCTTTACGAATATTTTTCTCATGTAATTGTTATAAGCCACCGTCCCAGGGAATGTCATCCCTGTATCGTGTCCAGGAGGAACTGAGGAAGGGAGAGGTAAAATTCCTTACCCAGAGGCCCCACCTAGTGAGGGGCCCGTCCAGTCCGAGGACTCAACCACTGTGTCATAGTCCCCTTTCTGGAAAGTATCATCATCTCCCAAAATAGGCACACTGGTAAAAAGATTGGTAAAAAGATAATTTGGGGCGATCACCTAATACTAAATTAGCACTTTTTGTTTTGTGTGGAAAATGCCTTGCATTTTGTAATCTAAGGCCTTCGACGTGGCACAAAAGGAAAGAGGCTTCCAGAATCTCGGATAGCTCCGTGCGCCGCCCCCTCCAGGGCGCCGACCACCCTTTTTTACTGACATATTCAGCTCCATAGAGTTTATTATTATAGCTTGTATAAACTCGCCAGTCAAGGATATTGATTCTCAAATTGCCAAGGAATAAACTATCAAATCACCCAGCAGTTTTCTCACCAAGAAACTTTCTGAGACTGTGTCATAAAAATTCAAAAGCCGGGTTACGAGGGAATTATCTGCGGAGTCGCGCATTCCTTGTGTGTGCCAGATCGTCACCGACTTTGCCCCTCGAGTCCTAATTCCCTCCTCTCCCCAGCGAGCCACGGAAACCTGGGGGTCTGAGTTGATAGTCAGGGGAGGAGCCTGGGAAGCCGCCCCCTGGCTCCCGTGGACCCGGAAAGAGAGACAGGCTTCTGGACCCTGGGACTTCCTACCAGAGGACCATCACCTCGGATTTTCTTTGGAGCGGAATCCTGAAGGAGCAAGTGAATGAGGAAGAGAAAATAAGAGGAACATTCTGAAGGTGCGGAAGCAGAATAGAGGCCCCCATCAGAGCGGAAGGCTTTTTCCGTCCACCCTGTCCCTCTGGCTCCTTCCACGCGCGTCACACGCAGCACGCACCTGGGCCCCTTCTCCCACGCCTCAGCAGAAGCAACTCAGTCAATAGTTCTCCTTCTCTGGTTATTTCACCTACAGGTTAGAAGCTCTGCTTTTTACAAATACTTCCCACCTACTATTGTGCTTTTAGGTCTTTATTAGTGGATCGCTTATAAAATGTTGCATTTAATAAACTTAATTGAATCTCCAGGCCCTTTGTCAGAGTACTGTAAATATCAAAAACTGTCAAATAGGGCTTTTTTCCCCCTATTGTGTAATTTTTATAAATGGATAGATAAACACGAATAAAATAACAGGGCACAAAGAAAAGGATTTTGTAAGGAAGTAAAAAGCCAACACTTTTGTAAATTTCAGAGCCGCTACATGCAGTACTTTCACTTTGATACATCTTGCATTTATTAAAAATGCAGTGTAAGGAAGTTTATTTCCCATGATCAACTGTTTTTCCGGGGGAAGAAAAATATGTGGACATACGTGTTGGTGTGCCTGAGTGTATCAGCCTACAGTGTCAGGGTTCTATAAGAAATACAACTTGTAGTTGACCGCGAAGGAGCAAATGCAGCTCAGAATAGGACTGTGTGACTTGCTGGGCGTTTCTAATCACCATGGCGCTATCCTTCCCCAAATGGGTCAGGCCGCTGCCTGCAGAATCAGAGCAGAACTGCTCAGTATGGACTGATAGTCTGATAGACTGATAGTCACATGTAGAAATAGCACACCGGAAAATGTCTAACGATGGGAGAAAACAGCCCTGACTTGTAGTGTTTGCAGATCTCTACGGTACAAATATTTTCACCGTGGCCAATTTCAAGTTACCGATCTGATGCCACTGAACTTGAAGTTGGGAAGAGGTGTGAGCAACCAGCTCGTGAGGGTGGCTCTAGCACACCACCGGATCACTGGTGGTCTTCGTAATCAAGACCCTGAATTCCTTCTGAAAAAGTGAACAGCAAGGAAGGATACGTGATAGAACGTGGGTTTGACGACGTGACAAGCACATTACTGTTGGTTTCCAGCTGTATTAATATGTGCAATGAGCTCCCAGAGAGCTCCGGTTTCCTAGTGAATCCATAGTTGGCTCAGATTTTCTTGAGTTGCCATTGGTTCATATGGATACATTGACCATACTGTATGGATCAAAAATCAGAATTTGAGTTTGTAAAATGGGAAGAACAGACTTCTGGAGACAGAGAAACAAAATGTAAATTTGTGATGGTCTTTTTCAAATGTTCCAACAGCCACGGTTATTGACGCCATGAGGATAGGCACAATTGATCATAAGAGAGAACATCTTTGCTTTTAGAAGCAGATTTTCCAAAGCCATGGAGGATCGCTGCAGAGAGAAGACCCTGATAACTCACAATAACTTGTGTTTTCTGAACCAAAAATTAGGTTTTGGGAATAATCAACTATAACAGGGACTGATAATCTGAAATGAAATTAAAAGCGCTGCATCGGAAAGGCAAAGATGGATGACAGCCATAGCAATCCTGGACATCCTGGATTTGGGCTCGGAACAGCTCAACTGGTAAACAATGCCGACTAACTAGGCCAGTGCTGTTGTTTTGGGTTTTTTTTGTTTTTTCAAAAGTCATAATTTTTGGCATCACCTCTGAAGTCATGAGAAGGGAGGAGAATTTAGCAGTCAGAAGAACTGTACTTATATTTTGAGTGTCCTGGGTAAAAGTCAATTTGCAGCCCGTTTGCCAGCATTTAAAAAAAGCTCACGCGGTAATTAGGTAAGCTAGAGCACCTTCTATATTGGTTAAGAAAGCCAGTCTTGAGAATAGATTCTTAGTCAAAACTCAATAGCAAGACTTACTATTTTTTTCCCCAAGATGAATACCTAGTACCTTCCAATTCTATTGAGTAAAAAAAAAAAAAAAAAAAAAAAACACCCAAAAAACCCTAAAATGAAAAAGCCCTTTCCAAGCATGTCAGCTAACATCTGATCCATTTCACATAGTCGAGTGTGTAATGCATCCTATGAAAGTATGTCTCACTTGACTTCTTTCACTTTATTTTAACATCATCCCTGAAGTCCCTTTTTCGTACATAACTCCAATAACAAGCCCCCAAAAGGCAATGTAACAACCTTATCTCTACTGGTGTCTAGTTGGCACCAATCCGCCCTGACCTTAGACACAAGCCATTGTTAAGGGTATAACGCATTTACATATTTTGCAATAAAACATCAGTTATTTGCATTACTGTGTCAAGTTTTATTTGATTCTTTCACCTAAAAATGACTCATTTTCCTTTCTTGTATTTTAAAAACCAACTACTCTAAGCTTGTTTGAGAATAATCAAAAATTGCCCATTTAGCTAGAAGTCATTTTCTTTTCAAAAGGCAAATGTTATTTAATCTTTCAGCTGTTCATTGTGCCATCATAAATACTTTCTTTTCAGCACAGTTGTGGGGACTGAAATGAGCCCGCTAATTGCCTCCCATTCCGACTGACATGTGGTGGTTTAGTGGAAAGAGAACACAGCGGGGAGAAGGAAATAGAAGGCTGAGAAAATGAGAGCTAATTATTTTCACTGCCTCATGTCAGGCTCTGTGTCAGCCTTGTTTTTACAAACTGGAAGGTTGAGCACTAAATAAAACAAACCGGCGTCATGTTTTTATATACTGGCAGTGTCATGGAAGCAGCTGCACATCTCAAAGACAATATAATGCCTGCGTTCGCATGGACACCATCTGACAGACACTGTGAGCCACGGCTAATGAGGACATCACAGTGGTGCCAAGTGAAAGGTGCTGAATTATGTATGATTCTTCATCAGTGCAGCGATAGTCCTGTACATCATTATGAGACATTGTTTTGCTGAAGAGATTAAAACATTCTTCGTTCCAGACCCCGCAACCTATACGCGCTGAAAGAGGTTATTAATGGAATTTTTAGGGAGAGCTTCTTGTGGGTTTCTTTTGGGGCTGGAAAACAAATCTCGTGGGACAGAGCCGCCAGGGGTCATGACACCGGACAGATAAAGAAGGGAAGCAAATTAACCGTACTTGCATTATCTTCTTTTTAAAGGCAGCATAATAAAATCGAGAGTAGCGGGGCTATCCATAATGATAAATAACCCAGGTGCTCTCACGGGATGTTCCACTCTCCTGCCTTTCAAACAGCAGGTTTCCGCAGCTGAGCTACATAATAGCGACGCGTGTGAAGGAGCCTTCGGTGGCCTAAATCATCAACATCTTACTACTTTTAATACCAGCATGACCAGCAGTCGTACCGCATTTTTATTTCATCTTACGGTACTTCTCACATTTTCCGACAGTCACCTGCTAGGAAACGGTTTCCCTTTCTCCCCTCTTGAATCTTAAAAAGTTTATTCCGACCTCTGTTTTATATTTATAAAATGTTTCCTCCGTACAGGCCTTTCTAAGGTGGAGGGGCCTCTGCTCGAATCCTGAGCCATCTCTGATGATTCGTTTTTTTCTCCATCCGTGGAGGGGGGAGGAGGGGAGAGTGGGGGGGAAAGACCTAGATGGGATTTTAAAACTCAATGTCTTTACCATTAGACTAGGCATGCCCAGGACCTAAATTCCGGCCCCGGTGCAGCTAAGTGACCTTGCCGCCAATCTCTGCATTTTTCTGAGCCTCAGTCTACTCATCTGTAAAATGGAGATAGGGCTATCTACGACAGGGTAAGGCTGGAAGGATTAAGGAACAGGGACAAATCTCAAAACCACCATGCCAAGTGAAAGAAGCCATACAAATACAAGGGCTTACCGTAAAGTTCCAACTTGGTCAGCTTCTAGAGCAGGCAAAATGAGTCTATGGTGATAGAAATGGGAAGAGTGGGCACCTCCACTTGTGTGGGGAGCCTCTGCTAGGAAGGGACATCGGGAGACTTTGTAGGGCAGTGGGAATATCTAGTTCATTTGGGTGGGTACGCTGGTGCATACAGTTGTCAAAATTCATTGATTGGTGCACTTAAAAATCTGTGCATTTTATTGTTTGCAAAGTATACACTACCTCAATAAAAAAATACATCAGAATTTTCTTTGTCTGCAATCTTCAGGTAGAAGTGATACGTAGGAGCCTGAAAGCCTAATGTGAGGTCTGTTTCCCTCTGAAATGCCCTGAATAATCTTGGCCCTAGATTGTTTAAGATTTATCTATAGCGTTCATATTTGTAAGAGAGAGTGAGCTATCGATTGATATTGTCTCTGAACTGTCCAGAACTTGAAACAATATTTAAAGTTAGTTTCTGTGCTATCTTCAACCCCTCTTTCTATTTGTAAAATTTACCTCTATATGGATCATTTCTTTGTACTCCCTCCCTTTTTTTTTTTTTTTTTTCCCGTGGGAGGGAGAAGGGATGTCTATGTTTGGCATCACTTGTACTGGCTTGGAACTCCAAAGAATTTTAAACAGCTCGCAAAGAATGTAATAGTGATTTCTCACAAAGAGATACTTAATCTAGCATTAACTGAGTGTTGTTTAGGATTTTATCTTCCCAGTGTTAAGAGTTTCTGTTTTACTTGGCCAGTAATCTTAATTCAGAAAATTTTTTAACATAATTGGCAATGCAGAAGTGGTGCAAATGGAATGCTTTCTCCTCCTCCATTAACCACACTTGCTTCTAAAATTATCCAGGTATTTCAGAGGCTGCCCAGATAAATAGTACATATCCTAGGCACCCAACAGCACTGTCATTCTTTTCATCAGTTTTAAATGCAAAAGCTCCCCTCTTCCCAGCACAATTCCATTCATTTCTTGTAGGTCTGCACTGAATGGCAGACGAGCCAGTTAGTGGAAAGGTTTGGATGGCCATTTTTCGCTGTTCAAAGCAAAGAACATCCAAGGGCTCAGCTCTGTTCCTGCCCCAGCACCTTTTTCCTACTGATGAGTAGTAGCAGTTCCCTCGAGATGTGCCTCAAGGTACAAATTTGAATAGCGAGAATGTTCTCTTGGGTGGGAATCTAGCTGTGAAATAAAAATCCACAGTAGTCGCACCTGTCCCCACGATGCGCTCATGCATCGAGGTGGGAGTGGGTTGTTTCTGGTTTGGAGAGTGGAAGTCATGCCTAGCCACACAGCCTAAGCCAGGGCTGGAGGAGTGTTGGTGATTCCAAATACTGGCCAGATAAATCAAGGAAAGGAGCAAGCAGATGGGGGAATGGCAGCATCTGTACTTTGAACAAGGATCTTTGTCAATAAGGGAGGGAAAATGGGCCATGTTGGACTTATTAGAGGCTCGGTATTTCGGTCTCTGCCATGGACACTTACAAAGGAATTCACCAAGATAATCTGGAATGTTTGTTGACTCTGGAAAAATGGAACTCGTCTGTACCGTGATTCTTTCTTCTGCTAACCCGTAACAAGGGAAAGTTCGGGGTTCAGAAAAGACTGAGGGTTTGGAAACCTGCTCGTTACAGCAGCAAGAGACCACGTAGGATCAAGTCTGAACTCCAGGGCTTGCTGCCTATGTGATCTTGCTCGAATTACCTTCTCTCTCTACGGTTCAGGTTCCTCGAGGAGACAGGGCTCTCGGGCTGTCAACCACATCTCATAGCCATTGTCCTCCAGACAGCTGCTGGTTCCGCCCGGTAGGGCTGCATCAGGATCTGTGGAGGCAGAAAAGGGCAGAACTGGTATTCCATAACCCATCTGTGTCACAAGATACAAGTTTCTTCCCTCTTCTATTTATTTCATAGGACAGCTCTTTGTTATGTTGCCGCTGGCCACACCTTCTCCCTTTTTGCAACCCTGGTAATTCCCTGGCACCAGACTTCTTCAGTACCCTCTGGATATCCCCAAATTCCTGCCCCAGTAAGATGCTCTGACCCAGCCTGCATGCTCTGGCCGGATCCCTTTTCCAAACACGCTCTACCATCCTGCCTGTCAAAGCGCACTCAACTCCTGGCCCAGTCCCAATCTTAGACGGTTGCTGGACGGTGGGCTGGCTAGTCTGATAAACGACATCGGAGCTGGGTCGGGGACTAATATTGGTAACAAGAATGATTATTGCTCCTTTCCGAGCTCCTCATTTGGCTCTAGCACTGTGCTGAGTACTTTATTTACATTACCTCACTTTATCCTCACACAACACAACAACCCGCTTGTGTATAAAAAACACTGAGATTCAAACAGGTTGTATATTGGCTAAGGTTGCGAGGTGGGGAGTGACAAAACTGAGATTCCAGTTCAGAGAGTTGGGACTCTCAGCTGTCCTCTTTCACCTCACGCCCTGCTGCTCCCCCAGTAATGGCTTACTGTGGGATCCCTTTCTATATTATTTCTATCTTAACAATTATCATCAACACTTTAAATAGAATTTAATTTAATTTAATTTATTTAAATAGAAAGTCTATTTAAAGTGTTGGCCAATTCCAAAGGCCATTTCAGACTGCCAAGGGTGAAATGGTTTTGGCAAAAGAGTCCGTTGAGGGCCCCATGGGCTCTGAGAATACAGAGTTGTCTGCTTTTGATTTCTGCCTGTCAGGATTGAGAGCTGTTCTCAGACGTCCACGGTGACTCTTAAATGTTTCCGATTCCAAAATCAATACCCGCATTTCTGTCACTCACATCAAGCCAAAATCAATAGTTCACCCTGGTAAAAGTGAATGCTTTTTTTTAAATCCGAGCCCACATTCCCACTACCTGGTCCCCACCACTACCAAGAAACGGAAAAGGTAGCAATTTTGCATGTAAGATTGCATATTAGGCTCATAAATATGTGGAATTGTGACTTTTAGTGATGTTACCGATGATTTAATTCACCTTACTGTTACGAAAACCTTTTCAATGATCGACTGGTCAAGAACTCATTACATGGCGTCCTGTGGAATTCAATACCTTGTTTAAATCCTGATAGTTGGGAGCAATGCTCATTGACAACTTAATGACTCAATGTGTAGCAAAAATCCAGGGATACCTGAGGGTAATAAGAAATGGAGCAGAATTTAAAGAATTCCATGACTTTATTTGTGGGTTACTTTTCTTAACTAGGCAATGATGAAATCCTAGATGCCCTGAAAAAAAAAAAACAAAAAAAACTAGCAATTATGTGAGAGTACTGACAGATGAAGTTAATAATTTAGGTGAACACTGCATATTCTTTTCCTTTCCCACCTAGCTTTGTAATTTAATGAAATGGATAATGCTCCCCCCCCCCCCTTGGCTTATAGTGCCTTTGAGTATCATTTTATTGCTTCGGCACTCTTTTATGGTTCAGGTAAAAAGCCTTTCTTTCAGATAAGGGAAAACATTTGAAAAGTAAAAGGTCCGTCGCCCTGTTACAGGGATCCTTGTTTTTCCAAGTTGGACTCTGGGGACCAGGGAAGCAGTTGCCGCAGGGGAGGACCTGTCCCCGCCACTTGCTTTTTCAGTTGTATTAGCAAAGCCTTCTCTGGTCCTTCTCCCACTTGCCGGTTGCTGATAGCCGGTCCCATTGTGGAGCTCTGAGAACCATCCCGTGAGTACGTCCCGCCACCCACTCCTCCAACTTTGGAGCCAGGCAGCCCTGTGCCATTTTATTATAATCCCACCTCCACCACTTACTGGCCAGGAAGCCAGGAAAGTTCCTTATTTATCTGAGCCTCGTTTTTCCTCCCCTAACGGGAAAGCAAACCTAACTTGCAGGGTTACTGTGGCTATCAAACGAAAGAGCCCCGTGTAAGTGCCCAGCAGCATGCTTGGAGCAGATGAAGCGGTTGACGAATGTGAGTTCCCGCGGGTCAGCCCCTTCTCCACAGAGAGCTGCTCTGAGCACGCGCACCGGAGGGGCTGATGGCGGGCCTGAGGCCAAGGAGAGTTCTCGGGCTGTGACGGAGGAGAGCGGAGCAGAGGGAATCGGGCATTTCCGCACAACCTGGGGTCTTTCACCTGTGATTTGACTCAATTCCAAAACTGGACAGGCAAAAGAAGATACAAGTAAAATTCGCCTTGTCTAAGGCTTTTTATTCTAGCCACTGCTTGGGGAGGCTCTTGCCGTTTCAGAGAAGAGCAATCATGACTCCAAACAGCCCTTATCCTGCCCAGTTATCTCGGGGCCCACGTTGCCCGGGGAGCAGTGGCTCCAAAACAAAGCAACACTGAGAGATTTGTCCGTTCTGAGCGACTCATTTGACTTATGTTGGCCAAGAGCTCGGTTTTCACGTTATTGAATAGCCTTTTTCCTTCACTAATTGGCTCTCCATCTTGTGAATGCGGCTGGGCAAAGAAGGTCACACCCTTCAGGCATGGGCTCTGCTTGGTTGTGCAATTTGTCTCCAAGCTTTCCTAAAACATTGAGCTCCCCCAGCCTTCTGTGGAAGCCAACAGGTTTTTCAATAGCCTCTTTGTTAGTGTTTTTCCGTAATAATTTTGTCTGAGCTTGCTCAGGAGACATTCCAGGTCTACTCCTATGAGAGCATTTTCTAGTTTCAGCATGCAGGGTGCTCGGTACATTATCCTTAACCTCTCAGAATCCTTCATTCTTCAAATAACACAAGCAAAGGTGAATTTATGGTCCAGGGGTCAAGTTTGGTGCAAAGACATGGCTTATTTTCCTTTTAATTGCACACACAGTGTTTGTCCCCCCCACGTTTTTATTATTCATACAGCAAAGAAAAAATATTTATAGGGAACCCTCCTGTACCCACCTCCTAGATTCAGCCATTAACATTTTATTCTACTTGCCTTATTGCATATCTGTCCATCTATCACTCTAGCCGTGTATCAATCCTTATTTTTTGATGCATTTCGGAGTAATCTGCAGACATCAGTACACTTCCTCCTAAACACCTCAGAATGCTAGAGTTCAAAAAGAAGTACATGCATCTTAAGTATACATTCGCTGAGTTTTGACAAGTGCGTATGCCTCTGTAACCCAAACCCCTATAAACATAGTAGCACCCCCAGAAAGTCTCGCCATGTCCCTTCCCAGTCAATCCCCATCTGCAGAAGCAACCCCTTAATGTTTTCCGCCATAGATTGGTTTTATCTGTTCTAGAATGTTATCTAAATGGAAACCTTAGTATGTTCTTTTTTTGTATGAGACTTCTTTCACTCACTATTATGTTTCTGAGACTTACCCATGTTGTTGCATGCATCAGTGATTTGTTCCTTTGTATTGCTGAGTAACATTCCATTTTACAGATATATCATGGTTCATCCATTCTCCTAAGGATGAACACTTGGCCTATTTCAACACTTTGTTGGGCCCGGGTCGGGGGCAAGGGGTTGGCTATTATGATAAAGCTGCTCAGAACAATACTGTCCAAGTCTTTTTTCATTCCTCTTGGATAAATACCTAGGACTTGAATTTATGGGTCATCGAATAGAGGTTACATTTATACATACAGATATATGTTTATAGTAAATTGCCAAAACTCTCCCCAAAGTGACTGTACCATTTACACTTCTACCAGCAATCCAGTAGCTCCAAATCCTGGCCAACATTTGATGTTATCAATCTTAGCCATTTGGTGGGCATATAGTGGTATCTCATTGTGGTGACATTTTTATTCACATTCCCCTAATGATGTAGGGTACTTTTTCATTACAGAGTGGTTTTACTGAAAATTTAATTGACATTATTTAAAAAAATCTAGAGGTTTCACATAAAAACCCAGATATCCAGCTTTTCATGAAACCTCAAAGGACCTAGCAAGATTGAGCTCATATTCCCACATGGGGACAATCAACAGAAGCTGAGTGGTGGCTGTCCCTTTAGGGCAGATGCCCTTTAGACCCCCAGAGTCCTAACCCTTCCATAACTCCCCAACACATGGGCCAGTTCTCAGTCACCATCTATCACGTTTGCAGTCTTCCTTCCTGTTAAGAGGAAAGTGAACTATTTCTTGAGCCCATAGTATCATCAATACTGGAAAAGTGAAAGTTAGATCAAGTTAGAGCCTTATATTTCAAAATGGGAAGTCCACATTTCTTTGTGTGAATGAAAAAATATTCCGACAATGTTTAATATGTAAATTAAATGGGTCTACTTTGAAAAATTACAATTTAGGGCTTTATAATGAAACTGCCTGGCTTTACTCATTTTTATTCTCCGCCTGGCTCCTTTAGGATTTTGAGTTTGTAACTCTCATTATAGAATATTTACATTGATGAATTATGTCTCAAGACTGCACTAACTGGGGGTTATTTAGATATATAAAGAGATTTAATTTCATGTCCTTTTTTCGAAAAAGGAAAAAAAATACTTCAGTAATATTTCATTCAGAAAACTTCACGTGTTATAAAACATTGAGACTAAAACAAATGGTTTCACTTTCTGAAATTTCTATAATTTTGCTTTTAATTCCAGGATTGTAAGTGGAAAATGTATATGGAGATGGATGGGGATGAAATTGCAATAACCTACATCAAAGATGTGACATTCAACACTAACCTACCCGATGCAGAGATTTTAAAGATGACAAAGGTAGGGTTCTATTTACGGCTTAAAAGCTTTTTTGAATTCACAGATATCAAACAAAGACATTAAAATCCCCCAGCAGTGTGCTTTTGTGCTTGTCAATGTTCACATCAGCTCGGCCTCAAGCTGGCTGTTGAAAGGCACATTTTATTTAGCAGATTGAGATCATAATAGTTTTTTGTTAAAATTCCACTTATGCCGTGTGAACTAAAAAGTACTACAAAAAAAGTGTCCTTTAACTTTTTTTTTTTAATTTCTTCTTTATTTCTTTACACTTACTCCATCACTTACTGAAGGAAAGAAAATGGCATTGTGAAAATATTTACCTCAACTTTGGGGTCATTTTAAACTTGGAAACACTTGGAAGGAGGAAGGCTTTCTTGGTTGTCTTCAATTTCTTGAAGGACGTTGGGGAGCTTAGTCATGATGCACGTGTTGACGTCTTCTTGGCTGCCTCGAGTTCACACCTCTGGCCCGAGACTACCTCACTACTTTAGGGTCAGTGGTAGAAGTACATCCATTAAAACACAGAAGACAGACTCACAGAAATGCTTAGCTTCTCCTCAAAATGGGAAAAAAAATTCAGTTCTGTCCCAATAATACTGAAAAAACACAGATGAGGCTTCAATAGTAGAAGGTCAACAACTCAGGCAAATAACCATGATATCCATTGGACAGTCACTCAAAACTTCACATAAGCTGTTCTTGAGTATACTATGAATGGTGTATTTGGTTTCAGTGAAGAAAATGGGGTTTGTAGCAAAGAAGAACCTGGGTACAAACACAAGTGGGGAAGTGAAGAGTCTTCAAACCCACAGCATTAGACTTGCAAATGTGTTCCTTCCTAGGCATAAGATTGCTAAGCATCCAAGTCCTTTTAATTTACAAGTGTATTCATCAAGTCGACTGATTTGATATTCATTGTTGGAATCTTCTGAGTAACTGGGAGTTATTTCAGTGGCGTTATTTATCTGTAAAGGTTATGCTCTGGTTTCAACATTCCCTGATTTTGTTGGGACATATTATAATGTCTTGAAGACTGGACAGATGCTTGCTCTGTCCCCCCAACCTGTGCCATTTAAAGCAAGATCCTAGTCCTTGCCTGCTAACAGAAAGAATCTGCTCACAGCAAAAATGACAGGGTAGAGTCGTAAACCCAAATACAGGTGTTTCTGGTATAATGCCACATATGCACTCCTAAAGAAATACATCTTCTGCAACATAACACACCAGCATTAACTGGGGTTGTAGGAAAAATAGGATTGGGGCAGACCATTCAAAATCTGTAGAACTTTTTAACATCAACAGCATCATAACAATCCTCATTTAAAAAAGAAAAGAAAAAAAAAAGAGCCCAGTTAAATCTCTACCACATGTGCTTTGTACCCATCTCAAGCGCAGTCGGTCATTTGTAACCTTAAAGCTAGAATGAAGGGGTGGAGGGTGGTTAAGAGAGCGGAGATTCACTTATAATAAAGACCATTTTCATCAAAACTAAAATAGGATCGAAGGTGTCAGGGTGAAAAGTTTCCTTCTAAGTTCTTTGGCTGCTCTGCTAATTAAAATGATGTTAAGATAGGTTAACAGGAGAAGAATTTAATTTTGCACATACAGGAGCCCCAAAGATAGGAGACTCAAGGGCAGTTCAGGCAGTTGAGGCTCATGTGCCATCCTGAGCTGAGGAATGAGCCAGGGGCCCGGGGCTTCAAAGAGGAGGAAGGCAATTTACAGGAAGATAAGAAGAGCAGATGTTTGATAATTAGAAGCTTGCCGTGCCACGCAGATAGGTCTTTCAGATAAAAAGTTATCTCTGATAATAGCTCTCTTTCTGGGCTAGACCCCCTATCTAAATTCTTTTAGGCAGTTACAGGAGAGGTAAAAGTTTTTCTTGAGTCTGCTGGGTTTTGATGGCCTTCAGCTAAAAATACAATACATATGCCAAAGCGACATGTTTTGGGGTGACATTCTTCTCCCCTTGAAAGGCACAGGCTTCTTCATTAATCCTTTGTTTTAATACAGTGGGGAAATGTCGCCACAGTTTCATCTGCACACACAGCCTGACAGCTGGATAGCCAGAAACAGGGAAAAGCAGTGGCGTTGTTGAAGCCCCTAGCTCAGCTACTGCTTGCACTCAAGGAAGGCACATCGGGGTCTAAATTGTTAAGGCTTTCTCTTAAACATGAGAAAGCTTTCTACAGATACTGTAAAATATTAGCATGAATAATAACCTAATGATAGCATTGAGTAGTATATCAGAGAAGATTGTGGGCCTAAGACTAGCTGTTTATAATTATAGAAAAAGAGGTCTTATGAATACCAACATCCAAAACATTAGCATGTTGTGAGTCATCACATGCAAACCAACAACAGGACTTTCATGATAATCTGCCATTATGCCCTATTTGCCAATTGCATATGGCGTGACTGGCCTCAAAGATACATGCTGTAGTGGGGCAGGCTCTACACCATCCTAACTCTTGTTTTTCAGCCCCCGTTTGTAATGGAGAAGTGGACTGTAGGAATAATGGAAAATCAGACTGTGGAATGCACTGTCACCTATGAGGTAAGCTTGGTGTTGGGGAGGGGCGGGGCGCTGGGGGCTTTACCATCAGTTTCTCAGTGGGAATTTATTTGTTCCCTCGCAGGGCTTAAAATTGGAAGAGAAACTATTTAAGCAACATGAATATGGGAAGATTAACATAATTACTCTAACAAAATGTTGGTAGGGAAAGAGAACAGGATATTCTCACCCAGATGAAGATTGAGGTAGTAATTCATCCATTCGTCAGTTAATGACTGAACATCTTCCACGTGCGATAGCACGTGTTAGGTACTGGGGGAGACCAAACAGTGACCAAAACAGAGTTTTGCCTTCTTGGTGCTTAGTTTAGGGGTGAGGTAGATCAATGATTCTTCACAAGGACGGAGCACAACTTCCACCATCACCTGGCAGGCAGGGAGGTCTACCATCAAAACCAAATTCTATAGATTTTATATATAGAAAAATAAAAAAACTGACACTTGAAGAAAATATGCTATTAAAATTAAAATTTGGGGCACCTGGGTGGCTCAGCCGTTAGGTGTCTACCTTTGGCTCAGGTCATGGGCCCTGGGATCAAGCCCCGCATCGGGCTCCCTGCTCGGCGGGAGGCCTGCTTCTCCCTCTCACAATCCCCCTACTTGTGTTCCCTCGCTCTCTGTCAAATAAATAAATAAAATCTTAAAAAATTTTAAACTAAAATTCATACGTTTAGGAAATACCTACTGACAGTTACCGTTCTATGATTAGGATAGACTAAACCTATACTCTCTCTTGAGGTTTATATTCCACTGGGAGAAGACTGATAATAAATAGGTAACAAACAAGTAGAGAAAGAAAAGTGGTAACCAGAAAATAGTGAGACTTGGGACATGAGACTGGGTGGTTAGGGAAGGCCTTTCCTCTGAGGAGGAGGAGGCAGCAAGAAAAGGTGGCAGAGGAAGGCCAGCCCAAGCTCCTGAGGCACAGAGGACAATGACAAGGGGGTAGGCAGGCCGAATCACAGAGCTTCATGGGGTCACAGTGAGGAGTTTGGATTTACTAAAAATACACAGGGGTGTTTTAAGCAGTCTACTGCTTAAAGTAACGTGATTACGTTTTTAAAATCAGCCGTATCTTCATGGCTGGTGGGACACGCACCCCATAAGGTAGAAACCCTGCAGAAACAGGGTGGAGGGGAAGAAGCAAGGCACAGAGTCTTGTCACATGTGGAGATATTAGCATGCATCTGCCATCCAAAGGACACGCATTTCATTCATTCCCTCAGTTACTCATTCAGGAAACATTTAGTAAGGGTTCACCATGACCTAGGCCCTATAACAGAAGCTTGCACCTGTTTTCTCTCATTAACCTTGCATCAGTACGGAAAGATACGGAGCTTCATTTGGCAGTTAGGGAAAACCAGCGCAGAGAGATGGAAGGAGTCCTGAGGTTTGGGTTAGTAGGTGACAATCAGTGGAGTCACACGCGGGTTCTCTGTGCATCCAGTGCCCGCTCTTCCTCAGTTGTCCTACTCGGTCCCTTCCCAGCAGTAGGATGAAGGAAATCGGGCTCAGATTGGACTCCGCGCACTGCTGCGTTGTGACGGTCTTCTGAGTCGCCAGATTAGCTGATTCGGCATTAGAAATCCAAAGCCGGGCCACTCCACTTGTCCAGGGTGACCTGATGCTGGGAGCTGATGAGCATTACAGCAGTTACTTATCCTCGCCAGGCGGCCAGCACCGCTTATCAGGGAGAAGGTGCCCGAGAAACAGCATTAATTGTCCAAGTGTTGCCTGTAGGACACAAAACTTAATGAGAGCCGCTGACTAGACTATTCTGGAAGCAGTTGACCAGTTGACCAGTCCCCACTGTGCAGGATAAGCCTTCTTTTTAGTAACTGGACAGTTCTAACAGCCAGATTTCATCTCTGCCTGCCTTAGTTGTAGAGACACACCACACTTCTTTTCTTCTCTTTCTTTTTCTTCCTTCTTCCTTCTTCCTTTCCTCCTCCTCCTCCTCTCCACCTCTCCTCCTCCTGGTCTGTGATGATGTGCTACTTGTGTTTGTAATGAGTGAGTTTGTAAAACTCAGAGTTTTTTAAATATATTTTCATAACCATAATGAAGCCTGAGAGGCTCTCAAACCTGATTCAGGACACCTGGTGATGAAGGGTTTCAGGACGAGAAGGTGGTAGGTCTTGGATCTGGTGTCCTCTCCTTTTTCTAGGCAGTATTCTTAACTCCCTATCCTGCCTCACTTTTGCACCTGTTACTGTGCACCCTCCGTGGGGATAATTAGCCCATCACGCTGCCCACTGTCGCCCAGTTACCCGGATGATCCGAGGCAGTCGTGGGCAAAATAGTGGTCAGATGTTTATGTGTTCAAATCTGTCTTCAAGTACCTTAAACAGAAAAAATAGTTTTTCGTTTCTTGGTAAACAGAAAGGTAGGTTGAGATTTGCCAAATAGAATACATTCTGAGGGAAGACAACCACGTTTTGAACTACTATATAATCCACTAAGGAATAAAGTGGTTAAAACTTTCATTTTAATCAAAGTACTATATTTAGGCAAACTACAAATACGTCACCTAAGGCGTTATGATAATAGTGTTCTAAGGAGTGAACTCAAGTGACATGATAACCTGATTTTCTTTTCTTCCTATAAAATAAACATGAGCATTTGGTCATTGAGTTTCTCTCTCTCTTTTTTTTTTTTTCACAGAATGATGTTCGAGCTCCAAAGAGCACTAAGCACGTCCACTCAATTCAGTGGAGTAGAACGAAACCTCAGGATGAAGTGAAAGCTGTCCAACTGGCCATTCAGACATTACTCCCCAACTCAGAGGGCAACTCTAGAAGCAGGTCTGACTCAAGTAAGTTAGATGTGTGCTAGACTCCAAAAACTTGAATATCAAATTCTCATACCCGGGATAAGTGCCAGTCTGTGAATAGACATAGATTTCTAACATAAGACTTCCTTCTTCTATTTTTAGAATACTGGTTGTATAAACAGACTATATGGACTGTAGTATTTATGGCCTTGTAAGTGAGCATATCACAATAAATTTCAGTATTCAGATAAAAGATGAAAATTAATGATTATGTTATATTGGTAAATAAGAATATATATGTATATTTAGACACATACATATTTAGTTTGCAAAATTGTAGACAGTGGTATGAATCTTGTGGGTCCGGCAAACATTCCTATGAAGCCAGTGGTGTCACTGGGGCAATTTCTTGAGTCCTGAATGGCACAGATCCGTCAGAGCGGAAGAATGATGAGTAAAGGGAGGGAGGAAGGAAGGGGAGGAGGAGAAGGGAGAAAAAAAGATAAGGAAGGATAGAGAAAGAGAAAATATGAAATGCATATGATGGAGCGTGGTGACAGTAATTACAGATGCTATACTGACACACATAGAAGTTACATAGGGGAAGGCCAGCTGACTTGCTGTTAAATTGGTCATTACTTGGTAGATTCAGGGGAAAGGTCCTGAACTTCACCTTTGCAGGTCCAGAAACTCAGTACAACCCAGAGATAGGCTCCGAGGGACTACAACGAGCTGACAGATGCGTGAGAGTTGGAGGCATAAACCCCCACGCAATTTACTCTTTACCAAGAGAAATACACCTGCCAAACAAACCAGAAGTACGTGTTTTCTGATCAGTGCGTTATTTTTCCCAATAAGAAAATGCACCCGAAAAGCCACAGCGGAAGGTTCTTTGGCGGCATGGAAACAAAGCACCCCTACGGCTAGTGCCACTGAGTTACGAGAACCTAGCTAATGCGTCCTCTACTGTAGGACTGGCTTGCAACCACACCGGGCCCTCTTCTATGACCACCAGCCGGGGGGCCCAGAAGTCTGGACGGTACTCAAAACCCGCCAACAAATTTCTGACAGCATGCTGGACATGCCTGCTTTTGTCGACACGGTTGATTTTAGTTCTTTTCTTTCACAATGAGTCGTGAGAAGACATTCTGGCCACCATGGAGTTTTTACCAAGTTTACCAAAGTTTACCAAGTTTACCAATGTTTACCAAGTTTACCAAAAACTGGAGTTTTTACCAAGCCTTCTCAGCCACAAAACACATTTTCACACACCCCGTAAGACATGCTGTTTCTACACATGACTAACCCATATAATAGGTATTGAGTCTCACTAGCACAGAGCACTGCATTCCTAAGTTCTTTTATTTGCTAATTCGACCATCTTGTCTTGCATGCTTCCTAGCACGCCTTTAAAAGGACTTCTTTTTATAATAACGTGCCCCTCCCAGTGAATTAATATTTATAGGGCACATTTTACTTCCGTAGGGCTTTATTAGCCATGATCCTATTGGATCCCTACAACACTCTTGTGAAATCTGTGGGGGTCTTCTCTCTCCACCTCTGCTGTATTTTTCTCTTTCACTAGAAGCTGGTTTTCTGTTTCCCAACCCACATGACACGAAGTAGGTGCCCTCTGCCTCTAAGTTCAGAGTTCGAATCCCACCACTTTGAGAATCACCAAATACTTTATCAGTCCCAGTTCCAGATTCCCCGGAGTAAGACTTGTTTGTGCTGTTTTTGTCCAAGCATTCTCCTCTGGACCAACTTACGGTCAGCAGGAGGAGGTGCTGGTAGGTGGCGGTACCCCGGGCCGGGGGGCGGGGTGGGGAGGAGAGGGCAGGTGGTACACTGAACTGTCACCATGTGGGTGGAGACAGGAGGGACATTCCCCAAAGAGGACAATGGGCAGAGGTCTAACAAGCGTCCTGTACCTCTCTGCAATCTAAATCTTTTGGGAGAAAGCAAATTATTTCTCTAAGAGGTTACGAATGGTCAATAGCCTTCAATCTCCCGGTAGAATGCCTTTGGATCAACCTTTCCCTCTGATTATGATTAATAGGAGAGGTTGCAGGATAAAAGGAGGGAGTGATCTCCTTTTGGCTTACTACCCCAGTTTTAGCTAATTTGCCTCCCTTCCTTCTTCCTTATATTTCTTTTTCCCTTTTGACGTGCAAACTCAAAGGACACCACCTGGATCAGTTATTTTTTTAGCAGCAAGTTAACAGAAAATCCAACTTCCATTGGCTTCCTCCCAAGTGGACCAAAGTATAGTCCCAGGAACACCAGCCTCAGGATCAATAGGAACTTGTTAGAAATGCAAATTCTCAAGCTCAACCCCAGACCCAATGAGTCAGAAACTGGTGGTAGGGACCAGCCATGTAGGCATTCTGAAGTTCTGAAACCACGGGTTTTAACTCTAATAAAATGTGCTATCTTCTATAGAAGAAGTCCAGAAGAAGGCTGGGCTCAGGTGCAGTAAGAGCGGCTGGTTCGCCCACGTTAAGGACGAGGAACAAACCTTTCCTTCTTTCCACTCTGCCCTCCTCCGTCTGTCGCCTTTGCCTGTGGCCTCGCTCCTCCGTGTTTGTAGCCATCGTGTAAAGATATGGCAATGGGCAGAGGACACAAGGGGCCGATGCCTTTCCCGCTCTCACATTGAGGGGTGAGAAAGACTTGCCTACACATCCCAGCAGATGATCCCTCGGATTGCTTTGGCCAGAAACTGTGCAATGTGTCCACTCCTCCCCATGACATCACTGCATCCAGCTCAGGCCAATCAAAGTCTGCCACTAGAGCCAGAATGTGGTCGGCCAGTGCACGTGGCCCGATGAGGGGGTTGAACACAGAACAAAATCAGGGCTCTGTTAGAAGCTACGATTTCAGAGGAGTCAAGGGGAAGGCAAGAAGGCCCTGTGGTTAGGTGAAGCTGTGAGGAGTGTCTGGACACAGGAGGTCGCCTGTATCGGGACGAGTCACTCACCTCAGAGGTGTGGTCACCTGTACAGGGCAGTGAGGGGGGCTGCTTGCTGAAGAAAGAAGCAGAAACACTCTGTTCCTCTCCAGAAGCTCCACGTGACAAGCATGGCGAGCGTCGCTCAGGGAAGACCGGGAGGGAACTCACGATGTGGGCAAGACGACTCAGGCCCTAGGGAAGGCAAAAAAGATCCAAGATGTAACTTGCTTATTCAGGGAAATAGAGCTTACTAAATGGTTTGTGTTTATTGACCATTTTCTTTTACCGTTCCTTCCTGTTTGCCATGAAGCTTCATTTTTCATGGGAAAAAAAAATTTTTTTTTTTCTTATTTCTGAACCTCAGACTCTCTCCTCTGGAGACGTGAGCTGTCTTTCTTCCAGACAATTCCCCTTGTCTCAACCACTGGAACCCAATTTCTTTTATCTGCATTTAGGGTTCTTGAGGATTTATAAAAGTGCCCGCTGGCAAAAAACTTTTCATTTACTGAACATGCCCCTGCCATCCAAACACATGCAAATCGCAATTTCTAGAAGTGATGACATGGCTAAGTGGGAAGAAGATGGGATTTAAATGCAGAAGGACCTGGAATTATTAGCTGAGTGACCTGGGGCAAGTTACCAGACTTCCCAAGCTTCAGTCCCCTGGTTTACAGAGTAAGATTATTTGTACTTACCCTCAGACCGTGGAGAGGAGTGAATGAGATCATGTAAGTAAAGCCTCTAGAACAAGGGCAAGCATATAGCACATACTCATTTAGTGCAAATGCCCTTATTTTTTAAGAAGTATTTATAATAATAAAGGAAATGTCCTTATACCTAGCCTAGAATTTCTATGAATGGTAAAGCTGGGAGCATCGAAAGGAGGCCTGAATTATCTTGAGACAGGATTATGAATTAGGCATGCAGCTTTGCTGTGGCTTAAAAGATGCTCATTTCCATTTCCTCTGCAGGTGCAGATCGCCAGTGGCTGGATACTCTGAGGTTGCGACAGATGGCATCCAATACTTCCTTACAGCGTTCCCAGAGCAATCCCATTCTGGGGTCACAATTCTTCCCTTATTTCAATGACCAGGATTCCTATGCTGCTGCTGTAAGGCGGACCCAGGTGCCCATTAAGTATCAACAGATCACACCCATAAACCAATCCAGAAGCTCCTCTCCGACTCAGTATGGACTGACCAAAAACTTCTCTTCTCTACATCTCAACTCCAGGGACAGTGGCTTTTCCAGTCTTCCAACTGACAGCTCTTTAGAGAGGGGTCGATACTCAGGTAGAAGCAAGAACAAATACGATCGTGGGAGCGTATCACTCAATTCTTCTCCTAGGGGAAGGTACAGTGGGAAGAGTCAGCATTCCACACCTTCGCGAGAAAGATATTCTGGAAAATTCTACAGGGTTTCTCAGTCGGCGCTCAATACTCAGCAGTCACCTGACTTCAAGAGAAGCCCAAATGATTGCCATCGACCCAGGACCATACCCGGGATGCCTTTACACCCTGAGACTGACTCAAGAGCCAGTGAAGAGGAGAGCAAAGTCAGCGAGGGAGGATGGACAAAGGTGGAATACCGGAAGAAACCTCACAGGCCCTCTCCTGCCAAGACTAACAGGGAAAGAACCAGAGGAAACTACCGTGGAAGGAGAAACTTTTGATGAATTGAACTAGATGAGTTTTCCTAACTAGGCTCTTTTCTTTTCTTTCTTTCCTTTTTTTATTTTTTTTATTTTTTTTTTTAAAGATGTAATGGATTTTGATAATATGATACCTTCAGACAGAATTAACAAAAAGACAACTTTTCCATTTTGGGATTTAGGAAATGCCTTCTAATTGAGACTACAGCCAAACCAGAGCCAAAATGATGGTTGTTGGTTGCCCAGGGATGATAACCAGACTTAAACATAATGGTACATATCCCCCCACCCCCGAATCAACGTTTTGAGAGGAGGGGATATGCCACCTTATTTCCCTAACCACTGCCATTCTGGTTATCAGGGCCTGGACTAGGGGAATGTTAAGTGGGGGACCTTGTCTTGGGTACAGAATTTATAGGGGACACCAGAAAGCTCAGTAATCAAGATACATAATATTCTAATGCAATATTTAAATAAATGAAAATTAATGCAAAAAATTCTGTGATAAACAAAAATCAAAATTCTCCATAAAGATAGGATCAGTATTACTGATTTTTCCTCTTGTCTAAGGCTCCAGTATGGCTTGGCAAGGCACTGTTACTGATCGTGTCTATTTAAAATTTTGATATTTTGTTCATCATGAATTTTTGCGTTCATTTTTAAAATATTGCATTGAAATATCGTTTATCTTGATTAGTTAGGTGTTGGCGTTCTTGTTTTTCCTGAGGCCTCCTTAAATTTTGTGCCCGAGGCAAGTTCCTCACTTGCCTTACCCTAGTCTTGAAACTGCTGGTTGGTATTTATTTTAGTAAGGTATTTGGGTTTTTATCATGGTCAGAGCTGAAGTGATTTGCCTTGTCATTTTAAAAATGACAAATGGCAATAAAAAAGGTTATTGAACTTAATGTTGATTATGATGCCTATCTCTTTCATTAAGACTCATCAGAAACCAAAGATCTAAAATTGCCTAGGAGATTTGTGGTTACTGCTTTCCCAAAGCTCCCAGGGACTGCTTTTGAATATTATGTTCTACATTTTACCAAAGGAGTAGCAAAGAGGGAAAAACAATAGTCCATAAAGACCTCTCGGAATGTTAGAAATATAAAATCTGAAAGAAAACAGACACAGAGCAGGATAAGAACCTCACAAGCCACAAGCCAAAGAAATTTAAAATTACCAGCATCCTTGTTAGAGCAAGACAGTAAATACCATCTTTGCAGCAAGAAAGCTCTAAGCAGCTGGGGTTGGGGGGAGGTAAATGGTGCAGGGGGGAGGAAACTGCCCGCAGCTTAGGGCAGGAAGTGTGAGATCCAACTTATGAAATTCTTCCTATTTTACAAATCAAAAAGTCAGGAGGTAACAAACTTCTATGGCAAATAAATAAATGTTACTTTCAATATATTCTGAGATTCTGTTCAATATTCACTAACCCTGAATATCAAGTGTCCTTTGCCCTGCACAGGACTCTCAATGCTCTGGAGAAATTTGAATGACACATTGGTAATTTCCATGGGGTTGAGTTCTCTTCAATAGAAACCAGTCATCGAACTTGAGTGTATGTTCCCAGAGCAGCTGTGGAGCTAGGATACGGTGCCTGGGGCCTGGTGGGGAAAACTGTCTTTGGGAAGCATTAAAGTCAAGGTCATAGGAAATGACCTTTATTTACAAGGGAAGTTGTCACCTTAACGTTGCTTCGACGACTCGGTTTTGTAAGTTGTAGTACATGTTTGTCATCTGCATTTTGTAAGCAAAAACTGTGGGGAGTGGTAAAATCAGAGGGTGAGGTGCTCTTTTCCATGATGCATAACCCATGTCTCTAAGGTTATAAGCTCCCCTGTGATCCTTCCTCACAAAGCTTATAGCAACCATAGTCTGTTTTCAATTATTTTCTTCTTGTCCTTTGAGTTTAAATTTAAAGAAAAATGGGCTGATAGCCAACTATGCTATCTTAATAGCGTGCCGTTTCCAAATAGGCAATAAAATATTTTCTGTGATTAGAATTTTTGGGTAAGTGCCTGAACACAGAACGCAGTCTTAACTGAGTCACTCTAAAAGGAACACAAAGTATGGCTTTAATTATTAAACAAAATGGGCATTTTGGAGAATTATTTCAGATTCCAGTGTAAAAAGTGTTATGCAAATGATTGCTTGTTACAGGCTGTTTTCTCCTCTTCTAGCTTTCTTGGGCTGTGGGCTACAGAAGCCAGGCTGGTAGTGAAATTAGTGTAGTAGCTGATCACACAGCGGTTATTCCAACAGCCCACAAACCTGACCACTTCGTAGTATCTACTGGAAAAATACTTGTTAGCATCAATGCTCCCAGTCAAAACCAGAATAAGAACATCAGGAATTGGTTTCTTGGTTGTAAGGGAAAACTAAGAGTTGTTCTTTTTTTTCTTTTCGTAATGATGTTTATTCGCCAAAAGGTGCTTGCCGGGTCGAAAGATGAATATAAGTCAAGAACAGAGCAAGGATTAATAGGATTTTTTTTCCATCCAACTAAATCAGTTGCCAACAATGACAAACCATAGAACTTTGAGGAGACTGAATTAAAAAAAAAAAAAAAAAGGACGGCACCTGGGTGGCTCAGTTGGTTAGGCATCTCTCTTTGGCTCAGGTCATAATCCCAGGATCCTGGGATCAAATCCTGCATCGGGCTCCCTGCTCAGTGGGGAGCCTGCTTTTCCCTCTCCCCCCACCCTCCCCCCACTCATGCTCTCTCCCTCTCAGATAAATAAAATCTTTATAAAATAATTTTAAAAGGATATTTTAAGAGAAAAAATTATAGTAGACACAAATTAAGAAAGTCTGTCTTGAGTTGGGCATCTCTAAATGTGGGAATTTAGTGGTCCTTAAGTAGACTTCTGATGGAATCTGGAACTAGTAAATCTATGTTGGTTGCTACCACAGAGGTAGTTAGTCATTATTCCAGGCATAGCAAGGTATTTTGCTCTTTGCAAAGTCACTGAATTAGCAATTCTATAGAAATAGTCTGAGTCCTTTTTTTTTCTTTAAGTAGGCTCACCGCTATGTGTGGATCCCAAAGTGGGGGGCGGGTGGTGGTGAAGCTTGAACTCATGACCCTGAGATCAAGACCTGAGCTGAGATCAAGAGTCAGATGCTTAACCAACTGAGCCACCCAGGAACCCCCTCTACAGAAATAAGTCAGAATAATCAAATAATCCCAAATCTGTAAAGGAAAATGGGAGATTATTGAGGACTACTTTAGAAATAAATATAAACTAGCAGCTGTTTTCAACCAATAATGAATATAGTTCATAAAAATAATAAAAACTGAACTGCAATATTTAAGATTACTCATGGTAAAATTGAGAACAGGAAGATCTGACCTTTCTTAGATTAAGAAAAAAATGGCCACAAAAGAATCCTTGCAGTGGCACAGAATTGGTAAAATTTGGCAGGAACAAAACAACCTTTGATATATAAATCTTCAATGTAAAACTTAAATTGAAAAGAACCAGTGAATTTTTTTAATTTAATTTAATTTTTTAAATTGAATTTAATTTTTCCCCCCATGGGGGGAAAAATCAATACAATAAAAATTTTAATATAAAAAGGAGGAACAATTTTATTATGTTAGATAGAAAAATCAGGAAATTAAATTGACAATGAAATTCACCTCATGAAATTCTTTCTTGAAAAAAAATTTCTCATTAGTTGTATAGTTCTGATAAAAATATTTTATCCATATAGAGTCAAATGTCCTAGAGTTAAAACAGCAAAATCAAAACGTCCAGTAGTTCCAAGTGGCAGAGTCAAAACATCCCGGACATAGCTCCAGGCATTCTGACTTCACGGACACTTTTCCATTTTGGAAGTATCAACTATTTTATAAGTCTTATAAATACATTCTCCATAATTCATCGGTTCACCTCAACAAATTGGTACAGATATGGCATGCTTCTGAAATTGGGCTGTCAGAAACCGCTCAGCTATAGTGGTGCCAACTTGTTCAGGATGGAACCTCATCGAAATTTTAAATTATAGACACTGTCGTTAGGAGGCTTGTAAATCTCTTGCCACCACTGGCTTTGAGAAGCTACGCGTAGGCCAGGCTGCACTGGGGAAGTCAGAACATAAGACTTGGGCCTACCACCCTGTCTTTCTGCTGTTACTGAAACTGGTTTGTAAAACTGCAGAGGTGGAAGAAATGCCAGACCCATGGTGCAACTTGTCAAGGCCTTAGTGTAGCAGGCCCCAGTGGCTTCTCGCTCAACTGCCCTTTCCCTTTGACTACTGAGCTGGCCAAAGAATGCATGGCCGAATCAAGAGGGTCACAGAATGAAGACGACTTGTGACCTCATAGTTCATTCATTCAAAACTAAAATCGAGATTTATCTCCAGAACCAGTGATCCATATCCTCAGCAGTCCCCCTAAAAATGTTTTCCTTCCCATCTACAGGAATCTCACTCAGGCCTCAAGATCCAGGAGACGTCCTGCTTCTCCCTCCACAGTTCCAGTCATTTTCCCCATTCTGTACCCCTCTTGCAGGCCTTTTATCACTCACTCCCTTGCACCATGACTCAACCCTCCAAACCCACTCCCCTGAAGGTCCTCTGTGAGAACAATGCAGTGCTGTCCAAGAATGTGTTGATAGGGAAGCCAACACTAACCTCTGAGATATAATCATTGGAAGGGCCACAAATGGTGCAATACCCCTCAGGCCTGGAAAACATGTTTGCAAATCAGACTGGAAGTACGAAGCAATCCAAAGAGAACATGGAGTCTTTTAGAGGTGGTGGGAGGGTTAGGCGATAGGTGTGGAGACAGCTGGAGGTGGTCAGTCCTGGAAGGCCAGAAGAAGGTGACCCACAAAGGAAAGGTTTAGCCTTACTTACTATCCACGCCAGGCCTTCATGCAGGGTGCAATATATCTGGTGGTTTGTGGAGACCCCTTAAGCAGGACAATATTATCCAGCAGAGCCCCTTCCAAACTGACCTGAGTCTATTCAGTTGGGGAAATCTGAACTTGCCGTGCAGATGGTCACATGGTCTCGCTCCTACTTCCCTCTTCTGCATCACCAATTTCATCTCCCCACAGCCATCAAATACTATGCTATAGCCACACTGAACTGCTCCCCACCTTCCCTCTTATCTTCAAAACGTTTAATCCCTCCATCCGGCTTGCCCGGCACTGTGTGGCAACATCACCCTTTAGCTCTCTGCTAAGACATCACCGCCTCGAGGAAACCTCAGATCCCCAGGTCTGGGTAAGGCCCTTCGTGATGAGAACCTTTTGGTTACTCAACCACATGGATCCCCCACTGTTACAATTGTCCCCAAATTTGGTTATCTGTATTCCTTACTAGACTATCAGATCTATGAAGGCAGGGACTGTGCCTATCTTGATTACCAGTCTATCTCCAACATATAGTTGGTACTCAGTCTATTTGCTGAATAAATGCATTAATGAATAATTTATTAATCAGGCTAACCAACCATTACATCATCTAAATTCTTGTTCTAATCCTATGCTCATTAAGTGACCTTAACAGGAGTCTCCAGCCCACTTTAGAGTTGTATTTCTGGTGTTAAAATAATTACCATTATGACTTTATACATCAGTCTTTTGTGAGCTTTGCCAGTGTGAGTTGGCCCCTGAGAATAACTCTGCGACACTGATTAACTTTGGGGCTTATCACTGACAGCAGACTGTGGATATGCCAAGTCCCCCAAGGAAAAGGTCAGCTCTTGCAAAGCAGCTCATTGTATCATAGTAAACTTTCCATACTTTCCATTTTGAATTTCTAGAGTATAGCACTATAAACACAGGCTCTCAATATAGTCATGGGAATAAAACAAAAACAAACAAACAAAAAAA
This sequence comes from Potos flavus, assembly GCA_028534135.1. NCBI lineage: Eukaryota > Metazoa > Chordata > Mammalia > Carnivora > Procyonidae > Potos > Potos flavus. The sequence continues at coordinate 120,044,041 of CM052883.1, forward strand.
CCAGAAATACTATGTATGTTAAAGAAATTCAAACATAGACATTGTCTTTTTAGACATTTATAGAGTCTCACGACAAGGCTTATCCTTTCCAGAGGCCCAAAGTTCTGTCTTTCTAATGACTAGCAATTGTTCCTAATCCTAGTGCCCTTTCCAGTGCAGCTGTGACTGCTTCTAAAAGCACATAAAGCTTTATGGAAAGTCTGACCTGGCAGTTTTCCTTTCTCGTACCCAAAGGTACCAGGCACATTCCTGGTGCCAGATGATGCCTGTTCTGGCTGGGACTGGGGGAGGCTTGACGTTGGTGTGGGGACAATTCAAGATCTGTCAGCTGGTTGCGGCTGATTGTCAAGATGTCCAAACTGGCTCCTTTGCTATGTGTAAGCAATTTAATTTTGTGCCTAATTTTAATCTGCAGTGTACTGTATGTCTACATCTGCTGAGTTAAAGCGTTCATTAGCATTTAAAGGGGGAGCTGATGGTATTGATCACTCTTATTAAAACCAAAAACAGTCATTCGGCAGTAACTGATGAGCATTCTCTTCAACCACTGAAGTCACAGCCAAAGTTGATACGCTCAAAACACTGGCAGAAACGGAACATGCAGTATCAAAGCAGGGGTACTAAAGTGGCATCTGTGAGACGCATTTACGGTTTGCCACTGCCCACCCAGCTCCCTGCTTCCCAGATTATGAGCTTCTCCATCACAGGAAACTTCATTTTTTCCTGAATTTCACCACCAGGCAGAGTGCCTGGCACAGAATAAGTTCTCGGTGAAGTTTCTGATGAGTGAATAAAAGAAGGAATGAAGGTGAACTGACCAGCACACATTACATACACCCTCTACATGAACTGCGTTTTTCTTACAGGCATTGTAACAGCTGTGTATTGCCGTGTAATAAATCACCCTAAAACTTTCAGTGGCTTCAATCTCGCAGAGTTCCCGTGGCTCAGAAATTTGGGAATGGCTTAGATGGCGGATTCGGGCCCGGGTTTCTGAGTAAGTGTTAGTCAAGGTGTTCACCGGAGCCGACTTCATCTGAAAGCCTGACTGGGGCCGGAGGCTTGCTGCCAAAACGGTTCTCTCACATGGTGTCGGCTGTTGGCAGGAGGCCTCCGGTCCTCTTCATGCGGGTATTTCCACAGGCTTAAGTATCCTTGTGACATGGTGGCTGGATCCCCCAGAGAGAGTGAGCCAAGAGCCAAGAAAGTGGGGTGAAAGCCACAATGTCTGTTAGGACTTAGCCTCCAAAGTCGCACACAGTCACTTCCCAATATATCCTCTTGTTCACAGGGGTCAGCCCTATCGGCATGGGAGGGGACTACACAAGGCTGCGACTACAAAGAGCTGGCAGTCACTGAGTCACCTTGTAGGCTGGCTACCACAGACACCATTAAAATCTCTGTACCTCCCCCCCCCCCCCCCGCGTCAATTGCAGTTTGAGGTCTTTGTCTCTGAGCTTTGCTTTTTCGGCTTCTTTTCCATTTTCCCAGAATCTAAAATTTGAACTGAGCATGCTTCAACTGATTGTTAGCACAGGAAGTCATCATGAAGACCGTCAGAAGTTCAGTGCCCTCACTTTACAGCTGGAGAAACCAGCGCCTGTTGGAGCAACGCACACACCCAGCAACTCAGCCGGTCACAGGCAAAGGCAGGGCTCGAGGCCACCCCTTGAGGCTCTCCTCTACACTGTTCTCATGGAAGCCTGTGCTTTGCAAAAATATTTGATCACATGTGAAATCAGTGTAGCTGAGGTCTGGCAGCTATCAGTTAACACTTACTTTATTTTGATACAGTTGGATCTTCTCAAATCTCCATAGAAACTGGGGGAGTCTTTGTGGATTAGTAGGTATGACTAAATGCTTCTAAAAACCATCAAGGCAAATACATTTCCTCTGTCTTTCATCAGGCCTTTGTTGGTTTCCTCTGGATTTTTGGTGGTTTAGAGAGAGCATCTGTTTTATGGAATAAGTATTCTTAATAAGGTTGTCTGCAGATTACATTTTAATGCTCAATTTGGTCAAGCAAAATTTGCTGAGATCCTATTGTGTGTTTGACACTGGCCCTGCGTTCTCTGTGGTTCCCGTTGTAAATTCAGAAACAAATCTGAGGTAGGGGGAATTATTTTCCTAGAGACTAAATTAGGAAGATCAAATGGGAAAGAGAAATCATTTATTTTGTGGGCCAGGAATAATTCCTTCCCCATTTCTTTGAGGTTCTTTGGCTCTTTCTGCATACCAAGCCCCTGCCTCCCCTTCCTCTCCCTGCATTTCATCCTGGACTGGGACACCTGTGCCTCTGAACTTCCAAGTTTTCAAGACTTAGCTTACACAATTATTCTTTGTATCTTTAAAAAAAGGCCTAAAAATCACTAGTTCCTGCGTGTAATATAAAACACTCAATAATGCCCCATCCTTAAATTTGAGCCCTTATAGCAAATCACTGTCTTATTTTAGCAAAGAATCAAAATGAGTTAACTGAAAATAAGAGGTCCAGTGCTAGGTGGCCAATTTTCAGAAATCTCATACTTCTTACCAACTTACAGATGAAGTTCCGGGCAAACTCAAAGGAAAACAACACCATTTTTTTGTTGTTTTGTTTTTGGTTTTGTTTTCATTTTTTAAAATTATGTTCAGTTAGCCACTGTATAGTACATCATTAAATTTTTGATGTAGTGTTCAATGACTCATTAGTTGCATATAACACCTAGTACTCATTATAACACATGCCCTCAATATCCATCACCCAGTGACCCCATCCCCCCACCCCTCTCCCCTCTGAAACTCTCAGTTTGTTTCCCGGAGTCCACAATCTTTCATGATTCATCTCCCTCTCTGATTTCTCCCCCTTCAGTTTTCCCTCCCTCCCCCTATGGTTCTTTGTGCTATTCCTTATATTCCACATATGAGTGAAACCATATGATAATTGTCTTTCTCTGCTTGACTTATTTCACTTAGCATAATCCCTTCCAATTCCATCCATGTCAAAGCAATGGTAGGTATTCATTCTTTCTGATGGCTGAGTCCATTGCATAAATGAACCACATCTTCTTTATCCATTCATCTGTTGAAGGGCATCTTGGCTCCTTCTGCAGTTTGGCTTTGTGGACATTGCTGCTATGAACATTGGAGTGCATGTGCCCCTTCTTTTCACTACATCTGTATCTTTGGGGTAAATATCTAGTAGTGCAATTGCTGGGTCGTAGGGTAGCTCTATTTTTAACACCTGAGGAACCTCCATACTGTTTTCCAGAGTGGCTGTACCAGCTTGCATTCCTACCAACAGTGTAAGAGGTTTCCTTTTTCTCCTCATCCTTGCCAACACTTGTTTCCTGTCTTAATTTTTGCCGTTCTAGCTGGCATAATGTGGTTCTGATTTTGTATCCTGCCACATTGCCGTAAGGACCACCTCTGCAGTATCCCATGGGTTTTGAACTGATGTGTTTTTATTCTCATTAGTTTCTATGAATTGTTTAAGTTATTCCTTAAAGTCCTGGTTGACCCAATCATTCTTTAGTAGGATGCTCTTTAACTTCCACGTGTTCGAATGCCTTCCGAATTTTTTCTTGTGATTGAGTTCCAGTTTCAAGGCATTGTGGTCTGATAACATGCAGGGAATAATCTCAATCTCTCAGTATCGGCTGAGACCTGATTTGTGACCCAATATGTGGTCTATTCTGGAGAAGGTTCTGTGTGCATTCGAGAAGAATGAGTATTCTGTTGTTTTAGGGTGGAATGTTCTGTATATATCTATGAAGTCCATCTGGTCCAATGTGTCAGTCAAAGCTCTTATTTCTTTGTTGATCTTCTGCTTAGATGATCTGTCTATTGCTGAGAGTGGAGTGTTAAGATCTCCTACTGTTAATGCATTATTATCAGTATGATTCTTTATTTTGGTTAACATCTGGCTTATGTAGTTGGCTGCTCCCATGTTGGGGGTATAGGTATTTATAATTGCTAGATTTCCTTATTGGATAGACCCTTTAAGTATGCTATAGTGTCCCGCTACATCTCTTACTACAATCTTTGGTTTAAAATCTAATTTGTAAAAAAAAAAAAAAAATCTAATTTGTCTGATATGAGAATTACTACCCCAGCTTTCTTTTGAGGTCCATTGGCATGATAAATGGTTCTCTATCCCCTTATTTTTAATCTAGAGGTGTCTTTAGGTTCCAAATGAGTCTCTTGTAGACCACATATGGATGGGTCCTGTCTTTGTATGGAATCTGCAACCCTGTGCCTTTTCATGACAGCATTTAGACCATTCATGTTGATAGTAACTATTGAAAGGTATGAATTTAGTGCCATCATATTGTCTGTAAAGCCCCTGGTTCTATAGATGGTTTGTAAATTTCTGGTCTTTGTTACTCTTGGGGTCTATCTTCTCTTACAGAATCCCCCTTTATTATTTCTTCCAGGGCTGGCTTGGTGGTCACATATTCTTTCAGTTTCTGCCTGTCCTAGAAGCTCTTTGTCTCTCAATCCATTCTAAATGACAGCCTTGCTGGATAAAGTATTCTTGTTCACATGTTCTTCTCATTTAGTCCCCTGATTATGTCTTGCCAGCCATTTCTGGCTTGCCAAGTCTCTGTGGACAGGTCTGACGTTATTCTGATGTTCCTCCCTCCATAGGTAAGAAATCTCTTCCCTCTAGTTGCTCTCAGGATAGCTATATTGGCTCTAAGATTAGCAAGTTTTACTATTATATACCGGGGCATTGGTCTATTTTTATTAATCTTGGGAGGGGTCCTTTCTGCCTCCTAGACACGAATGCTTGTTTCCTTCCCAGATTAGGGAAGTTCTCAGCTATGATTTGCTCAAGTATACCTTCTAGTCCTCTCTCTCTTTCCACCCCCTCAGGGATCCCAATAACAATAATTCTGACTTTGGAATGTTGCATGGCATCATTGATCTCTCTAAGTCTGATCTCGTGGGTTTCTAGTTGTTTATCCCTATCCTCCTCGGCATCCTTCCTTTGTATCAGCTTATCTTCTAGGTAACTAATTTGTTCTTTTTTCTCATTTACCCTGTTAGAGTATCCAGTTTAGAATGTATCTCGTTCATAGCATTTTTAAGTTTGGCATGATTAGTTCTCATTTCTGCCCTAAGAGATTCTATATTGCCACTACTGGTTTTTTCAAGCCTAGCTATTGACATCATAATTGCAATCTTGAAGTCTATCTCTGACATCTTGCTTATATCCATATCCATTAGGTCTGTGGTAGGGGCCATTATCTCTGGTTCTTTTCTTTGTTGGAGTTCCTCCTCCTAATCATTCAGTTGAGGGATGGTTGAGGGAATGTACAGAGTCCAAAATATCAACCGTGACCCAGGGAAGATGCACCCTAGGAAAATCTGGAGTGGTCAGAAGCCACCACTCATGCCCGTGGAGTTTTTCTGCTTGTAGAGATCCAGATATATATACTTACATCTCAGGCTGATTTCGTGGGTGTTCAGGATGGTTTGGTAGATATCCACCTAAATTCAGGGGACTGGTTGAAATGAGGTCCCCTTCTCCTCCGCCATCTCGCCTCCCTCATCCCCCTATCTGCTTGTTTTACTGAGATTTCATGATCAGAAACAGAGTCTCATCCAACTTAGTTCAAACACAATTAAATTTATTTTAAGTAATATAAAATATATCATGGAAGAAATAATTATGATTAGAGTTAACATTTATTGACTGATCACTATGCACCCAGTCTCATTCTAAGCCCTTCCCTCATTAATCTTCACAATCAACTCTATGAGGTAGACTCTATTATAATGTCCATTTTACAGTTGAAGAAACTGAGGAATAGAGAGGTTAGCTGTTTGCCCAAGGTAATTCAAGAAGTGGCACTGCAACAGGGTATGACCCCACAAAGACTGGTGCTGGAGGGCTGCTCAGAATTCAAGGTGGCTCTCAGCACCTGGGTTGGGTCACTGGATCCTTGTCCCCATGCTCTACCATTAATGTGACTCAGCTATGCCCATACGGCTGCTGCTTTTCCACGGCACCAACGTTTGATGTTTGCTGCTCTCCTGTATTTCAGTCTGCACCAGTAAGGCTTCCCATCACTCATGCCTCCTCATAAACGTTCAGCTACACCTCCTACCTTTACCTGGTAATAATTCCTTCCATATTCCTTGTTTCAAAGTCCCCAAAAGAGACCGATTCAGCTTGGCCCAGCTCATGTTTTTGAGACAGACCTGAGAAGTCACAGGTTGCTCAGCAGATCCTAGGCTGGCTGGGTGCCTTCCCTGGTCCTGTGGCCTATCAAGAGGAGTGTGAGGATGGCATAGGACAGAAAGTATGGCCATCTAGGCTGTAAGGTCTTGCAGCTGCAATCATTTCTCTTAGAACAGGGTTTAGGCATACTTTTCCAGCACACTTATCCTCTGATATCCTAATCTACGCCGTTTACTAAGGGCATATTCCAAGTGATTGGCTGAGTTTAATAAGTATTTTTTGGTGGCATTTATAAACTATACCAAGAAACTTATGCAGATAAAAATTTCCACTTTGTAAACAAGACTGGATTGTGAGCAGGAAACCTACCCCTCCTCCTGTGTCTCTCCTTCATTCTCACATGACTCCCACACTCATAACACTTCTGACACCAGATGTGTGGGGCTTTTTGCCCACATTGAGCAATTCTGCAAATCCAGCAGGGTGTCCTACAATTTGACTCAACTCTGACACTATCTTCCTAGAGACCCCACAGGTTAAGGGCTGAGCGCGCAAGACTGCTCCCCCCCACTTCAGATGCCTGATACAAGTTCAGGTTGTCACCTGTGCTTCTGACCAGCTATAAATCAGAGGTTTCCAGACCACATCCTTGAGTTCAATAATTTGCTAGAGCAGCTCACAGAACATGGGAAACAGTTGACTTATTATTTACCAGTTTATCATGAAAGGATATGACAAAGATACAGATGAACATCCAAATAGAAGAGATGCAGAGGACAGGCATGTGGGAAGGGGTGCAGAGCTTCCATGGCTCTCTGGGCGCTCCACCCTCCCTGCACATCCATGGGTTCACCAACAAGTTCTCCAAACCCTGTACTACTGGGATTTTTATGGAAGCTTAATTACGTAGGCATGATCAATTATTAACTCCACTTCCAGGCCCTCTCTGCCCTCTGGAGAATGGGTGATGGGGCTGAAAATTCCAAGTTTCTAAATCAAGAGTAGGTCTTTCTTGTGACGAGCCCCCACCCAGGAGCCCACTGAGAATCTCCTCATTGGAATAGACATTCCTATCACCCAGTAATTGCAAGGGATTGAAAAACTTTGTGTCAGGAACCAGAATCGAAACACAATATTAGAATTTATCTTACTTAAAAAAAAAAAAAATGTATCTTACTTAGGAAATTACAAGGGTTTTAGGAGCTCTGTGGCAGCAACCAGGGGCAAAGACCAAGATATATATATTTTCTATTATTTCACAGACTCGATAACTTTATATACAAAAGTGTAATCAATTCAAACCAATATTTAATTGAGCACCGACTATGAGTAACATCAAGGATTAACTTCCTAAGAGTAAGAATAGAGTTTGTAGGATTTGAGAGCTAGGAAGGACTTACTGTTCCTAAGTATCCCCCAAACTGGGGTCCGATGTATTCTAAAGGTCACACATTCTTTAAGAAATCTTCTCAAGTTTGGTGTTTGTATTCTAACAATAATCTAAACAATACATAAGCGCATTTTGGACCATCTGCACGGCCACTTCAAATCTATGTACTGCCACACAATTTTGGTATTTGAGTCCGTTTTTGTTGATTCTAAATAGCATCAAAATCATTTTGGTGGGCAAATGATAAAAGGAAAACTTAATGCCAAACAGGAACTACATTTATGTCAAAACTTACTGCACACAGGGGTTTGGTTTCCCAGTGGTTGGAACAGAGAAAAATGGTGACAGAATTGAGTAAGTGAAGGCACTACATTCATGATGAGAACAACAACTTTACTTAAAAAAACATCATTCTTCATATCCAGTTAATGTGCTCAAGCTTGATTTTCAGCTTATAAATTAACTTGGGTTGTACAGTTGGATGACAATTACTGTATAAGGCAAGGAGTATATGCTTTCTTGGGTGGTGGGTTTTTAAGTAACATTATAACCAAAATAATTTATTAAATAATTCTTAATAACTTAATTTTCTTTTCCATTTAATAATTTAATAGCAATTTAGTTTTTAGAATATCATAATTCTTTTCCTTTTTCTTTTTTGAGTTTTTATTTATTTATTCATTTAAGTAATCTGGACACCCAATGTGGGGCTAAACTCCTGACCCTGAGACTGAGTCACATGTTCCTCTGACTGGGCCAGCCAGGTGCCCCAATTCTTTTTCTTTTAAAAGAAGAACATATATTACTAAAGTCTGAGGAACACTGATTTAGGATAACACTACTAATTTTCAGATGGAAGGCACAAGGCCCTGAAATATAAAGAAACCTGTGAGCTACCCAAGATAGGCATTATGACCTATTCATCCCAAGAGCCCAGAACTTAGATCTCAGTAAACCATTATTAAATGCAAGTGCCCAGGACCATGGCAAGATGGTAACAGAGCCAGGATAAGCTTTTTATACCTATCTTCTTTCCTAGGCCCCACCCTGGGAGGCTTGCCAGTCCTTGCCTAGCTGGGTCACCTGTGACTTTCTAAATTCTTCTTTTTTTTTTAATTTAAATATATTCGACATATAACTTTGTAAATGTAAAGCATACAACATGTTGGTCTGATAGATTTATATATTATGATTGCCACTGTCATGATAATTAGCACCTTTGTCGTATCGTAAAATTATCATTTCTTTTAAATGGTTGGAATAATCAAGATCTAGTCTCTTAGCAAGTTTGATGATGATAATACAATACTGTTGTCTATGTTCACTAAACTGTGCGTTGGATCTATAGAACTTATTTACTACTTGTTGCAAGTTTGGGCCCTTAACCATTATTTTATTCTCTATTTTTATGAGTTTGGCTTGCTTATTTACTTATTTATTTATTTATTTATCTTAAAGATGTATTTATGTATTTGAGAGAGCACACTAAGGCACAGGAACAGAGCAGGGGCAGAGGGAGAGGGAGAGAGAGAGAGAGAATCTTTGAGCAGACTCCCTCCTGAGCGGGGAGCCCCCGCAGCACTGGACTTGCTCTCATGACCCTGAGATCAGGACCTGAGCCAAAACCAAGAGTTAGATGCTTAACTGACTGAGCCACCAAGGCACCCTGAGTTTGCTTTTTTTACATTCAACATATAAGTGATGTCATACAGTATTCGTCTTTCTCTAACTTGTTTCGCTTAGCGCAATTTCCTCAAGGTCCATCCATGTCATTGCAATGGCAGGATTTCCTTCTTTCCTGTGGCTGAAAAATATCCCATTGTACGTACACCACATCTTTTCTACTCACCCACTGACCAGCACTTAGCCTGTCTCCATGTCTTTGCTATTGTGAATAACACTGCAATGAACAGAGGAGTGCAGATGTCTCTTCAATATCCTATTTTTATTTCCTTTGGATATATATCCAGAATTAGATTGCTCATTGTAAGTTATACCTATTTTTAATTTCTTGAGGAACTGCATACTGTTTTCCATTAGTTTTCCAACATCCTTTTCCTGCCTTTTCTCTCTCTCTTATTCTCAGTAGTAGCAATAATTGTAACTACAATTTAACTATTTAAATTAAATTAAACTACTTAACTCAGGGTACCCTGTCTGCCTTCAATTCTGCTCAGGTCATGATCCCAGGATCCTGCTCAGCGGAGAGTCTGTTTCCTCCTTCTGCCCCTCCCCCAACTTGTTCTCTCTCTCTCTCTCTCTCTCTCTCTCTCTCTCAAATAAATAAATAAAATCTTAACTACAGCTGCGTGGTGCTTTATAAACATTACCCTGTTTAAGGTTTAACTAGACTTCTCAAATCTTAAACTGTCTTTGGTTTTGTTTTATTTACCATTTTGTTTTTCCCAGGTCTTTATCTCTTAGAGGCTTTTTCTTTTGTCTTGTTTTGCTTTAGCTCAGCAGCTTTTCAAGATGCATGGCTGCTGCATGTTCCTGAAGGCTGGCATTTTCAACCTGAATCATGCCGCTGGGTCTACTGAATGAATGATACTTGTCTCCTGAATGAATGATACTTGTCCAGTCATTACCTTAAGAGCTTTTCGTTGTCTTTAAAGAGAGATAGTTCATTCTGCTTGGGGGAGGGCTGTGGTGATTCGGTGCTCAATACGAGCCAGTTTGCAAGCTAGTAGAAACCTCTGTATTTTAGAGTCTTCTGCTGTGAGCTGCTTTCCGCAGCCAGGTTCCCTGAAAGAAAACATCCCTCCTCTTCTCTCAATCCCTCTTTTTTCATGGACAGGTTTTTCAAACACAGACAGGAAAAGTACCAAATGTAACAATGTTTCTTCCTTTCTGCAGTGCTTTATGGCCATGCCACAAATGCTGGGCCCCATACCCAGGGCCACTGCTGTGTTGAAAACCCTTATCTCTGTTCTACAGAGGCGAAAAGATGTCCCTGTGGTATTAGAAATATCTAGAGTGTTGTCTAAATTGGAATACAGGAACACTTAACGTTTAGTCTTTAATTCAAATAAATCACTGTAGTTCCATTCACAGCACTGTCATTACAGGACTGATTCCAATGATAGCTACAAAAAAAATGGAATGAGTGCTGTAGGGGAGGAAAAAGTTTTTCTCATCCCTCTTACAGTCTCTGGCTGGGTCTGAAAATTAAACTGACAAAAACGGATTAATGGGAGAAAAGCATACAATTTATAATAACAGAAAAATTTCCCTAATTTTATGTATATCTTAAAAGAGAATTTCTCAGATCGCTATTCCCCCATCCCCACTGCTTATCTGTTACATGGGATGGGTATCTCAAACTTTTTTTTTTTAAAGATTTTATTTATTTATTTGTCAGAGAGAGAGAGAGCACAAGCAGGCAGAGTGGCAGGCAGAGGCAGAGGGAGAAGCAGGCTCCCTGCTGAGCAAGGAGCCCGATGCGGGACTCGATCCCAGAACCCTGGGATCATGACCTGAGCTGAAGGCAGCCGCTTAACCAACTGAGCCACCCAGGCATCCCTCAAACTTTGTTAACAAGTTATTTTTGTTAACGAATTATACTAAGTAAAAGTCTAGGCATATCTAAAAGGTATATTTTTTCCTGCAGTTCCTGCAGGGGAGAAGCACTTTTCCTTTTGTCCCGTCTAGTTTCTTTGACTGGTCTAATAATTAAATGCACATTGGACAGGTTGACAAGAGAAAAACAAATTTAATTCCATATGCACAGGAATCCCAAAGACATGGGTCTCCCAGACAGGCAACTGAGGTTTCTATCCCATTCTCAGCTAAGGAGAAGCGGGCAGAGGTCTAGGACTTCAAAGGTAAGGAAGATAATTCACAGGAAGGTGGAAAGAGCAGGCGTTTGGTAAACAAATGTTCGCTGAGCAGATCAGTCTTTCTAACTAAAAGGTTATCTCTGGTAATAGCTCTTTTGCTGCTCTGTCTCCCTGTCTAAATTCTCATAGGCAGTTAAGGGAGAGGTAAAAAAGAAAACTGAGTCTGTTAGGTCTCAATTGCCTTCAGCTCAAAATAATCCACATGCCAAAGTGGCACATTTTGGAGTCACATGTTCTGTTCCCTGTCACTCCCTAGCGTTGAAGTTGTATCAAAACTGAAAAGAATGTCTTAGTCTTGATTCTAGTTTAAAAACAAATTATTAAGAACGGGAAAACCTAAAAAAATAAGGCAATGGTTATCAGTACACACTCTTGAGTTTGCTGATTGCAGCCTTTGAAAAACAACACAATGCCACTAACAGGCGCGGGAAGGAAAAGAAATCCCATCACTTCTGCATTTACAGGGTGTGACCTTTAACCCCGGGCAAATTTGTAAATTTGCCAGTCAGGCTGGGTTGAGGGTAGGAAGCCCACCTGAGCTTGCCTGGTTGTTGGACCCGCCACTGACTCATTTATGGAAGTCAATAGAACTGAAAAGACCAAAACCAAACAAAAAAAAGAACTCTGACTTTTTTTTTTAAGGTCATTCCAGAGATCTGTTTTTTTCTCCTTCCTGAAGGGTCGCCAAATGTGCCACCCCCCAAAACAAGCCTCTTTCGTATAAGGATTATTTTGAGCTAACCGTTTTTAAGAAACTCCAGATGCAGAAGAAGCTGTAAAGAGTAAGGGTTACCCTTTTGTAAGGAAAATCTACATTTATAAAGGAAATTTACATGAGAAAAGGAGCCTGCACCAGGAAGAGAGCTATTACCTGATACCTTTTCACCTGAGGGACTGATCAGTAGGACAATCTTTGTTTACCAAACATCCCTCTTCTCACCTTCCCCTGAATTGCTTCTCCCTTTGAAGCTCCAGCCTCTATCCCCATGCTTAGCTCAGGACTATATACATCTCAATTGTCTAGTCACCTTTTGAAACTCCTATTTTTGTGAGACTCCAGTATGAATGTATGTAATTAAGCTGGTTTTATTTTTCTCCTGTTAAACTGTCTTCTATTATGAGGGTGGCGAGGAGGTCTCGGCCAAGAACTCAGAAGGGTAAAGAGAAAATTATTTTTCTTCCCCTGTATCACCTTGAAAGCAAAGCCCTTAGCCTTCATTTTATTAAGATTACTACAAAATAAGAATAAGATAAGCATTTTTTTTCTTTTGAGAGAGGGAGAGAGGCGAGTGTAGGAGCAGAAGGAGGGGGAGAGAGAGAAACTGCAGGACCCTGAGACCATGACCTGAGCCAAAATCGAGAATCTGACGCTTAAGCGACTGAACCACCCAGTCTAATAAGTATCTTTAACAGATAAAAGAGGGGGACGCCTGGGTGGCTCAGTCGGTTAAGCGTCTGCCTTCTGCTCAGGTCCTGATCCCAGAGCCCTGGTCAGCAGGGAGCCTGCTTCTCCCTCACCCTCTGCCCTCCCCCCCCCAACTCCTGCTCTCTCTCTCTCAAAGAAATAAAATCTTTATAAATACATAGATACATACATAATAAAAGGGTATCTATGTAAAGTGTTCCATTCACACCTGGCTCTCACTATGGGCTCAATAAATTATAGCTATAATCATGGTTGTTATTAGTATTTTATTATATCTTAAAACTCAAAATGGATGGGCCTGAGATGAAAACAGCAACGCCCCACCCCAGCTAACGTCCACGGGAGCACTTACGTATCTGTTTTAGTCTGTTTGTTCATCTTTGCTTACACCATTGTCCCCAGCCCTTTTCTTTGTTATGTTTTGTTTTTATATTGCTCTAAGGGCACGGAGTAGTGGTGGATCAAATTTTAAATTCCTTAAAATTTTACAATCCAGTGGACTTTCCCCCCAGAAGAAACACCCGTTCTTGGCTATTTTAAGGGTTGTACATCAGAGACTCGGTTGTACAAGTTTTATGTTCCTAAACACTAAATACCATGGTAGCTTGGTAAACGGCAAAATTCTGTAATTTTTTAATGTATCCCAAGATTCTAATCTGGTATTACTGCACAAAAAACTTAAGTTTAAAGGTTTGTATGTGATGGGGCGCCTCGG
>CM052883.1:120058079-120075489 GCA_028534135.1 Potos flavus
TGGGACAGAATAGAAAGCCTAGAAATAAACCCACGATTGTATGGTCACAATTAATCTTCGACAAAGGAGGCAAGAATATGCAGTGGGAAAAAGACAGTCTCTTCAACGAATGGTGTTGGGAAAACTGGACAGCTACATGCAAAAGAATGAAAGTGGCTAAGATACACATGAAAAGATGCTCAGCATTATTCATCATCAGGAAAATGCAAATCAAAACCACAATAAGGGTGCCTGGGTGGCTCAGGTCATGATCCCAGTGTTCTGGGATCAAGCCCTGCATCAGGCTTCTTGCTGAGGATCCCGATGCAGGGCTTCTCCCTCTTCCCTTGCCCTTCCCCCTCACTTGTTCTCTCTCTCTTTCTCTCCCTCTGTCTCTCAAATAAATAAAATCTTAAAAAAAAAAAAAAACACAATAAGATATTACCTCACACCTGTCAGAATGGCTAACATCAAAAACACAAGAAACAACAAGTGTTGATGGGGATGTGGAGAAAAAGGAACCACTTGTGCACTGTTGGTGGAAATGCAACTGGTGCAACTACTGTGGAAAACAGTATGGAGATTTCTTAAAAAATGAAAAACAGAAGTACCATATGAATCCATAATTGCACTACTGGATATTTACCCAAAGAATACAAAAATAGTAATTTGAAGAATATATGCACCCCTGTGTTTATTGCAGCATTTTTAAAATAGCCAAATTATGGAAGCAGCCCAAGTGTCCATTGATAAATGAATAAAGAAGATGTGGTGTATATATAAAATGGAATATTACTCAGCCATAAAAAAGAATGAAACCTTCCCATCTGCAACAACATGGATGGATCTAGAGAGTATAATGGTAACTGAAATGAGTCAAGAGAAAGATAAATACCATACGATTTCACTCACATGTGGAATTTAAGAAACAAATGAAAAAAGAAGAAAAAAAGAAGAGACAAGAGAACAAGGAGATGGTTAGCAGAGGGAAGGTGGGTGGCATGATGGGTGAAATAGGAGAAGGGGATTAAGAGTACATTTATCTTAATGGACACTAATATATGGGATTGTTGAATCACTATATTGTACACCTGAAACTAGTAGACTGTATGTTAACTATATTGGAATTAAAAGAAATTAAATTTTTTTAAAAAAGTTTTGGCCAAGTAAACAGTAAGAAATGCATTTTCCATAACCCTGTGTATGTGAATGTGTGTCTTAAATAAAATTTTCACAATCCTTTTTTGCAATACTTTATTAATACTTTCTTTTATTGCATGTGATATATTCTCATATTTTCTTTTCTATTTTATGGACACAGCCAGCTAAATTGATTTCATGATATGTCCCCGTAATTGAAAAACTCTGGTAGAGGTGATGTCTCTGGGCTGTTTTTTGTGGGAACCCTTGGTCAGACCTTCTGTTTTAGACCTACCAGGCAAGTACCTAAAAGATACTGTCCCTTCTTCCTAGGAAAAAGGAACTTTCGTGGGAAGTTCAGAGGTGGCCAGAGGTTTGGGAATAGGCCTAGAAGCTGGGGGCCTCCATCTTTGAGAATGGGAACTGTCATCAAACACCTGTTTTCAGGTGTGGAGTCCCTCACTTCAGAGACCCCTTATGTTGTTACCCTCTGCAGATGACAAACCTCCAGTCTTGGGGGAGATGCCTGGGCCATGAATTTTAACCATTTCTCTCCCTTTGTGGTTCACCTTTATCCCTATTTAGAAATGTACACAATCTTGCCAATTCCTGAGTCTTAGGAATTCTATCCTACAAATGGCATTCTATTTCTTGGCATTCCTCACTGCTGGCTAAGGAATCCATTTTCTCAAGTTGGTTACCATTCTACCCTCTCTTTTCCAGCTTCGAAAATGTTGATGCTTTTGTCTCTTCTCCTAACCTCTTTGATCGTATGATTTTCAGTTTTAAAAACAACCAGCCAACAAAGGACACCCCTGTTACTGTGGCTTTAGTGGGGTTTGGGAAAGAAGCATAGCTGATTACTGGTATTAAAACCAATATTTTAAGCCAGGGTTTATTACATTGTATTTTCTTATAATTTTAAAAAATATAACGATCATTTCCTTGTGATTAAAAACTTAGTCAATATGTCTTTGTCCTTTCTTAATAATTTCCCTACCATGGACATTGAGCTTGTTTCTAATATTTCCCAACTATAAATAATACTATAACAAACATCTTTGTATATAAAACCATGTTCTCATTTTATTTTTTTTTAAGATTTTATTTATTTGAGAGAGAGAGAGAAGGAGCACCAGTAGGGGGAGGGGCAAAGGGAAAGGGAGAAGCAGTCCCCCTCCTAAGCAGGAAGCCTGATATAGGGCTCAGATCCCAAGACCCCAGGATCATGAACTGAGCTGAAGGCAGAGCTTACTTAACTGACTGAGCCACCCTGCTGTCCCAACCATGTTCTCATTTCAGATTATTTCCTCAGAATAAATTCCCATAAAGGGAAATATTATGTGAAAAAAGAGAGAATGCAGATAGATGAAAGAACAAGCAAATCCTCAGAAGAAGTCTGCACCCATGGTCCTCAAACTTTGGTTGCCTCAGAGTAGCCTGGAGGGCTTGTTAACTACCCTGCCATTCCTGAAGGGAATGATTCAGTAGGTCTGGGTGGGCTGATAACTTTCATTCTTAACAAATTCCAAGACCTTTGCTAAAGCTACAGTCATACCTGGAGAATACTGATCTAAACCACAGAATGGGGCACCTGGGTGGCACAGTCAGTTAAGCACCTGACTCTTAGTTTCAGCTCAGGTCATGATCTTAGGGTCATGAAATGGAGCCACACATCAAGCCCCGCCTGGGGCTCCATGCTCAGCAGAGAGACTGTCTTCTCTCCCTCTCCCACTAAAATAAATAAATCTTAAAACAAAACAAAACAAAAAAACACCAAGAAAAATAGTCTTGAGCAAGAGAAGGAGGGAAATTAAGAATAAATGAGACTGCAACAGTGCTTGTCAGGTGGAAACCAGTCAAAAAAGTGCCTCTTTACTTCGGACTGAAATAGGAGGTAGAATTTGAGCCAAAAAAGGAGGTAAGTATAGCATGAATAGTGTGATGAAAGGGATAAAGGGTTTGGGTTAGCCTCAGTGGGATTTCATGAAGGAACTGACTTGGAACCCTATAAAGCATTAACCAGTGGCACTGAGAATCCATCTTAAACTGAACAGCATAAATTTAGAATGCTACCAGTCCTCGCCATCATATGAGGTTTTACAACAATGCTTAGCTGCCAGAGAAGGCCTATAGAGTTATTAGGGCAGCAGCACAAGCAGGGAAGGAGCGGAGACTGGTGGTAAGCAAGAGATTGAAGCAATGGACCATGAGGTCTAGGCCAGAGAGGAAAGGCCTAAGTATGCTGACCACCGGGCCCGAGGGCAAGAAAAGAAAGAGCTGTCAAAAGGACAGCAGCTTTTGGTAAAATATAAAGAAGACCTTGTGCAAGTAAGCACATGAGCAAGCAAGAGACAGAACAGGAGACAGTTCCTGAGTCATGCTATTAGGTTGATCATTCTACAAATGGAACCGTTCTGAGATATGAGAAGAACTTGGGGACCATTAGAACTTGGTGTAGGGAGTCTGGTGGTAAGCTGTTAGATGGGTCATTTGCATAGCACTAAAATTCCTGAGGATAATGGCAAATCCTGGGTCACCTGGAGGCTGGTTGATGAGAGCCATGGAAGCAGATAGTGGAATTGAAGGCGGGAGTGATGGGAACCTCAAAAGGCTTTGGCATCAAAGCTGGAGAATAATGAACTGAAGTCAGCCATCAAGGGCTAGGAGAATTTGTACGATGCTTTCTTGTTTAGGGTGGGTGAAAGGTGGGAAGCTGTAGGTGTCATGTGGAGCCCTGAAATTGGCCAGGTAGTCATGATGAGGGGCCAGGCCTGTCAGAATTTAGAGCTGCTGACCGCTGTACTAAGATTCATTTCTGTAAGAGCTGGAGGGTAATGAGAGTTCCTATAGAAAAGCCTGAGGTTCACAGGGTTGTTTTTAGTACCCAAGAAACCCAGACATCTATTAATCTATTAGCCAGGATGAAGGCTCATAAGGAGAATGCTGATGTACTACTGTGACCATTAATTCTTTCATTCATATTAAGCCAGAGTTGAGGAGCTACTGTTCTCCCCTACTTCCCCAGGATCATGGTCATCCTCAATGTTCCAGGCAATTACTACCAATCCATCAGTTTGTACGAAAAAATGAAGCTCCCTTGTCATTCTTGTGGTAGCTATCAGGATTCCTACACAAAGACTGGAGCCTTTGCAAATTCCAGAGCAGCCCAGTGTGTAGGGAGAAAGGGTATAAACAGATACACTGCTCTAAGATTTCATTCACTCTCACTCTGCCTCTGGAATTATGAGCCTTTCTTTTAAAGAGAAAGACGGCCTATCTCTAAAGACTTGGCCCAAAAAGGGTGAGTAGGATAAGAACAAGAAAGGAGAGAGGAATGTTGTATGTGATCAACCACCAGTGTGTGTAGATAGAGGAGACCCCCCAGATCAAAACCCCCAAGAACACTTTTAGGGAGGGAACAGGAAGATTGCCTATAAAGTTGGGCCTGCATGGGTTCCTAGGGAAATGTGACCCATTCCATAGCCAGTGTTGGGAAAGGGGAAAAAAGAATACCAAGTGATAGAACAGATGATGAATCCTGGAGATCTAAGAAGAAATGAGAAACACCTGAGTCATTGGAGAGGCCAAAGAAATAAAGACCAATAGGTAACAGGGCTGGATTGAAATTACTGAATTTTTGTTCAGGAGAGTCATTGAGGAATTACAAGTAGGGCAACTATATGGTTGTGTGTGTGTATTAAAACCGGTAGCTTGCCAGGAAGAAGCTGGGTGGGTGGAGGAGAGAGAGGAGGCAGGGAGATGATTCAGTCTTTTCACATAGCTCCTTACATTCTTTGTCCCATCATTTCCTCTCTATAGGATCCTATGAAGGCTAAGGCCAAAGACTTATTTTTCTTCCCAGTCCATGAGGGTTAATTCCTCCTTTTTACAATTGTGAAAAATGAAAGTGACAAACCTAGGCTCAGTCTTACTAAAAGAAAAGAAGCCTTGCTAGATTTTAACAAAAAGGAGATTATTGTAACAGTAATGTAAAAAACACTATAACCAAGAAACTCTCCATAGGCTTTCCTAGCAAGCACAGGTATTCTTTGGCTTAATCCATTCAGCATTTACTATATGCCAGTGTAGGGGGGAGGAAATTTTTCCCTTCATTTCTACGTTCTTGACTGGGACTACCCTGTAATAAAAAGACAGATTAACAGGGAAAAAGAAAACTAATTTAATTATGTTCATACTTATAGGAGCCCACAAGGATATTACACAGAAAAAATTGACCAGATTTGTGAAGAATTGACAAGACAAAGGGGTTTGGGGCAGGGGTAATAATATGGTGAAGAAATAACAAGGTTTGTTTATACAGCATCTTGACCCTAAATTCCCAGAGATGTCTTCTACTATTCTAGTACCGGGAGGGTACCTTTCAGGAGATTTATCTCCTGTTTTCAGGGGGCTGAAGGAGGTTCAGAGTATCTTTCCTGCACCAGCTGTTTCTCCAGTTCCTTTAATTCAAAAATATGCCAAAATGGCATATTTGGGAGTAACATATACTGAATCTCTACACCAGTTATGGTACTAAGATGAGAGCCATGAACAAGACAGGGTCTTTGCTCTCCTACAGTTTACATTCTACGTATGGTGTGTGTGTTGGGAGTAGGGGGTGAAACATATTTTAATCAAATAACCATGAAAACATCAGATTCTGAGAGGAACTGTAAGGAAAATAAATAGGGATAGGGTCTTGTAATAGAATATCATAAGGCTTAGGGGAGGCCTCTCTAAATGTAATATAAGGCCTAGGAAGGTGACATCTGAAAAGACTTGAAGGAAGCAGAGTACAAACATCATTCTGCACAGACAGAATAGCATGTGCAAAGGCCTTGAGGTGATTATGAGTCTGAGGTTCTTGTGGAGGAATCACACTGAGCAAGGGGATCACCAGTATACGATGAGCTGGAGGAGGTCGGCAAAGGATAGAGATATAGGACCTGGAGCAGTAGAAAGCTAATGAAGGACTTTTTAAACAGAAGAATGACATAATCTAAGTGACTTGTCTAAAAACAACAACAAACTGCTCTGGCTCCTGTGTATCTACAGGAAATTTAGGAAATCACAAGAGTATCCAGAGAGATGATGGTAGTTTAGACTAGAATAATGGTAGTGGAGATGGAGAGAAGTAGATGGGCGATGGATTTGTTGAAATAGAATCTATAGTATTTGGTGTGATTTGATGTGAGAAATAAGGGGTAGAGAGGAATCAAGAATAACACTTGAGTTTTACCTAGCAACTAGGTAGATGATGATGGCATTTATTGAGGTGGAAAGATCTGGAGATGAATGGGTTTTGAGGAGGGAACCAACAGATCCATTACTGATATGTTTGTTATATTCAAAATGAAATCAAATACCTAGTTTAGGGACCCCTGGGTGGCTCAGTGGGTTAAAGCCTCTGCCTTCAGCTCAGGTCATGATCTCAGGGTCCTGGGATCGAGCCCCACATCGAGCTCTCTGCTCGGCAGGGAGCCTGCTTCCCCCTCTCCCTCTGCCTGCTTTTCTGCCTACTTGTGATCTCTTTCTCTCTGTCAAATAAATAAATAAAATCTTTTTTAAAAAAACCACAAACCTAGTTTAATATGGGAGTGTGGAGTTGAGATAAAAAGTCTTTACTGGATATAGTATTGGGAGTTATAGGATATAATGACTCCACTGACCAAGGGTTGAGATCATTTTTTCCTTAAAGACATTCTGATAAAGTCACATCTTTGCTAACATAAGAGCATGTCATCCCTCATGCCATCTCTCAGTTAATCCCCACATTCCAAAAAGCAATCACTGTTCTGATTTCTACTGCCAGTTTCATTTTGCCTTTTCTAATATTCTACTTTCATTGTGATACAACTCAAAATATTTTTCCCTTGTGATTTCTTTTCTGGCTCATGGATAATATTTAGATGTGTGTCATTTAATTTCAAAATAGTTGAAGCTTTTCTAGATAACATTAGTGATTTCTAATTTAATCCTCTTGTGGTCAGTGAAGATACTATGTATAACTGCAGTTTCTTAAAAAAATTTTTTTTAAGATTTTTTTTATTTGACAGAGAGACGTGAGAAAGGGAATACAGGCAGGGAGAGTGGGAGAGGGAGAAGCAGGCTTCCCACTGAGCAGGGAGCCTGATGCGGGGCTAGATCCCAGGACCTTGGGACCATGACCCTAGCCGAAGGCAGACGCTTAACAACAGAGCCACCCTGCCGCCTCTTTTTTAAAATTTTTTGAGACCATTTCATGATCTAGGATAAGATTTATCTTGATGAATGTTCCATTTGCACTTGAAAAGAACATGTATTTTGTTACTCTACAGTTGCTGGATGAAATATTTTATAAATGTCAATTAAGTAAGTTGCTTAGTGTTTTTCAAATTCTTCATATCCTGGTTTTTGTTTGTGTGGTGTGTGTGTGTGTGTGTGTGTGTGTGTGTGTGTGTTGGTCTAATTGTCAATTTTTGACATAAGGGTGTTAAAATCACCAAATGTGATTATGAATTTCTTTAGTTTCCTCTTTAGTTTTGTCAAAGTTTTCTTGAATTTTTTTTTGAAGTTTGCTATTTAGTTTGTATACATTTAGTACTGATAGGTCTTCCTGGTGAGATAATCCCTTTATCATTTATAAAATATTCTTTTTTTATCTCTGGTAATATATTTTGTTTTAAAGTCTAATTTGCCTCAATATAGCCACTCTTCAAGTGGGTCTCTTTTAGATAGCACACTGTTAAAAAAAAAAAAAAGGTCTTCCTTGGGGCACCTGGGTGGCTCAGTTGGTTGGGCGTTTGCCTTCAGCTCAGGTCATGATCCCAGGATGTGGGATCGAACCCCACATTGGGCTCCCTGCTCAGCAAGGAGTCTGCTTCTCCCTCTCTCTCTGCTTCTCCCCCTGCTTGTGCTCTCTCTCAAATGAATAAAATCTTAAAAAAAAAAAGTCTTCCTTTTTTAAATATAGTCTGGCAATCTCAGCGTTTTAAATGGTGTGTTAGGTTCATTTACATTTGATGTAATTATTGGTATGTTGAATTCAGTTCTACTATTTTGCTGTCTCAACTATTTTTTGTTTCTCTACTTTTTCTTTCCATCCTTCTGTTTGGTAAGTCATTTTTTTTTTTTTTTAAGTATTCAATCTCTTAGTTCTTCTATTAGTTTTTTAGCTCTGACACCTCAAGCCAGTAAGATTGAAGATTTCTCTTTGAGTTCTGGTGGCCCCATGCTGCCTAAACATGGGAATATCTGTATAAATGTGAATCTCATCCACTGCGTGTAGTTCCCTTCTTTTAAGGCATGAAGACATCTCCTTAGTATCTGCCTGCTTTTGCCCCCTCTCCAGAATCTTCAAATAGTTGTTTGGCTACACTTTGTCCAAAGTTTATAATTGTGATCTCTGGAACAGTTATTCTCATACTGGCTACTACGCCATTATCAATACCAAAACTCTCAGGTCTCTCTTAATCCTTTAAAAATCCTTACTATGTAATGGGATAGCCTTTGGTTTTATCCAAAAGAGAACAGGTCTCAGGTTTTGGAAGACAACAGCATCTAATTAGAATTTAATAATTATGTGTTGTATTTTATCCATCTATCATTTTACTGATGGCTAATGATACTGCTTTTCCAACTGTAGCTATGATTTCGAGTTTTATACAAGCAAAATTGTGAGTCAATGTACAGAAAATGAATAAAAACTAATAGTACCAGGGTAATACAGTTATAGCAAAACATGAGGCAACAGTGCTGGAATGACTGAAGTTAGGAAAATACTGTTCAGTAACATACTTCCTCTAACCATGAGGCAGTGGTGAATGGCAGTCTACAGTTATGAAGAGAAGTCAGGACCGGAAATAGAGATTAGAGAATTCAAAGACTTAAGACCTTCAATCCAGTGCCATTGTTAAAATCAGGTTTTATAGCTTTACAGTAAAAGGTTGTTGAGACTACAGCCATTCTATGAGGTTATATCTTTGGTTTCCTGAGATGTTTTTATCTTTACAGGTTGTTAAATTTTGTAAGAATCAATATAACATGTTCAATTCCACTTCTGATTTATGGTTTTTTTAAATTTGATTTTTGCTTTCTATTTCCAACCATTGCAAAGGGAGCTTTAAAATACCTCTATAAGTTCATTTGTTTGAATGTCTCTGATGACTTCAATTTCAGAAATATCTATTGTTGCTTTTCTTTTTTTTTTCTACATTGATCTTGATCCTGAGGAGAGTTATAAAATTTTCTTTTAAGTCATCTGATTCTAGTCCTGGATCAGGTCAATATCACCTGTAACACTTCTGTTACCCAAAGAATATAAAGAAAATAAACCCCTAGAGAGATAGCATTGACTAGAGATTAGAAGAGGCTGTCAGGATGATAATCCTATTTAATCAGCAATCCTGTTTCTAAACTCTGCTACTAGTCCTTTCTACTCTAGCTTTTCAGGGGTTGGTATGACAACTTGGTGTTAATATTTATATAATGAAAGCACAATTTTATTTTTTTAAGTAAGTAGGTTTTCATCAGTCCACTGTGTAGTAGTTGGTTCTTTGATCTATTTTGAACAATGGAACTAAAGAAGAAATTTCCAGTAATTCTGTTAAAGGCCTGGTATCATGAACATGTGTCCTACTGTTTTTTTCTGGCTGGTAGTATGCTAAAGTTGAATTACACTAAAACACAGATTTTGGAATACTTAAATACTTTTGATGAGAAGCCAGTGGTCATTTGTATTATATTCTCCTGTATACAATGTATTTTTAAAAACTATTTTTAAGGTTTTTCTCTACATCTTTGGTCTTCAGAAAATTTACAAAGGATAGCAGAGATGTGGCTTTCTTTGTATTTATCCTATTGGGATTCATTGAGTTTCTTGAATCTATAAGCTTGGGAAATTTTCAGCTATTATTATTCCTTCAAATATTTTTCTGTCCCATTCTCTGCTTTCCTTCTGGGACACCAATTACTTGTGTTACAATTTTTTATATGTCCATTGTCACTAAGTTCCTGTTCTATTCTTTTCCTTTTTTCTCTCTAATCATTTTTCTTCCCTGTTCTTCAGATCAAATAATTGCTAATCATCTATCTTCATGTTCACTTATTCTTACATCATGTCCAATTTTCTGTTAAGTCCACATTCAATAACATTTAGGTTATTTTCCAGCTGTAGAATTTCTATTTGGTTTTTTTTTTTTAATTTTTAATTTTTCTGCTGATATATCTTGTTTATTAATTACAAGATATTTTCCTTTACATTCCTGAGCGTAGTTATAACAGCAGTTTTGCAATCTTTGCCAACTTCAACATCTGGGGAATCTTGAAGTCAGTCTGCACTGAATGCCTGAGTCATTTTTTTTTCTTTTATTCCCTATATCTAGTAATTTTGGATTTTACTCAAGACATTATTAATAATCATCGTAAAAACTCTGGATTCTATTCTTCCAAAGAGTCTTGACTGTTTAACAGAAAGTTAACTAGACCTGCTTCAAACTCCAAACTCAAACTCTCCTGCAGTTAGCAGCAGCTGAAATCTGTTTAGTTCTTTTAGTCATAGATAAGCTTCTTGGATTTGTCTCACACGTGTAGTTTAGGAATCAGGCAAAGATTTGGATGGAATTTATGTGCAGATTTTGAGATTATCCCTTTATCACTCTCTTCTGAGATTCTCAGTCAGTTTCTAACTGCTGTGGCCACTTCAGACTTCTTCAAGCTAGTAAGACTGCAGGTTTCTATTGGAGTTTTAGCCTGCCTGTCTGGTGCCAAGTAGGGATTGCCCTCAGCTAAAAGTCATAAAAATGGGAAACACCCACAGAACCAGTTCTTTCTTCCAACTCTGAAGTTCCTGATTGCTTTTGGTCACTCTCTTGTACCTTCACGCAATTGATTTTTTCTATGTCTTTGTAAAAAAAACAAAAACAAAAACAAAACACACACACAAAAAAAAAACAAAAAAAAACATCGGACTGCCTTAGGGACAGTATCCTTAGACTTTTACTTTATAGATAACTATTCAGTATATTTTATGCTTAACAGTTTTTCTTTTTTTTTAAGATTTTATATCTTTATTTTAGAGAGTGCATGCAAGTGGGGGAAAGTGTAGAGGGAGAGAAAGAATCTCAAGCAGACTCAGCACTGAGCACAGCACCCAACATGGGGCTCAATCTTATAACTCTCAGATCACAACCTGAGCTGAAACCAAGAGTCAGGTACTTAACAACTGAGCCACCCGGGTGCCCCAGCTTTATTTTTTTAATCAAACTTTTTATTTTTGAGATAATTATAGATTCACATGCAGCCGTAAAAAAATAAGAGACCCCATGTACCCATTACCCAGTCTCCCCACCCCCACCATGGTAACTTCTTGCAAAACTATAGTACAATATAACAACCAGGGTAAAATCAAGATTCAGAACATTTCTATCACCACAAAGATTCCTCATGTTGCCTTTTTATAGCCATGCTTACTTCCCTCAGCCCTCATCCTCTCCTTAATCTCTGACCAGCACTAATCTGTTCTCTATTTCTACAGTTCCGTCTCTTCAAGACTGTATATAAATTAGGGTGCCTGGCTAGTTCAGTCAGTACAGCATGTGACTCTTGGTCTTGGGGTCAGGAGTTTGAGCCCCATGTTGAGGGTAGAGACTGCTTAAAAAAATGTATATAAATGAAATAATTCAGCAAGTAATCTTTTGGGATTGGCTTTTTTCACTCAGTGTAATTCTCATAATTCATGCACATTGTATGTATCAGTAATTTCTTTTTATTTTTTTAAAAGATTTTATTTATTTATTTATTTGACAGAAAGAGACACAGCAAGAGAAGGTACACAAGTAGGCGGAGTGGGAGAGGGAGAAGCAGGCTTCCCACTGAGCAAAAGCCCGATGCGGGGTTCGGTCCCAGGACCCTGGGATCATGACCTGAGCTGAAGGCAGACACTTAACGACCGAGCCACCCAGGTGCCTCAATTTGTTTCTCTTTAATGATAAGTAGTATTCTGAAGTATAGATATACTATAGTTTAACCATTCAGCCATTAAAAGACATGTAAATTTTTTCCCCCAGTTTCTCATTATTATGACTAAAGTTGTTATGAAAATTTACGTAGGCTTTTATGTGAACATAAGTTTTCATTTCTCTGGAATACATGCCCAGGAGTGAAAATGCTGGGGCATATGGTATTTGCATGTTTTGTTTCTTAAGAAATTGCCAAATTGTTTTCCAGACTGGCTGTGTGACTTTATATCCCCTCTGGCAATATATGAGTGATCCAAGTTTCTCTCCATCTTCACCATCATTTGGTGGTATCACTTTTTTTTTTTTAACCATTCTGATAGATGTATTGTGATAATCTCAATGTGGTTTTAATTTGCATTTCTCTAAGAACTAATGATATCAAACATTTCATGTGCTTATTTATATATTTTTTTCTGTGAAATGTCTCTTCATGTGTTTTGTGGACATTCAAGCTGGATTGCTTGTTTTACTGTTGAGTGTTGAGAATTCCTTATATGTTTTAGAGAGTAGTTTTTTTCTCAGATATGAAGTTTGTAAATATTTTGTTCTAAATTGTCTTAATTAAGCTTAATTAAGTTTGTCTTAATTCTTTAAATGTTTGGCAGAATCTCCTTTGGGCTTGAATATATCTTTTGTGGAGAGTTAAAATTACACATTCCATTTCATTAATAGTTATAGGGTATTCAAATGATCTATTTCATATTGGGTAATAGTTTATTCAGCCTTAAAAACAATGAAATTGATACTATATGAATGAACCTTGAAAGTGTTAAGTGAACTAAGCCAGACACAAAAGGACAAATGTTATATGATTCCACTCGTATGAAGTACCTAGAATAGGAAAATTAACAGAGACAGAAAGTAGAAGAGAGGTTGCTGGGGCTGGGGTGGGAGTAGGGAATGGGGAATTATTATTTAATGGATATAGAGTTTATGTTTGGGATGATGAAAAGTTCTGGAAAAGGACAGTGGTGATAGCTGTACCACACTGTGAATGCACTTGATGCCACTGAATTACATATACACTTAAAAACAGCTCAAATGGCACATTTCGTGTATATTTTACCACAATACACAATAAAACAAGAACAACAAAACCAGTACACCAGAAATCTTGACTCCATGAAGACTCACGGAGTCAGATAAAAGGTGGTAGAAATGAGGAGGAGAACCAGATTTCCACTCCACTCTCCCAGATTTCCAGAGAGAAGAAATTACTATTGTAATTTTGACAGAATTATAAATACTCCATAATGTCAAAATTCACAGCTCCCTTTTGCTCTAACAGTGTTTAAAAATTGCAGTTTTTTATTTATTTTTTTAATTTATTTTTTTTTAAGATTTTATTTATTTATTTGACAGAGAGGAGAGAGATCACAAGCAGGCAGAGAGGCAGGCAGAGAGAGAGGGGGAAGCAGGCTCCCCTGAGCAGAGAGCCCGATGTGGGGCTCGATCCCAGGACCCTGAGATCATGACCCGAGCCGAAGGCAGAGGCTTTAACCCACTGAGCCACCCAGGCGCCCCCCAAAAATTGCAGTTTTTTAAAAACAAAAATAAAAATAAATTTTACTATCAATGGCACATAATCGCTATACCCATAAACATCTACTCATTTCCTGGTCCATCAAAAAGAAATTAAAACACCCAGAATTGTCAATCAGGCCCAGGTATACAGAGATCCGGCAATGGGAAAAATGGCATCCCCATCTCTCAGATGAGTGTCATCCAGTGTGAAAGGAAATAACTCTAACAGAACACTCAGGCTAAGTTAGGTATCTCCTGGAACACTGATGGAGTTTTGGTACAAACAGATGTTTTGGAATGGGACACAAAGATTCCACTCTAATGGTCTCCAAATGGTCCTGGTGAAATTTGTTTTTCCTGGCTTGTAATGCAGAATGGCCTACTCCCTTTAGAATTTAATAAAAGAATTGTAAAAACTGGAGGAAGGCTTTTGCTGTTTCAGAAGGACCAACATCTGTAATTACAAATGTCACCAAACATGTGCATCAGTGATTGAGGGGATGATGGGGTGATATAAATTGCAATGACAAAGACCTTGCTGATTAGGACCACCAGGCAATGGAGTAGAAGAGGCACTGACAGGTGTAACAGGGGTGATTTAATGGCAACCAAAGATATCACCGGAGTCTCTTGGGCTAGGATTTGATGAAAGGCCTAAATTTGGGTTGTATCCTGAAGGCAATGGGGTTTAGAACAAAGGAACAATTTAATAAAATTTGAATTTTAGACAAAGCACTCTGGCACTACGATGAAGAATGTTTAGGAAAGGGGGCAAGTAAGCTGGATGTTGGAAAACCAGGAATCTATTCCAGCCATCTAGATAAGAAATCATGAGGGGCTAATTTAATATTGTTCAAAGTGGGATGAGAGGGAGGAGTGAGCATAAAACTGGATATAAATTTTTTTTAGGAATTCAGAGAAAGCAAGAATAAGAAAGCTGTGGTAGAAGACTGTAAAATAATAAAGCGATTTAGAGTGCTGTCATTAAAGAAAGAGAATATTAGTGTCTTCGAAACTAAGCCAATGAACTACATTCATAATAGTATATGTCTGTAGATATAACTTAAAAACTGAAAACTACAAACTAAAATTAAAAGCCATGATTCCAAGAATCAAATACATATCAGAAGTTAAAGTACAACACTGGTCTCTAGTCAGAATTATTTAATTAGGGTGAAAACAAAGTTTAAGAAAGACCTCACATAGAAAAACAACCATAAAACAAGTAACAAAATGGCAGTAAGTACATACCTATAAATAATTACTTTTAGTGCAAATGGACTCCAATCAAAAGACATAGGCTGATGGAATGGATAAAAAACAAGACTCACCTATCTGCACCCTACAAGAGACTCATTTCAGATCTAAGGACACATAAAATTGAAGGTGAAGGGATGGAAAATCATTAATCATGCAAATGGATGTGACAAAAAAACCAGGATAGCAATACTTATATCAGACAGGATAGACTTTAAAACAAAAGACTGTAATGAGGAAAAGAAGGCACTATATAATCATAAAGGGAACAATACAATAAGAATATATAACAACTGTAAATATGCAGCCAACACAAGACAATCCAAATACATAAAACAATAAACATAAAGAACTAATCAATAGTAATACGATAATAGTAGGGGACTTTAACACCCTACTAATATCAATGGACATATCATCCAAACAGAAAATCAACAAGGAAACAGTGGCTTTGAATGACACATTGGATTTAACAGATATATCCAAAATATTCCACACTAAAACAGCAGAATACACATTCTTTTCCAGTGTACATGGAACATTCTCCAGAAGAGATCACATATTAGGCCAGAAAACAAGTTTCAACAAATTCAAAAAGATCGAATTCATACCATGCACCTTTTCTGACCACAATGCTGTGAAACTAGAAATCAACCACAAGGGAAAGCGTGGAAAGAGCACAAATAAACGGAGGTTAAATATCATGCTGCTAAACAATGAATGGTTAACCAAGACATCAAGGAGAAACTGAAAAAAATATATGGAGACATGGGGTGCCTGGCTGGCTCAGTCACTAAAGCATGTGACTCTTGATCTCAGGATTGGGATTTCAAGCACCATGACAGACATAGAGCTTACTTAAAAAAAAAAAAAAAAAAAAAAAAATTATACACACACACACACACACACACACACACACACACATATGTTAGAGAGGGGAGGGAGAGAGGAAGAGAGAAATGAAAATGAAAACACAACAGCCCAAAATCTTTGGGATACAGCAAAAAGGGAAGTTTATAGCAATATAGGCCTACCTTAAGAAGAAAGAAAAATCTCAAACAACCTAAACTTACATATATAGGAGCTAGAAAAAGAACAAACAAAACATGAAAACTACAGAAGAAAAGAAAAGAGATTAGAGCAGAAATAAACAATATAAAAACTAAAAAAATATTACAATAGGTCAATGAAATCAGGAGCTGGTTCTCTGAAGACATCACCAAAATTGATGAACCTCTAGCTAGACTTATCAAATGAAAGAGAGAGAGAGAGAGGGAGAGAGGACTCAAACAAAATCAGAAATGAAAGAGAAGTAACTGACACCACAGAAATACAAATAATTATGAGAATATTATGAAAAATTATAAGCCAACAAATTGGACAACCTAGAAGAAATGGATAAATTCCTAGAAACATATAAAGTAACAAAACCGAAGGACTCAATAGAAAATTTGAACAGACTGATTACCAGCAATGAAATTGGGTCAGTAATCAAAGACCTGCTAGGGGTACCTGGGTGGCTCCGTTGATTAAGGGTCAGCCTTCAGCTCAGGTCATGATCCCGGAGTCCTGGGACTGAACCCCACTTTGGGTTCCCTGCTCAGTAGGGAGTCTGCTTCTCTCTCTGCCCCTCACCTTGCTCGTGCACTCTCTCAAATAAATAAAATCTTTAAAAACAAACAAACAAAAAACATCCCAACAAACAGAAGTCCAGAACCAGATGGCTTCACAGGTGAATTCTACTGAATATCTTCTCAAAGTGTTCCAAAAAATAGAAGAGGGAGGAAACCTTCCAAACTCATTCTATAAGGTCAGCATTACCCTGATACCAAAACCAGATAAAGACACTACAAAAAAAGAGAACTACAGGAGAGCCTGCATGGCTCAGTCAGTTAAGTGTCTGACTCTTGGTTTCAACAGAAGTCATGATCTCATGGGTTGTAGAATCTAGTCCCATGTCAGGCTCCCTACTTAGGGGGAGTCTGCTAGAAGATTCTCTCCCTCTGCCTCTTCCCTCACTCTTTCTCTCCCTCAAATAAATAAATAAATGTTTAAAAAAAGAGAGAGAACTACTTAGAACACTAGCTCTAATGAACACAGATGTAAAAATCCTCAACAAACTATTAGCAAAGTGAATATAATAACACTTTAAAAAATCATTCATCACGATCAAGTGGGATTTATTTTCAGGATGCAAGGGTGGTTCAATATTTGCAGACCAATCAATGTGATACATCACATCAATAAGAGGAAGGATAAAAACCATGTGATCATCTCAATAGATGCAGAAAAAGCATTTGACAAAGTGCAATATCCATTCATGATAAAAACTCTCAACAAAGTGGGTTTAGAGGAAACAGACCTCAACATAATAAAGGCCATGTATGTAAAACCCACAACTAACACCATACTCAATGGGGGAAAACCAAGAGATTTTCCCCTAAGGTCAGGAATGAGACAAGGACGCCCACTCTCACCATCTTTATACAACGTAGTCCTCAAAGTCCTAG
>CM052883.1:120075989-120099341 GCA_028534135.1 Potos flavus
AACAAAGCTGGAGGTATCACAATTCCAGACTTCAAGATACACTACAAAGCCGTAGCAATCAGAACAGTATGGTACTGGCACAAAAACAGACACAGAGATCCAGAGATCAATGGGACAGAATAGAAAGCCTAGAAATAAACCCACGATTGTATGGTCACAATTAATCTTCGACAAAGGAGGCAAGAATATGCAATGGAAAAAAGTCTCTTCAACAAATGGCGTTGGGAAAACTAGACAGCTACATGCAAAAGAATGAAACTGTACCACTTTCATATACCGTACACAAAAATAAACTCAAAGTGGATTAAAGAGCTAAATGTGAGACCCGAAACCATAAAAATCCTAGAAGAGAGCACAGGCAGTAATTTCTCTGAGGTGGGTTGTAGCAACATCTTCCTAGATAGGTCTCCTGAAGCAAGGGAAACAAAAGCAAAAATAAACTATTGGGACTACATCTAAATAAAAAGCTTCTGCACCGTGAAGGAAACAACCACCAAAACTAAAAGACAGCCTACTGAAAGGAAGAGATTTACAAAGGACTTATCTGATAAAGGGTTAGTATCCAAAATATATAAAGAACTTATACAACTCAACAGCCAAAAACCAAATAATACAATTAAAAAATGGGCAGAAGACATGAGCAGACATTTCTCTAAGGAAGACATACGGATCGCTAAGACACACATGAAAAGATGCTGAACACTTATCACGGACATGCAAAAACCATAATAAGATACCATGCCTCACCTGTCAGAATGGCTAACATGAAAAAAACACAAGAAACAAGTGTTGATGAGGATGTGGAGAATAGGAACTCTTGTATTCGGTCTGTGAGAATGTAAACTGGTGCAGTCACTATGGAAAACAGTATAGATACTTCCCCCAAAATATTAAAAATAGAAGTACCATATGATCCAGTAATCACACTTCTGGATATTTACCCAAAGAATATGAAAACAGCAATTTGAAAGATATATGCACCCTTGTGTTTACTGCAGCATTATTTAAAATAGCCACATTATGGAAGCAGTGGCCCTTGATACATGAATAGATAAAGAAGATATGGTACACATACACATAAACACACACACACACACACACAAAATGAAGTATTACTCAGCCATAAGAATGAAATATTGCCATTTGCAACAACATGGATAGAGCTAGAGAGTATAATATTAAGTGAAATAAGTCAGTGAAAGACAAATAGCATATGATTTCGCTCATATGTGGAATTTAAGAAACAAATGAAGAAAAAAAGACAAACCAAAAAATAGACACTTAGCTATGGAAATCAAAGAGATGGTTACCAGAGGGGAGGGGGTAGGGGAGGAGTGAAATAGGTGAAGGGGATCAAGAGCACACTTATCATGATGAGCACTTAGTAATGTATAGAATTTTTGAATCACTGTATTCTATACCTAAAACTAATATAACACTTTATGTTAAATATACTGGAATTAAAATTAAAAAGTAATTAGTCTGTGAGTGATCTCAAAACACAGGGTGAAGTAGTTGTCTATTCATTTGATAGGATTTCAAATCCACTTGTTTATGGCAAAGACAAAAAAATTGTTCTTAGTAGTAAAGTTGTTTTGATACAGGAATGGAAAAAAAGATAAAGACTTCACGTTAGTGTACTTGCTCTATCTAAAAACCCACCATATGCTCAGTGGTATACGAACATGTAAGTACTAATAAACACATATATGTGTATATACATACTAACAAGGTAGGAAAACAAAGGATCTGGCCTTCTTGCAGCAAGGCTCATAATAAACAGCTCGTCCCTATAATTACTTTAATTCTTAGAAGTTTATCTTTTAAATGTCTGCATTTAATACTTATATCTGTAAGAAATTTCAATACTTTCACATACCTTAATGTTGAAATATATTTATTTTTTGAAAGATTTTATTAAATAAATTATTTAATTTAATTTAAATAAATTAAGAGAGATCACAAGTAGGCAGAGAGGCAGGCAGAGGGAGAGGGAGAAGCAGGCTCCCTGCTGAGCAGAGAGCCCGACACAGGACCTGATCCCAGGACCCTGGGATCACGACTGGAGTCGAGGGCAGACGCTCAACCAACTGAGCCACCCAGGCACCCCCTAATAAATATTTAAATACCAGGTCAGCAATATTGATGGTGGTTAAAGGTACCACTTATTCCATAGGTTGTAAAATAGCAAGAAGGGATTGTAACAGAACTGGAGATGGGACTGATAGTGCCAGGAGGTTGTAAGCTTTAATACTGAGACAGCACTTTTAATATTGCCCCATGATAACATCTCTAGCTTTCATAGTTGGATATGATCTTAGGAGGTTGTTGGTTTTTGTTTTTGTTTTAAGAGTTGGAACAGGAACGTGAGCTGCTTACAATTAGAAAAGTGACATATGAATCATGTTAATTGAGGGCATCTCTGGAACCACACATTGGGAAAAGTCATGTGCTTATCAGGCTTAATAATAATAGTTTGAACTTGTGAAATGGAAAGCCTCGTAGCCTATGATAAGTATGATAATACCTAGAGCAAACATTAATAATGATATATAAAGAGATATACTGCAAATTATAAATAAATCAAAACAGAATTTTAAAATGTTCAAATAACCCACCAGAAAGCAGAAAAATAAAAGAGAAAGAAACAAGAGAAAAAACAGGAAATAAAAAGTTAAATGGCAAATTTAAGCCCCAATAACAGTTAAAATGTATTGAGCACTGAGTAAATGCCAGGTATGTACTTATTTAATCACTTATGCCAACACTATGAGGTAGACTTGGATTACTATCTCCGTTTTATATATAATACAACTGAGATTGAGATTAACTTGCCCAAAATCCTAAAACATGTGGTGGATGGCAGAGCTACCATGCAAACCCAGGCAGAGCCCACACTCTTTACCCTGACACTGTGCCAGACGGCATCTGAATACCCAGCCCCAGCTGCTTAGGTGCCATGTTTGATACCACGTGATAATTCTCTCCTGCTCCCAGATAGCACAGATTGGACACCTGACAAAGGGGCCACTGATCCCTAATACACCGTAGTGGCACCATATACACATACACATATACAAAATGAACCTAAACCAATCATTTTCTTTCTCTTGGTTTAATCTCTTGTTGATACTGAGATAAGGCTGGTCAATGGTAAGACTGAAGGCAGACCAAAGCTTACTGTAAAGTCGGGGTCAAGCAGAAGAGAGCAAATGGCCAGTAGGAAAGCTGGGTTGATTAGGACAGTATCAAAGTCAATTATCTAAAACTTGGAGAAATTAGAAGCTGTAATGACTGGCTGTTCAGGCTACCTTAACAAATATGCCACAGGATGCATGGCTTAAACAACAGACATTCATTTCTCACGGTTCTGGAGGTTGGGAAGTGCATGATCAAGGTGCCAGCAGATCCAGTAACTGGTGAGGGCCCTCTTCCTGGTTTGCAAATGGCAGTCTTCCTTGGATCCTCACAAAGTGGAGAGCAGGGAGAGAGGAAGCGAACTTTCTCTTATGTCTCTTTCTATAAGGGCACTAATCCCCCTCATGAGGCCTCCTCCTTCATGATCTGATTATCTCCAAAGGCCCCACCTCCAAATATCAGCTCATGAGAGATTAGAGGTCCACGTATGAATGGGGTGGGTGGAGTGGAGAGTGGGCATACAAACATTCAGTCCACAGCGCTGGCTCCATAAGTCATAAAGACTAGCTGGAAATTGGGAAAGCCTGATTATTCTAGTTGTCTTTCAGAGTAAGAGTTTGTAAGATCTAATCTAGCTTGTCACCAGAATTGTAATGGCAATCCCATCTCTAGCACAAAAGCCTGGTCCAGCTGGTTCTGCTGGGACTCCTCTTCTTCAGATTAGAGACTAGAAGCCTATGGGGTTGTATTAATTTCCTGTGGTTGCCATAAACATTACCACAAAGGTGGTGGCTTAAAACAACAGAAATGTATTCTCTCACAGTTCCAGAGACCAGAAGTCTGAAATCAAGGTGTGGGCATGACTGTGCTTCCTTCCTCTAGAAGCTCAAGGAGAGATTCCGTTACTTGCCTCTTCTAGCTTCTGGAGGCTGTCCTTGTACTTTGGCTTGTGGCTCCTCACTCCAATGTCTCCATCTTCAAATGACCTTTTCTATGTGACTGTTCTTCTGTCTCTTATAAAGACGCTTGTCATTGGGTTTAGGGCCTACATGGGTAATCCAGGATGGTCTCCTTTCAAGGTCCTCAACTATATCTGCAAAGACCCTTTTTTCAAACGAACAGTTAGAGTTTGGGTATTAGAACAAGGATATGCATTTTGAGGGGCCACAACTCAGCCCCCTACAGGTGTCCTGGGTATAGTACCAGCTGTTTTTTTTGATAAGCCTAAGGAAAGGTAAAGTAGAATAATAAGCTTTCAGCTTTCTGTCAGTGTTCCTTAATGAATTCTGTGGGTTGGGATACATGAAATTCCAGAGTGAGTGGTAGAGAAAGTATTAGTCCATAGCAGTTTGTATGCTTTGAATTTGAAGCCTGAAGAAAGCTGCTTTGAGATGAGCCATACCATTTCAAGGTTACCTTTGGGGACTCCAAAAGAGATAAAGAGAAAAAGCTGAGATTCTGCCAGTTGACCAGTGGAATTGATGGATCATATGGTATCTGTGTTTAATGTATTAAGGACTGCTGGTAGACTGGTTTTGAATTCTATAGGTCAGTGTGTAGATTAGACTTTTCCCTGGGTCCCTCACCATCTTGAATTTGGTTCACTCCAGAAATTAACAAATCTATAGACAATCCTTAAGTCTCCTTTTAGCTAATAGTTAAACTTCCTCTCTCTGCAACGATTCTCTTTCCAAAGAGCTGCTGAAAAGGAAGAGATCTGAAGAAGAATTCTAGAATCTGGAAAATTCGCAACTATAATAGTTTAGAAGAAGTTGCCTATGCCATGAACAGAGACTGCTCACAACTAAGACAGAGAATTTGTTTTCACCCTGGTTGTTTCCAAAAGGGGAAATGATCAAATTGAAAACAAAAAGTTCTTGAGTAAAACCAAAAATCTTGCTAGGTGCCTATAGGCCACAAGCTGCTCAGCAGGACTTTGCTACCATATCCCAGAAGGCTGAGCAGGGCCCCCAGGATAATTGAGAAGCACTTCAGAGCTGGCTGCCCCATCAACAGACTGTCCCTTTTCCTGACTCCATTTTCCCTTCATACACCACTTCCCCCATCTTTCATCCCCTCCAAGTCACCCTAACTGCCTCAGCCTCTCTTTCTTTGCATGGTTTGTTTTCGTTATTTTAAGGACAGGGAGTCACTTTTGGTTTTTTTCTTTTTCCTGTGGTTCTGAAAAATCATTTGACCTCATTCCAGATAATTTGGAAAGAACAAAAAAGGGAAAAGAGATAAAAGAAAAATCACCATTAGCTCCCCATCCTGGAAGAAATCTGTGCCAACATTTTGCTATATATCTTTCTGGACTTCTTTCCTCCCCTCATTGTGTTTTCTAAAGTTATTATTACATCAAAAAGATAAGAGATAACAAGTGTTGGTGAGGATGTGGAAAAAAAGGAAACCCTTGCACAATGTGGTGGAAATACAAATTGGTGTAGCCATCAGAGAAAAACAGTATGGAGATTCCTCAAAAAACTAAAAATAGAAATACCATATGATCCAGTAATTCCACTTCTGGGTCTCTATCTAAGGGAAATGAAATCACTACCTCCAAGAAATATTTGTACCCCTATAAAAACTCCTTACCAGGGGCAAATTTAAAAAGTCATAGAAGGAGAACAAGTTAGAGGGGAGTTGTGGTTGGTAAAATATAGGCAGTTAGGTTATAGTTATAGTTTGGCTTCCATAATGTTGGAACTGACTGATTCAGTAATTAAAACAGGACTTTATCTCATCCAGTGTTTAATGATGCTTTAACACCTTATACAATCAAATATTTCACAATGAACAATGCTTATCCATGAAAAAAACAAATATTTCCTCTTGCTAAAAATGACCAGATTTGCATTCATATTTCCATATTCCCTTCTCTAACCAGGTATCCGATGTCTGCAAACTGACCTGCTTAACGGTAACCAAAAGCAAACATACCAAGAGAGTTTGGAGAGGTAGGATTTGTGGGCTAAACTGAAGGAGGGTGGTAATGAGCTGGGCCCTCCCACAGAGTGGCTGCTGGCAACAACGGAAGGGTAACTTTAGGCCTTTTAGTTTTCTTGCCTTTGTACATCCTGAAAGCAGACACTGGGGAGGTAAATCTATAATTAGGGGGTTATTTAGAATAGAGATTTGGGACCTGACAGACTGCAACCTGTCTGTATCCACAAACACAGTGAAACCCCTCACCAGCCCTTTGTCTCTGGGTGTGCACCGTCTATGGAAAGTCTCTCATTTACTGAGCCACTTGGGTTCACGTTACATTTCTGGAGAGAAGGAAGGGTGTATGGGATGGAGAACAGTACCTCTACGCATCTCAAAATGGTACATCTTATTAATTCTTGCATTCTTTGTCCTAAAATCAATCATCTTGAGTTCAAGTTTGACTTCGGCTTCCCTCATTATTTAAGTGCTGAGCGCTCAGAACCTCAGGGTCAAGTTTCAGACCCAGTAATAGGAAATGGAATTCTTTGTGCAAGGTGAATAAAAGCTACAGAACAACACATATCGATCCTTAAAGTTAAAGCTCTTCAACAGGAGACAGTGTTTTAGAATGTTTTAGGTTTAAAATTCCATCTACAATCATTTTAGTTGGTAATAAGTATTTTCTGAGTACTTGTTGCATTTACAGCCCTCATACCAGATACTGTCTGTAGATGTCAGGTATGTGCCTATGAAATGTCATTCCCTGTTACCTGTTGCTGAGGCCTGGGAACCTTAGCATTCTCTGCACACTGAATTTCCATTCTTACCCTTTTTGTGTCTTTCATTTAAAATGAACACATTGGGGGGCCTGGGTGGCTCAGTCGGTTGGGCATCTGCCTTAGGCTCAGATCGTGATCCTGGGGTCCTGGGATCGAGTCAGGCATCATCCCTGCAGAGCAGGGAGCTTCTCCCTCTGCCCCTCCCTCTGCTCGTGCTCTCTCTCACTCTCTCTCTCAAATAAATAAACAAAATCTTAAAAATATAAATAAAATGAACATAATTACCAATATATGATTAACATAGTGACTTAAGACCTTTATGAGGTACCTAAAATTGCAAGATGAACTTACATTTCCATTTACTATTTCCCTGTAAAGGGACTGTATATTTAACACTACAAACATAGATCTTAATCGACAGAAAGGTTTCAAACTTTAAAAAAATTTTATTATAAAATGTTTCGGATCCAAAGGAAAAAAGAAAACCTCATGGAAAGTAAAAATATAAAAGACACTCCTGTGCCCACCACTCACATTTAACACTTAGCCATATTTGCTTCACACTGTTTATTTTTAAAGAAAGCATTAATGAGTGGAAGGTCTCACCTCCTCTCTTTCCTTTCCGTCTTTCCCTCCTCAGAGTTTACTGTATCCTGTTTTGCTTGTGTATGTTTTTGTTTTCAAAACTTAAGCAGGTTTTAGGTTTCTTTTATTCTATGTTTCTAAAATTTGCATAAGGGGTACAGTTTGCAGAAATGTTTGCAATTTGCTTTTTTGTTCCATATTAAGATTTATCTACATTGATGCAAGTAAGCCATACCATTCATTTCAACTACTGTTCAAATTCCATTCTATGAATATACCACTGTTTGTGCATCCACTTCCCTTCTGAGGGACGTTTAGTTTATTTGCAATATTTTACTATGATACACAATGCTAATAGGAATGAACCATCCATCCATCCCTCCAGTCCCATTAGCTCTTTCTTCAAAATAATAGATCTTAAATCTGAGCAGTTCTCCCCACCCCAAAACTATCCTAGTCCAAGCCATCATTTTCTCCTCCAGGGGCTCCTAAGTGCCTTGAGCTTTCAACCTTGTTCCCCTTCAACCTACAGTTCATACAGTCCATGGGGTCAGAATGGGTCTTCCATCAAAATCCTTCCCATCATACCTGGAATAAAATCCAAAGCTCTTCCCATGGTCAGGAAGACCCCACATGATCTGGCCCCTCTCCCTTTCTTTCCCTAGTTTATAATCACAGCATACTTGGCGTCTTCTGTTAGCTGCCTTATAGAGGCTTTGAACCAGCTGTTCATTGGGCTTAAAACTGGCACTTCCTGGGGCACCTGGGTGGCTCAGTGGGTTAAAGCCTCTGCCTTCGGCTCAGGTCATGATCTCAAGGTCCTGGGATGGAGCTCTGCATTGGGTTCTCTGCTCAGCAGGGACCCTGCTTCCCCGCTCTCTCTCTGCCTGCCTCTTTGCCTACTTGTGATCTCTCTCTCTCAAATAAATAAATAAAATCTTTAAACAAAAAACAAAAACTGGCACTTCCTTATCTCCTTTGACTTCTTCCCTCGATTTACTCAGGCTCCTGATCAGATAATACCTCAGAGAAGCCTTTCCTGTTTTTCTTATCTGAATTAATACCTCTTTCATTTCCTATCTCCGAAGCCTGTTTTTTTTTTGTTTGTTTGTTTCTTTAGAAGTTATCACACCTGAAATTATCTTGTTTACTTCTGCTCCTCCACTAGGACGTACACTCCCTGACCTTTGTGTCTCTAGTTCTCACAATAGCGCCCAGTGTAATAGGCATTGTCAATCCTTAACCTGAATGAATGAGAGAACATCAGGACAAGACTTGTCAGGCACCTTCTCCAGGACTCGATCTTGAAAATTCTGTCCATGGCGAAGCGCAGTAGGATATACGCATTTACACAAAACACACGCCCAAAAGTGACACAGTTTGAGAAAACAATACTCACACTTACTACTCACATTTTTTACCCAATTTCAAAAAGAAAGATAAAAGAAACCGTGTTAGTTGTAACCCACTAGGTTGATGTCACAATTCACCAATGGGTTCTAACCTGCAGTGTGAAAAACTTTGTTTTAGGGTATATACCTGGAAGTGGTTTCACTGGGTTTTACTAAATACCCCGAACTGCCTTCTGAGGTAAAAAAAAAAAAAAAAAAAAAAAAAAAAGAAAAAAAATTACACTACTAACATTGCAGGAATTTCCTCATGTCCTTACCAGCACCTGGTCTTATAGGTTTCTTAATTTTTGCCAGTCTGAGTGAAACTGTATCTCTTTAGTTTGCATCTTTCGGTTTACTAAAAAGACTGATGGACTAGACATCTTAATCTTAAATAAATATGTAAACTATTTTCTAGTGCCCCAAGAGAATTAAGAATTTTCCTATCAGAACTTTTCAAGAGTCAAATGACTTAATCTTCCCTTAAATTTATGCATTTCACAATTCCAAATTCTCACATATTTCAGTGGCAAAAAAACTGTATTCCCAAGGACACAGCACCAACGACAATTTTAGTTCTTTCACCATTTATATAGTTGTTGATTTACTCAACAAATACTTATTGAGTCACTCACCTCCCGCTCCCCCCGCCCCCATTACCACCACTGCCAAGAATTTCGGCAAACCAACCGCCTCTCTTGGCGCCTACCTTCGAGAGACCGTGAGTTCTTTGTCCCTTTCACTGTGACAGAGTGACCATGGGCAGGCGTGTTTTAGAAAGGCTCGAAGACTCCGACCAAGACTCTCTCAATTCTTCCAATCCATTGTTCTCTTGTATTACTTGCTCACAAGTTTTTGTATTCAATAAATCCTGAGAGGAACGCGGTGTGTTCACGCATGCTCTCACACTGCAAAGGAATTATTCCCGAGAGAAAAGTTTTTAAGGAGAAAATTCGAATGTTTTCATTTCAAGCACTTGACTCAAATGTGAGATTATAACTAGTGTCTTTTAAGACAACCCAAATCATTTTACTTTTTCTTCTAAAAGCTTTTTTTTTCTTGCTCTCTACAAAAGATTTAAAACCTCACACTTTATTGCGTCGGAATGTCAGGTTTGATTAAAAGAGCAATTGAAAACTATCTCACAGTCATTCAATTTCGGTAATTATCAGTTCTGACGAAAGAAAAGGTGGTCAAACCACATTAACAGTCTTCAGCTTCTATCCGCAACAGATAAATATTAAAGCCTGTCCGATCCCGCAGATAAATCTTAACTAATGGCAGCGCCTTTTTGTCCTAATTTAAAACCCACAAGTCTTATGTAAAACAACGCGGTTTCCCGTGCTTTCTGAAAAGAAACATCAAGATCTAACTCCTTTGATTGCTGCAGATAATGATGTGGTTGCCAGATAAGAGGAGCCACACTCAGGGACAGTGACTGGACTAAAAAACGGGAGGAATTCGTGCTTAATTCTTTGATTTTTATGTTGAATAACGTAAACTGCACGCCGCAATGAAAGTGATAAGAGCCAAAACCCGCAAGGCTCTCGTGCGCTGCTCTCCATTACCCCGCATCTCGACTTTTCCTCTCCCAGCCCGGGAATTCATGCAAATCAGCCTGCTAACCCCGGGGCAATACGAACCTCTTTCGCGCCATTCGCTCAGGACCGTGCAGCAACGTAAAGAGAGTGTCCTAGAGCCCCCAAAGCGCCGCTTTTCTACGGGGGACTTTAGAGCTTTCCAAGGCTGAGGCTTGAGATCACAATATTTGGGGGGCCGCTTTTTTCCCCGGTGCGGAGAGGGTCTCGCGCCGGGGCAGGCGGTTACCACAGCTTGCAGGACCTGCGCCCCAACGCGGGAAAGCCGGCCGGAGCCCCGCCCCTCCGGGCCCGGGTCTGCGCGCCCCGCCTGCCGCGGCTCCAGCTCCTTCGGCTCTGCGGGACCGCGGCGCGCGGTCCTTCGCTCTCCGGTCTGAGAGCGCCGGCCTGGGCGCCAGCCGCCAGCATGGACGCTCGCCGCGTGCCGGTGAGCGCTAGGCTGCTGAACCCGAGGGGCGGGTTCCGAGGGTGCTGGGCGCGGGCCAATTCCCTCTAACTCCGCGGACGGAGTGCTAGCTTATCCACCGGCGGACGTCCTGGGCGGTGCCCCTGTAGGCAAGCCCCAGGTTTTATGCATTTCGCGTAATTCGGAGCCCGGGGCTGACCCCGCTGGGCGTGCGCACCTGGCGCGCCGGGGGTCGGAGATTTGAGCAGTTTTCAGGTGGGTTGGCAGCTCCCGGGAGTCCGAAGCCACGTGCGTTTGAAGTGCACGTGCGCTCGGGACCGGACAGCGGCCGTAGCTGGCGGGTCCCCCATTGTGTCTGCCGGCCGGAGCCCGGGTGGAGGGGAGCGCCTCCCGCCCTGCACCCTGGGGGCTGCCCTGCAGCCTTGCAGCCCTTTCCAATGTGCAGCTGCGGGCGGGTGGGTGGCTCGCTGCGGCAGGACCTCGCGCACTGGGGGGCCCTTTGGACGCGCTCCCGGCCGGATTTTGCGCCTGCCACACCAGCATCCGCTTTCTAATTGCTGAGGATCGGTGGGTTTGAAGTTTAAAGGTCTTGCAAAATGGTCTCTTTAGGACTTGCGTTCGCCCGTGGGGGGAGGCATCTCTCGTTTTGGGCGGCGATGAAGGGCAACTGAAGGACCCAGTGGTCCAAACTGTTCGCAGACCATTTGCTCGTTTCCCACTCCTCCACCACCAACCTTACTCGCAGCTGCAGGACGTTCCCCTGAATGGAACGTTACTTTTTGCTCTAACGGAAACCGGAACGTAGGGTCTGCCCCAGGAGATGTTAGAAGATGGGGGTTGGGTGGAAAGGAAGAGTGTGACATGCTTAAAATAAATAAAGAGTGACACACGTGGGGAGGCTGTGGTTCCAGTGGGGGTGGGGTGTGTCGGAGAGGGCGTGCTGGGGGCGTGGTTTCAGAGACAGAGCTCTGGGGTGTAACCCGGCATTAGCTTTTAGGTTGGAGAAAGCCATGTGTAACAGGACTTGGAATGTGACGTGCCTGCGCTCAAGTTTGGGCCATCCGGTGACGAGTAGTCCACTTAACCCGTCACGCCTCAGCCTCCCCATTTGTTAGGTGGGAATAATGATAGCACCTTTGTTGCAAGGAATTAAACGTAATGTGAAAACATGCTTATGCCTGGCACGAAAAAAACACCTGCTAAGTGGTATTAGTTATTACCTGCCTGTTCATCTCAGCCATGACCATTTTCCTTTTTTCTACATCTTTTACTCCAAAACATGCATTTGCCTGCTAACTAACTCTTGGCATGTGCCGACGTGTTAAAGCCCAGCGTATGTTTCCCTGTCAACTTCCAGTAGGCTGCCTCCCTTGAGGCTGTCTTGGGCCTCTGACCACTTACAGGTAGATTGTGCACTGAGGTCCTAGGAGATTACAGAATTGGGTTCTCCTTCCAGCTGTGTCATCTTGGGCATTCTGTTTCACCTCCCTGGAGCCTTGAATTTCCTCACCTGGAAAATGGGGTGTTTGTGAGAGCCCTTCTAATAGGTAGTAGCACTACCCATTATCACATTTTTCTGCCTTTCTAAAAAGGACAGAAGACATGAGCATTTATCTGCAAGAGATTGGAATCAAGTACAGAACATTAGGTGTACAAGGAAGGTGGAGAATGTTCTTTCCACCTGACACCTCACATCTTGGCTTTATTTTGTGGGACCCCTAGCAGAGCTTGCCTTTCAAAGTTTTCAGTGTGAGGCGTCATTTCTACTGTGTGGCCATATTTAAGAAATTTAAAACAGGAACTAAAAACACTTAAGTCTCATTAAATGTTACAAAATGCCAGGAATTGCTGTCTTTATCTTGAGATAGATGCTAATTGCATTTTCTGATGAGCAAAGGCAGGCTGTTTAGTATTTATGAACAAGTAACCTACAAGTAATTTCTGACTTACAGAAGGACTTCTAAAAACTTAAGAATTGTATAGGAAGGGGACTTCAGAAAGAGCCAAATGTCAGGCCAGGCTGGTAGAATGCTGAGGTGGAATCAGGCATTCTGCATGGGTTTGGAGTTCTGTTTGACCCTTAACTTGCCTCCTTGTATGTTTGTCACTCGGTTGATGTACTTGATTTGTTTTGCTGAAATCACTGTACCGCTCTTGGTTAGAGCAGGGCCATCTAGAAAGCCTGCCATCTTGAAGTAGAGGTGCTGCTCAGTTTTTGTAGTTTGGGAAATTAGCATCACAGTACATAGGCCAAAGCTTATATAAAAAGACCTCATTAGCTTGATTTTGGCTGAGGGAGAGAAATCACTACCCTTTTGTACTTTTGAAATTTCCTTTTGGAAGTGCAATCTAATGTTCTTAACAGGCAGGTTTTAGGAGGTCAGCATTAAACCCCTTGGGAACTCCGGATCCCATGCTCAGCTTGGTGGAGAGAGAGAGGTGGGCAGTGAGGTAGTTCTATAGATGTTTGATTGAACTGATGTCCTTAACAATATTCCTTCAAAGGGATCCTCTTTTAAGATTTTACCAGGTTTTGAAAATATTTCTGTAGCATTCGCAAATCCTCCTTTTACTATGTAGGGTATAAGAAATGGATATATCTACTCTGTGTAGTTTGAACTACTAAACTCAAAAATGATGTCTTCAGTTAGCGTAGTGAGCTTCCCACTTAATAGTATTGCCATTTTCATTTACAGCAAAAGGATCACGGAGTAAAGAAGAATGTAAAGAAATTTAGATATGTGA
The DNA here is from genome assembly GCA_028534135.1 of Potos flavus. Taxonomy (NCBI): domain Eukaryota; kingdom Metazoa; phylum Chordata; class Mammalia; order Carnivora; family Procyonidae; genus Potos; species Potos flavus. The sequence goes on from CM052883.1 coordinate 120,089,560, forward strand.
AGTTGATTTCCATGGAAACGTCGTCCTCCTCTGATGACAGTTGTGACAGCTTTGCTTCTGATAATTTTGCAAACACGGTAAGTGCTGCCTGAGAATAAACAGAATTGAATCTGCAGTGCCCACAGTGCCCCAAATGCTTTGTGCGTGATTAAAACCGCTTGCTTTTTGCCTGCATTTCTATACAGCCGCTGGAAAATACAGTATGCATTGTAATTTCATTTCACTTTTTGCTGTGGTTTTAGGTAGTAATTGTTGGAGGTAGATTAGCTACTTATTCTATCTTTTTGAAATGTCGCCTAACCTAACATGCCTGATGATTTGCCATAACAACTCAGAAATCATTTGTAAACCTCTGAACCATTTTTCTTTGTAACAAAAGCTGTTCTCTTGTAGTGCACTTGTAAATGTGATTTGCTCTCTGCACGGTTTATGGAAAATTGGTTCTTGAAAAAGGAAAAAAAAATGCACAACCACATTTATTTATTTATTTTACAGAAACCTAAATTCAGGTCAGATATCAGTGAAGAACTGGCAAGTGTTTTTTATGAGGACTCTGATAATGAATCTTTCTGCGGCTTTTCAGAAAGTGAGGTGCAAGATGTGTTAGACCATTGTGGATTTTTACAGAAATCAAGGCCAGATGTCCCTAAAGAACTGGCCAGTATTTTTCATGCCGACTCTGACGATGAATCATTTTGCGGTTTCTCAGAGAGTGAGATACAGGATGGAATGGTGAGTTGGAGAATCCATATCAAGAAGTACGGTACATTTACAGGCATGACATACTTGTTTAAAATTTTTTTTTCCTCGTAATTTTCATTTTAGTCATGCCAGAAGATTTTGTTGACCTTTTTAAAATTTTAAGAGTTATTTTCTTCTTTATGTCCTACAACAGTTTTTACTAATGTAGTCTTACCTTAGTAAGACTTAGTAAGGTAAAGACCTTAGTCTTTACCTACTTGTAAAGCTTAAACATTTTGTAGGCTCTAGAAGTCTTGGAAACTGGGAAGATAAAATTGGCCAACCTCCAGATTTCTGTTGCCACAGAAATCTAGCCTGATGACCAGAATCCCAAATGTCCTCAAGATTAGCTATATTCCTATTTTAAGTTCAAGTGCCCAGCCCAGTATTGGCCCGGCCTGGAGCAGGCCTTTGGTAAATGTTGGTTCCCGTGGTGGATCTAGACCTCATTTGGAAAACCTGTGATAACTCATGTTCAGGAGTTCGAGTGCACGAAATGATAATTAGGGCCCTTCCTGCTTTCACTTGTGCTTCTTGGCCGGCTTTTCTTGTGCACGCTGCCTTACCTTTAACCTCTGCCGTTCTGCTCAGGCCACTGCTGCTGCTGCACCTCAGTCCCACTCTCCCTGAGCATATTGTTTAGTTCTGTAGACTCTGGTTAGCAGGACTGTCTCAACAAAGGAAGCAGTGTGTTGACTTACAGTCTCGTGCGTGCTCTTCAGCTCACTGTGGTCCGATGGGGAGCCATTCCCGGGGACCACACTGATGCTGACATAAGTGAGAGCATCTGGCCAAGGAGAGTTTATCCCTGTCTAACGCGGTGGTAATGTAACATTGCCTGTCTAAGAAGGGATGGTGGTCCAAAACAGTGCAGGTTGGAGTTCTTGCAGGGGCTGGTCTGTGAGTCTGCACGTGACCTTAAGCATCGTTTAGGTCTTAACATCCCACAAGCCTCAGTCATTTCCGGGCAGTGTTTCCATACTTTGTAGATGCTGTTTGTTTCAATTAATAAGATACCAATCGATTCAAAGTCTTAAGAACCCATAAAAGTTTGTCATTTTCTCATCGGACACACAAAAGTACATGAAGAATACTAGAAGCTGTGCAGATTTAAGAAATGTTTGGACGTTAAAAAAAAAAGTGGCTGTTCCATTTCTGGGATTTTATGGGTGATCTATTTTCTTTTCTCAATCAATTTTTTTTTCAGCCATCACCACGATCAATTTAGAATGTTTTCATCAGCTCCCCAAAAAACCCTTTCCCCATCAGCAGTCACTTCTCATTCTTTCCCATTACCCTCAGTCGTCAATGGGCAACCACCAGTCTGTCTGCTACCTGGATAGATTTCCGATTCTGGACACTTCATAGGAATGAAACTGTACACTGTGCAGTCTTCTGTGACTGGCTTCTTTGACTTTATGGAAGGTTTTTCAAGGTTCCTCCATGTTGTTGCATGTGCTAGTACTTCGTATCTTTTTATTACTGAATAATAGTTCGTGAATGTACGACATTTTATTTATCCTCTTCATCAGTTGATGGATTTGGAGTTGTTTGCACCTTTTGGCTATTGTGAATAGCACTGCCGTGAACGTTCACGTAGAAGTTTTTGTGTGGACATAATACTCTCAGAGTAGATATACGAATGAGTCCTATAGTAATTCTGGCCTTTTAATGAACTGACAGGCCCGTCTTTGGCTGCACCTTGTACATTCCTACCAGCAGTGTATGCGGTTCCAGGTTCTCTACATCCTTGCCATTCTTGCTCTTGATTCAGCTCCACTAGTGGGTAATGAAGCGGTATCTTGTGATTCTGATTTGTTTTTCCCTGATGGCTAATTTTACTATATATATATTTAAAGATTTTGCTTATTTATTTGTCAGAGAGAGAGAGAGCACAAGCAGGCAGAGTGGCAGGCAGAAGCAGAGGGAGAAGCAGGCTCCCCGCCGAGCAAGGAGCCCGATGGGGGACTCGATCCTGGGACGCTGGGATCATGACCTGAGCCGAAGGCAGCCGCGTAACCCACTGAGCCACCCAGGTGTCCCTAATTTTACTATATTTTTAATGATGGAATCCTGCCTTACTTTTGGAATCTCAAATTTTTTTTTAATTTTAAATTTACAGTAAGTAGATTAGAGAGGTACCCCAAGTAGTCAAATTCATACAGACAGAAAGTAGAATGGTGGTTGCCAGAGGATGGGGGGTGTGGGGAGTTTTGAATGGGTGCAGAGTTTCAGTTTGGGAAGATGAAAAAGTTCTGGAGATGGATGGTGGTGATGGTTGTACAACAGTGTGGATGTCCTTCATGCCACCGAACTGCCACTTACAAATGATTAAAATGGTGAATTTCATGTTATGCCTATTTGCTGCAAGTTTTTGAAGAGTAGATTAGAGCACTAAGACACCTTTAACATATTTAATGCCAAGCACTAAAATCATGTTTGTGGGAGAACACATACTTGTTTTTATAGGAAGTCTTTTAAAAAAATGAAAGATCTATTTTTGAATTAAAAAGGGAGCTGGGATTTGGGATTTTCACATTAAAAAAAAACAAAAACCAGACTCAGAACCACTGGCCTAAGGGCTATGAAGATGGCTTATAAAGACGTGTCTCAGATAGGCTATAGGAGTTAAATTACCCCGATTATTGTATTTATTTGTGATTCCTGATTTTGTTGCCCGGAGCTGTCAGTTAAACTTGACAATTAAAGTGTTCAATTAAAATTTATTTGCTGTCAGTGTCTTTTGTTCAGAAGGGATTTCTGTAGTCATGCTGGTGCAGCATGTCCGACAATCAACAAGTAATTAACAACTCCATTGTTCCTGATTAACTAGAGACTGCAGTCAGACCACACTGGTTATAGGACCCGCAGCCAGTGCCGAAGGTCCGGACCCCTCCGGGTGGCCATGAAGTTCCCAACTCAAAACACCAGGGGAGCCGCCAACAAAAGAGCAGTGCCCCCCCAGCCCCCTGAGAATTCTGTGACTGATTCCAATTCTGATTCAGAAGATGAAAATGGAATGAATTTTTTGGAGAAAAGAGCTTTAAATATAAAGCAAAACAAAGCAATGGTAGGTATCTGACTTTGTGCTAACACCGACCCTTCCCATCCTTTCTGTAAGCTGCTCGTTGCGCGTACCTGTGTCCTAAGAATTATTTTCAGTGTAACTGTGAAGGCTTCACAATGTGTGCTTTAAAATGTGCTTCTTTTCCTAAATTAACTTCTCTTTTTAATCTGTTAAAAGTCTTGGTAAATGTGTAAGTGAAATCAGAAACTCAAGACGTGCTACTATAATTTCCAGAAGTTGCTTTTTTTCAGCAGTTACTCTAAACTAATAATTTCTGTTGAATGTCCTCCATTTTCAGCTTGCAAAACTAATGTCAGAATTAGAAAGCTTCCCTGGCTCATTCCCTGGAAGGCGTTCCCTCCCAGGCCCCAGTACAGTAAGTGCAAATCCTTATTTATACTGTAGTATTTTGGACAGGTCTAAGATAGATTTTTTATTAATTTTATTTTATTTTTAAGATTCTATTTAGGAGAGAGGGAGAGAGAGAGAGAACACTAGCAGGGGGAGGGGCAGAGGGAGAGGGAGAAGCTGACTCCCCCCACTGAGCAGGGGCCCAATGCTGAGCTCCATCCCAGGACCCCCAGCCAAAGGCAACCACTTAACCGACTGAGCCACCCAGGCACTCCTAGATTTGTTATTTTCAAATCCAATTTCCTTATTTTGTGTAGTTCTCTAGACAAAGAAATAGAAAAAAATCTAACAGATCTCTGGGACCTCTTCTGTGCATGCTGGGGCGGGTGTGGCCTCCCCAAGCCATGCTTCTACAGTGCTTAAACCCCTTTTGACTGGCTATTTCTCTCCTTCCTGACTAAACTAAGCCCCTCAAGGGCAGGGAGTAAAGATTGAAATTTTTTTTTTTTTTCTGTATCCCCAGCATTAGGATATTCCTTCTACATGGTAGATAAGTAATAATAGAGGTTTTTAATAACTGAGCGTGAGAGGAAAAAAAGGAAAAAACAATTTTTTAACCAAGTCATGGCCTAATATATGTGATTATCTTCTGAGGAATTAAGCTGGTACACCTAAGGGGAATTTAGTGTGTCTGCTGTGGTACAAAAGGGCAGACTTCTTTCCCCACCTCTCCCTGAGGAGAAAGGAAAGAGGCAAGCAAGGAACGGAAGAAGGAAAACCATACATACATTTCTCTCTTGTGCTGTGTAGAAATAGTGAGTATGTTTCAGGGCTCAAGAGATACTGTAGAAAGGTTTTTTTTGGAAAACAAGATCTGTTCTTAAGTGGAAGAAGAAAAGGATCATCTCAGTCTGAGAGGAATGGCTTGGTGTTAGAAGAGCAGAATTACAACAGCTGTAGCATTTTGGGGCTCACTTTCCATGCATTATGGAAAGGACAAAGGATTAGGAAATGGAGCTCTGCTTTTACTTAAACAAAAATGTACTTAAGGAGAAGGTGCCACTTCTCTTCATTCTGGGGTAAATGGGTCCCATCACCTGTGTTTTACTTAGCAGTCAAAGGCTCCCCGAAGGCGTACATTCCCAGGTGTTGCTTCCAGGAGAAACCCTGAGCGAAGAGCTCGACCTCTTACCAGGTCAAGGTCCCGGGTCCTTGGGTCCCTTAGTGCTCTACCCACAGAGGAGGAGGAGGAAGAGGAAGAGGATAAGTACATGCTGGTGAGAAAGAGGAAAACCATGGACAGCTACATGAATGTGAGTTCTCCACATTTGTGCTTGCTCTTCTGTTTGTCATCTTCTGTAGGCCCAGTATCCCGTATACAACACAAGGACCCACATGGCCTCAACACCAGATGACCCGTAGTAAACCTTCTCAAATCATTCAGAATTGTTACTGTCGTATAAACTTGTGTTTTGTTAGCAGGTGAGAAGGTCAAAGCTTGCTTGCTTTTTTTTTTTTTTTTTAAGATTTTATTTTTAAGTAATCTGTACATCCAACATGGGGGTCGAACTTACAACCCCAAGATCAAGAGTCACATGCTGTACCAATTGAGCCACCCAGGCGCCTCCCCCCCAACTGTAATTTTAAGATTTTCAGTAGCCAAGCTTTCAGCTTTTCTTAACGTAAGAATCATTTCCATGATGTCCCATTATCTTTAGTAAGCTTAACAACTTTCTCCTTCTCCCTAAGCTCTAAGAAAGATTTCTAGGTTGAATTCTTTGTGAAGAAATTACAAATCCTGTATCTGGGATTCAGAACTGGGGAGAGCCAATAAGAACACCATTCCATGATTTTTGTCGTGCAGGAAGATGACATGCCCAGAAGTCGTCGTGCCGGATCCATGACCCTACCGCATATAATTCGCCCCGTGGAAGAAATCACAGAGGAAGAGCTGGAGAACATCTGCAGCAACTCTCGGGAGAAGATCTATAACCGTTCATTGGTACAAATCTCTATTAGTTTTATCCATGAACATGAACATCTGTGAGAGAAAGGATAGCTTCTATCCTTAGAGTTTTGCTAATGTTAAAGGTCTTAGCATATGGGATACTATGCCTGTGTGTTTTTTTCATGTAAGGAGAGTTTTTTAGCATCCTTGGGATACACATCTCTTAGTGAGTCTGCAGTAGTAGTATTTGCTTAGTAAGCCTTTGGTAGCATTTGATCTTTTAATTTAGAAATGGATTCAACATATATCTATTGTGTATATGTCTACATACACACGTGCTAGGGTACACTGGTGTGCTAAAAATAAAGTTTTGGGTATGGTTTTTTTGCATAAGATTTTCTTGCAGAAAACTAGTTTTGATAATATTAACTATTGGATCAGCCAATTGAATGAAATTACCATGCTTGATTTATTCTTCATGCCCTTGGCATATACATGTGTATGTAGATTTGACATAGGACTGAGAGACAAATTGTCAGACGCCATCTACACAGGACATTCTTTATGCCATTTTTCTATACAAAAAGTGATGTTTTGTTCTTTTTTTCCGTCTTATTTGCCTATTTGTAGGGATCTACTTGCCATCAATGCCGCCAGAAAACTATTGATACCAAAACAAACTGCAGAAACCCAGAGTGCTGGGGTGTTCGAGGCCAATTCTGTGGTCCCTGCCTTCGAAACCGTTATGGTGAAGAGGTCAAGGATGCTCTGCTGGATCCAGTAGGTGCCTTGAAGGGTGGTCCTGTGGGCTTGAAGGTCAGCCATGAGTAGAAAGGGCCAGAAAGGGTAACAGGGAAAGGATTGAGCCCTTATTGTTGTGGGGTGCGCACTTCAGGGGAGGCTGATGAATTCATAGTGTTGGTGCTAGGTAAGTGTGAGCCCCCACCCTCCCCACCCCCCAGCGTGCTTGGTTGGGACCAGGCCATTCAAGGGAAATTGACTCTACCCCTGCTAGTTGTAGTGTAACCTCTGCTGCATTTCCTAAGAAAGCATCAGGAAGACTAATGGAAATTAATTCTGTTAAGCTTTTGCTGTTACTTTAAAAAAAAATTTTAATGCAATTGATGATACCTACCTTAGAGTTTAAAGAATAGGTAAGTAAGGGGAGGAAAGTAAGATTGGATTTAACTGTGCCTCTTCACAATCCTCCTTCAGAACTGGCATTGCCCGCCTTGCCGCAGGATCTGCAACTGCAGTTTCTGCCGGCAGCGAGATGGGCGGTGTGCGACCGGGGTCCTCGTGTATCTAGCCAAATACCATGGCTTTGGGAATGTGCATGCTTACTTGAAAAGGTAAACGGCCGGTTTTTCTCTCTTCCACACCCAAAGCTTACCTTCATGTATGTGTCTTAATAAAAAGATGATGGGAGTGAAAATAGTGGTTGTCTCTGGGTGGTGAGGACTGCGGGTTTTGACTGGAAAGGGGCACACTGGGAGTCTTTCCGAATGTTGGAAATGTTTTCTCTCTTCATCTGGGTGGTGGTGACGTGTGTGTGAATGCATAAAAATTCCCATTGTATGCTTCAGGTGTATGCACCTAACTATATGCTGTAGCTCAATGAAAACATTTTGAAAACTGAATTAGGCTTTCCAAAGAAAATTCTTAGGTCGAAAACCATATCATGACCTGTTCCCTTCTCTCTTTCAGTCTGAAACAGGAATTCGAAATGCAAGCATAGCATTTGGAAGATCCACTCTCCGTCTTCCTCTGCGCAGATCTTCCTAAAGTTATTGGTTTTGTCACGTGATTGAAACCCAAGTTAAGAATTTTGATGATCAGTCAGTTTCATAGGAAATGCAAATCAGTTAATCTCATTAGACACATGTGTCTCTGAGCATCACCGAGGTATATTGCTAACTATACTTTGCCCTTCTGCAGTTTCTCCTTTGCTTTTTCCCCCCACCCCATACCATCCCCCCTATTTCCAGGGGTTCTCTCCCACCATTTTGTTTCCGAATTCTTTTTAAATGGGAATTTTAGGAAAGCATGTTTGATTCAATTGGCGTTGAAATAGCCCTGGAATCCACCCATAAAACCAAGCACTTAGAAACACAGTAGTAATGTTAACTAACTACATCTATTGAATTCCAGAGAACAGCCCTCTAACTTGTTTACGAGAAAGTATAATTTTAGATTTAGCGTTCACACTAGTTGATGTTTTTTAACAGAATCAAGGCACAGAAGTCTTAAAACCATGTGGAAAAATTGGGTAATTGTTGGAAAGTGGAGTATATTACTTTGGATGCTTCTCATGAGAATATTCCATGTATTGCGCTTCTTGTACAAGTTGTCCTGGTTGAGACTTAGTTGCTGCTGCTTTCTTCCACTACAAGGTTAAGTGATGCATCCAGATCTCACAGTCACCGCCCAAAGGTCCAAGGGCAGTGCTATATTCAAAATCATTGTAGAAAAGACATCCCAGGGAGTTAGGAGGGTGAGGCTTCAGGAATAGGCTGACTTGAATTCAGGCTGTAAAACTTCAGCATAATTGTAGTTTGCCAAGTTTATTTTGGTTTATATGTAAGGTGTTTCAAATTAATTCCTGATCATTTTCCATGGGAAATTAATATTAATACAAGTCTACTACTACTAGTCTTTGCGGGGTTTGCTTTCTCGAAGTTATAAACTAGGCACAGGGTTCATGTTCAGCTTTTAAGCACTTTTATAACAGAGAGAAGTGCCTTTTTAGAGTTGGGTGACTTTCCACAGTTTGTTAACTTGTCATCTTTGCCCTTTTAGTTTCTGGGCAGATTTCAAGAGTCGTGCCCCACCCCCCTCTCCTTTTGCATTAATCAAATCGTTTTGTAGAGGTGGAATCTTAAGTGTTCATGTGTCCATTTTCTTTGCATGTGCAGCCTTTTGCTGTGCCCTTTCAGTGTTTGATGCCTAACTGGACATCGAATCAATAAATGTAAATAGAGCTTTTGATCTGTAATGCTTTTATACAAAGTTTTTTTATTTTAATAATAAAACATTTTATTCTAGCTTGTCTGCTTTTTTTTTATTCTTTAATACTCATTCTTACTGGACTGAATCCTAATTTTTTCCCTCCTATTTATTTATTTTTTAAAGATTTTTATTTATTTATTTGACATAGAGAGAGAGCACAAGCAGGCAGAGTAGCAGGCAGAGGGAGAGGGAGAAGCAGGCTCCCTGCTGAGCAGGGAGCCCGACGTGGGACTTGATCCCAGGACCCTGGGACCATGACCTGAGCCGAAGGCAGTCACTTAACCAACTGAGCCACCCAGGCGCCCTTTCCTTCTATTTAAACAAAAGACCATTTCTACCTTTTGACTCAAGTTTCTGGAAGTCAAGGGCCAGCTCTTTTGAACAGGACCTAGCTTGGTGATATAAGCAACCAGTAGCTGTGATCAGAAAATCAGCTAAGACAGCTACATCCCAAGATAGAAAATAATAGAAGCTCATGAAGCTTTACAATATTGTTTTCCTTCGCCATTTGCTAACCCAAGAACTGAGTGATTTCATAATACCTGGCTTGATTTTATCAACCATTTCAGTATTTAAGGCATGCTGTACCTTGAGGCCTGTTCCAGGACTGAGAGAAGCAAAAAAGACAAGACATGGTCTAAAAGCTCTTATAACCCAATTTAGACC
>CM052883.1:120099841-120129736 GCA_028534135.1 Potos flavus
GGCCATGCAGCCCCTGGGCCCCGAGGAGGTGCTGCTCCTGAAGGGACAAGTCCAGAAGCCGGGCCCCAGAGCAGGTGTATGAGCTGCTGCAGGGACAAGTCCAGAAGCCGGTCAAGGCCCCGCCGCAGCAGATGAACTTCAGGGAGATCCGACGCTGCTTCTGCTCCACTTCCGCCATCTTGCTGGCTCTTGGGAAAAAGTGAGAGAACTCAAGCTTTTTTGGTTATTTTTGCTGTTGTTTTTAAGATTTTATTTATTTGACAGAGAGCGAGAGAAAGCACAACCACGGGGAGGGGCAGAGGGAGAGGTAGAAGCAGGCTCACCACGGAGGAGGAGGGACACAGTGCGGGGCTCTAACCGCCTCCCCCCCATCGCGACCTGAGCCGAAAGCAGGCACTTAACCGGCTAAGTCCCCCAGGAGCCCCAGAGAGAGAACTCAAGTTCTGACAATTAGATGTGAAAAGTAGTTTATGCTCCAGGAATAGTCTTTACACTTGTCTCTCCAGCCTGGGTTCCGAGGTAGAGAGGCCGTCCACCTTTATCTTCACCAACTAAGGGTTTGAGGAATGAAATACAGACTGTAGTAATAGCCTTCAGTGATTTAATAATGAAGAGGGGCAAAGGCAGTAGGGGATGCTGCAGGAGGGGCATATTTGTGTTTTATTTTTGCTTTTAAAAGAAGTTGAGAGGGAGCTCCTGATGGCTCAAGGTCAGGTGGAAAATTGGGTTATTTGCATACCAGGGGAATGGAGTAAGAGTTCAGTGCTTTGAAGCGTGGCTGCAAAGTATTAGGTTTTGAGAGGAAAGTGATAGCAAGTCCTGAGGGGAATAAAAGGTGAGCAAATGTTATTTTATCGTAATGTTAACCACACATTTGTGGGGTAGTAGTATCTTAAGGATGGGGAAGTAAATCCAGAGAAGTTGAGAAAAATGTCCAATGCTGCATAGCTGAAATGTCAGAGCTAGAGGGTTGTTCCAGGGAGGAGGCCTTTATCTTTTATTTTTTTTTAAACTAAGCTGAGCTTGCCTGCCTTAGAAAATCAGAAGGAGGTGTTAATCAGGTTCTGTCAGTGAGAACAAGGGCACGCTGGGTGCCGAGGTGGCTTTTGCACAAACTGTTGAGCAGAGGGAGACAGAAGATCTGGGAGGGGGCTGAGAGCCTCTGTGGTCAGGGAAAGTGGGAAACCCGGCTCTTGGATTATCCAGCAGGGACCGTTGCCAACTCCTGAGGCTTTTAACTGTAGGGTGTTAAAGTCCTGTGGGTAGAAGACAACCTTTTAAATAACCACAACACTGAGGGAGGCTGAAGATAAAACTTGCAAAGGAGGTGTTGCTGAGACAGTGGAGGAGGCACTAAAGCTAGGAGTGGCTGCAGGAAGCTGGGGAATCTGCTTAGGGATGGTGTAAGAAATGGACTTCGTTGCAGAGAAACTGGCATGTTCCAGATACAGGCCTCCATCTGTTATAATATCCAGGTGATGAAAGACTTGTTTCAAAAAGCAAGAAGCAAAGGAGACACCATTGAAGGCTCAAAGCCACTAACGTTTTGTTTTTTTCTATCTCCCTTGCATTTTGTTTTATACGGTAGTATTTCTACTACATGTACAACTTTTTTAGCTTTAAGGATGTAAAGATATTTTAAATGGCTATCCATTTATAATTTTTAATAATAATATCCGTTATTATATGGATGGTACGTATTTTAAACAACTTCCAATCTTGGGGTATCTGAATGATTAATAATCTTTTGCTGTTATGAGTGATGTTGTAGTTACTATTGTTACGGCCAAATCTTGAGTTAAAATAGAGTTCTAGAAAGTAAAGTAACCCTTAGTTACAGAGATGAGGGAAGGCGGTAGACTAGGAATTTTGGAGAGTGTGGGGCTGTTCTGTAGATCCAAGCTGGTAAACTTGGGTGCAGCACACGGATGGGAGGAGAGGAAGTGAGCTACTTGACTAGACACCAAAATAAGAGGCATGGTTCACCGGAGGTGGACTCCACCTGTAGGATTGCAGTAGTGCATAGCTGGCCAAATAAGAAACAATGTTTTAGGAATTCCTGTGCCTTCAATTTAAGGAAGTTTATTGGAAGTGTTCACATGAAAGTACCTGCTGGTAATGCGTGATTGCAGCAGTGCTCAATGCAACCTTATAACTGTTTGCCAGAGGAAGAAAACTAGAGTTGGTTGAGCACCTCCTAGGTGTGAGGCGCAGTGCTCAATACGGTATGTATGTTAGCTTTTCATAGCAGGTGTTTTAGAGATGAGGAGACTCAGTGAGCTTAAGTAGCTTCTGAAGACTTAAGAGCCCATGCTTGTTCCCCTAGCCTAAGAAAGAAGATATTAGATCAAACACTGTCCTGAGGACTTCTGATGCACCTGTCTATATCCCTTGATCATAATGCCACCTAGAGCTATGTATTTATTTTTTCCTGTTGTAAGACCATGAAGCTCTTGAGAGCAAGACCATCTTTGATATAAATCCCCTTAAGATGTAGTAGGTACTCAATAAATGTTTTTAAAATATTTATCAAAGGATGAGTTGAGTGTCCTGGGCAGGATATTTTTCCTTAGATTTGGGTACAGAGAACTAAAGTCATGGTAGAGGAGAAATAATGAGTAGATCCTAACATTGAAAGCATTAATTTCTATGAGGCATAACCTTTTTTGTGATATAACACTTAGCTTGCTATGAAGCTGCCATGGTCAATTCATTTAAATTTATGTATTTCTAATGTATTTTCTGTGCAAAAATATAATTTATTTCATCCTACTAACTTTGAAAGAATACCTCTATTCTACTTAGTAAAGTATTTGTATTATTGAGCTACAAATAAGCTACAAATTGAGCCACAAAAAGGTAATTTTATTTTTAAGTAATCTCTACACCCAATATAAGGCCTTGAACTCACAACCTGGAGATCAAGAGTTACCTGCTCTACCAACTGAGCCAAACAGACACCCCTAAATAGTTAATTTTAGATATAGTAGCTCTAGGTGTTACCATGTGTTGGAAAACTTTTGGTGGCAAAAATTGATTGCATAGAACTTTTTTTTCTTTTTTTTTTTTTTTTCTTAGAGAAAAGAGAGAGGTCTACTCCATGTGCCCATCACTAACTTCAGCAGTGATAAATTCATGATCCAGGAGCCTGGATGGCTTAGTCGTTAAGCAGCTGCCTTCGGCTCAGGTCATGATCCCAGGGTCCTGGGATCGAGCACCACATCGGGCTCCCTGCTCAGCAGGAAGATTGCTTCTCCCTCTCCCATTCCCTCTGCTTGTGCTCGCTCTCAGTCAAATAAATAAATAAAATCTTAAAAAAGAAATGGAGGAGTGCCTGGGTGGCTCAGTCAGTTAAGCTTCTGACTCTTCATCTCAGGTCTTGATCTCAGGGCTGTGAGTTCAAGTCCCATGTTGGGCTCCATGGAGCCTACAAAAAATAAAAAGTATTTCGGGGCACCTGGATGTCTCAGTTGGTTAAGCATCCAACTCTTGATCTCAGCTCAGGTCTTGATCTCAGGGTTGTGACTTCAAACCCCACATTGGGCTTAAAAAGTAAAAATAAATAAATACATATCAAATATGGATAGTTCAAATTTTCACTATCCTATACCCCTCACCGTTTTAATTGTTTTAAATTTGAATTTAGTTGTTTTAATTTGAATTTGAGTTGTTTTAATTTTAATTCAGTAGTCTTAACTCTTACTTATTTATCTATTTAAAATTTTACTTTTAATTAATAGGTTTCCTCTCCAAAAAAAAAAAAAAAAAATAGGTTTCCTCTCCTTTTATCCCCCTTGCAGTTTATTTGTTTAAAAAAGCAGTTAATTTTCCTCTAGAATTTTCCACATTTTACTAATTGACCCCATGGTCTCATTTAAAGTGTTCCTCTTTCTTCTCTATTAGATCCAGAAACTTGATCTGATTTTGATGCAAAAATACTTCATAGATAATGTTGTGTACTAACATCAGAAGACTCTTACTATCCTATTGTCTCCCTTTTTGTATTGTTATAGCCACTGATGAACATTTCCTGTACATTCACTTTCCTTCTTCATTAATCAACTGGAAACATTCCCTTGTGGATGATTTAATTATCCAAGGCAGAGTTGTACAGAAAAAGCATATTAAGGACTTGATTTTTCTTTTTAACCAGTTTTCAGAATCAAAAGTTAGGTTTCTAGTATCCTTCAGTGTTGCCTAACAAGGTTTTTGGGGGTTTTGTTGTTGTTTATTTTTAAGTATCCTATGACCTCCTGAATTTTTCAAATATTTGACGTGTTTCAATCCATTGCAGTTACTGTTCTTATTGATGTCCAGTTTTGGCCCAGTGGGAACCTCTTCCGGTAGATTCCTGAATCCTTCTGATATGACCCCAGTGGTTTTTTGATAGTTTCTTTTGTTTTCTGGTAAGACAAAATGTTCCAGGCTTACCACATACATTTTCTGCCCCAAACCTAGAATCAACATTTCTCCAAAGTGTTTTGTTTTCAAAACACATTTCTTTCACGTATATCTTCTCTTTATCTGTATATTATACATATACATATATACACCATTATATAAATGTGCTTATATATAAGCAATTATATACTTTAGTATTTATATATTTATTAGTAATACATTAGTAATATCACCATATATACATCTATATGATTTCAGAATAATACCAATATTATTACTAAAATATAAATCATTTACTGAGAACAGTTTAATATTTTTTTGGTTTGGTCCTCAGTATAAGTCCTTTGGTACAAATTACTGTTTTAAAAATCATTTTGAACACTTCCTCTTTGGGTGGTTAAACCACAAACTTAATACGCCGTTAGGTCCATTTGTTTTATTTTGCTTTTGATTTTAAAGACTGCTTTTTAAAAAATTAGGATTTAATTTAGTTTTATAATGATGTAAAATAATTACATATTTCCAGTCAAGCTTACAAAAATAAGTTGTTTTTAGAGAAACTAGATGGTATTTCTATCCTTTCACCCTGAGCCTCTCTCTGTAGGTAAACATTTATAAAATATTATGACTTTGATTTTCAAAAATGTAAGCAAATATGTCTTAAATATTTGTAGTCTCCTCTTGGCATCCCAGATAAATGGCAACATATTACTCACTACATACTTTTTTCTATCTTGCCTCTTTTATTTAACTATATAGGAAGGAGAAACATTAATTTTATTATACATAGAATATTGTATAAAGAATTCTGAAATATACTCACATATATGAACATAAACTCAGCTTTAAAGTTTCAGACAAAAAGATGTGGAGGAGAATGGTTTTCTCTCCCACTCAGACAACCAAGGACAAACTGTTCTGTAAGCTTATGCTAGGGAAGTCAGTTTCTCTTTTCTTGCATGTTTAGTAAGCAAGCCGTTTCAGCAGGAACTAGTGTTTCAGTTTTCCCTTATTTTTATTTGATTACATGTTCTTAAATAGACTGATCCTCAAGTTTGTCTTTTAAATTGAATAGCTGTAAATGTTTCTCACTTCTTGAAGACCATACAGTATGGCTTTTAAAAAGGTAATAATCACCACTGGAGCTTGCCTGAATTTCCAAGATGTGACCATTTTGAGTATCCTGGTGCTTAAGGAGGAAAAATATGTAAATAAAATTCCTTTATGCAAATGCTTCCTGCAATTCTCATTGCCATCCAAATTCTTGTAAATCATGATAAACAGATGCTACTGAACTAAATGACTAAGTAAAATTATGGAGATAGATTCTATTTATCTTATTTTTCAGTGTTGGGGAGGGAGAGAAGGATATTAACTAAATTTTATCTGTCTGCATGATGATTAGGGCAGACACCAAGAACTCTATTAATTGAGTTCAGCAAGGCGAGATGTGGGACTCTTCAGAATTGGAGAGCTGCCCTTGGTAAGGGAGAGGTTCTACTGCAACTTAGTTTGCTTTATCAGAGAACTGTGTTTTGGAAACAATTCAATATCAAGCTTGCTGGGTCTTTGCCTACTATTTAAATTTATGTTACTTTTTTTTCTTAAAAAAATTGAAGTAAAATTGACTTAACATGAAATTTACCATTTTAACTGTTTAAGAATGTACAATTTGGTAACTTCCAGTACATTCACAATGTCACGCAACCATTGCCACTATGTAACTCCAGAACATTTTCATCATTCCCAGAAGAAACTGGGTACTCATTAAGCGGTCACTCCCCTTTTTCTCTCCTCCCCTCCCCGCCAGCCCATGGCACCCATCTGCTTTCTGTGTTTATGGATTTGCCTTTTCTGTACATCCGGGAACATACAATATGTGGCTTTCTGTGTTTGGCTTCTTTCACTTAGCATAATGTTTGCAAGATTCATCATGTAGTAGGAATCAGTACTTCAGTCTTTTTTATGGCCAAATAATACTACGTTGTACGGATATATCACAATTTATTCATTTATCATTTGAGGGATATTTTGGTTGTTTTTACCTTTTGACTATTGTGAACAGGACTGTTACGAACATTTGTTTACAAGATTTTGTCTGAACACCTGATTTCAGTTCTCTTGGGTATATACCTAAGAGTGGACTTGCTGGGTCATATAATAACTATTTTTCATTGTGTGAGTAACTACCAGATTGTCTTTTCAAATGTTTGATTGTGTTCTTTGATGGACAGAAGTTTTCATTTTAATGGAGTCCAGGTTACCTAGTTTTTCTTTTGTTGGTTGTGCTTTTGGTGTTGTATCTAAAAATCCATTGCCAAATCCAACACTGAAGATTTACATCTATATTTTCTTCTAAGAGTTTTATAATTTTAACTTTTTAAAAAAAGATTTTATTTATTTATTTTTCAGAGATAGAGAGCACAAGCAGGGGTAACGGCAGGCAGAGGGAGAAGCAGGCTCCCCGCTGAACAAGGAGCCTGATGTGGTTCTCCATCCCAGGACCCTGGGATCATGACCTGAGCCGAAGGCAGACACCTAACTGACTGAGCCACCCAGGTGTCCCTATAGCTTTAACTCTTACGTTTGGGTCTAATGATCCATTTTGAGTTCATTTTATATATGGTATGAGGTAAGGATTCAACTTTATTCTTTTGCATATGGATATCCCACTGTCCCAGCACCATTTGTTGAAAAGACTCTTTTTTTCCCCATTAAATGATCTTGCTACCCTTGTTAAAAATCAATTAACCGTAGATATATGGGTTTATTTCTGGACTTTCAATCCTATCCCATTGATCTTTATATCTGTCTATATGCCAATACCATATGTTTCGATTACTGCAGTTTTGTGCTAAGATGCGAAATTGGGAAGTGTGACCTTTCACTCTTCTTTTTCAAGATTGTTTTGGCTATTCAGGATGCTTTGCAATTTCATGTTAATTTTAAGGTGAGCTTATCTGTTGCTACAAATAATGGAAGTTGGAGTTTTGATAAGGATTGCATTCAATCTGTAGTTAAATTTAGGGAATATTGCCGTATTAATAATATTAAGTCTTCCAATCCATGGAAAGGGGATGTCTTTTTATTTATTTATTTAGGTTTTCCTTAATTTCTTTCAATAGTACGTAGTTTCCAGTGTACAAGTCCTGTGTCTCCCTAGTTTTTTTTCCTGTCTTCCCAAGGATTTTATTCTTTGTGATGATATTATAACTGAAATTACTTTCTTAATTTTTAGGTCATTTATTGCTTATATATAGAAATACAATTCATTTTTGTATATTGAAGTTACTATTATTATTAAGGGAACTATATTCCCACCAGTGCATCCTTGAGAATTTTTGCTAATTCTTTGGGTTTAACAGTCACTCTCTGACCCTCAGTCTTTCTAAATGCTGAAGGATATTGCTACCCTCCTTAGTCTCACCCATCTTTGATATGAGCATTTCAACACTAATTATTAACAAGAAATTAATGCTCAAATTAAGCAGAGGTAATACTTTATCTGAAAATGCTGACTGAAATGTTGGGGAGGAGAGGAAAGAGAGATCTGGGAAATAAGCTTATAGTCATCTGATTTCTAAGTGTATTCTTATTTACTAATTTTTTCGTTCGGTATATTTGGATAGTTATAAAAGTGTCTTTTGATTGCTTATTATATAAAATTAGAGTTTTATGATTAAAATCACCCATAATTCTACCACTCACAGATAACTACAGTTAATATTTGGGTTACTCATGGATGCCGAACATGAGTATTGTTAACATTGCTAAGATTATGCTCTACATATAATTTTTATCCTTCCTTTTTCTTTTTTTTTTTTTTTCACATCAAAGTTATGTAATAGTGCCTCACTATTAGGAAACATAATTTAAATACTATAAAGATAAATAATAGTAATTTTTTGACATTTATTTGGGACAGCCTCTTCTGGCAGGTGTTTTTAATGGATCCTTTTTTTTCTTTCTTAAAATTAAAGTAACACATGCATTTGGTTAAAACAATAAAATAGTTCTGAAGGATTCATAATGAAAAGCAACAGTGCTTTTCCTCACTTTTCCAGAGCCCAGTCCTACTCTCCCGGAGGCAACCACTTTTAATTCCAATTTTGTAACTTTTGAGGGATATAAAAACCACCATATTTCAGATAATATTTCTCTCCTGATATTTCTTGATTTATCAACTTTATACATTATCTGTTGACCTCCTACCCTCTTTTCCCTACTTTCTCATCACGTCTCAAGGCCTGACCAGATATTAAGCGGCATTGGTTTTAAATATTAAGAGCAGCTAGTTTCCTAAGCACTTTTTATGTGTCAGGCGCTCTGCTCTAAAGTTGCCGTCTCCGTCTTAATCCTTACAACAATCACATGAGTCTGTTTACATTATTCTAGTTTAAGGACGAGGAAGCAGAAGTTCAAAGAGGTATAGAAACTAGTCCAAAGGCGGCAGATCACATTTTCCAAAAAATGGCCACAACCATCTTTTTTGTCCTACCTTCTTTTCCAGAACACTACCCTTCCCTCTTGCCTTGGAGTCTACTTCCCTCTTTTTGAACCTGAGCAAGTATTTGTAATTGCCTTGATGAATATAACACTTTGGAAATACTGCTGCTTCATGACTTATGAAGCTGGGTTTAAAAAGGTGGAACAGCTTCTTACCTTCTCTCTCCCTGAGGGGATTCTTCCCCTTGGAATCCAAGTGCCATGCTGTAAGGAAGCCCAGGCTCCATGAAGAGCCATGTGTTGATTTTCTGGCTAACAAGGCCAATGTAGGTTCCAGCCAGCAGCTGGCATCAGTCACCAGATATGTGAGAAAACAGGCCTTGGAGTCATTCTCATCCTTCCAGTCTCCCAGCTGAGGCCCTAGACATAGAACAGAAACAAATTGCCCCCATTATGCCCTGTCCAAATTCCTGGATCATGGAATCTGTGTGACAAAAAGGTGTTTTATGCCACTGAGTTTAGAGGTCATTTGATACACAGCGATAGGTAACCAGCAGATCAAGGCACAGACATCTGGTAAGTGACAGCCCTTGGGTTTGCACCTGGCTCTGTCCATCTCCAGAATCACTCATAGCTAGTAGGCTCCATAAATGGGAAGCCTGTTGTATTGGTTTGCTAGGGCTGCCATAAAAAAGTACCACAGACTGGGTGGTTTAAGCATATTTTCTCACAATTCTGGACACTAGATGTCTGAGATCAAGGTGTTGGCAGGGTTGGTTTCTTCTAAAGCCTGTTTCCTTGGCTTGCAGATGGCCCATGGTCTTGCCTTTGTGCTTATCTGTGTCCTCGCCTCCTCTTCTTAGAAGGACACCAGTCATATTGGATTACAACCTACTCATATGACCTCATTTTACCTTAGTTGCCTCTTAAAAGGCCTTATTTCCAAATACAGTCCTATTCTGAGGTACTGGAGGTTAGAACTTCAATATATGGATTTGAGGAAGACAGAATTCAGCCCATTAAAAACTACCCACAGGACACTCTGTGGTCTTGGGCCTGGAGCTCTGGCTCCCATCTCGTTTATCTACCTCCTGCCTTTATCTACCCCCCCCCCCCCCCCCCCCGCCGAGCAGTGGTTTTAGACCCTGGCTGCCCCTCAGTATCATCTCGTGAGTTCCAAACAGAAGAGTTACAGCTGGGTCCTAACCCAGACCAATCAAATCACAATCTGTGGGGCAGGCCTGCATATCAGTATGTTTTAAGTTTCTCCATGATTCTATCGTGCACCTAGGATTGAGGATGACCTCTCTGGGGTGGAGAAGAGGTCTGACGAGGGCAGTCAGTGAGCCAGCCAAGGAGAAGTAAGGGTCATTTGGGGCAGCAAATTGTTGCTTTGATTAGAGGGGGAGAAATAAAAAATCACAGAGGATCCCTTCATGTTTCACAGTAGCTTAGGTATGAGGAGGATGGGGTAGTAAGTGGAATAAAGAGCAGAAGATATGCGGAAATATCCATGCCACTAGTTAAGATTTGGAATTTTATTACAGGACATTGGAAACCAGAAAAGGGAAAAGAGGAAAGTACAGATATTGAATGGAAGTGAAGAAATACACATGAATAAATAACTAGTTTGGTATGAGTCTCCTCTATTGCAGCCTGGTCTTCATGATTTACTTTGGAAATTTGTAACTGAGCAGAATTTATTGACTTTTATGAAAGGCAAAAATCAACTGCCGGCATTGTTGTTCAGTGTGGGAGCTCATTACCCACATGCCAGGAATCACAGGTTTCCATCTCCGCTCACAATCGGAAGTCAGAGCAGCCCCAGCCAGTCCCCACCTAGCCTTGCCTCGGCCACAGACACCCAGCACACCTCTATTCCAGACAGATTTTTCTTTCTTCCTGACTCCCAGTCTTCCCCTTTGGCTGTTTCTGGGGCAGTATGTTGCTTGCGAATCGACATGGGGGATGTTGCCTATTCCTGAAGTCATTTATATTGGTATTACTACAGTAAATTCTTTATGAAATAAAAATCAATAGTCACCAACATCCTGAGTAGTGAGGAAAATAATTGTTTATGGCACTCAGCTTAAGCTGTTCTGGTAATCACGTTGAAAAATACAATATTTATTCATTAGATCAAATTTAATGAGGCCTCCTGGCAGTAATTATAAAAATTACTGTAGCAGTAAATTACTAATGAGTTGTGATGTGCTTCCTACCTGTGAAGAAGGACTGGGGGTTGAAAAAGCCTGCTACCCAGATGAGGATGTGAGGGAGGGAGCCCCACAAGCCCAGCGCTGCTCTCTCACCCAGGCAGGAAAGGATCAGTGTACCCAGACCACAAAAGCAAACAAGAAAAAAGACCAAGGACACGCAACCAGGGGGGGTTTCTTGCGGCTTCGAACAGGACCAAGATTAGAGCATTCTTTTCCCCAAAGGTGAGCATCATCTCAGCCACTTGGAGTTGCCAGCATGCTGGGGTCACAGAGGAGCACTAATCTGATGCCTCGGAAGGACAGAGCTTCTTATTAAGGCTGGGAAACGATTCCAGACACGCCGCCCTGCAAGTCTGAGGGCTTGACTCTGCCCACCGAGGTGCAGGTTCGGCTCAGCGTTTTCAAAACCAGCCGCTGAGCGTGGCGCCTGCCCTAATGCAAACACAGTTGATGGTTTTTACAAGCTCCTGGGGGTTTCTTCCTCTTCTGAAGGCTCAGAACTAGCTAGAATTTTTGCTCTTCTATTTATAGCATGGCGCTAAATTGTGTGTGTGTGTGTGTGTGTGTGTGTTTAGGATGTGAGTAATTAATTTGATTGCGAGTCTATATGTAAAAAAGCCAAAAAAAAAACCCAAAAAAAATTGATCTGAGGGCAGGCACAGTTTTAAAAAAATACTGTAACAGTGAAATGGGAGCATTAAATCTTGACAAGCTTTGTACTGTAGTTTTCTGGATTCATATAGACAGCGGATACCAGCTTATCCCATAACGGGGCTACTGTGTCGGTTCACAATGGTAGCCTTTGTTCGCCAGACACAGAACCACAGCCTGCCCGTGAGGGACCAGCCATGCCAGGTGAGGGCCTCCCACCCACCAGCAGCTGGAGTCTGGAAACCAGCAGAAACGCCCACCGAAGCCTCAGCGCAGCGTCCCCCTCAAAAGCCCCGTCTCTGAATAGCAGGCAGGCTGTCGTCTGGAGTGACAGCTATCTATTCAGGTAGTGGCTGCTATTGTCTTCTTACTTGTAACACCAAGAGGATTTTTGTTTAACTTCAAGAATTCTGACAGCATCTCAGAATGTCGTACTCCGGGCGGGTTCAACCCCTCCTCTCATGGGGAGGGTGCAATGACATTAGAGTGTACATTTTTTTCTTTAAATTGCAGATGCCTTAAAACGAGATTGTCAGGTTTGTTGGCTTGTCAGACTAAAGTATCAAGATTGTCACAGTGTATTATATCACTATAATATGATCATTGTACACGGAACTCATGAGTAATATTGTACTTAGTGGCGGGACTGAGTCACATTAACTTAAGAACGTTGAAAGCCTCGCATTTTACCAGAGAATCTAGGAAAGATGGCTGGCTACCTTGTGGGATGTGAGGCTGGAATGTCATCATCCAGGGAAGGTCAGGAAGCCCTCCGTGGGGAGGGAGGTGCAGTAGGGGTGGCAAGCTGAGGGCGGTGCTGGGAGACCAGAGCAGAGGAAAGTAGGGGGCTCCTTGGGGAGGCTGATAGAAGCACCTGATAGGAACTCAGAAAATGACTTTCAAAGGAAGGAGTAGATGTCAATTTGTGAGTTTTCTCCACAATTAAAATCACGTGTGGCTAAACTAGAAGCAGTTTGGAGAAGAGTGTTATTTTAGTATCTGCCCTGCCCTCCTTGGCCATTTATTCACTCATGCATTCATTCATTCATCCATCCATCAGGTGTTAATAAGCCCTACCATGTACCAGGCACTAGGCACCTGATGGTGTGGGTAACAGGCACAGGCCTGCCTGGCAGCCTCGCAGGGTAGGAGGGTAGCTGTTGAACAAGAACAACTACAAGCGAACACCTAGCGTCCACGTGGAAGAAGCGCTGGGGAGGCCTAACTTATTTTGAGGAGGCGATGGGGAAGCTGAGAACTCAGAGGAGGAGCAGGACGGGTTAGGATGGGAAAGGTGGGGGAGAAGGGCCCTGGAGGCGCAGGAAGCGGCATTCCTGGGCTGGAGAATGCTGCATGCCCACGGGAACTGGTGGAAGGTCAGAGGAACTGGAGAGAAGTGCTGACCTCTGGTGCCAGACAGACTTGAGTTTCATTGAGGGCCAGTCAACCTCTCTTAGTTGTAAGAGACTAACAGTCTGTGAAGGCTCAGCACATAGTAGAAATTCAGTGCATGGAAACAACCAGTCTTGCTATTTATTGCTATGTGGCAGTGTGAAGACTCCTAACTACCTGTCCTGTGCTAGATGGACTTTGGGGGCAGGGGTTGGATAGACAAAGGTAAAGCCATGTGCAAGCATGACACTGCCATTAGACCTGCCATTAGACCTGAACGAGGATGCCGAAGAGAACAGAAGAGCAAGTACTTAACATTGATTCAGGAGAACAGTATCTCAAAGTAAACATTCATTTATTTTGTTAGTGTTAAGCAGCACCTTCATGTATAGTAGATTAGCTTGTACATCATAGTTTATTTGAGTGGTACCCCCTGGCTTTGTTCAGTATACAAACTACACAACCATACTCAAAATCCCTGAGTCCGGTACACTGTTCTTGAAGTGCCTACAAAGTGGTCAATTCGAAGTCTGTTCTTTTTTCCAAGACAGACTAGTCTTGTATCTACTGCTATTGAATTTTCCCTAAAACTGATAGGACTTACAGGGCTTATCTTTCCCAAAAGATGCATGTAGATTCCTCTCACTAATGTTACGGTGAGCTGCGTTCAGATTTGAAGAAGAAATTTTCCCTTAAGAACTGCTAAAGAAGTTAAAAATTTATACCCTGAACCTTCTGGAAGTCAAAGATATTGGTGTTCAGAGTATTGGTACAGTTGGTTCTTTTGACACCCGTGAACTCCATTTTCCCTTCCTCAAGAGTTGCTTGGTGAGATGAAGGGCCAAAGACCATCTTGTCATTCCTACTGCAACAGCATATCAAAGCATGGTTGAGATAATTTTCATGGGCGAATTGTGAACATATTTATGAAGGACTAACCTAGGCCTGGTATTCCAGGAAACTGGCCAAATGCATGTTTTATTGCACTTGTCTTCTTCACTGATACCTTCACCTAGTTATTCTCGCTATTAGTCATTGTTGAGGGTATAATGTACTTCATTAGTATTCTTGCTAGATGAGACATAGCTTTTTCCAGCCTGTACTTCCAGAAGATCATAAAGCTCTTATTTGCTGTGAATTTTTGTCTAGAGGCAAAGTATTCGCTGATGGGCTGACTGAGCTTTGTAACCAAAATGGCTGAACAAATGAGATGTGGGGATTCTATACTGGCTTATCACTTTAGAATGCATAAAGCAGGAAGTTCTAGGGAGAGGGGAATGGGGAAGAAGCAGGAGGAGAGCAGAAACAGGCTGGAGACTCACCAGTCCTGCCAGGCACGGCTTTGTTTGGCTTGGACTGTCTGTGGTAGGCGAGGGCACACGCATATTCTCACGCGGCTCCACGCTCCCTTGCCTGCAAGCTGCCGCTGCCCCTGACTCTTTTTAGAGTGCCAGGTCTGAGTGTGGCTGAAAGAGCCGTCTGCAGAGCCTGCCACGTGCACATGGTCAGCTTTTTGTGGAAACTGCTTATTGGGGGTACTTTAGAACTCAGCCTCTTTGTCCCACAAACAGCATACTTCTGTTGGTTTTTTCCCCCTAAATTGAACCACTCCTGTCCCTAATTGTGTCACTCCTGCTGTCACCTCCTAGCCATCAGAGCCCGTGGCATGGTTCTGATTGTGTTGCAATGCGTCCTTGAAGCATTCTTTTTGTTGTGTTCAATGGCTCTCCTTCAGCTCATAACACAGTGGTTGCAATGGTTTCCTAGGGTCACCCATTCTCTGCTGAGGACCAGCCCAGAAAAGCTCAGTCGTAATGAACGGGGCTTCAGACGGACAGACACACACACGGGCTTGAGAGCCCTCCTGGCTTCGGCCACTCTAACAAGATTTTGTCATTTGTGGCTTTTGCACATTGGAAAAACTTTCATCTCTGAGTTTCTATGGGCTATAAATACTTGGTAGGTTAAAAAGGAATCATTCAGAACATGAAATAAACATAACCTGGCACGTACACAGCAACACACCTCAACGGAGCCCTTCAACTTGTAGGCCAGAGCTGCAGGAATCTGAGACAGGGTTTCCTTCATCTCCTCTCTCATTCACTTCCCTCCCGGGCTGGACACTGCTCTGGTTGATGACCTCTTTTGGTTGGATATTTTCCTAATGAGGCAGGAGGATTAGGTCTCCATGTTACTTACACCTTTTAACCACGAAGTGAAAACTGTTGATTTAGTTGAGATTGGGGAAAATTTGTACAACGTATAGGAAAAAATGATAGGGATAATCTACATCTACCGCCAATCCCGAAATGAGTCTGCCCGTGGGACAGTCTGTCATGATTCTGAAAAATTACTGCAGTCCTGGTCTCTATGACTTTGTTTGTTTTCTAAGTAACTGCTTTATTATTTTTTTTCAGATTATAAAAGAAATAGGTGGTTCTTATAAAAAATCTAATAGAGAAAGATAGACTACGAAAAACAAAAATCAGCCATATTTTCCAAAGATAGTATCATTAATATTTTGGTCCTATGCTTTTTTTTTACATCGAGATATAAAATACATGTAGAAAAGTGCACAAATTGTAAGTACACATCTCAATATTTAAAAGGTCTTTAAAGATAGTGTACATCCATGTCACCACCATCTAGATTAAAACATTTCTTGTGCCATAGCAAACTCTCTTGTGCCCTCTCCTAGTCAGTACCGTCGCCGTGGTCTCTCTTCCAACATGTGTAGTACACATATCACATCTTTATACTCTGTTCTCTCTGTATTATACAGTTGACACATTGTTTTACATGTATCAGACATTTTTACAAAAATAGATAAAATTCTTTATGGAATATTGCAGTTGGATCTTCTCACTTTATGGAGTATAATAAAATGTAAATTTTAAGTTATATAGTATTTATATGAGTAAATATTTTTATAATATTACCTTATAAAATATCAGTAAAATCTCATGTTCACATTCTTACAAGTATGTAATTTATATAGTCATGGCTTTATATAGTGTCTTCCTATGTCAGTAAACATAAAACATCTTCTGTAATGGCTGTATCCCATTATTAGGTGTACCATAATTTGTAAACTACTTCGCTATGGATAGACACTTAGCACTGTTCTCTTGTGATTATATTTAAAAATTGCCTTTAGGGCAGCATCTATGATCAAACTTATTCCAAAGGCTTTGTAATCCTATTTTCCTGTTATTAAGCATGAATATTCGTAAATACTTCCACATTTTTGTGTTGCCCATCTCTTTTGTTCTTTTTCTAGCATGCAGTCATCTTTACAGCACGGCCAGGAGGACCGTGTGTGCGTGCATACGCGCGTGTGCGTTCTGTGTTTCGGTTAATGCAGTAGCCCCAAGCCAGGCCGGTCTTGGAGCGGGAGACAGAAAGTGTGTTTGGGTCCACACACCATGTCAGGAGGTTTTAGAAGTCATTTAAAAATTCTCATCAGGTTGCATTTCCTTTCTTCACAGATCATTCTAGTCTTTCAATTCACAGGAGCAAAAAATAATAAAGTATCTGGCTCAAGTCCTCTGTTGCAGTCAAGTTGTTGTAATGTCACCCCTTCTACTTGACTGGAAAGCACCTCCATGAATACACACAGTGCACTTTTTTTTCTACTCTAATCCATGAATATCACTGCCCTTGTTTCTCTGTGTTAGCCACCACCCG
Source organism: Potos flavus (assembly GCA_028534135.1). Classification (NCBI taxonomy): domain Eukaryota; kingdom Metazoa; phylum Chordata; class Mammalia; order Carnivora; family Procyonidae; genus Potos; species Potos flavus. The sequence continues at coordinate 120,116,638 of CM052883.1, forward strand.
CTCCCCCGCCCCCCAGGCTTTTGGTATAATACTCCTTGCTTTTTATTAGGACTTAGAGTCTCTCATACAAAACTCCAGTGCTGTGAGTTGGCACATTTGCTAAATTTTCATATCAGGGGTTCATTTAAAAAAATTTTTTTAAAGACATCTTTTATTTTCAGTCAAAAAGACAAGTAAAAATAATTCTGAGAGATATGTGTTTAAAGTAAAAGGGGTTTTTATTAGGATATTTGTTTCTATTGACTCTACAGAATTCTTTTTAGTCTAGAAGCCACAGGGATTGTTATTTCTTTGTCGTGGAATCCCTAGATCTTTGTGGGAGGCCTAAAAGAACCAGTTTCTCTTCCATTTAAACAAATTCAGTTCCAATTCACTTGCATCGGCAGAGCACAGCAAAATCTTAATTTTCTCAGCCAAGGAGAGCAAAGACTGCCTGGGAATTTTTAAAACATGGATTTAAAAAAAAATTTTTTTTTTTTTTGGCCCAGAGGTATAGATAGATAGATAGGTAGATGGACAGACAGACAGATCCTCTTCTCCAAAGCAGCAAAAGCACATGAATTTTCTCTCCTAAAACTTTTCCTGTCCCAGGAGATTATGTATGAATGAAAGAAAGTAAAATTTTCTTATTGGCTTAAAAGAAATAGCCAAGCAAATAAATACTTAAAATCAAACAAACATCTGAAAAGTAAAAGAAATAAAATTTGGTCTTTCATGGTCTCATTACCTGAGGGTTAGTCATTGTTAAGAGTTGGTGTTTGTATCATGCTTTAGAAATGAAATATGGGCTTGCACTATGCATATTTTAAAGCAGAAAGCTGTTTTCTCTCCACACCAAATTGGATACTGCTCTGTGGCAGTGAAGGGGAGCAGACTATGTCACCCCCAAATATGCCACTTTGGCATGTGGATTATATTAATCCTAAATTCCATTGAGACCCAGGAGACTCAGGAACAACTTTTACTCCTCCTGTAACTGCCTAAAAGAATTTAGATAGGGAGTCTAGCCCAGAAAGAGAGCTATTATCAGAGATAACTTTTTATCTGAAAGACCTATCTACGTGGCACGGCAAAGCTTCTAATTATCAAACATCTGGGCTCTTCTTATCTTCCTCTGAATTGCCTTCCTCCTCTTTGAAGCCCCGGGCCCCTGGCTCATTCCTTAGCTCAGGATGGCACATAAGCCTCAACTTGAGTCTCCTATCTTTGGGGCTTCTGTATGTACAAAATTAAAATTTTCTGTTAATCTGTCTTATGTCAATTTAATTATTAGATCAGCTAAAGAACCTAGAAGGGAGGAAGGGAAAATGTTTCCCACCCCTATAGCAGAGCATCAAGATCAACCTCATTCTTGAATGGCATTGGACGATTCTATAGTATGAGTCCCTGTAATTGTTTAACCATTTTCTATCAGTGGACATGTAGGTTTTCTATAGATTTTTCTCTTTAAAAGCCTACATATTTATTCTAAATGTCTCACATGGCCAGTTAATAATTCTTTTTTTTTTTTTAAAGATTTTATTTATTTGACACAGAGAGAGAGAGATCACAAGTAGGCAGAGAGGCAGGCAGAGAGAGAGGGGGAAGCAGACTCCCTGCTGAGCAGAGAGCCCAATGCGGGGCTCGATCCCAGGACCCTGAGATCATGACCTGAGCTGAAGGCAGAGGCTTTAACCCACTAGAGCCACCCAGGCGCCCCGGCCAGTTAATAATTCTAGCCACTGATCTTAGCCAGGCTCAGGGATAGTCATAATAGGTAGTTAGTGGGTTGTTTTGTTTTGTTTTTAAATCCATTTCTATTCTTAGAAAGGAATGGGGCAATCCACAGCCAGTGCTTGGCCTGCTTACCCAGTACAAAAATGTAAATATAAAATCTCTTCTTCCCTTCTCCATCCCAGCCTCCCCAACTTCTTCAACCCACATGCCTTTCCCTTTCCTCTCACCCATCACATGGGAAGAAAAGGTTCCAAGAGAAAGTTTGGGGCTTGAACTAGGCTGATGTATACAGACTCATTTGGAGAAATGACTACATTATATTTTTCTGGCTCCACATTCCTAGTTTTCCCCTATAATTCTCCAAAGTCTTTGGATTGTTCTCCATCTGGAACGTGGGACTGTTGTCTCTGAGACCATTGCCAGTGGCTGGAAGGGGATGGTAGATGATGTAACCTTGTAGCAATTTCACACCAAACCCAAACATTTCTAACGCTAACAAGTCGCTCTTAAGCCAAATGCATGGCATTTTGAGTCTCCGTGTTTGTGTTCCCCTTCCTTCGTCATCCATAAGCCCCGCTGAAAACTGCACACAGAGGTCAGCTTTCAGACTTGTGTGTTAAAATGGCAGAGTTCTGGGTGTTGTGTTTATGCTGTCAGCCCAAGAAAAACAGACAAGATTTAGGAAAAAGGAAGGTTATTTACTAGAATAAAATACACGATAGTTCACATCACATATTTTCTTGATGGACACAAAGTGACATCCATACTGATTGACTGTCGGCATGTGCCTCTCTCCTCTGAGCCAGGCTCTCTGTGATGGATCAGCCCAGCTCAGGCAAGTGTCAGAAAGATGATCAAAAGAAAGAGCTGTCTGTAGTTGTTCCATTTCTGAAAAGATTGACAACTCGCCCTAACAAAAGGAAACATTAGTGTGCTATTTGCGTCTCCAAAAGAGACTGTGATAAGATGACGTGATAAATGGTGGGGTGGGGTGGGATGGGGAGGGAGGTTGCCATAAAAACACATAAGGTAGCTAAATGGTGAAGAGCAAAGAAAACCTCAGCTCACACAATTGATGAGGCTTGTTTATTTTAAGAAGGCGAGTGGATCTGAGCCGCAAGAGAGCCTGCGGATATCTCAGAAGACAGCCTACTTCTCTCCCCAGTGGTGCCCACAGCTTCAAGAGAAGTCTTAAATACTCCACGCCTTCCCGCATTTCGTGCTTCCCCCTGAGGTGCCTTATTATGGCCACTGACTGATAGCTTGCACAAGAAGACACTGTGTACCACGGAGCAAAACCTACCCCTTCCATGAAACCCAGAGTAGGGTCTGAGGCCGGCACAGCCCCAGGAGCAGGAGTTTGTATACTGGATTCAAAGAGGGCGTTTATTAGGATTCTGAGACAAACTGGATGAACTTGACTGTATCCAAATAGGAAACTGTCCCCCAGAGAGGCTTTTCCCACACCTGCAGCCACTGTTAACCCCTTGTTAATTGTAGGGATGGCACCAGCTTCCAGTGTTTTCAGGTCCTCTTGGCAGGCTCACTTTTAGAATGTGTGGTGAACAGGTTGCATTTGGAGGAGAGACTGCTTTGACAGTTGGCTCAAGTCCATACAGTTTGGCGCACCTGTTTTCCTGCTTGCTGACTTTGCATTTTCATGGCACTCCCAGCCCTCACGGGGCTGCTGGAGGTTCTCCAGCCCTGGGCATACTGGGCCCTGTCTAGCAGGTGACGGGGCTCCTCCAGCCTGGGCAGAGCTGCTTCCGGATCTCAACTGCCTGCTCTAGGAGCCCACCCTGGAGTCAGGCTGTTTCCACTCGGTGTCCCCAGGGTCTGGGCTTGAAGTGGGTCCTCAACAAATGCTTGCTGAACTTGGCTGATTCAGAGGAGCTGAGGGCTCTAGAGAGCTTTGTTTAGCATGGATCTCAAGACAAGATTCTGATGCAGCCTGGGCCTCCTCTTCTAGGCTCCGGAGACCCAGGGATCTCTGCCAGTCATTCCCATTTGCACAAACTGGCTTTGGCTTTTGGAGCTTAAGGTGGAGGCTGCCAGTGAATCAAGACAGGTTCTTATATATGCAGCTGAAAGGCCAGGTGCTAGCAGGGTGGAGAAGAAAGTCTTCTGAGCTTTGTGCCCCGTCAGTCATGTAAGCACCGACTAGGCGGGGAGTAACATTCTGTTCACGATTTCTTGGTAGAAAACATGCTCACTATCAAGTGCCAATAATAACAATGGAGAAGAGTGGTTTTCTGATTTCTTAGAAACTGTTCTTCCTGCTCTGTGGGCGCTGGCCTCTACTATTACATCCTATTTGATGATGTACTTCACTCTATTTTTGAAATGCCTTACTTTCTCCTGAGATTTAATCTTGGTGTGCTTAATCTTTAATCCCTGGGCAGTTTACATTCCATTTAAAGCTGTTCTGTTCACGATGACTGGATGGGAGGCTGTGGAGAGCCTTCTACCCGCGATGATGGGAGGGCTAGAGTGAACAGTAAGCTGAGCTCCATCACTGTGTCTTCGCTGGTCCCAGGAAATGACATGATGAGGTTGTGCCTGTCACTAATTTGGTGCCTTCAAAGACACTGGGGAGCCCTCACCCTTCTCACAGAGGAGGCCAGACACAGGTCTGGGTCTTTCCACATTTAGATGACCTCTGGGAGAGAAAGGGACTCTCTTTCCATGAAGCTGGTCTTTATCTTTTGAAGGCTTCTTGGACCTGTCTGAGCCCCTAGAGAAGCCACCTCACAATGATACTGCCTTGTCTTCTCTTGATCTTCATCTTTGTGACCACGAAAAAACCATTCTGTAAATAAAACCCAACTCTGCCTTTTCTACCTTGGGCGGCCTCCTGACTCTGTGGCAGGTAACAAGGCCCTCTTACCCCTAGAGTACTGAGGCAAACCAGCAAGTTTTTCGGAGGGCCTAAGTCTCAAGTGATTTCAAAACAAGTAGTTGAGGGAAATGGTAAATAAGCAGAAAGTCTGAGAAGGAAACTCTTGCAAGGATAGGAAGAAGAAAGGAGGCAAAGAAGCAGGCTTCAAAGAGGACTCAGGGATACCGGAAAGGAGAGAGAACAAAAAGAAGGCCAAGTAAAGAAATCAAATTACTTGAGTGAAAAACAAAACAAAACGAAAATGGCAACAACCAAACCCAGCCAAAAGCATCAAGCCCCAGAGTCCTCCCCGCATCTCCTGAGGGCAGCAAAACCCACCAGGTGATCTGACAGTGACACCAGGTGGCTGATGAGGCCACACAGAAGAGTTAGCCTAAATTATTTTACCCAAGTAAGCCAAACTTTGTTTTATAAACCAACCTTCCGATTGCAGCAGAATTGTAAGAAACCTAGAAATCACATGATTGGATTCAACTTCCTCGTTTTATAGCTGAGGACACTGGGTCCTCAAATTAGCAAAACTGACCGACCAACCAACACACACACAACAAATAGTCCAGGAGTGGAGACTGAACACTTCATTTTAACCAACTCCATGACCGTAGCTTTTGTTGCTATTAATCTTTAAAATAGAAAAGCTACCTTTTGGACAATAAGGGTCAACTAGTATAAAAACACAAATTGTAATGATCTGGGTATTATATCTGTTCAATTTAGATGGACACAGGAGATTACTATGTAATGTTGACCATGAGGAAAATCGTCACAAACATATGTACAATACCTGTTGAGATAAAATAGATTATCAAAGACAAAGCAAAATTTGACTAGTATTGTTTTCTATTCCGGAAAGTTCCAAAGAGCTATCTGCTATTCTGGGAGTAATGTCAGAGATAGGTCATGTGCTTCTGGTAGTTTTTAAAGAATGTTATGCAGAAGAATCATCAAATGTAAGAGAAAACAGAGGAATTCTAAATATTTTTGGTGTTTTATACAGTAAATTAGAATGCAAGGGTCTGTTTGTCCTAGTTATGTATGAAGATGGGTTCATTTAAATTATATACCAAATGAAGCATTTGAATGGAAAAAAAAAAAGCCACGTTCAGTATTAGAATGAGAATCAGCAAATGCTGAGCGTGCTGAATATCACCCTGGACTTTTGTAAAGCAGTTTGACTCTTGGACAAAAAATAATTCTTACAGGGAGGAAAAGGAAGAAATGAAAATATTTGGGGAAGTTACACTGATATGGCATATTGAGAACTGGTTCTCTTCCTTAAACACAAATTTCTTATGTGCCCACATCTTATAAGTTATTGAAAATAAAGGAAAAATCCTTATGATTTCAGAGTGGCTTATGTAGATTGATTTGTCTTATTGGCTATTTTTTTTTTAAGTCTGTAAAACCATTTCCTCCTTCGCTTTTGTTAAATTAAGGGGAAAAGAAAAATCAAACAAGAAAATGTTACATTAAATGAAATCGATGACCATACTAAAGAACACACATGGCTTCCCACTTTTGTGAACTATTTCCCATCTCTGTGTGTTTACAGACCTTTCTCTCTAAGCATCTCTGTTCACTCGCTGCCAGTGATGTCCCCTCACCAGTGATGAGGCTATGGAACAGGCTACTCAGTGTCACTGTCAGGAGGGCAGTAGGGTACAGGACACACAGGGTCAGGCCTTCCAGATGCACTGTTTCATTCCTGCACCTAGTTTAGCTCTGGAAACCCCTTGGAGAAGCCACCACAAAGTAGGGTGGGGAAAGCAAGAACCCGTTGCCTTGTCCAGCTCACCTAGTGAAACCCCAGGTTATTTTCATCATTGTTCACAGTAGGGGCCCCAGTCAGATGCACAGGCCAGCGATTCTGTTGGAGCAGTCATGTTGATAATGACCCAACACTTACAATGTGTCCGTGCATGCCTAAATGAGTCCATATCATTAAAACAACGTATGCAGAACACAATTACCGACTTTACATTGACAAACATTCTCACTTGGGCTGCTCTGGCTCTCTGAGCTGTCTTTTAGCTGAATTGTTATTAAATACAAGCATGCCCCCCCTTTTTTAGAGGGCCACATGTTCCCTCTCTCGTTTTTGAAGCACCATCTCCTTGCAAAACATTATTATTCCATTTGTCCCAAATTAAACAATTTAATATTTTAGAAAAATACTTTCCCTTATTTAAATAAAAACAAGCAATGTAGTTTGCAAAGTAAAAGGCAGGGTTTCATCTTTTAGACAAAAAAAATTAAAACAGAGAGAGGAAGAAAGACATGTATTGTCTATTTGACAAAACACTCCAATAAAATAAAATAAAATCGTGGTATCATAATAATGAGATCTCTTTCAAATGGTTCGCTCTGAACTAAATTGTGTTCTTTATGTAATAGAATGACAAATGGTTTAATTCAGTATCAAATATTCATGAGCTGTAAATGTGCTGCATCACCATCATAAACAAATACTGTAGCGGGAAGAGAGATGGGAGCGAACAGAAGTGGACATCTGCGTTGGTTTTAACGGCATTGTGGCTTTAAGTCTAGAGAGGGGAGAGAAAAAGAGTGCTGCTGCAGGGAGAAAAAAGGGGCGAGAAGAGAACCTAGATACAGATTTTCAGAGCTCCTTTCAAATAAGAAAGCTACAAGCACATCAGGGCTTAGGCCACAATGTGACAGAGATTTTTAGACATTTCAGACTGGATCCGGGTAGTATTTCTTTATTAGAAAAGACAGCGTGTAAACTGAGTTTTAGGTTTTTTCCTTTAAGGTTAGAATGGCTGATTATCATTACCAAATTACATATTCAAATTACCATTTGAATTTAAATTTAAAAATGAAGTGGATTCTGACCGTTCAGGAAGCTAGATGAGAGATCATCCTACATATTGTTGACTTGGCCATATTGTTTGTCCTTTATGTGGCAGGACTTTGTGGGGAGACATGTCTGTGGAAAGAATGAGAATTGCAACTAGAAAAAACAGCTCTATTCTGCAAGCTCTGAGAGTCTTCTTAGACCTCTCTGGAACAAATTGATTAATTTGGAATAACAGATTTCTTCTTTTAGCCTCAGCCATACTGTCTCAATGTCACACAGGTCTGTCTGTCTGTCTCTCATCTGACAGTGTTTGCCTCACAGCAGCCTCACAGCAGCAGAGGGGCAACAGTTCAGAAGGAAAGGCGAGTATGTCAGTTGTCAAGGACAGTGTGCAGATTCCCGTTGCCTCGTATGGGGTCAGATTCCACCATTTCCCAGCTGCTGCTATGTTCACACTTTTCTAGTACTCTTAAGTTCAGAAAAAGTTGACCACCACCCAGTGTATAAGGCAATCGGTTGAAGTTGTTCTGTTTCCATCCCTGTGAGCAGTCATTTGGAGTTGCCTAAGAAATCTCTAAGAACTCTACAAAATTGAAATCAACTCTCCCAAATGGCATGAAGAGTTTTTGGTTATTAACTCTACCATCTCCTGTTAGCTAAGCTCATTTGTTTTCCCTCCAGAGAGAAGAGCTCTTGCATCTAATCATACCTAATCTTTCTGCAAAGATGTTTTCCTAAAAAAAAAGTGTAAATCAAGTTTTTCTAAATCTAATCATATGTTTTATGCATCAGGGGAATTTGGAATGTAAAGGAATCCCATGGTGCATCCTTCTGTAAAATGAAGATTTGCTCCCTTATTATTCATTTTTGTAAATATGAATAATTATTCATTGGGTTGCAGGAGGTATGCCTTTATTTAGGCTTTTGCATTTGGTGTCTTTCTGTTTCTTATTTTCAGTGAGCTCCCAAATGGGCACACATTCCGTCTTTAGAGGAAGGAAACAAGCAAACACACTCTCTGATTCTAACGTCTGAAGGAGCCTCCAGATTCTGTGTCAGTGGATCATCATCTGATGGAAAAAAACAGCAGAAAACCTTGCTTCTATCTTGCTCCGTAAAGCTAGATACCCGTTCCAGAGCATGTTGGTTCTATTCCTTCCTTCTTTCCCTCATCTTCTCTTTTGGAAACTAAAAAGATACACAAAGTTCTCAATTTAAAATAGGATGGTGCCTACTAAAGCTTTATCTAGCAGGAATTCCCCCAAATCAAGGGTCATGAAATTATTCAACCACCAAAGATTCTGGAAAGTCTGGGCTCTGAAGATGGAGTTAGAAATGAGGGAAGGTGTATTGTTCATTTTACTCGGCAGAAACCACAGGGTCCCATAGTAAGGAAAGGCGTAGCAATCAGAGCAGAGTGAAACCAGATTCTCAACATTTGTGCTATAGACCTCACTCCAAAGGGGAACTTTTTTGAGGTATTTTTCCACTCCCCTCCCCCCCATCTACTGGATCCTAATTAAAGGAAACAGTTTTTAAGACACGTCTCGTTCCTGTAATAGAAAAGCAGGGCTTTTCTTTCTTTCTTCTTTTTTTTCTCTTTCTTCTTTTTTCCATCTAGATGGGCCATGAAAAGCATCTGATATTTGAGAAATGTGATTTTATAATTAGAAACCTGTCCTACAAGGATTTAGGCCCTAATTTGGGGAATTTCCAAACCTAAATCCCCAGCCTAGAGGAGTCCAGTTCTATATGGACCAGGCAAGCTGGACAGTCTTTCAGTAAAGGAGAAATGACCAAAAGAAATTAAGACTCACAAATGGCTGAACATCAATGTCAGCTCAAGTCCTTGGGAAAAGCCACGATATGAGAATAAAGTGGCTGGCTGAAAGCTGACTCAATCAGGGCTTCTTACACTCTTACAGGAATCAAGTAATTCCAGGCAGGGTTACCGGGTGCTTTTTATGCCAGCAGGGGGAGCTCTAACTCTGGAAACCTCTCAGTGGTCACGGAAAGCTATTTCCTGGGTCTAGACCTTTCCATGTACTGTTGTTCAGCACCCCTGTGACTTCGGTCAAAGAGGTCAGTAACAAGACGCACAGGTAATGTCACTGAACCAGAAACAGATCTCTCTTCCCATGGTCCCTGGATGAGGAAAATAGTTAATACCTTTATAGAAACAGAGCTGACTCCCTGGCAGAGTAAGAGAAGCATTTTAGGAGCTGGTGACCAAAGTCTTCCAAAACCAGCAAGGAAAAAGCCCCTTCTTCCTTCTCTTTTTCCTCCCTCTGCCCCAGGCACAGCTCTTTCTCTGTCAGGGACTCGGGTCTGATCCAACAGGTAGAAGATCCATTTGGCAGGGGGGAGCCATCCCAGTTTGTGCAAGCTGCCTGCAGTTGAGATGAACCAGATTTCTCCATGCCATCAGTCAGCTCTGGGTCACTGCTGGGTCCCTGCTGCTAGCGCTTTGGGTTCCTAGGAAGGAGAAACAAAACCCTTAAGCTGTAACTGTTTCAGGGCCAAGAGATTCCATCTCTTGTGTCTTCTGTGCTTGGTGCAGAAGGTTCTACAGAGAGAGGAAGAAAGCCCCACAAAATTCAGACACATGATATAAAAGCCATTCCAGCTCATGAAATATCTAAGAAGCTGCATGTCTCAGAGCAGCATTTCCCCCACCCCCATGGAAGCTTTTACAAGTCCTAGGAATTCTACAGTTCAAATGAGTAAATGAAAAAACCCACTGAATTTGCTTTAATCCAGCCTTTCCATGATTTATCTGACCATGAAGTATCTTTTCCTCTCCAGAGTACCTACACCCCAGGCCCTTGTGTTCTGTGGAGCACACTGAGAAATGCTGAGTACGGATTAAAAAGCAAAATTCTAGGGTTGAAGAAACATGTGCATTCTGGAGACTGGCTCTAAATCTAACTGTTGCTATTATTTTTGACCAGTCACCTAGCTACTCTGGTCCTCAGTTTTCTCTTCTTTAGAGTGACCATTCCTCTAGTTCTACAAATCTGTGTAGCTCTCTGCTGGAAGGGCGAACGCCAGATATTCAGATGCATTCAGAGTTCTTAAAACTTGTGCTTCTGAACATGGAAATTGATCACACATTTATATTGAAAGGAAGTTGTGCACTTTTGTCTATGAACAGACAAAATCATATGGCAAGAGGATATTCCTCTTTCTTTGTGTTTGTCTTATAAACCATGCCAGTCCTGTGGCTCCTTCTGTGTGTTTATCTGTCCGCTTTGTTTAATCCGTAGAATAGTTGTACATGTCATTCTCTTTGCTTGACATGTATGAGACTGCAAGGGTTTTGTTGTGTTTTAATTCATGTAATGAGTGGATTTTACTATTTGAGGACATTTATCCAGAATTTTAACAGGGATTCCGCAAATCGCAAGGATTTACAGGCTCCTCTGAGCGTGATCTAGAGCACCTGCCCATTGGAGTTGGGGACTGACGTTAATGAAATGGTGCAGGTTGGAAGGCATACACGTGAAGGTCTACTTCTATGTAGCTGTAAGGGACAGTGGTTGGAGTGATCATGTCCTCTGTGTTAAAAGGACCTTTCTGCTCATTCCCAGACCCTTGTCTCTCCTTCACTTGGGAGTGGGAATGGTATTACCTTGAATGCTGTTCCTTGGGGATATTGATCCAGGTGTATCAGAAGGAAGAAGGGAAATGGGGTTTGGCAATATGACGTTACTGGACGTCCATCTTGCTCATGCCCATCCGCGTGTGCTTGTTCAACAGTGTTGAACAAATCCAACAAGTATTGATTAAGCACCTACTATGTGTTACGTGCTTATTCCCATTAAGCGAAAAGCCCTCTTTTCCGAGCTCCAGCTCAAATTCTGGCTCCTCTCTGGAGATGTCCCTGATATTTCCAGCTTTCACGGATACCTGCCAAATGGTCAACTGTTCTAGTTGGGGGAGGGGGGTTCACACGGTTTAGCACGCATTATATTCTGCCTTGTTGCTGTGGTTTCATATGAATCCCTCACTAGAAAGTAAACTTCACGAGAGCAGGGGCTGTATCCCTACACTCTTTCCCTTGCCTGTGGAGCCTCCATAAATACAATTCATCAGATCATAGCAAATCATTACAGAATCTGGGGAATCCTTCTGACAACAGTTGTCTGCACCTCAGACTAATAAAATGTGCTTCTAAGCCAGTGATATCTGTTGTGCAGTATGTTCTCCTAACTATCTGTTATGTCTGCTGTCTGTGGCAGTTAGTTTCTGTTTCAGAATTAGAGGGTCTGATTTGGAGTTCACTTCTATTTGTTATTGATAATGTTGTACGCTAAGATTTGTTCAACTCCACAGAATTAAGTGCCTTTCTGGGTGGTCTCGATTCATCTGCAAAGGCAACTTCTACTGATGTGGTCTTTTCCCTAGCTTTCTGTTTCACTAGTTTGTGGCTAATTATGAGGGTTTCAGTCAGCTCAGTGTAGCCACAGATGGCACCAACACCCCAGGTGGCCCAGAAGAGGATTTGTGGGGCTGTGGTGTCTGGGTTCTCTCAGAGAGACCCGCAGGGAAATTAGTGATGTGGTTGTGGTTTTGTGTCTCCGTCCCTCTCACACCTCTCCCCCTGGCATCCTTGTATCTGCCTCTGGAGCCTCTACTCCTGCCTGTCCTCGAGCCCAGCTTAGGTGTCCCCTGCTCCAAGGTTACTGCCCAGGTAAGGTGGGGGCCGAGGAGTGTTCCCAGTGCGACCCCTCCCAGGCGTGTATTTGCATGAAAAATCGATCTTGGATATCCAGAAGTCCTTCACAAAGCATAACTCGACCGGTCTTCCCCGGTTCTCTGCAATTGTAACCTTCACACGTTTTTATAGTCAACAGAATGCTTTCACGCACAGTGTCAGTTGAGCTCCAGAATAACCAGGCGAGGTGGGGGACGTGATGGGGAAGCCGAGGACAGGTGACTTGGGCAGAGTGTGGAAGAGGTGGTAGGGCCAGAACTAGGTTTTTCCGACCCCCCTCTGCCTACGTTTTGTCTTGTATCGTGGTTCTTGACAGATCCATCCCTCATGCTCATATCCTGTAATGGGGTGTAGTAGAGGAGTGTTCAGTCTGAACACCTGGGACTAAAAGTAGGCCTGCCCCCCACAAGCAAGTGGACAATGGTGACAATGATAGGAAGAGCTCCCCTGTATTCAGTACTTTCCAGGTATGAGGAATTGTATGTGTATTGTTTCATTGTCTTAATCCATTTGGACCGCTGATACCAGAGACGAAGTGGTTTCTTTCTTTTTTTTTTTTAAAGATTTTATTTATTTATCTGACAGAGAGAGCACAGCTAGGGGAACAGCAGGCAGAGGGAGAGGGAGAAGCAGGCTCCCCTGAGCAGGGAGCCCAAGAGCAGAGAGCCTGATGTGGGGCTCGATCCCAGGACCCTGAGATCATAACCTGAGCTGAAGGCAGACGCTTGATGACTGGGCCACCCAGACGCCTAACAAAGTGGTTTCTAAACAGTGAACACTTATGTCTCACAGTTCTGGAGGCTGGGGAGTCTGAGATCAAGGCATTAGCAGATTCAGTTTCTGGTGCGAGCCCGCTTCCTGGTTCATAGACGGCATCTCCTCACTGTGTCCTCACCTGGTGGGAGGGGCGAGGGAGCGCTCTGATAAGGGCACAATCCCTTTCAGGAGA
>CM052883.1:120129836-120187741 GCA_028534135.1 Potos flavus
AGCACCGACCTCCTTCCTGCAGGCGCATTCATATCAGCACCTCCCCAGCCTGGAGCCCCACACCTCATACAAAGCATATCCTGTATTGAATTCATTATTCCCTCATCCCGCTTAGCTGCTTTTCATTTTAAGCTCATTTGAATCATTTCAAGTAACGATGGTTTTATTGTAAGGATACACATGTGAGAGAACCTGTTAATGCTGAAAAAACAAAAAACAATGCCAGGCCCCAAGAGAAGAAAAACCATAGTGGCTCAGAAAAAGTGGGACCCCAGAGCAGCTCTTAGAATGTTAACAGCAGGACCTAGCATACTTTCAGTCTGGTTGCCATTGCTAACCTTACTTAGCTATCCTCTAGACTCTGCCCTGCTTTGTACTTGATACTGCGTGGCTGGTCCATACTGGCTGTGCAGTTTTTTTTGTTTTTGTTTTGTTTTGGTTTGGTTTTGACCTCATAGCCTCTGTTAACTTCCCTCTTCCTCATCTTACCCGTAGTGTCTGCTTCTGCAGAACCCTGGTTTGCCTTGTCCCCGTACTCCCATCTCCTGGAGTCTCCAGCTCCTGGAGTCTCTGTGCATCCTGCCAGCTTTAGCCCCCACTGAATGATACCTCTGGATCCCCCTGAATCTTTCTCTCAGTATTTTTGCAGTTGAAACTTGAGAGAATCTGATTGCCAGGCACATCTTTTCTTGCCAGGCCACCTTGCTAGCTGTTGACCAGCATATGGATTGCCTATCATTGGGTCAGATCCAATCCAGTCATCTTTGGCCAAGGGTGGAACCCCTGGGCTGTCTTTCTTCAAGTGTGTTTCCACAACCCCAATGTCCTATGTTAAGTGAAAAAGTCATTTGTAAAGGATTGCGTATTGCATGATGCCACTTATGTGAAATGTCCGGAATAGGCAAATCTATAGAAACAGACCAGAGATTAGTAGTTGCCTAGGGCTGGGGGTGAGGCAGGGAATTGGAGGATGACGGCTAAGGAGAGTAGTGTTTCTTTTGGGGTGATAAAAATGTTCTAAAATTGATTGTGGTAATGGTTGCAAAATTCCATGAACGTGCTAAAAGACATTGAAGTGTACACTTTAAATGGATGAATTTTATGGTAAGTGAATTATATCTGAAAAAGGTGTTTTAAAATAAGAGTGTTTGGTAGGGCAATTTTCCATAGAAGGGGCTGAGGACTAGGCAGATATTGTATCTGTCTTAATTGTTTATCTTAATAAGTGTCTCCACTTTTTACCCATTTTGCCAAATCTGAACTCTGAAATTCATCCTGACATCCCCACCTCTTTCAATTTAATGCTTACCTACTTCTCTGATGCCAACAATAATGAGTGCAGTAGTTGGGCCTCAGTCTGGATCAGGTGTCCATCCTCTGTGCTCCAGAAGCATCTTACGCGTGAGCATCTTGTTTATTATTCCATATTCTAATTGGGGCCCTGCTAGCAAGTCTATGAGGGCCTTTCTTCTCCATTCCTAGCATTCTACCTGATGCTCTAGGTACCCATGAAGTTTTCTTCTGTGGATGGGATGGAATGAGGGGATAAATGAAAGGAAAGGGCCGTTGTCTACCCATGACATCTGCCTGCTTTTAGAAATCTTACCAATTCTCTAAAATATGTGTGCCAGTGGGAGAATGAATGAGGAATCGGTAGATCAGTATAGCTCCACCATCTACTGAAGAATCCAAAACACAAATGATGTTAATGTGGTTTAGCCTGTTACTGTTGAAGTAGTTATCTGGGGCAACTGACAAACTTCCAAGGACTCAGTTTCCACTCACTGTGATTTGAGTTTCCGACGTGCCCTGTGGTGTGATATGCTCCTTGGGGTAAGGGCAGACTCAGTGCTAACAACACATTATAGACCTGATATTTCGTCATTTCTCTTCCTTGCCAAGCCGCTTTACTGAAAGATCTGGGGCATGGTGGAAAGACAGGAGGATGGGCAAGAGGAGTGGATTTCTCAGAGAGCAACGATTGATTTGAAATACAAAACATCTTATTGATAAAAGCAAAGCCTAGACGGAAGGAAGCAGTTTGATATAGCACACTATCTGAAAAAAATCATGTGCATCTGTTTAGCACAATATACAACATAATGACAGCAATCTTCCCTGTTTGTATCTATTCATCTGATTATACAGAGTAACAATTCTTTTAGTTACACATTTATTTACCCAGGGATTTTTTTAATGGATAATAAGTTAGTAAATCAGATAGCATGTGTTCTGGATAATACTTTAGTAAACTGTCTACCACACAAGACAGTTGCAATTCACATTTTATGTAACATCCAGTGTTCCATTAATACACATAGCACAATGTGAAGCTATGAGCAGCTCTTCAAGAAGGACAAAGCAGATTTTAATGATTATTTAATATTGTTTGATCTAGACACATATTATGTTGAAAAGCTACAGACTTCAGTCCTGCAATGCACCGCAGATGTGACGAGAAATGTGGACGTATTTGAAGTAGACTCCAGTGGCCTTCTTTTGATGTAGTTGCCATGGTTGTTGGTACTCAAGTTCCCTGTCTTTGACTCAACAATTACATTATGAGCTTTTTCTAACTGGTGAAAATGCAAGCTTGAACCCCAAAATGCATATATTGCTTCCTGGCAATGTAATGAGCACTAAAGAAGAGAGGATAGTGTTTGAAATATGATAATAAAAATATAAATTTCTTTCTGAAGTGAACACAGAAGTCAACACAATTTCCGGTCTTTTCCAAAATGTTGAGTGGGGCAGGAAGTCTTACTGTTTAAGACTTGAATGGAAGATGGGAAAGGGCACTTAATTTAGGGAAAGGGCTTACTGCTTCCCTGCAACTGCCCACCCCCACCCCTGTCCGGGCTGCCAAGAAAACGCAGCTGTTGCCCTTGCAAGGTCCACATGTAAGGACGACCTCTGATTTATCCAACAATATCTACTTCCTCTGTGCATCATCACAAAGCTCATGGGGCTTCTCAAGGTTATTAAGATGAGATCTGTTGTGGGCTTAATACCACATCGTATATCTTATTTAAAGAGAATCCCTTGGGTCAGATTCCCATTGCACCCCACATTGTAGGGTATCACTGGAAAGGGATACCAGAACCCTTATTATTTAACCAGTCATTGAACAGGGAGCATTTGCAGGCACTTTCTGGGCTGATCTGAGTCATTTCCTACAGGGAGAAGAGCCTACATGTTAGATCTGATCAGATATAGACAACAGCAAGACTTTTCTGTTCCTCCCATGGTGAGGCACATGACAGTATTATTGGATATGGACTCGCTCCAAAACGTGGCATTCACACTTGGCTTGTTCTTGCACAATTCCACCAGACAAGCTCCTTAGCCATGGACTCCACAGCTTTGAGAAGGCAATTCCTTGGGACGGGAAGAAAAGACATTGGGTATTTGAGCTACTTTCTTAAAATAATTTAGCAAAATCACATTTGTTTTAGAGTATTAAACAAATTGAAGATGTATGGGGGAGGACTTGGCTTTTTTTTTTTTTTAAAGATTTTATTTATTTATTTATTTGACAAGAGAGAAAGAGATCACAGGTAGGCAGAGAGGCAAGCATAGGGAGAGGGGGAAGCAGGCTCCCCGCAGAGCAGAGAGTCGGATGAGGGGCTCAATCCCGGGACCGTCAGATCATGACCTGAGCCAAAGGCAGAGGCTTAACCCACTGAGCCACCCAGGCGCCCCAGGACTTGGCATTAATAGGTACCTACTGTTATCAAGCATTTTCCACGTATTTGCTCACCTAATAGTCACAGTGGCCTTTGGAAGTAGGTATTATCACCTCCCTTTGCCAGACAAGGAAACAAGATTCAAATTTGCACAATTAGTCAGTCAGGAGCAGTGCCAATCTCAGAAGCCAGCACTAGCTGCCTCCAAAGCCTGTGTAGTTTCTCTGTGCTTCAAACCTTGCTGCATAGTAATGTTCTCTGTGAGTTAAAAATAAACCATTGCCCTTATTCCACACCTAGAGATTCTGAAGAAATTGGTCTGGGCTGGGCCAGGGCATCAGCATTTTTAAGAAACTCACCCAGTGATTCTACAAAGCAGCTAGAGTTAAAAACTACTGGGTTACACCATACCACCCACAAAATTACAACCTCACTATCAGTTACATATATTCACCTGATACGTAAGGTCACAATTGACTAATATCATGCCATCTGTATTGGGGGACAGATAAGAAAATGTGGATGCCCTTGAACACAATTATCAATCCTTTCTATAAACTCCTCATGCATTAGGCATTCCACAGGGAGATTTTGGATCTTTTTTTTTTTTTTTAATTCCAATTCAGCAAGCACCTTAATATGTTTTTAAATAAGCTCATTGAGTTATGTTCTAGTGACTGTATTGTACCAAATCCATTCAAGAAACTCAGGAAAGGAAACGATCAATGAAACTGTATCTTTGACCACAGGGCCAAAAAGTTGGGTAAAGTTTAAAATGTAAATATTTCTAATCGTTCATTTCTTTTTTTCATCTTCATTATCTCAAAACTCTTATTTGACTGGATCTTTGTTTTAATAACTAGAATCTAGCTGTTCGCCTGGCAAGTTATTCTGGTGCTGCAGACATCCATTCTGTGGATGAGACACAGTAAAACCTAACTGCTGTTAAATGTGGATTTGCATTTGAATCAAAACTAACTTCTTTTTGTTTTGTTTTGTTTTGTTTTGTTTTGTTTGGTGCCATGAGTACTTTCTTTTAACACATTAATACCATTACTTTCCCCAGGGCCATGAGGGCTATTTCTAAGGCACAAAAATCCTCCCAAAAAACCCCAAACCAAAAAACAACCCACTCATAATCTAAGAGTTAAACGATGTAAGCAATAGGGTTGTGGTTAGAAATATTAATGCTTATTGGAGGAAATTCTCCAAAATGTTAATAGTGGCCATACTTGTTGATTAGAGGTACATGTAAAAAAAAAATCCAAACTAAACCCAAACACTTTTTTTTAGTTTTTTAAAACTTTTATATCTGTAGTCCTTTTTCTCATTTTCTTGGAAGACAATGACTCTAGGTCATTTTCAGGAGTCTCTTTATTTTCCCTCCCTCCCTCCCTCCCTCCTTCCCTCCTTCCCTTCCATCTTCCCTTCCTTCTTTCCTTCTGTCCATCCTTCTTTTTAAAATTGTATCTTAGCTCAATGACTTGCTCTAATAAAAGCCTTTTTATTTTAAACATATGGGAGTAGAGATTAAAAACACTGGCATTTTTGCTGAAAATCTAAAATGAACAAATATGTTTCTGAAGCTTTCTCAGACTTGAATTTCTTTGAACTACTCTATTTCAATATACATACATACATATAGATAGATAGATAACGTATATATATATATATGTATATATATATATATATTTTTTTTTTTTAACCTGATTCTGATTCCAGATTTCATTGAAGAAATAAAAGCAGACCATTATGTATGGTTTAACAAGGAAGAAGATAAACAAAAATAAGGAGGCTTAATTCCCACAAAAAGCTTTTAACATCACACTGTATCAGGATTAAGAAAATAGATACTGTAGGGGCACCTGGGTGGCTCAGTGGGTTAAAGCCTCTGCCTTTGGCTCAGGTCATGATCTCAGGGTCCTGGGATGGAGCCCCGCATCGCATCGCATCGCATCGCATCGCATCGGGCTCTCTGCTCAGCAGGGAGCCTGCTTCCCCCTCTCTCTCTGCCTGCCTCTCTGCCTACTTGTGATCTCTCTCTCTCTCTGTCAAATAAATAAATAAAATCTTTAAAAAAGAAAAAAAAACAGATACTGTAGCCAGAATGCAGGTAGTTGATCCTGGTCACATGACCTGAGGAAGCCACTTTACCTCATTTGCCTTAATTTCTTCATCTGTCAGATGGGACTAATATTTGGTAACTTCCCAATGGGGTTGCTGTGAGGACTAAATAAGTTAATACATGAAAAGTGCTTAGAACACTACCTATCACGTGGTAAGTGCTCAATATATGATAAGTATTTTTGTTACTATTTTAGATGGAATAGATGCTGAGAATAATGACAGAGCTAGTTAAATTATACAAAGTCTACTGTGGATAGTCTATGTTTTAAAAAAGATTTTTCACTCTTAATTGAATATTCCTCAGCAAGGAGAGGGCTCACAGGAGGTAGGAAGTGGAGAGCCAGCCGAAAAAGGTTTCTTCTCCTTGCTTCAGGGCATGCAAAAACTTCAGTTGTTTTGTTTTTGTCCCTGGGTGCTGCCCTGGGAACTTCAGTAGATATTGGAGACAAGTTCAGAGTTATATCCTGATGGCCATATATTCCTGACCAGGGCCATAGGCTAGGATTTTAGCAAGAAACCATACTCTGAGCCTAGACTTGGACAACACAAAGACCTTTTCCTTGGGGTACAAAAGGGTTGCAGCACACTTTCTTTCCTTCCTCCCCTAAGCTACTCCTTCCTGGACCCTCTTTCCTTCCTTCTCCTTTTTTTCTCGTTCTTTCTTTTATTTTTTAAATTTATTATTATTATTTTTTTAGCATTTCAGTTATTTTTAGTTAAACACCTTTTTCCAAGGGTGACAAAGTGAAATGAAAGTCAGAAGGAAGCAGGGTGCGGGCTGCTTAAAGCTCTTGCTCCAAACTCTGGAGGTGATGAGAGAAGACCGTCCCCAGAACGCAAGGATGATTAGCCACCAGAGGGATGACTTTGATGACTTTGGTCACTGGATTGGTCTAAGTAGTCTCTAAAGTGATTTCCACCTGCCAGTTGATTGACATGAGTAACATTATTCTTGGGGATATTAAGTAAAGGAATGATGCAGGGAGCCAAAAGAGTGGATTCAGTTAGATTCTGAATCACAGTCAGAAGGAAATAGTCTTTATCTGGTGCGACCATAATTTCATTTCTCTTGGAGTGAATTTGAAGGAAGGTGAGGTCATTCTGGGGGTTGATTTCACACATGGCACTCTAGGCCTTCAAGATGAAGTTGTGCATGAGGTTGGCATGCTGTGTGGTGTCCATGCTGCTCTTGATGGGAATGCTTTCTGTGTTCACCATGATGACTCCCCCTACTCCTTTCTATCTCTGATGTGGCTTTAGTGTCTCCTCCACCTCACCATCTCTGGCAAATCAGGTAGCTCCATGTCGCCAGCAC
The DNA here is from genome assembly GCA_028534135.1 of Potos flavus. Lineage (NCBI taxonomy): Eukaryota > Metazoa > Chordata > Mammalia > Carnivora > Procyonidae > Potos > Potos flavus. Next base: position 120,136,965 of record CM052883.1, read on the forward strand.
TCAGTTCCTCATTCTCTTTCTTTTAAAAAATTATCAATTCTAAAAAAAAAAAAAATCCCTTCATGTCACTGTGTGATTAATAAAAAGCAATGAATAAAAATGGAATAAGTTAACTAAAAAGTTAATTCTATTGCTAATATAGCAAATAGCACACACTGCTTGTTCAGTGTTGGTATTTTGTGGCATGTATACTAGTATTGTGGGGTCTCCCTGAAAGATGAACCCCCAAACATGCATAGACATGGTGTTCATCCCCCCTTTCCTTTTCCTCCTTCTCATCCTCAGGAGCCCTCCTCCAGCCTGCTTGGGGGAAGCGGTGCTGAGGGAGAAGTTGCTACCTCTTTTGCCTAGGATTTCTCACCTTACTCCAGCTTGGAGGGCCCCTGGGCTCTGAAGGAATGCATTTCTTAAATCTCTATCAGCTTTTACTTAACTACTGCATTCGATTACAACATTCTTTCCAGCATTAAATATTAGAATAATATAGAATAAATATTAGAATAAAAATGATTTTCGAAAATATCCTTCATGTCTTCTCTTATAACTTAGACCACATTTTGAGGGCATGCAGCTAACTACAAGGCATTCTTTCTTTGGCTATAAGTTCAGATGTCTTGTCTTCATTATGGAACAGTCCCACGCAAGCCCCAAATTGCTCATATTTCACTTTTATGTCTTTCGATTCACTTAGTATATTATTCTTAAATCATCTATTAAAATTCTTGACTAAGTTTCCTTTAATTTTTGCCTCTACACTTTGATATCCCTCTGCCCTAAAGCTTATACTCATTTTCTCCTTAAAGAAACACAGTAGGACTAAATGATCTTGCTTTTGCATATTTAGCCCCCATGATAGGTTGTTCTTTTAGTGATTACCAGTGTTGGGCTTGCCACCTACCTTAGGATAGAGAAACTTAAATGTCATTGCCCATATTTGGTTGAGGACCGGTAAATCTGATTAGTCACAATTAAGTCATCAGACCAGGAACCAAGAAAAGCCTTAAAATGATGCATGAAGCCATCTTTTATTAGAATATAGGTTTTCTGGGGTCTGGATGGATTTCAGAAATAAATGTGTGTCAGACATTTTCTAGATGAAGAAACCAAAGACCTAGAAGATTACTTTTCTTGGTCAAGTGCCACACAAATAGTTAGTGGTAAAGTTAGAACTAAAGTCTAAGCATTCTGACACCTCCTAGTATTGCACTTTCATTCATTCATTCATTCATTCATTATCTTCTTTCCTTCCTTCAATATTTATTCATGCCTGCTGTGCACATGTTTCATAATGAACAAGGGACCACTAGTGATTTATCTTTGGAACTAAAAACCTGGACAAACATATGATCTGACAAGTAGGAGAGTGCTAAATAGACACATAGAAATAAGAACAACTGTGGAAAATCTGACTAGTGTGGTCCCTGTCAGTATAATGTAAAGTTTCGTTATAACACGTACCACGACACTCTTACTATAATACTATAGAACCTTGATCCAGAACAAGGCAAAAAGAACCAAAGGACAATAAGAAAGTACACATACACTTTCAAACCCATACACAGAGATGGAGCCGCCTCAGATGTAATTCAGCAGACAATTAGTACACTGACGTTTTGGCAAAATTTCCAGGCATTTCCATAAATCCTTTTTAGATTCTTTTTCCCTCCAGCTCACCAAGACGGTTACATTTTTCTGGGCCTCAGACAAACAATAGCCTCCAAATGATATTTAAGAACAACCCCCTAGCATGACGACGGAGGCTCAACTCATCTCAGAAAAAAGAAGGTCACCATATGCCCTGTGCTCTTTGTGCACGGCCTCGCTGCCATTTTACCGCTGCTTTAGCCTTTTTATTTTACTTTGGGAGACAAGGGCTCAACTAAAATGCGCAGAGGGGATTTAGGATTAAGCATCGTCTTCTTTCTCTCTAACCTGTAACATCTTTCATCCTAACAAAGGTGGGAGGAGCTGAAGAGAGAGCTGGGGCTAACAGGATGAGGGCAAGGAGGAAACCAGCAGACAGTGGGGGGGCAGGGGAGAGAGCCATCTTTTCTAAACTTGCGGTCCCTCTCACCCTCATTTTTTCTTCATCATACAGAAGCACCATCTGTTCACAGACTTGATGCGTTTGCATTTATTTTCCATTCAGTAACAGCTTATATAGGAAGCAGATTATGAAGAGAGCAAATATGCCACGGACTGGATCAGTGACCGTACATTGTTCATACCCCTTAAAACTTTGCAAAAACACTGCAGCAAGCTCTGTGTGGGTCCTGACCAGTGCCTAGCTCCGGTGTGCTGGCCTTGATTAACACCACCTGCCTTTGATTAGCCCCTTTATGCCAAAGCTTCTCAGTGTTTATGCACTTCATTTATACTGTATTTTAAAGTAGGCTTAAATGATGTTTTCAGAAATGTTTCTAGCGTGCTAGCTTAACAAGAGCATAAACAATTTGAGAACAGGGAATTTATGGTCTATTTCTTGCTGTATGTCCTTTTTTTTTCTGGTCAACCAGAGAGTCTACTCTATAATACATTGACATTCGGCAGAATTTCCAGGCGTTCTTTTTAAATATGTAGAGTTATTTGATCATACTTTCAGAACTAACATGCGAGAATAAATTACAGGAGGGAGAAGTAGTTACAGATATCAAAAGATCACTTCTTTGCTCTCTCAAAATAGAAAAGATATACTGTACTATCTTTGACATTTTTAGGCATCCCTGAAGAAATGATCCAGTTACAGTGATCTTCACACTGGGTCACAGTATGTCCCAGTTATGTGACTCTGATATGCAAAAAGGCCCACATATAATTCCATTGAGCTGATATGCTCAAGATTATGTTCCCAAATATCATTGGACATTTCAGTTATTTTAAAACTTTCAACTATAAATAATGCTGGGTCAAATCTTTGAGCACAGAGCTTTTTCTATTTTTAGAATTAGTTTCTTCGACAGTATTACAAGAAGTGGAATTATAAAATCAGATGAATAATATTTTGAATTTAATCTTCAAACTCTACTGTTTAAGAAAAGTTTACTGTTTTGAGTAGGGGTATGGAAGTCAGGACCACTAATTCATCATTGCATTTGTACATCTTCACCCAGACTTTGTAGAATACTCTTGGTACATCATTTAACTAGAGTTTTCAGCTGTTAAACAAAATTAATCTTTATTTACTTGAAGTACCACTTAAAAAAGATTTATTTATTTCTTTTAGAGAGAGAGAGAGAACATGAGCTGGGGAAGGGTCAGAGGGAGACAGAGAGAGAGAATTTTAAGCAGCCTCCACACTCAATGGGGAGCCTGATGCGGGGCTCGATCCCAGGACCCTGAGATCATGACCTGAGTGGAAATCAAGAGTCAGCCTCCTAATTGACTGAGCCACACAGGTGCCCCTATTTACCTGAAGTACCCTTAATATCTAGCAGTATAAATTGCTCTTAAGATTATTCTTTAGGGGGTGCCTGGGTGGCTTCATTGGTTAAGTGTCCAATTCTTGATTTCAGCCTAGGTCGTGATCTCAGGGTCCTGAGATCAAGCCCCATGTGGGACTCTGCGCTTGACATGGAGTCTGCTTAAGATTCTCTCTGTCCCTCTCCTTCTACCCCCCCCCCCCACTCCTGAGCACATGCATTCACTCTCCAAAAAAAAAAAAAAGATAAAAAAGATTATTCTTTATTTTTCTTAGAAATTCCATGAACATTTAAGCACTGCTAGAGAATATGAGTGAGTGGATGAGATACTTAAGACTTGAATGTATTATTCTGGTATTATAATAAATTCTGTATATACCATAAATTGCCTAGATATCAGATTACAAAAGTGCAATAAAGAATTGTCAGATTTTAAACTCTAAATATCATAGATTAATAATTATACACTGATTTTTTTAAAGAGCCAAATTTAACTATGATAGAATTTTTGATCCTATTTCATATTTCCTTAGGGATTTTTACTGTGTTTTAAAATTTTAAATTAGATTAGTGGAGCAGAAAAATCTCAGATGTCCATTTTAAATTGAAATTGCTGTGTAGATTTCAAGAGTTATTTTATGTTGAACTACTTGTGGACTCAAACTTTTTTCTCAATTAATGCATCTAATTGCCCTGTGTTGATAGTGTACATTTCTTGGTTAATAATTTCTCTTCCCATTACATTTGAGTGTAAAGATTCTTTTGTTTGAATAGAGCTTTTATTTTTCACTCAAAAGTATCTGCATATAAAATATGTGCACAGACAACTTTGGTGATGTATCACAGGGGCCAGGTTTAACCACAAATATGCTGCTAAGTCACTGGATCCCTTTCCTGTGTGTGCTCCTGGCACAAGTACATGCTCTGACAATCTACTGAGAAGCATGAAAATTCTTTAACTTCTTACAGGATGGCCTTGGCCATCCAGTGTAAGGCTTATAAGAACTAATGTAATGGCTCCCAATTATCAGACAGGAGATAGTTCTTGGGCAAGATTGTGAATTTTCATTAAATCTGTTATTTTCCCCAGCTTGACTTTTCTTGTATCTGTTCTGATTTCTTTCAGACGCTGAGTCCATGCTCGTGTGCACAACTGAGATGGGGTTACGTAGAGCTAGGTGCGTTGGGGGGAGAAAACCTGGCACAGTTTCCCTGCTGAGCAAGGAAGTGCAGACATTTTTCAACCATTCCTGCCAAGGGGTTTCAGTGGTTAAACACAGGAGGGGATCAGATGTGTCCCTTTAAGGTCTTTCATCCGTATCAGCTCAGAGTGTCCATACAGCAATCAAGGCAGGCCCAGGGTGTTATGGGAGCCCGGAATCACCTCTTGGGGTCCCTCACAAACCTGCAGATTTCTTTTACTTTTCCAGAAGTTTGGAAAAGCAGAACCCGCTGCTCCCTGATTCCATCCTAGCCTGGAGAGCATTGCAAGTGAGAGTATGAATTCCTGCTGCTTATCCCCAGGAACAAAGCAACTGCTCTTTGGATAATGCCTCACAGAAGGTACTGCAGACTTCTCTATTCTCCTTAAGCCCCAGTCTCTCTAACAAGCATTTCCCTTGACCCACTTGAATCTGAGTGCATGTGAAGTCACTTGGATGCTGTCTTCTCTGTCACTCAGTCCCCTTTCCAGGCCTAATCTCAAAACATCCCCTTACCAACCTCACTCCCTCCCCTCCACTATAGCTCATTTGCTACAGGGGGACAGTGTGTGGATGGATTCTGCGGTGCTCACACAGATCCCCCTTCAAGGGCCTACAGTGTGCTGCTGATGACTCCCAGCCAGTCTTTTCCAGGGAATTGACCTTGGCCAAGGTCGTGCATGCCCCCAGCCTGGGGCTGCCTGTACGCACTGACTGGCCAAGGAGAGGAATAGGGAAATAGGCCCAGCAGCCTTGACCAGCTGCGACCACATCCCCCCTGCCAGTCCCTCTCCTGTCACTCCCTCACAGGTGGTTGCTGCTAAGAACCGTCCCCCCAAAACCTCTTGCATGCAAATCTCAGTCCTAAGGTCTGTTTCCAGGGAATCTGACCTGTGGCAGGGCATAATTCATGTGGTGCCATATGCTACTTTGTAACAAGATCATTTGTACTGATTATGCCATTTTTATGTGGTACTAGAGAGGGACCAGTATATATTTTTGAACTAATAGAGAAATAAGACAGACAAGTTAGGCAAGTATGGAATCAAAACATCACCTTTACTACTGAGAAAGCTAATCCCAGGACTAGAAGCTGTATCTGCCGAAATGGGGTGGAGGCACGTCTGCTGCCAGACACACAGGGCTGGACCCCAGCCTGCCCCAGAGAACACTCACAGGTGGGCGCAGAGCAGAGGGCATGCCGTTTGCAGGCAGACTCTTCCTGAGGATGACCGAGGCTTTGTTCTTTGTTTTTTTAATTTTTTTTAATTTTTTTTAAATTTTTTTTTTTTATTTTTTGTTGTTGTTCTTTGTCTTGAACGCATCCCTGAGCACATCACTCCACCTTCCCAGGGGAGGAAGGCACTGAGAGGTGAGCCCAGGAAATGTGATGCTAGGTAGCTTCCTACCCATTGAAGGTAAGGAGTGGGGGAAACAATTCTCTCCTCAATAGGTGGCAACCTCTCTTTGGAATCCTTGGGAATTCAGTCCTTCAATAAATAATTTTCCAGTATCCTTAGTACCTATCATGTGACAGGCACTGTTTTAGGGAACTCAGATGTGAGCAACCAGCAAAAATCCCGGTCCTCTTAGAGGTTACAGTCTAGTGGGGGATGCAGAGATAAACAAGGGAAATAAGGAAAATATACAGTGGGAAGGGTAGTTATGAGTGAGCAAGAGAAACCATAAAGCGGGGAGGGGTGAATGAGGGATCATGAGAAATGGTGCCAGAAGGGATGTGGAGAAAGCCTCCCTTCTACTTGAGTACAATGAGACCAGAGGGTTAATATCTGCCACTGGAAATCAGCTGCCCATTCCAATTCCCATCCCCTCCGACACTCCCTCTTTCACAGTCCCACCTTCTTTCCAGCCCCACGAGATTCTTAATTGCTCCATGAACATGAGCACTCACCGCAGCCTTGCAGCCTTCTAGCCCATCCTCTTCAGGGGCAGCAATAGTCGGTGGCCTTGACTGTGGCCTTGATGGTATGGTCATTCTGGGTGTTTACCCCTGGCAGAAGTTTGGCATTCCTTCTCTGTCTGCAGTTTTGCTCTTTGCCAGAGCCCAGGGATGGTCTAGCTGGCTGTGACTCAGCCAGCCTTGAAGGGACCTGTACCACCTAAATCCAGTTGGAAGTTGGCTCACACAGCGACGTTTGTACCTTCAGCTTTGCTGCTATAATATGAACCCTGGAACAAGAGATTCTGTCAGCAGTTGGGAACTAGGAATGGCTTGGGGGAGTCCTGACATAGTGGCTATTTCTTATTTTGTGTTCCTCCCACCTTCTTGGAATAGCACCCCCTTGCTTTGGGGGAGTTCTTTTCTCTACCCTATATAGACCAAATGGGGAGTTCATACTTTTACATGATTCCTCTTGTCTGTACATAGTGTTTGATCACAAGGTAGGCCCCTGGCCAAGTCGAGCTAATCAGGGAAGTCACTGCCGTGGCCACAGTGACGTGTCCCCAGTATGTGACTCAGGAAACCAATCAGAAACTCCCCTAAGGTTTCAGTAACTAAACCTGGGTGGTAGAGCACTTTTTTCTCTTTGAGAAAAAGCTGGGAGATGTGAGCCCATAGTTGCAGCAGCCATGTCTCTGTTCTGTGAAGAAACCTGGGCTGTGCTAGGAGAGAGAGAAGCGGATCTACAGAGAGAGGAAGACATAAGAGTCTGACTAGCCTGCGTCCCTGGCTCCAGGCATCTCCAGCCACACTCTTGCCCTTCAGGTCCTTGAGCCAGCACCTTCCCATTGTCTCCTAAACTGGGTCAGGTTGGGTCTCAGTCACTTGAAATCAGTAGAATCATGACTGCTGCCACACTGGGGGAGAACCCGAAGAGTTCACGTTAGCTTCCCTACATCTGCTTACCCTTCTTTGGAGGATTACTTCTTCCATGAAGCTTTTTCTGACTGTCCCAAGTAGAATTGACTCTTCTTTCTTCCTTTGTACCCACACAGCTCTCCATTTCTTCATTCTCATCTCTTCTTCTCTTTATGAGGCTTATAATCCTTAGTGCACTTAACTGGTTTACCCACCTGTCCCCACGTGGAGGGTCCTCCTCTTATTTATATTCCAAGAGTTGACACATAGGTGCTTAGTATATGTTTGTTGATTGAATGGATACATGGATGGACAGATGGATAAGTACCACCACCATTCAGTGGATACCTCTATTTGCCAGTCGTTTAATTAAGATTTCAAAATCCAGAGATTCTCTGCGCATTGAATTAATTCTGGATTCCGGAAAGGTTTTGAGGTCTCTCTCGCTTGCTTGCTTGCTCTCCCTCCCTCCCTCCCTTCCTCCCTCCCTCTCCCTCTCTCTCTGTTTCTCTCTCCCCCCTTTTTTCCTTCCCCCTCTCCCTCCCTCTCTCCACCTCCATCTCTCTCTCCACCTCCATCCCTCTATCCACCTCCATCCACTTTTTCCTTCCCTCCCAGCCTCCCTCTCCTTCCCTCCCTCCCTCTCCCTCTCTCACAGGCACACACATCTTATTTACAACATTCTCTTCTTTGTACCTGATTTTTTTTTTGTCTTTTGCATAGAGGCCATTTGCTTTCTAAGAGCAAGAGCCATATTTTATTCATCTTTACACCCTCTAGGACACCCAGCACAGTGCCTGGAGGAAATGGAGTTAAATGTTTTTTGAATAAACTCTCTATTTCCATACTTGGGTTTCTCTAGTTTGTTCAATTTAGATCATTTACACAGGTTTCTCCAAAGGGATCTATATGGGAAGTCATTGACTTCCTCATTTCCAGATAAATTTTATATGTAATAGCATTAATGAAAATTGTGAAAAGAAAAAGGGATCTATGCACAATACCACAGTATTGTGTCCAATGTATGTATTACTACCATGTGGCGAAGTACTCATCCAGAAACATCGGTCGGTAGGATAGTTCTTCCTTGTGTGGGCTGTCCAGCATATTGACCTGTCCTTTCAAATGCCAGCAGGTCCCTTCATCATTGTGGCAAAGCAAAAATGCCAGTACAGTTAATTTTTCAAAATACTAACCACAAATGCATCTCTGGATTAAAAGAAAGTTCATTAGGTACTTATTTATTTTTGTTATTTAAAAATATTTATGCCTTATTATTGTAAAAATACTATATGCTCATTATGGAAAAGTCTGAAAAGACAAATAGAAATAAAAAGTATCCATTCTTCCACCCTTTTAAGTTTAGCCACTTTCCCACCTTGATGCATATAATTCCACTTTTCCATCCACATGTGTGTAAACCAAAAGAGCATTGTGCTGTATGTTTTGTTGTGTAACCTGCATTTTCTCTTAACAATATATTACAAAACAGCTCCTTATTGCTGATAAAGACATTTATCTAACAGTATCTTTAATGATTGGCAGATTATTTTATTGTCTGATGTACTCTAATGTATTTTCTCAATCCCTATTGTTGGACTTTTGGTTGCTCCCAACATTTATGATTGTTAACAGTGATGCAGTGAACCTCCTTGTACCATCTTTTTGTAACCTGTCAGTTTACTTATGATGGTAAACTCCTAGAGTGAAATGTACAATTTAAAATCTTTTGAGACATATTGACAAATGCCTTTCCCCGTAGCCTTTAGTTTGGGCTGCTTTTATAGGTTTCTTGGTAGCCATTGAACCAACTTCCTGTCACCCCCGTGGTGACTCCGAAGTAGTGCCAAGAGAACCCTGTTTTCCCCAGACCTCCTCAAAACCTCTCCCAAATCCCAAAAATTAGTTCTAGTTTTTTACCACCGTTTTTCCTCAGAGTAACCTGTTTTGTTGTTTAAGGACCACCTTGACAAATTGGGGTACAAAGTCACAAGAAATATTTTAAGTCAGGTAAAGTAGACAAACCTATAAAGAGCCTCACAGGCATGTCATAGAATCAATGTAAGTTGATCATTATGTCTTTTAAATACTACCTTGAATATACTCATTATGTATCTTTAAAATGCTATTTCGAAATGCTACTTATTACCACTTAAGACGTAAATAACCCATTCTAGGTTAAAAACTGTATTGTTAGAAGGCTTCAAAAATAATGCCCTATGTACAGTTTTCGAAATATGGAACACCATTGGTATTCACCGGTCCTTGATGGCAAGCCTGAGGCAGCAAATACATGAAGCTGACACACATGCGTCTCTCATGGAAGCTTCTAGAGCACAACCATGTAAGGCAAGGCTTGGACCCGAAGTCCTATGCTCAGTTGACTCACAGCCCCTACTTATCTCTATGTGAGGTCAGAATACAAAGGCTAAAATTTCACTTTCCCCAATGTTCTATTTTTGCTAACTGCATTTACCTTGCTCTTTTCCTTGATATCCTACACACATTTGACATTTTAAAAAGATGTTTTAGCCTCTGCATTTAAGCAAATTGGTCGACAGAACTCCCCAGTGAGTTGCAAACTCAGAGTCAATATTCATAGTGTCCTAAATGTTAACACTACCACCAAAGCAGCTTGGTCTGCCTTGGCTCCAGCTAAGTTTAAATTGTATTTAGAGTTACTCGCCTTCTTTCTTTTTTTTAAATGAGTCAGTTAACTTGGTCAGTTATTTCAGTACTTTTCTTACATGGGACAGTTAAATTATAATGTTAGTTTTAAAAGCAGAGAATCCATAGTAGGTTTGTGTTTGGACAAGAGAATGCTTTTCTGCCAGAGGTGAGGGTCTTTTGGGCCTTACGTTCTAGAATGCCTTCTTCAGGAAAGAAGAACAGGCAAATCTCAGGAATTACTGGAGAATATCCTTCATTTTAGTTGTTTAAAAATGCTAGCTTATTTAATACTCTGTTAATGAGAAGGCATAGAGGATCCCAAAGTTGAGAGGATTGGTCACAAAGTGTGTAACATACTATTGACTTGAAAGGGACTCTGAAAAACAAGGTCATGATACCTTATCAACATGAAATAACAAACGCAGTTATCTCCAGGTACATATGGGTCATATTACACATTCATATTTTTTCTTGCCATTAATCCCTTCTTTGGAATTCCCATAGCACATTCAGAAATACCTGCTACCATTCATATTGTCATCCTTGCCAAAAGGAAAAATACTAGACATTTCTATCACCATGATATTTTCTTTAGAACCATTGCTGTTTCCTTATTTGTCAGAGAAATATATGAGCGATGTCTTGTATTGAATGTGTAACCCAAATGTTCCCAATTCATCACTCTGGGGTTTCCATCACAATCGTCCGAGGCTCTACTTTGTTGATCAGTCTTATAATTTCCTATCTCTTCTGGCTGTCTCTTGTCTAATCCAGTTGTCTGGCTCGCGACCACTGCTGTGCTCTCCCCCCGTTTTGTGACCAGTTTCCTGCTCTGTTGTTTTCTCTGTCCTGCTTTATCCTGAGAGTGGACACAGACCCTTCTTGCAATCCCCCAGTGGAAGGTGACACCAGGCTGTAACTTTTGAGGGCTTGGGAGTATGGGAAATGAATTAAATCCCAGAGGCCAGGACTGCAGACAGGATTGCTTTCAACATCTATCACCCCATCCATCACAGGGATACTCACCTGGACCCCTTTCTTCCTAGACTCTGTCAACAACCACTTTGCAGGACCTACTTATCTTTCTTAAAAGGGAGATAGTGTCCCCTTCCTTGCCCCACATAGCATATTTATGTTCCTCTCGCTGGAGTCCAGACCCAACCTCGTACAGATCAAGAAGGAGGAAAAGGTTCTTCTTTAACTACATCTTCCTCTTCTTTCTTTGTGTAAGAATTGTTCCTTCCCTAGGTTTTGGTTATTTGAATATGTTTACTTCTTTTAGGAGCAACCCCACCCCCGTGACTTGAAAATTCACTGGTGTGATGTCATATATGTCCCAGAATTTAGGTTAGTGGCTCAGGTTTGGGACTTCTGCAAGGTCAAGGTTGGGCTACGGCAATTCCAGTCTTCCAACATGAGGGCACTTCCTGTAGCCTATCCGGAGTCCATGTTGCCTAAATCCATGTTTATTAAGAAAACATTTTCCCTGAAGGAAACCTAACTCAGAAGCATAGGTCCCATTAAAAACCATATTCAACTGACATTGAAAAAGACACTGAACTTCTCAGTCAGAATGTGTGCATTCTGGTCTTTCCCAGGAATAGCAAGAGTACTTGTCTGACATTTGCACACATCAGAGTGGTGGGTCTGGAAGCATGTGGGGGCAGTACTAGAAAAGAAGTTTTATTGTCCATCACTCTGCAGCAGTTTTTTCCCAAATGCAAGCCAAAAAATGTTCTGTAAATCAAGTAAGTATGAGAAATACTAGCTAAAACAAGAGTTCTTTCAAATCAGATGTGTCTCAAGACTTTTAATTTGCTCTGTCCAGTATGTATTCTCCAGGGATGGTATAACATGTTTCTCAAACTTTTGACCCTTAGATTTCTCCCCCTATAAAGAGTTACATTTCGATAGTTCTAATCAAGATTGGATGGGTAAAGATGAGACCCTCTGCCTTCCTTGGTTAAGGGCACACAGTTTATATCCCATTACTAGGATATGCTTAGAATTAAATTTCTAGCCTTCCCCAGGGAATAGAGAGAAATCCCAGAAATCCTGTGATCTGGCAGCTTTCACATCGTGAAACAATCTGTTCTGCTCCAGATGGCTTTTGTCCAGGGAGCCCATATGGCATGGCAAACCTAAGCATCCAGGATCTCTGGTTTCCTACCTTGTTCTCTTCTTCTCTCCTTTCTTTCCTCATCCTGAGAAGTTCAGGCACATACACATAAGAATTTTTCCCCTCTCTTACTTATCACTTCAGAACCCTTTTTGATGGTTCATTGTATTTAAAAAAAATATTTTCTTTTTGAGGAACAACTCTGCCACTACTTATCAGACTTGAGAAGATTTTAAATTTTTGGTAAGGCAATGGTCATGTAATGTCTAGTTTCTAATAATGATCACACACAGTAATTTATCAGTAGTCAACAATTCATTCACGCACAATATAAAAATGTAAACACTGTCATACTATAAATATTAATGTGTGCTTTGCTTCAGGATTTCCTCTACCATCCTTCATCTTTAGAGAATGAATCTTGTATAGTGACCATAAATGCTTCCTCAGTAAAAGGTAAACATTTTATCATAGAGGGTCAGGTTAATTCCATGCCCAGAAGGCATGTGGTACTAAAAGTACAATTTGTAATAATAGCTGCTTTACTGTAACCTCTTGGAGACCTGTCAAATGACCTGTCCTCAAGAAATATGAATGAAAGAGTAATGCGAGAGAACCTGTCTGTGCTAATAAAACAACTGGGGAGTAGCATCACAGTTTACCTTAATGCATGTGCTCCCAGTATGTACATACACTCATCACAAGTATTTTATTTAAAGAAGTGGGAAAACAAGATCCCTACTTAGTCTCAGTTAAACCACAATGGCCAAAAATGAAACTGAGATGGAAACTCATCCATCAGGTTATTGATCTCTGTCACAAAGTTGGAAGAGTCCCATCTACAGTCTTGTTTTGTGGTGGGATTAAGGAGGGGGAGTTGTTGTGGGGAAGAAAGAGAGAGAAAAATTGGAGGAAAGTCAGTGAATCAATTTTCAAGAGTAAGCGAGCTGTTCACACAAACACTTAGATCTGCTCTTGTAGAGTCAACTGGAGTAAGAACTAATATATATTTTTTGGTCCTGAATTTATAAAGCTCATCTATGAGGAAATAGAACAGTGAAGACTTTATTTCACTTATTTGTTATTTCCCCAGTGATATTACTTCTAAAAATTTGTCAGTGACAGAGACCTAGTGAGAACAGGGGAGTATATTTTCCACTATCAGAAGGAAAGAGAAAGTGGCAAGAGATCAAGGGGGTGGGGATTTCCCTGTTGCTGAAAATAGAGAACGCAACACATCTGGGATTGCTCAGTATTAGTAGTAATCGTTTGTGTGTGTGTGTGTGTGTGTGTGTGTGTGTGTGTGATGCTCTCAGAACAGTTTATCAAAACCTTCAGGATAGCACGTAACACTTTGCATTAAAATCTTTTATTTGTAGTCCTCAGATAGATTTGTGAACAAGTAGGTCTTATTGAAAGACTTAAGGTAGAAATTTGTAGATCCAGAGAATCTCAAGCTTTCTCCTCCATGGAACTGTGAAGTCTCTCAGTACCACAGAGATGCACCCATAGGAGAGGTGTGGCTGAGCACAGTAGGTGGTAAGGAGGCAATAATGAAAAGAATATGATCCCTGTATCGGTTAGGATGTTTTTGGCTGCAAGTAACAAAATGACTTGACTAATCGTGATTTAAGCCAATAGGGGTTTGCTTTTCTCACATGGCAAAAGGGCAGAGAATGGATGTCAGTTCAGCAGCCCAGTATATATATATATAAATGCTCAGCCTTTCCTTCATGGTGGCAAGATGGTTCCTGTAGCACCAGCCGCCACATCCATGTTCAAGGTAGTGACTGGACAGGGTAGTGCAACTGTTGCTTCTAGAGTCATTCATCCATTCAACAAATATTTACTGAGAACCTGCCATATGCCAATACTAAAGTAGGCATTGGGGATAGAAAGATGCCGGAGCCAAGAAGTGGAAAGGAGAACATTACATGTTTTCATCCTCTCTGTCAGGAAATCAGATGCCTTCCTGGGAGCTTTCCAGAGGCTTCTCTTATGTTTCATGGGCAAGAAATAGATACATGCCTCCTCCTAGTTCAATCACTGAGAAGGAGTAGTTGGAAGATTATAACCTTACACCAGTCATGATCTTCTGATGCCAAGGGAGGGACTGTTCTTCCCTAAGAACACGTGACAGTCATAATTCCTGGATTTTATCTGCAGTTGCTGCCTCTAGTACCCATTCATTCATCTATTCAACCAATATATTGAGTATGTGCTCTGTACCAGATACAAGCTAGGTACTGGGAATAGAGAGGTGCATAAGATAAGGAGCTCCCAATCTCCTAGAAATGAAAACAGTGCAAACAATTCATTGTAATGCAATGTGATAAGTTGAATTAAGGTGATGTTGGAAGTGGAGAAAAGCCCAGAAGGAGTTAAGAATTTTCAAGCAGAGAGGAGAGGTAATGAAGGTAAATGGTAGACTTCCTAGAAGAGGGGATGTTACAGTGGGCCATTGGGGGATAAATGGGATTCCACAGAGCATAGAAGGTTTGAAGGTGGAAGAGAGGTGGTCAGGGGCTCAGGAGTCTCTGACCTAGTTGCAGTGATCGTGGGGTGTTTGTAGTCTTTATTTCTCCATGGAAGTCAGCCTTTGTCCCAGTCTGTATATTGGCTAATCCTGCCACTGGTTCAAGGAATGTAAAGCAATGAGTTGTGAGGTCAGGGAAGGTTGAATCTAACTTGGAGTCTCCTCTTCGGACAAAAATCTCTTCTATTAAAGTTGTAATCTCTTTAACTTTTCCCTTGTCCTGCCAAACTAAGAGACAGGAGAGTTAAAGTTCTCCATGTGGCACAAGAAGATCAAACCTTTCAAAGAATCAGAAGGGAGGGGACAGCATTCCCTTCATTGTTCCTGATACATTTCTAACCTGTCACCCTCACTTCAGTAACTTTATTGGCATGACAAGGCACACAAAGAGCTTTCCAGCTGCAAGCTCTACTGCTCACAAGAGAGGGAAAGGCCTGAGGTTCCCCATTATATTCACGAGGGGGCTTCAGAGTAGGAAGAGGCCCAGGGTCTATCTGCATTTTAGGCAAGTCCAAACAGTGCCCGACAAGGAAGACTTCCAAGTTCCCCAAGTGCTAATCCATAAAAGACCTAGTTGGTCTTCTTTATAAACCTAATCCTTCTGTCAATAGCAGTTAGGAGTCTGAGTACACACTGCTTCAGAAGCACTGGGTTGTACCAGCCCCTTTAGTCGCTGAGCAAGTACACAGCAAGCCCTTTAGAAAGCGTGGGGTTATGACATCTGACCTTAGGGAAACCAAGTGACATAATCCAACTCTACACAACTCTATTTTGGGCCTGACTAATGAAAATCCCCTACTGGGGAAGAAGAAGGATCTCCAGCATTGGGATGTATCTGAGGGCATAAGAAGAGATTAACTCTGACAGTTTTATTTTGACCTAAAGATATTGTAGCTTAAAAAATATTCTTGATCCCTATGAAAGGTAAATTAAATGTGGTTTTGGAAGGAGTGTCTTGACTTGGAGTAAATATCGGATGCTGTACCTGGTAGGATGATGCCAAAGCTCAGACTCCCCAAGAGATGCCAGGCTCACTAGTAATGGTCCTTAGCATCAGAGATGCCTCCCAACCTGGTGGGCAGGAGATTTCATGGAAACCAGAGGCACCAACTTTTCCCTCCACTTTATGTTTGCAAGAGGCCACGTTTTCCCTCAGTGCACTTGGTCACCATCTAGGAAATGCAGCTGATAAGGGAGGCAGAAAGAAGACTGAGCAAACTGAGTGTCTGAAAATAGTTCTTTCTTAAGAGAGGGAATAAATTAAAAAGGGATTTTAAGTTAAAAATAGAACTACAGTATGAACCAGCAATCACACTACTAGGTATTTACCCAAAGAATACAAAAATATTAATTCAAAGCAGTATTGTCTACAATAGCCAAATTATGGAAACAGCCCAAATGATGTCCATCGACTGACAAATGGATAAAGAAGTGGTGGTGTGTGTGTGTGTGTGTGTGTGTGTGTGTGTGTGTGTGTGTATAAAACGGAATATTACTCAGCCACAAAAAAGAATGAAATTTTGCTATTTGCAGTGACATGGACAGAAGTAGAGAGTATAATGCTAAGCAAAATAAGTCAGAGTAAGATAAATACCATACGATTTCACTCATATGTGGAATTTAAGAAACAAAACAAATGAGCAAAGGGAAAAAAAAGGCAAACCAAGAAACAGACTTTTGGGGCGCCTGGGTGGCTCAGTCAGTTGAGCATCTGCTTTCACCTCAGGTCATGATCTCTGGGTCCTGCTATCGAGCCCTGCATTGGGCTCCCTGCTCAGTGGGGAGTCAGCTTCTCCCATTCCCTCTCTCTCTGTGATCTCTCTTGCTCTTGCTCTCTCACAAATAAATAAATAAAATCTTAATTAAAAAAAAAGAAACAGATTCTTCACTATAGAGAACAAAGCGATGGTTATTGGAGGGGAGGTGGGTTGGGGGTGGGTTCAATAGGTGATGGGCATTAAGGAATACACTTGTGGTGAGCACTGGGTGATGAATGAAGTATTGAATCACTATATTATACACCTGAAACTAATGTAACACTGTATGTTAACTCATTAGAATTTAAATGAGAACTTTTAAAAAAATGAACACACCAGAAAATATAAATATAAATATAAATATATATATATATATAGTATATATATATACTTTACTTTTTTGTGGAGAGTCACAGTAAACGTTTCTGTATTTTCACTTGTGGTATAGTCTCAAAATTCTTCAATATTAAAGCTAAGAGGTGTTTGGTAAATGTTATTGTTCTAGATTGTCAGATGGGTTCTTGCCCACTACTGGTGAACTAGAGCCCAAACCATGTACAAGGAGGTCACCTAGTAGTAAGGAGGTATCTAGTTAAGTCAAAAAGTCATCTGACCCCCACTACCACATTCTGCCTCCTAGACGGCACAGTCTCCATTCCTAGTTGATAATCTCTTCTGTGTGATAAATCCATTTGAGGGTACATTTTAAATAAGCTTTAATTGGGTACTTGCTGTGTTTTAAAAATACTGCTCTCAAAAAATAAAAATAAAAATACTGCTCTCCCTGGGGTGCCTGGGTGGCTGAGTTGGTTGTGTTGGACTCGCTTATTTTGCCTCAGGTCATGATCAGTTGTAGGATAGACAATATAGACAGTTGTAGAATGGAGTCAGCCTCCGCGCTCAGCGTCATCTGCTTGAGATTCTCTCTCTCCCTCTGTCCCTCCCCTCTGCTTGCTCCTGCCCTCCCTCTCCCTCTTTCTCTCAAAATGAATAAATAAAATCTTTAAAAAAAATACTACTCTCCCTCATCTATGTAATTTTTCTATCTACTTTATCACTTTATTTTAAGCAGAAGATTTTTTATGTGTGTGTACGTAAAACCAGGATGTAAATTTGGGGTCATTCATTATTATCTGGAGGCAAATTTTTTTCCCACTTACTTGGTTAACGTCACCTGTTGATAGTTTGGGAAGCATTATGTTTTTAAGCCCCATGTAAAGAACTGTCTTAATTAAACACAGTGCATCCCTTAGAACGTCAACGAGCTGTAAAATCAGCTCTTCACCTTCAAAATGCCTGATAGCTAATTTCATATAATATGCTAGCAATAGGCAGTCATAAAGTTGAAACCAGAACAGGGTCCTGGAAGCAGATAGAGAAAAGTTTTATGTTGCTTTTTTTTTTTTTTTTTTAAACTTTCCACCTTAACTCTTAATTTTATATGGCAAACCGGATCTGATTTGACCTCTGAATTTTATTCTTCTTGTTTTACATTCCAGATGGCTCTGGGTACAAATAATAGAAGCCTGAAAGAGACTGCTCTAATTAATAATTTGTGCTTTCTAGTGAACGAATGCATCAGAATGTGGATGGCAATGTAAAGGCCACAGTAGATCTGTTAGCCCCATGTATTCACAGGAGGAGAATTGATTGAAACTAGCTCTATGAATCATGTGTAGATTATGTTATCCTTAGGGGAGTTATACGTGTGTCCTAAATATAATGCTTTGTTACAGTTTATTGGCCCTGATCCTACTTGTGAGACCAGAGTAAATTGTTCTTTTTTAGGGGGGCATTAACTATTTCAGTCTGCCTTGACAAATCATAAAGCAAGCAAACACAGCACTGGATTTTTCTGGATTTTTACATGTACATTTATACCCACTGCTTGAGTCTCTTAGGGGCCTTTGTATATTCAGAAATTCCTAAATGACAAGGTAAAGATCACATATAGAGAATAGTTAATCTGTTCCAGATAAATTCTTTAATCAACCACATCCAGCTGGTAAGGAAACTCCTTCTCAGTAGAATATTTTTAGCTAAGGTTCGAGTCAAGAGGAGAGTCTTACATTTTGCAGGATTACTCTCATTTCCCACAGATCACATTGTGTGTGTGTGTGTGTGTGTGTGTGTGACAAATGCAAGTATTCTGGCCAGAGGTCACTGAGATAGTTGTGACATTATAATGTACTGTCTGTCATCTGAAAAGATGATGCTTGTGACCCTCTCCCAGAAGGGTATGCTCTTGGAGTTGGTTTTGCTGCAACAGAGAAAGGTGTTTCTCTGATGTGTCCATATGTTCTCTTTATGTTGTCCTTGAACCTCAGAGTGGTCCTAATGAGGTTTCTTGGTGGTTTCCCCGTAAGCATCTTTGCTGCAAGCATTTTTGCCCCGTAACTAACCGGCATAAGCAACTGTGCAGTAAGACTTTGAAAGGAGCTGGTCGACAGTTGGTTTGACAGTTCGTTGGTTCCATCAAATGGCTGACAGTTTGGTTTCATTTCTCCATGGGCGCAGTTACACCCGTTTCTGTATCATATAAATCTTAGCCCTTGTAACAGTCTATGCAGTGGCACAGAAGTTGTAACCAGCATTTCCCATAGAACTTTGGAAAGTATATCAACAGACGCGTAACAGTAGGCCAAGAACAAAGAACAGTGAAGAAGGCTTTCACAGTGCAATACAAAGCTCAGTGCAAACATGCACCCTAGTATTTGTATAGATACCTCTCTTAACAAAGGAAGGAATTTTAGTAAGAAAAGAAAAAGTGTGATGCATAAGGAGATGCATCAACAAGAAAAATATGTGTATGGATATAAAACACTAGGAAAGGGAGCCTGGGTGGCTCAGAGGGTCAAGCCACTGCCTTCGGTTCAGGTCATGATCCTGGAGTCCTGGGATTGAGTCCCGCACCGGGCTCCCTGCTCTCAGCAGGGAGCCTGCCTCTCCCTCTGCCTGCCACTCCCCCTGCTTGTGCTTTTTCTCTCTCTCTGTCAAATAAATAAATAAAATTAAAAAAAAAAAACCAAAAACACTAGGAAAGAAAGACTCCGAAGACGTGCTTAGGTACAATCCACATTTGCACAGTATTGCCATGAATCTACACCCATTTTAAATATGTTCAAATATTCTGTGTTTCACAATAAAATCTCTTTAACTTTGTTATTCATGTTTCATGTTTCAGTAGGTCCTTTTCAATGAGTGTCTCTTTTATGTTTTGTGATTTCTTTCTTTGATGGCAAAATTGCCTTATAGCCAATTAGTGATGTGGTAAACATGCTTCCAGAAAAGATACTTACTGTGAAAATACTGGACACGCCTGAGGAACACTGGGGGACACAGACTGGGACTCCGTGGAGAGGTTCCCAGGGAGGAAACTTAGGTGGCTCTTGAGAAATAACAGAATGTACAAGGAAGAAAATTCCAGAAGAAACTGGGGCTGGTCAGAAGCTGCCAAATCATGTTTTAAAGAAATCTTTGACTTCTTTCCTAACTCTAAGTGTTAGAGATTATCATACGTTTCAAACCTACCCTCCTCCTTTATGAAATTAGAGTTTTCATCTTTTGTCACTACGAAGAGTCCCTTTTGTGTGTTGAATAAGGCACTTTTTTTTACATCTACGTTTGTTACTCCTTCTTACTGGAAACTGGAGGATGAGGTGAAATAAATTCAGGCAGGAGTCTGAGAAATCTGAGATGTCACAACAAGCATAAGACCCTTTCCCTCCGTGAGCCATCCCCACGTCCCCTTGTAGGTTTGCACTCCGGAGAATGGTGCAAGCAAAGCTAAGGGCAGAATGACAACACACGCTGATTTGTATCCATTTGAAATCTGATGCTAAAACCATCCGTAAACCCCATGTTGAGGAGAAGGAGGAAAGCTAGATCATTAGCCTGGGGCAGCCACTCTGGGACTCGGTCATTACAGTGAGATGCTGGTGGCGAGAGATGTCATGAGGAGTCATTTCTGGACTGTGAAGAGGTCTATTTGGGCAGCTCCCAGAGATCTCTGGTTTGCTCTTAGGTCAGAGGCCTAGTGCAGCCTTGCCCATTCCTCCTGTTCAAACGTCTTGTAATTTTGGCAGTGGGGTTATGGGCAATGAGGATGTATTGTTTGCCAAGGGCACTCAAAAGTGAGGAGGGGAGAATCACTGTCTTTACCGTATTAGTTTCCTAGGACTGTCCTAACAATGTGCCCCAGACTGAGTGATTTAGAACAACAGAATTAATGGTCTCACTGTTCTGGAAGCCGAAAGTTCCAAACCAGGGTGTCAGCAGGACCGCACACCCTGTGAAGGTGCCTAGCGAAAGGCCTGGAACACGCCTTTCTCCTAGCTGCTAGTAGTCCCTTGTGTTGTAGCATAACCTTCAGTCTTCACATGGCTTCTTTCTGTGTGTGTATCCCTGTGCCCCAGTTTCCCTTTTTAGAAGGACCACTGGTCATAGCAATTAGGGGCCCACCCTAGTCCAATTTGAGTTCATCTTCACTTACTATTTTTTTTCTTAAAGATTTTATTTATTTATTTGACAGAGAGAAAGAGATCACAGGTAGGCAGAGAGGCAGGCAGAGAGGGGGAAGCTGGCTCCCTGCTGAGCAGAGAGCCCGATGTGGGACTTGATCCCAGGACCCTGAGATCATGACCTGAGCCGAAGGCAGAGGCTTAACCCACTGAGCCACCCAAGCGCCCCTCATCTTCACTTATTTAATTATATCTGCAATGACCCTATTTCCAAAGAAGATCACCTGAGGTTTTGGGGGTTAGAACTTCTACATAAGCATTTGGTGTGGGGGATGGGCGGGACACCATTCAACCCCTAACACTCATCAAGCAGATTTCCTGTATATAAAACTTCTATTCCGACCCCTGCTGCTGCATTGGGGTTGTTTCCAGCTTCTGCAATGGGAAAGTGTACCCAAGGAAATTACTCTGTGCAGAGGGAAGGCAGGCAAGGGACTGCTCTGATAGCTGGATTTTCAGCTGGATTTTGAAATCATCTTCCTTCTTGGTGAGTGCAGACTGAAACAGCAATAAAGACTTTTCAAGCCTATAATGTCAGTCTTGTCAACAGAGGAAACATGCATCACTGCCCTTCCAACTTGATCATCTCAACGGCTATAGCTGTGATTTTATGGCTTCTGTCGTTCAATTCCCAGTTGACTTCTAAAGGGAAATAAAGCTTTGTTTTGCCCTGTTCTTGAAGTAGCTGTGAGAGACTAGAGAAATAACCATTTGCAGAGGGAGCATTCGGAATTAGTGGACCAGGATTAATACCTACCAGGAAACCAGGATAAAAACACTCACTTGGAAGGCAGAGGGAGTCCTTCTGCTGGATGGAGGGGCCCTTGGCAGCTCCCATCCAAGGGTGGCAATTTCTTCACTCTGGCGACATCATCTAAGTTCAAAGTGACACAGAAAAACCTGTTCTTTTTAGGACTTTGCAGATTCATTCTCCTCTTAGCTTAGCTTCTCTTTCTTTGATAACTGGCAGAAATTACTTAAGGTGATCTGGAACCAGATTTCAAATTTTCATTTAGGATTCGAAAGCTGATAGGCAAAAACCAGTTTCTGGTAAAATGTATAGCTCTTATTTCCTACCCTGTGCAACTAGAAGCAGAGTGGAAAAAAACAGCTATACAGAAAACTAAGAAAAAAGCAAGAAGTAACCCAATTAGAGAGATTATGTTAGGAAAATAAGAGCAAGAGGGACTGTGAGTAAGGGAAATGGTTCATAGGAGGAGTAAAAGTGTTAGAACAGAAAGCTATTACTAAGTAAGAGGCTTACTCGACTGCAAAATTGTAACCAAAACATAAAAAAGTTAGTGGTCGTTTCCCAAGTCTTTGCCTACGGTGAAGTCCTCTTCATAATCAAACCCTCAAGGAGTGTGAATCAAGAGAGGCAGTCCCAGTACATCCAATAATGAGTGATTATGTGGACTATAATCTGAAGCTTGAATCCATAATCCAGACACTCTGGGTGTGTTGGCAGTGCCAGAGCACCTTTCCCCAGGGACGGGCACTTGGATGCAAGAGGGTTAAGGCTCACGGTTCCAAGGAATCTGTAGTTCCCCCCCCCCCCCCCACTCCGCCCTAGGAGTGTTTAAATCAATGTCTGTCGTTGAATCCTTAAGAATAGAAGTGGCCAGCAAGATCCAGTCTGCCTTCTAGTTCCCTATTCTCATTTGGAAGCTCTTGGGAAGAACATGCTCCCAGGAGTGTTCGTGTTGGCAGAATTCAGTTTCTGTGGCTATAGAACTGAGCTCCCTTTTTCCTTCTGGGCTATTGGCAGGATCTGCTTTCAGTTCCTGGAGACTGCTCAGATTCCTCACCACTTACTTGGTCTCTTCATTTGCAGACAGCAGGGGAGAACTTTTCCGCATTGAATCCCTGTTATGCTTCTGATCTCGGATTTTCTCCTTTTCTGCAATAGTCAGAGAAAACCCTCTACTTTGAAAGAGCTCATAGGACGAGGTCAGTCCTAATATATGATAATTAGAGATAATCTCCCTATCTTAAGGTCAGCTGGTTTGGAAGCTAAATGACATCTGCACAATCCTCTCCTTGCAGTGTTTGACTGAAAAACGGGGAGAAGGAGTTTACACCTTAAGGGCTGTGAACCTTGAGGGGCTATCTTAGAATTCAGGGTCCTTCTTGCATTAGTGGTACTTTTGCCAAAATGGTAAAAGCCAATTTGCTACATGTGTAGACACATTAAAAAGCAGAAGACTGCAATAAAATTGCATGATAAATTTTTCAAGATTGCTGCAGTATTTTTAAAAATTATTTTCTGTTTACAACAGTTCTTAAAGCTTTGCATTAACAGGGTGATTATGAAACCAAAGTTGTAGGGTATCTCCAGTGTTGGGGAAACAGATTGTGGTCACTGTATGGAGGCCAGTTCTTAGGAGTAATTGTAGGACTTTGTGTGACCCCACTATCAGGCCAGCCCCATCCAATCTGCTGATTGAATAGATACCTTCATGTGACTGTTCTGGTTTTGAATCTGAATTTTAGCAAGAACATAAACTCATGTCAAGGCTTAACTTTTGCTAGCATAATAATGAATCTTGGAAATAGAACTGAAGGGGTCCTTGGCTGGCTCAGTCATAAGAGCATGTGACTCCTGATTTCGGGGTCATGAGTTCAAGCCCCACATTGTGTGTAGAGATTACTTAAAAATAAAATATTAAAAAAAAAGAAAGAAGGGCACCTGGGTAGTTCACTCGGTTAAGTGTCTGCCTTCCACTCAGGTCATGATTCCAGGCTTCTGGGATCGAGCCCCGCTTCGGGCTCCCTGCTCAGCAGGAGCCTGCTTCTCCCTCTTCCACTACCCTTGCTTGTGCTCTCTCTCTCTCTGTCAAATAAGTAAATAAAATCTTTAAAAATTATAAAATAAAAAAAACAGAAATGAAAATGAACAAACTCACAAAATATTTTGGAAAAGATTGTGATTCACAAAGACCAACATGAAAAGGACCTATTATCCCACTACCCAGAGTCAACTACTATTAAGTTTTTGCCTTTTTGTCTCAGTGTTTTTTCCTCTCTTCCTATACTTAAACATACGTGTTAGTCAGGGTCCAGTCAGGAGACAGAAATCACACAGTAATTTGGACAAGGAAAATTTATTATAAAGAATTATTAACTATAACATAGGCGTAATTTGGAAGGTGAAAAGAAAATTCTCAAGAATACCCTAGGGCTGAGAAGGAGCATCCAAGGGAGGAATAACTTTGAAGTGGGAGGGGGGGAGCTTTCTCAAAGTGGATGCAGGCCTTCCTGGAGAAGATGACAACCCCACTGGATGGTGACATTCTCTGGGTTGCCTGAGCCAGCACTGGGCTACTGTGACTGGGCAAGCAGGGAACATACCTCTGTAGGGCAGGTGCTCAGAGGCAGTTGGGTTACCTAGAGTCAGCTTGCTAGCAAGACGAGTGGAGGCCTGGGGTGATGGTGTCCCTGTTGGGAAAGCTGCTGCAAGGTGGTCGCTGGCTGGGGTGGGGCTGAGCACCTGCTGAGGGACTGGGCTCTAGGTGTGTGGCTGGGGCAGAAGCCTCTGGCAGTGGTGTAGGAGCAAGAAGAAAAACTTGGAATCAGGAGAGGAAGCTTCTTCCTGCATTGTGTCTCCTCTGCCCTCTACTGACAAACCTAACATGGTGCTCCCTGCAAAGGAAAAGTGAGTAAAGGGCCGGGCCTATTAAGGCAGAAGAGGTAATCAAGCAGATCTGGAGCTGAGAGGCAAATATCGCCACACTGAGATGACAGCATATATCTCGTTTTGTAACTTGCTTTGTTTACTTCAAAATATACTAAGAACATTTTCCCATGTGGTACAAATATTCTTCTACCACATAATTTTTAATGGGTATTGGTATTCCGTATTTTAGATGCCCTGTAAGTTATTGAGCCAGTTCCCAGTTTGGGGACGCTGATGTTATGTCTAACCTCTAGCTGCTATAAACAGTGCTGCCATAAATATTATAGTAGTGAATCCTTGCCATGTTCTTCTTTCCTTAGGGTAAAATCCTAGCAAGGAGATTCCTGGGTCAAAGTAAATACACTCGATGCTCTGAAATTTTCCTTCAGAAAGATAGCAGTGTGTTTTAAAGCAACAAATCTTAGCAAGATTTCTGCACTTCATTTTTTAATGTGTTCTAATTTTAAAAACATGCTAATTAAATGAATTTTATGATGGTAATGAAATAGTCTTGGAGAAAACAATTCTTATAACTACATTTAATAATGAGTAATACCAAAGAATTATTTTAAATGATAATGAAGTGGCTATTAGTACAGTACCAAAGAGGGAGAAATACTCAGAACTTACAAATGAAGACCCTGATTATTCCAAACATAAATTTCAAACTGTAAACACAGAACTTATTGTAATGAACCATTTTTGTATTTTACAAAAGAAGAGGGAAAATGTGATAGTCTGCTCCAAAGGAGTTGCCTTTAAAAAAAAAAATCAGTGATAATTAGATTTCTACTCTTCACATAGAAAGATGCAGTGGAAAAAAATACCTCAAAGGAAAAAGACATGGAAGGAAGGAAGGATGGGTGGAAGGAAGGAAGGATGGGTGGAAGAAAGGAAGGGAGAAAAGGAGGAAAGAAAGAGAACAAGAAGTCAGAAAAGTTAAGAAAAAAAAAACTGGGAGGGTACAGCTACTGTTGAAGAAAGTACGGAGGTTCCTCAAAAAATTCAATAGAACTACCATATAATCCAGGAAACCCACTTCTGGGGATTTACCCAAAAGAAATGAAAACAGAATTTGAAAGAGATATCTGTCCTTGCATATTCATTGCAGCATTATTTAGAAGAGCCAAGGCATGGGAACAATCTTAAGTATTCATCCATAGATGAAAGGGTAAAAAAGATAAGAGTTATAGGACTTACACATACACACACACACATATACATGTGTACATATATATAGGCATGTGTGTGTGTGTGTGTGTACATGTACATCTATATCTATGCACACGTACACACACACACAATGGAATATCATTCAGCCATGAGAAAGAAAGATCCTGCCAGTGGTTGTGACAACATGGATGGACCTTGATGTCATCATGCTAAGTGAAATAAGCCGACAGAGAAAGACAAATACTGCATGGTATCACGTTTATGTGGAATCTAAGAAGTAAAAAAGATAAATTACTAGAAATGGAGAGTAGAAAAGTGCTACCAGGGCCTGGGGTGAGGAGGGGGGATAAGGAGAGGTTGGTAAAAGGGTACAGACTTCCAGATGTAAGGTGAGTAGGTCCGAGGATACGGTGCAAAACATGGTGACTGCAGTTGATAACTATTATATTGTACAATTAAAATTTGCCAAGAGAGCAGAATTTAAATGTTCTCTCCCTGCCCCTAAAGATAAGTATGGGAGGTGATGGGTGTGTTACTTAATTCAGTTGGCGGGAGGGTCCTTTCACAGTGTAAACATATATCAAATCACCATGATGTTCACTTTAAATACATTATCATTTTGTCAATTATACCTCTATGAAGCTGAAATAAAAATAAAAGGAGGCAGGAAGGAGAGAGTAACAAAGAAACAGAAAACTAGAAAGGAAGAAAATATGAAAGAGCACAAAAGTAGAACACAGGCAAAAAAGAGAAAAGACATTTTTAAGCGAATTCCATCTCTGGGATGGTAACATTTAAGGGGCTAAATAGCAAAACATTTTTGAGTACTAGGAATACATAGGTTAAGAGAGACATGCCTGCAGGAAATGAGCCTTAATTGACCACTTTGCCAGGGAAGTAGGGATGGCAGTGTTTTGTGACCCTCGTGTAGTTGGCTCCTGTCATCACGGACATACAGACGCGCACGGATTTCTGCACTTCCACAGTCTCCAGTGTTTTCATTTGTTATAAAGGGCCTCAAAGTAAATGGCACAAGTATTTCAACAAAGAAGATTTTGGAGTAGACACATCAAGCATCTCCACCGTGGGGCAGTAAAATTTATTTGCCAATAGATTCACCATGGTGACATGGATTCTCCACAAGCCGAGTGGGAGTCTGGCGGGCCAAGCAGCCAACACGACGTCAAAGCCGCTGAGGGAAGGCAAGTCTTCCAGCAGATGTCCTGTGTTCACGGTTCTGCTAGAATGTTCTTTGGAGGCCACAGATTCATTATGTTACAAAGGACAGAGCAAGGGACATGGAAAACACTGGAAGAGATCCAGCACTCTCTGGGCTTAGGGCACGGTTGTTGCCCTGAGCTTGTGCCAACAGGTACTTTTTTGCACAAAGAAGCTTCATCAAGTGGAGTGAAACTAAGTCGATAAAGTTCGGGTATGGATGTTCTTTTAGAGTGTGGGGACTCATGCTACTCTTTGGAAAAAAAGAAATCCACTGCTACTCCTTTGCTACTCCTCTACTATTTCCCCTGATCTATTTGGGAACTGGCAAATTGATTTGATAAAACAGTGATAGATTTGTCGGATTAAGATAGTAATTTACTTCCATTAATTTGAGAGACATCAGTGTCTCACAGTGAGAAGAAATATGGCTACCCTGGTGGGATACATTTAAATTCATTAGATTTTCCAGCTTTCATCTGAGACACTGAGACTTTTTCTTCTCAGCCGATAAATCCTTTCAATTTTTACTTCAAATGGCACTAAACAAGCACTCATCAATTTATATTTTAAATTCTCCTAATAATATCCAGTTGGATAAATCTGTTTAATTAGCAGTGGGTTGATGCTTTCTTGGCCCACTGCAAGTCCAGTTACCAGAATAAAAGAAAAGCATGGGGAGCCGTTGGTTGGAAAAACATGCCTCCTACAATGGTGGAGAACAAGAAGAGACATTCTCCCAACAAATGTTAACCCAGGGAAAAAAATTTGAATATATACAAAAGATTAAATTAACAATAGCTGAATGGCAAATGAGAAAGCTGCCAGTGACCAGACTTTCTCAGGAGCCAACCCTTAACAATATGGATTATTTTGGATAATTCATGGTTTGCCACTCTTTATTCTTTGTCTCCTCTGTAATATCCAGGGCACATCTTAGATAATTAGGGCATTATCATATTCCTTAACTAAGTCGGACAAATTGCATTGTGCTTCGTGGTAAACCAACCTAGCGCTCTATCATTAGCATTGTCTAATTGTTCCAAATAAAGTCTTTGCCTTTTTTATTGCATCAACTTTATTTGTCAATACTCAAGAAAGAGTGACTGTTTCCTTTCCCGGAGGGCTTTGTGAATATGCTAGTCACTAGGTACTCTTACAGTTAACACAGGCCGCAGCATGGTAAAAAGTAAGAAAATGTAAAGGTCAAAAACATGTTTCTATTATGAAAAAAATGAATGCTAATGACATAATTTTTTCAGCTCATCAGGCTCTTTGCTAAGTGCTGCTGTTATTGCCAGATCAGTAGTGTATAACAAAGAAGTGCTTTCTGCAGCCTGCTTCATTAGTCTGCCCTGTAGGACCTCACCTCCAGACCTTTCACTAATCTGTTGGCCAGCTCAGTAGTCTTGTTAGTTCTATTCACTTCTTCCTGCCGGCGGATTTTCTCAGCTGTAGCCCTCCCAGAGGCCGTGGCTAAGGCAGCCAGGTTTGTGTCTAGTTCCTTTAAATAAAAACAGTGAGAGACAACTTCGGACGTTGTCAGAACAAGTAAAAATATCGCCACCGACTTATTTCATATTGCAGAAAGTTAAATTATACAGTGTGCCCCAGAAGTAAACACAGCCACGTTCAGGAGACTGTGCCAATTCGCACAATGAGAAGGTGCAGTAGGGGAAATGGAAAAAAAGGATATTCGGCAGTTTATGTAATTTTTGTTGTTTGTTCAGAACAGCACTGAGGGAAAAAAAGAACATACACACAAATTCAAAATCCTAGTGGGAAATGGAGAATGCCATTTTCCCAGACAGATTACCTGAAGTCGTGAAGATTTAATACAATTGATTTGTGTGCACCATTAGTGCCAATAACACACTTAATACAAAGTGTCCCCAAACGTTTTGCATTGAGTGCTGACGGCAAGATAAAACCCAGGGGAAGCTTTTAAGGTGAGACTTGAAGAGCTGTGATGAATCAACAGCTCAGAGGGAGGGACCCAGGCTGGGAGCTGGGCGGTGCCAGCAAGAGCACAACTTCCAGCTGGGGATGTAATGGAGAAAGGGAGCCAAGGAGATTGGGGGTCCCATTGAGCAGGCTGTGATGACAATGGAGCTCACCGAGGATAAGTGGGTAGGCAAATGAAGGTTGCACGTGTACGTATGTTCCAGAACCTTGACTGTTTCTTTGGGGGAGAGGGAAGGTGAGAAGAGGGAGATTTGGAACAGAAAAGGCAACATTTGAGAAGAATCATCGTCCAAGTAGTGTTCAGGTAGCAAAAGAACCATCTTCATGTGTTTCGGATTGGCTGCTCTCTTTCAACAAATCATCTGCTTGTTCGATGTTTATAAAGTACTCCCATGAAGACAGGAAAACTCTGCTCTTACAGTAAATGGGAAGGCATTTGTAGATACTGCATTGTACAGAATTTTGCTCATGACATTTTATGAAAAAACACATTAATCCTGGAAATAATGAGTAAGAATCAGAAATACTCACTTCGGGTGTGTAACATAGGAGAATCTCAAAGTGTCTTTGGGGTGACTGCCTGTTTACTCAAGGGCTGCTGAGCCAGTATCAGTCTGTCTTATAATTAGGGAAACTGAGCCAAGAGCCTCTGGAAACGGGAAAAGAATTGTTTACAGAACCTTAGGGAAGAAAGTCAGTCAGTGTTTCTTGGGCCTGTAGAATTATTTTTTTAGACTGGTCCTGATCTAGACACTACTTAAAATTCCTTAAGCCAGTTAAGCAACCCACCCCCCTCCAACCTCCTGAATTTTCTACATCCCTCCCTTTTTTCCAAACAGCTGGGTCATTGACAGACCTACAAAACCAATGTAGACCATTAAACTGAATTAGGGGGAAAGACTAGACATTGCAAAGTCTGTCCCATATCTTATATTGTCATCTGGCATTGATGATAACTCGGATGGCAAGGTGGGCAACCTTCATCAAGTAGAACAATTATCCTTTACTTTCTAGAATCCTCTGATTCTATTAGCAGAATGGCTACCATAGGCCAGGACTGCCTTAACAAAGTTCCACAGACTGGAACACTGGACAATAAGCAGGTATTTGTTGTCTCCAAGTTCTAGAGTCTGAAGTCCAAGATCAAGGTGTTGGCAGGGTTGGTAAGTTCTAAGGGTTGTGATGTCAAATAGTTCCATGTCTCTCCCTGGTGGTCGGCTGGTAATGTTTGGTGTTCTTCCTTCGCCCTGATTGATCTCTTCCCTCACCTTCAGATGGCATTCTCCCTGTGTGAATGTCTTCAAATTTCCCCTTTTTATAAGGACATCAGTAACATTGGATTAGAGCCTGCTCTAATGACTTCATTTTAACTTGATTAACTCTGTAAGGACCCTGTCTTCGAATACAGTCACGTTCTGAGGTGCGAGGGGCTAGTGCCTCAACATGAGAATTTTGGGGGTGCACAGTTCAACCCCTAACAGCTGCCAGGTGCCAGACACTGGGCTAGAACTTAAAGGGGAAGGATGTACAAAGATGAATAAGGTTTGGCCTCTGAACTCGTATGCTCACAGTGTAGTAAGAGAGATGGGTTGATGTGCAAATGAGGGCAAATAAAAGAAAGGAATTTATAGCCAATTGCAGCTACACTGAGGCTGAGGGGCTGAGAAGCCTGAGTTACTTGTTTCTGGGATGTGCGAGGGGGAGGAGTGCAGTGACCCCAGGCCTTTACTTAGATTCCCCCTTTATTCATGGGTCTGAGGGGAGTATGTCCCCATCCTTCCTAGAAGTTGTTGCTGTGGGGGCCCCACCAGCCGTGAGCCTAGCGGGGGCGCAGATTCTCATCACCTCACTGTCAGGTGCAGGCGATCCTCTGGTTCTGTGACTAAGGTGGGTCAGAGGGCAGAGCACGTGATGTTTGGGGTCAAGAGGAAGAGGAAACACCGAGGGCAGGCACCTACAGGATTTTGTCTTCAGCCCAGGTGTCTTAGGAACCCATGAGGACGCAGTGCTGGGGCTGAGGAGACGGGTCCCCTCAGATCTCCTCAGCTTCCCAGCCCCTGGGAAAAAGTAGTCCCAGGAGGTCTCTTCAGATGTCTTCCCATACCCTAACCTAAGTTCTTCTTGCTGGAGGCCATTCACTGCCTCCCTATCCCTCCTCCTCAGTGAAAGTGGAGGAGAGCAGTGAAACTTATGGGAACAGCCCTACAGTCTTGAGACTCGGACCGTTTGTGGGCTGTTACCAAATTACAAAAATGTGTGGTTCAACAATTCCTTGGAAGATCATTTGAGTTCATTCTGGAGGGAAAGAAAAAAGGTAGGACCTGGAAAGCAGGGAAAGGCCAGAAAAGAAATTCGGTGAGTGCAAGAAGCCCCATGGACAAGAGGAGTGGGAGGACAAGGAAGGGACTTCTGTGAGAGCAACAGAAGCCAGACCCTGGGCTTTTATCCTTTTCCTGCACAAATCCATCCCTCACACCACTTGTCAGAGTTACATCTCCAAAGCACAGACTGACCTCCCCCACGCCCCCAAATTCATTCCTGTTCCCCATCATCTCTAGAATAAAGTCCAGACTCCTTGGCATAGCACACAGAAGCCTCTAGGACCTGGCTCCTGCCTGCCTCTCAGCCTTCTCCCCTGCCCCCATCGCCAACGCTGCCTCACAGAGTTTCTTTCCATTCCTAGAAGAAGTCGCGCTATTATTTCACACCCTAGAACCTTGTAAATGCTGTTTTCTCTGCAGAAGTTTCCAGGCTTCCACACTTGCTCCCCGTTCGAAGATGTCACCTCCTTCGCAAAAGCTTTCTCTGAACCCCAGGCAAGAGTAGTCACACCTCCACCCTCCTCCTTAGTTCCCACAGCCTTGTTGCTCATCACAGTACAATACAAATAACATTATATTATAATTATATATGTCTCATCTGTCTCCCCCTCCAGACTGCGAACTACTGCAGGAGAGCTTTGTCTTACTCACTTCGGAGGTGCCAGCCATCGGCACACGGCCTGGCATGTAGCTGATGCACCGTAAACCTCTGCCAAGTGAATACATGTTTGTAAGGCTCAGGAAAGAGAAGGGAAGACAGGAAAAAGCAAGAGAGAAAGGCAGAAAGAGTAGGTGAGGGGAAGGAAAAGCTAGGAGAGGAAAAGCAGAAGCATCGTGAGTCTTCACGACTCGAAGACAACCTCCCCTCCACTTTAGTTCACTAGTTCATTGACTGATTATGGTGTTACAGGGCTAGCCACTTGGCACGACTCCAGGAACTGCGGCTATGGGAACGAGGAACGTGGGGTCTGTCCTCAAGAAGCCCCCAGTTTAGGTGGTGTTGGGGAGGGGGGTACAAGGAGGAGGTAACCTGTGAAAGGACAACCGGTGAGCGAATCAGTGTTTACCACATGGTAACATGAGGGGCGGGGCAGAAGGCAGGAGGGCAGAGGGCGGGACTCACCACCAAGTGTGCAGGAGTGGAGGTAATCTGACAATGGAGTAGGTTTCCTGAGCGAGGATAATGAATGTAAAGCAAGAAAACAGTAGGAAGGGAACTGTTGATGTTTATTGTGTAGAGGAAAGTCTTTCAAATTTAGTGCTTTCAGTTTCTAGTTTTACATCCGAACCTAGCAGGACTGGCAGTGTTTCTTGAGGTATCGATCTTCTGGTTCTCTTTAGCATATTTACAACACTGATTGGTGTATTTGAGGTTGGCCAAGGAATGAATATAGGATTCAGCCACCGGAGCGGTGTCTTTAGGTGTGATATTGATCGCTTAATCAGGAGGAAAAGGCTTATAATTTTATGTTGGAAACTTTGTTTTTTTTTTTTTCCTGGATTCATTTGGGTTTTTGTGAGTGAGGCAACAAACCACTCACTCAGACCCAGGTCTGTGTCTCTCTAGTGCATGTTGGACCCTGGAGATGTGAAGTGAGGTGCCCGTGCTCCTTAATGTAGATAGGGGCACCAAGAGCTCCCGTCACACTGCATTTCCTTTAGAAGGATTGGAGACTTCAAGCCGTCCTGGTTTTTTGTTTTGTTTTGTTTTTTTAGCCTCTCTTTTCTGAGTCTGTTTTGTTGGACTCTGGTTCTTTTCTGACATTCTGAAAAGAAGTGCTAAACAGATAAAAGACAATGTCGTTATTCCCCCATCTTTCCACGTGGTGGGTAACAAGACCTACCCCTTCTCCTACAGTGCATACCAATGCGACTAATAGGAGAACAATCGTTAAGTGTCCAAATCCCTTTCTTTTTCAGCCTCCCTCTCTTTTTGTCCTTCCTTCCTTCTTTCTTTCTTTTTTTAAGCGCTGCCCTTTTCAAAACAAGGGGAGATTCAGCGTAGTGCCCGTGCCCCAGTGATCCAGTGGTGTCACATCACTATGGCAATTGCTGCCCAGGGCAGGAATGCAGAGCAGCTGTAATTGTGCAACGCCTTATTGCTGGTGCATGTCAATCAGAACCTATGAATTGAGAAAAATTTGCTCTGTTCATTCTGTTAAATGATGTATCCAATTAAACCTGTTAGAATTCATGATCTTCAGTCAAGGTTAAATGAAAGTAGTTACTCCTGTCAGCTAGGTGATTAAATGCTGCCTACATCAGGCACATTTATGTGCAAAATTAAAATTTTGGTATAAAGCATGAATCTTTATGCATGCCAGTTAATTATCTTGCGGTTCCTCCACTTATTAAATGCCCACTGCATTTCTTCTTAATCATCAGCTTCCTTTCAAAACTTATTTCATACTTCACATTACGCCACATTTCAATGTTTAAATGAAATGCCTTACCAATGAAAACTTTCTCTTTTTGAGAGCTTGGCTGTCCTATGCTACTGAAAATAATCATTATTAACATTCTCTCATTATTATGTACAAGTATTTCTAGAAGCCAGGTTGACTAATGCCAAGGCATTCTGGAAGTGATCCGTGTTCAGGCTGTACCACGGCGTGGTTGTAACCTGGGGTTCGGCTTCCAGCACTCCCCCTTACCTCAAAACCACTGCAGGCTGCCCGTGTGCAAAGCCTCTGCTGATTGTAGGGTACTATTTCTTTTTTCCTTTCTGATCTACTTTTGAGTAGCTACAAAATGAGCACAAAGGTGATGATGAAATGATTTACTGCTATACATCAAAAGTACATTAGAAATAGAGGGGCGGGGGGGAGAATACTGCTTCTTCCTTTTTAAAAAAATAAAACAAAGACTTAACCACTTCAGGTCTCAGGCATACACAAATGTTGCCTCTTCTGTTGGGTTTTAAAATGAACGGAAAGTACAAAGTGGTAATGGCACAATCCCACAATACCCGCGGTTCCCAGATACAGCGTTAGGGAAGCAGTGGGATGCCACAAAAGCACGCCATCAAATACTTCTCTTAGAAGTGTTTCACACTATAGAATCCACCTTTTTGTACCTTTATTTATTTTTACTAAGAAAAACGCAACGATGTTTGCATAGAATTATACATTTTGCAACAAGCTTTCCCCTACTTACAGTCTTTATTTCAGACCCCTCTCTTCTTCCGAGGCAGCTGCTACCCTGACTGACAAATTTTTTAAACTTAAAATAAATTCCTGCTATTTAATGTTTGACAGCAAATAATATCAACAAAGCCAGTGTTACTGAAATCAGTTTCCATCTGATTTAATTCTCTGTGTCATGTTTCGTAGCTTTAAAATCTTTTCTAACCTGAAAGCGTCCCAGAACCCTAAGGAAAATATCTTTAAAGATGAAAAGTGTAAGTTCTCAATTTAGTTGTTGCAAGTATTTAAATAAAAATACCTCCCATCCTCTAAAGTTATGAAATATTCCTCTTAACTGAACGTGAAAGGGGCTGATTTCCATGAGAATGAAAGTAGATTTATTAACAAATGAAATGGAAGAAATGTTTTTCACTGAATAATATTAATGAATTAACCAGTGGTTGGTGATGCTGAGTAGCTGCCTACGTGGGGATGTGTTGGAAATTCATTTTCACTGCAAATGTACCCTCGGACACACCTCGCGTCAGTGACAACACCCTGTTATTCTTGATTTTACCACCCGCAATGATACACACCCATATCCAATGTAAATGTTTTTTTTTTTTTCCAATGTAAATGTTTTTTAAATGGCGCTCTAGTGCCAGTCTGTTGAAGAAATGATGAAACTTGAACTCCAGCAAGTGTAGGTCCCTCCATTTGCTGCAGAGCCCAGCCTCATTTAGTAATGTGGGTGAGTGGACACTGGTCGGGGGGAGGGAGTGGGCCCTCTGTGTGGCAGAGGTGGTTACTGGGCCTCCGAGTGCTGGGGTCGCTTTAGGCCCCTGCGTGACGGTAGAGCTGATCCCACCCATCGGAGAATGACAGGTGGCTCCTCACCGTGTTAATCCCCTTGCTGGGGATCCTAGTTGTCTCCTCACCTCTTCTTCCGTAAATGCTCAGCTCCCTTGGTCCTTCGCCATCATCGGATCCCCTGCGTGGGCCAGAGCTCGGCCCTACTCAGAGATAAGGCAGGATAGATCATTAGAGTTGAAGTCGGCTTGAGCCAGGCAGGGGGTACTGGAGGCACCAGCTTATAAGCGTTTTGTCAACATAATCGAAATGTAAAGGGCTGGAGAGCCTTGCATTTCAGATACATTTCAGAGAGCATCCTCCACATAGCTGGAAGAAATCTGTTACTATTGCCCTCAGGGTGGGGGAAGGTTTGGAGAGACCCCCTGTGAGAGGAGCATGCTTGAGCAACAATAGACGGTAACCGAAATGCCACCTAAGAAGGGGACCACCGGCTAAATCTGGGGCTTTGGTTTTGTTCTGGGAGCTATCCCCTGGGTCCTCTTCCCTCTTCCCTGTTTGGGGCTCGTCCTGTTTCCACGAGATGAATGCTGAAGATGCTTTCAAGGACATTGATGTAAAGTGGCCCCAGATGATTACCCAGGGCACCCACAGCTCTCATTCTGGCCCTGAGGAGGCGGCCAGGTGGGATTCCCAGTACAGAAAGGTGGAAGCTGGAGCTCCCCTGAGTTCTGTCTTGAGGGCTCAGAGGCTGCGAGAGAACACACAGCATGGGTAGAAACAAAGCCTGAGGATGAAGCAGGCAGCAGGGGAACAGCAGAGTAGGCAAATCTCTGTTTGAGTTGATTCTCACAAACCGGTCTCTTTTTGTGTGACCATGTGTGTGTTTTGTGGGTTAGATGTCAGAAAAGCAGCATCTTTCCTGGGACCCTTTTCTTTTCTTTCTTTCTCTCTTTTTAAAAAAATCATTTAGAAACAGGAACAATTTTCTGTTCAAACGGTGGCTGTCCCTAAGTGGCTTAAAAACTCCCAGTGGGAAGGACAACAGCCCTCTCAGAGGCAGAGTGGCCTCTGTCTGTGAGAAGTATTCACCTACGGGGATGCTTCTCTGGCTGGCTTTATCACTAGCTTTGCAACTTGGAGATGTAACGTAGCTTGAAATCAACCGTGTGTTTAGCCCTGCTTTGTCAGCCCACCTAGCGACAAATCGGGCTGTTTTGTAGCCCCGCTGCTTTCCCAGGTCACACAATGCCATGGCAAGTAGAAGGACTGGGTCCGATTTAATCAAAGGCTTTTGATTTTACAAAGCTTAGAGCTTCATTCCAATAGGGAAGCCTCTTCTGGGACAGGGAAAGATGGGGTTTGGTATGTAGCAGACACACACGGGTTTGAAGCTCCACGCAGAGAGATTGATTCGCCTAAATCTGCCTGGCAGCAGCGTGGGCAGACAACCACCACGGCAGATGGCTCACACTGGAGATAGTGGGAAGCCAGAGAAAGGACTGCCGCTTCCTTTCAGGGGACCGCTGTCCAGAGGTTGTGGTCTGCTCCACGCAAGGTCTGCTGCTGCCGCCATCAGTCCGTTAACCACCAGGTGGGGGTAGATTAAGTAAGAACAGGAGGCGCAGCACCTCGGGGCTGGTTTGCGGATGGGCAGAGAGAGGCCGGCTCACCACTCGGCACTGTGTGTCGGAAGGGGGATGACTTCAAAGGCACGCTCTGCCCTGGCGAGATGCTATGTTTCCACCTTGACGGTTGCCTGACCTGAGGTTGGAAAGGTGATTTAACTAACAGGTGCCTCCCCTTTTTCTCTACTTAAAACAGAGATGAAAATTTTTCCTCCTCTCCGGTCTCTCAGGTGTGAAGAGGATGGTGTCTCCAAAATAAAATCACTGAGACTCCTGTTGCCTTTATTGATGTGCGGTGACTAATTTCCCAGGGAGCAAGAAGTTTCCTTTAAATGTAATTGGAGGGAAAAAACAAAGAAACAAAAAACAAAGTCTATACAAAACTGACAGCTGGCAGCTTTCTCCGGTGGTCTTTGATTCATCTCATGAGCTCATGGTCACCTGAAATGATATTCATGTGTGGGGGCTGTGTGGCTTTGTGGGCCAGTAAGACAAGACATGTCCCATCTTCATTTCTGCATGAGGACTCTTGTGCTCTTGCGTTTGCCATATTCAGGGGTACTAGGTGAGTAGGGACATAGAGAACAAGCGAAATATGAGTTTGGTTTGAGATGCTTTACATCATAAAGACATTTACTAAAATAATTCCCTTCATTTGAAATCCAGACAGTACAACAGTGGCTGCAGTGCAATCTTCACTAAAAGTAGCCTAAGTTATCTTTGGTCTTTTTTCAAAGGGTTTTTAGCCAATTTGGGCAGGCATGCCCCAGTGTAAGGGAGAACCAGTGTTTTAACCCAGCTTATCCTGTTTCTGTGTTCCAACAAATTTGGCATTGGAAAGCTGTTTGAAAAATTAATTGAGAAAAGAAGAAAAGGTGGAAAGGTGTCTTAAAGGAACAGATGCATGCCAGTGCATTGCTGCAGTCGTGAATAAACAGCAGAAAAGACTTAAGAATCAATGTGAAGGTTGTCTGTTTGGTATTTAAAAGAGGTGGGTGGCATAGTTATTTGGTGCAGGTTACTTTTTTCTCCAGAACACTGCGACAGGGATAACAGAATAGCATTCCCCCCTTCCTGCGTCTCCTCACACTCGCTCAGGCCGGTAGGCAGGAGGCTTTCTTGGACCCAAGGCATGGGTTGGCGTGGAGGAGGATCTTTAGCCTTGCAGACCTACTTCAAGGTCTGGGTATGAAACAGGAAATATTTGGAAGAGAACAAGGTCTGGGGGAAGCAGTCCCTGTCACCACCTCCAGGTCCCCAAAAGAAAGATTTCCTGATACAAAGGAAGGGGGGTGGATTTTAGAGAAGAACAAACTAGTTAGAAGTTAGTGACTGTACTCCCCAAAGTGGTTTCTCCGCCACACCTTGTGCTGATTGTGCACATGCGTGCTCCTGTGTGTGTGGTGCACGTACCCGAGTGGGACAGACCCTCAGATGAGTCACGGGTCTGAGGGGAGAGGAACTCTGCTGGTTCCTGCACTCTGGGCCCCTGGGGGCAGCACAGAGCTGCCTGGGGGAGCACAGGGGACTGTGGCTATGCTTTCACTACTGAGAACGTGTGGGCAGCTGTCCTGGGGGAGCCTCCCACAACCCTCGCGGGCCCTGGCAAGATGCAGGAGCAGTGATGTGCTTTCCTGAGCCCCCCCTCCCAATCCTAGTCCCCCCTACACAGTGTGGGCAGGAGCTAGCCAGCACCTAGGGGCACCCTGTGGCTAGTGTCAGGGAAGGCAGCCACAGCACGGAGTCGGCTAGAGGGCTGGATGTCAGGTAGACCTGGCGCCCTGGTAGATCTCTGCACACAGGACTGAGGACAGCTGGGAGCCAGGCAGGGTGCATGTAGTTCTGAAGATGCCGGGGACGCCAGACAAGCCTGAGGGCCAGGTACCTCCCCTACAGGCTATGATGCTGTGCACTCCTGCGAACATAGACGGCATGCTTCCTCTGGGAGAGAGGGAGGCCTTAAATTGACCCATTTACCCTGAACCAGTTAGGCAAACCCTGATTTGATTAGGAACTGGAAAACATTTTCTGTTAGAGGGCTGGATGAAGGCTTCAGTTTCTATTGAAACTTAGTTCAGTTACAGAAAAGTAAAGGGAGTTGTGATTTTTGAAAACCTGACTGGTGGATTAAGAAATATACCTATTTCAATACCCGAGAAGCCAAAATGCTTGACCTAATCTTAAACTTCAGTATTGGGAGCAGAGGAGACACAGCTAAACGCTTGAATCTCCTCCGATAACCTTGGACGTACATGATTAGTATAGCCTTCAAACTGTCATCTGTATCAGGCCTGAACTTATCTCCCATTGTTCTTTGAATCCCGAACTTTAAAAAGTCATTTATATGTTAAACTATTTATTGAACACTTATTGTGTGCAGACGTTTGTCCAGATATGAGAAGGATAAAGTCATTTAAAATGCCTTCCCTGACTTTCCAGAGCTCAAAGTTTGCGTTTTACAAATAGTATGTAGATATTTCACTCAAGACATTTGTGTCATTAGAGTACTATTAAAGCAAAATGATGAAAAGATGATCTTTAAAGATGACGAAACTTAGAGCCTAGTTTAGGCTTCATGTTTGTGTAATGCCCTGGCTGCCAAGTTCATTAGGAATTACGAAGATGAGAAGCAGCATAGAGGGACTAAGTGCAGAAAATCTGAAGTCAGGCAGTCTGGGCTTGGATTCCTGCTCCATCACTCACTACCTGTGTGGTTTTGAGCAAGTTACTCGACCTCTCTGTCTTTCCATTTCCTTAGGTATAAAATAGGAATAATAATAACCTACCTCAATAATATATCCATAAGGGTTGTTATGAGAGTTCAATGAGTTATCACATATACAGCACATTTTATGGGACCTGGTAGAGAAAATGCTAGGTATATGTGTGTATTTATGCCTTTGCGTAATACCTAATGATGCATGTGTTTCTTAAATGCTCTCTTTTTGCCAAAACCTAACATTTCTAGTTAATTGATGCTGTAGTGCAGAATATAAAAATACCTCTCTTTAAGTTTTAAAATTTAATTTAGCAAATGAATTACATTAATCTTATACATTAAAAAATAAAATGGACCAAACAATCCCCTTAATATTGTTTTTGCAGTTACTACATCCAATATGAAGTCTCAGAGTATGGGAATTGCCACAGACATTAAGGAACATACATAGATAAAATACTTGAAAAATGAAGCACCAGATTTAGTTAAATATATGACTTTTTGAATTGGGTATGTGATAAGAGGGAGCCAGTTGATAAAGGACAAGAGAAATGCTAAATATGCATCGTGACAAACAGTGAAAAATTAAGGATTGTAACTAACATTAATTACATTCTAGTAAGATGAATAGGCTGCTCATCATTAATGAGAACATACACCTTTGTCTAAGTTCCACATCCACCTGTGATGAATGTGCTAATGGGGATAAAATACATCATAGTAACATTTGAATTAACAGCACACTAATAGATTGACATATGAGTATGAATAAAGCATTTAATCATATAAACTCTACCACACCCAAGAGCAAATTTTTCTATATTGCCTACATCACATCCAAGTGAGTGTAGAAAACATTATAGAGTCTTATTTTAAATAATATAGTTAAGATACTGTTCATAGTGTATAATGTTCTAGAAAAAAGGGTCGACTCATTACATTCCAGTGAACTTAACTACGGTGAATAAAAAGATTCTTCAATCTAATTCTGAGGAGGTAAAGGGAAGCCGCCCACTGTATGCACTTCTCAAATCAATCTTTTAACTTCGACTCCTAGTCATCAATTTGTCATCAAAGTGTTATCAGTTTCATACCAAACATAACACATATTGAGGTAAAGTCAGTGTTCTGTTTTGGGGAGAGTTGTCAAATATACCCTTTTGGTTGATACCTGGTATCATTTCTATGGCAGTAGAATAGGACCTCATAAATAAGGTAGTGCCATGTTATTTTGATGGATGTTAGATTTCTCATATATTAAGTAATATTATTTAAAGCCTTACCCGCTGTGATTAAGTATTCTTGGAGGACAGCAATTATGCATATATCACAACAATGGGGATAACAAGTGTATGTTTATAATCTAAATTCATTCCTGTTAGAGAAAAGATATGCTGTGTGATATTTTCAAGCAATCCCAAGATCACACACAGACCACTCTAGTTCTTATACTTACTTAAAGTCAGAAATTAAAAAGAATTTCATTGTATAGTAATAATAATAATAATA
Source organism: Potos flavus (assembly GCA_028534135.1). Classification (NCBI taxonomy): domain Eukaryota; kingdom Metazoa; phylum Chordata; class Mammalia; order Carnivora; family Procyonidae; genus Potos; species Potos flavus. The sequence continues at coordinate 120,178,153 of CM052883.1, forward strand.
ATAGCTAAAAACCTTTTGAAAAACATTGTAAATCATCAATCATTTATTCATTCCTGATGGTAGTGGTCAGACAGATCTGTGGACACCAAAGACAAGGTTTTGGCTTTCAGGGACTAGCTGTGGGGAGACGGAAGTACCAGCAAGCATGCTAAAGACCTCAGCTATTGATATAAGCTGCATAGATTGTAGCATTGAGGAACTGTAGGAGGCTGGTGGATGGGAATTGCTTTGGGGTAGGGTAACAGCTTCTGAGGGTACAGAAGAATCCCCTGGCCAAAAAAAAAAAGAAAAGAAAAAATACATTGAGGAAGAAAAGGGAGGGGTAGGATTTGAGCCTGTCACTCAGCTTTTCCTTCTTGCTAACTCGCACAGACTCATGTCCAAGGGACTGAGAAAAGGACTGATATTAAAAGTGATTGTCTCGGGGCGCCTGGGTGGCTCAGTGGGTTAAAGCCTCTGCCTTCGGCTCAGGTCATGATCTCAGGGTCCTGGGATCGAGTCTCACATCGGGCTCTCTGCTCAGCAGGGAGCCTGCTTCCCCCTCTCTCTCTGCCTGCCTCTCTGCCTACTTGTGATCTCTCTCTCTGTTAAATAAATAAATAAAATCTTAAAAAAAAAAAAAACAAGTAAAAGTGACTGTCTAACATGTCTTGACCCATAGGAGCCCAGCAGTGTAGCCTGTGAAACAGAGCGCCTCCATAGTGCTTCATCCACTGGGGGTTTCAGGAGGAGCTTACTGAATGGAGTCTGGAATGGACAGAGTGGAAAACTGAATGTGATAATCAAGTTTACACAAATAATTACAATGAACATGTTGCAGTAACAGAGGTAAATATAAAATGCTATGAAGAGAGAAAAGAGAACAAAAAGGATACTGTCCCTAATATTTGTAGACATTTTCACAAAGGAGGTAAGGAGTTGCATCATGAAAAAGGAATAATGAATTTTTCAAATAGAGGGGAAGAGGATAATTCCTAGAAATGGAAAAAAAGGTACAGGGCAAGTTATGGGATAGTCTGAGAAGGGCATACAGGTTGGTGTGGCTAGAGTATAGGCTGGCTGTAGAAATTAGGTTTTATCTTTTAAAATACATACTCTCTCTTTTCAAAATTTGAATACAGTTGACACACGATGTCACTTTAGTTTCAGGTGAACAACATAGTAATTCAACAAGCTTCTACATTATGCTATGCTCATCACAAAGTAGCTACCATCTGTCACCATCAGGACTGTTATAATACCATTGACTCTATTCCCTATGCTGGGCCTTTTATTCCCATGACTTATTCCATCACTGCAAGCCTGTATCTCCCACTCCCCTTTACCCATTTTGCCCATCCTTCCAACCCCTTACCTCTGGCAACCCTGTTTGTTCTCTGTATTTGTAGGTCTGATTCTGCTCATTTATTCATTTATTTTGTTTGCTCATTTATTCATTTATTTTGTTTTTTTTAGATTCCACATAGGAGTGAAATCATATGGTATTTGTCTTTCTTAGTTTGACTTATTTAACTTAACATAATACCCTCAACGTCCTCTGGGTCCATCCATATTGTCACAAATGGCAAAACTTCATCCTTTTTTATGGCTACATAATAGTCCATCATATATAGTATATGTATATTTAATATATGTAACATACGTACTCAATATATGTTTATAACCCACACCCACATCTTTTTTTATCTATTCATCTATCAAAGGACATTTGGGTTGCTTCCATATCTTGGCTATTATAAATAATGATGCAATAAGCATAAACATATCTTTTCACATTAGTGTTTTCATTTTCTATGCATAAATGCCCAGTAGTTGAATTACTGGATCATACGGTATTTTTACTTTTAATTTTTGAAGGAATCTCCATACTATTTTCCATAGTGACTGTGCCAATTTACATTTTACCAATAGTGCACAAGGGTTCTTTTTCTCCATATCCTCACCAACACTTGTTATTTCTTATCTTTTTTATTTTAGCCATTCTGACAAATATAAGGTTGATACCTCATTATGGCTTTGATTTGTATTTCCCTGATGATTTGTGATGTTGAGTGTCTTTTGATGTGTCTGTTGGCCATCTGTATGTCTTCTTTGGAAAAATATCTACTCAGGTTCTTTGCCCATTTTTAATCAGATTTTCGTGTGTGTGTGTGTGTGTGTGTGTGTGTGTGTGTTGAATTGTGTAAGTTCTTTATATATTTTGGAAATTAACCCCTTTTCAGATATATCATTTGCTAATATCTTCTCCCATTCAGTAGGTTGCCTTTTTGTTTTTGTTTTGTTTTGTTAGGCTTTTATTTTAAGTTGATGGTTTCCTTCACTGTGCAACATTTTTCTAGGTATGTCTCTTAAGACCAGAGAAACAAAAGCAAAACTACACTTGAGACTACATCAAAATAACTTAGGTCTTTTAAAGAAGAGATTCTGAGACCATAGTGATCACTTTTTCAAAAGCTGCCTCACTGTGATTTAAATGTGCCCATCTTGTTAACTACTTAGACTAGCATTTCCTATTGTCTTTTAGATAGAAAAGTCTCATGGAGAAAAGTTTCATAAGCAACACAATGTATGAAATGCTGCATCCATTTATTGTATTAGTTATCCATTGCTGTGTAAGAAACTGCTCCTAAAACCAGTGGCTCAAAATAGCAAACATTTCACTGTTAATGCTTCCATGGGTCAGGAATTTAGGCAGGGCTCAGCAGGGACAGCTCATCTCTGCTCCATGGGCTTCCAGCTAGGGGAGCTCAACCTGGGATCCCAGATGGCCTCATACTCATGGTGTTTAATTTTTATTTTAGTTTATCTTTTTTTTCAGAGCTCCTTTACAGCCTTATTTGGAATCAGTATTGCAAAGACTACAAAAGTGGCATTTATTGAAATGCCGCTTCGTCTGCATTTGTCAGAGCATCAGAGGCAACAGATTACTGTGCCAGAGTTGGCTGTGTAATATCAGTCAAAGCTGAAACAATTGCCCTGTTTCTTGTCTGAGCTGAGATCTGCATGAACTATGTATGGCCTGAGTCTGTGGAAGCTGCATGTTCTGGTCATATCCTTGTACACGTGTGCATGCATGGGCATGTGCCCCTGTATGCATGAGGTTTTGTTTAGAATGACATGCTTTCTCCCATTTTTCATGTTCTCTTCCTGTAAAAGGAACTAAGTGGGTGAGATTCCTGGCCTCTCTGTGTCCCTTTATCTATTCTGTTCCTGGAGAAGGGGGATGACTTATTCGACTGGTAAATTTGGGAAGAATAACTTGGCCTGCTTGGTTTGGCAATGCTTTCTTACTTTGGGGAGCTACTCTGCCTTCTGGGGACATGAGTTTTGTTCTGCTCCTTCATTGCTGTGAGCTCACTGGGCAGAAATCCTCCATAGTGCTGCCTAGGGCTAAGGGTGCAAGCCTGCCAAATCTGGGATTCAATCATAACAAGTCTCTTTTCCTAAAAGGCCTAATGCCGTGTCCTCCAATTTGACCTTTATCACTAGTAAGGATAATATTTTGATCTCCATTTTTGTTCTTTTGTTTATTTCTCAAATTGTCCAGAGCTGGGCTGGGAAGAGGGTTAATATTTATTGAGAGGACCGCCTTATAGATTCAGCATGGTGTTTGGGTTCAAATTCTATGACTTTGGGCAAGTTTACTTCACTTCTCTGGGGCTCAATTTCCTTACCTGTAAAATTAGAATAATAATAGTACCTACTTATTAGGTTATTTTGAGGATTAAATGAAAAGCATTTATAATACTGTAAAATAGTCAGTAAATTTAGCTACGATGTATTCATTTATTTTCCAGTCATGAGATTATATTGTGTATGTGTTTCTCTGGGTGCTGTGGGAAAGAAGACAGCGAGTGTGCTGCTTTTGTGTCACATAGAGTTCAGTAATGGAGACAGTCAGTGACCAAGTAAATACATACATATACAAGGCAATTTCAGAGAGTAATAGATGTTATGAAATAGCAAATAAATCAGGGGATAGGATGGGGTGTGGAGAAAGGGTGCTTTAGCTGGAGTGGTCTTTCTGTGGTTGGCATGGCAAGACGCTGTGTAGTTGGTTATAGATGGGCAGAGGATATCAGCAGAGGCAACCTCAGGTGAAAGGTCCCTGAAACAAGAATGGATTGTTAGTAGCAAAAAGTACAACCATATAAGCAAAAGCAATTTGCAAAGCCCATGTCCTCAAATATACCTTCTTTAGCCTTTTTCATGGAATTAAATGCTGTTAGTAATCTCAAAACACCCATGGGTGGTTTTGTGCACGGAAATTGTGGCTTAACCTTTGGATTTCTCAGATAGTTTCCTTTGTGGGCTTAAGAATGATTTTAGGGGTGTGCAGGATAATTCTTAATCAAGATGAACAAAGTGTTGGGGTCCATCATCCACAAAGAAAAAGGAAGGGAAGGGGTTTATGAAACTTTCGAGCTCTTGCAAGGACTGTGACTAGTTACTTAGTACTATGGGGGTCTGGCCTTGAGAGTGTAGCATCATACTCACTTAGGTCAGCACTCACATTAAAGAGTTAAATCTTGGTCTCCACAGGGGAGGGTCCTGGGGTCACTTCCCCAACACGTGGAGGAGGGATGACTAATGACTTGCTGAGGTTTTATTTGCCTGCTGGGTGTCCACAGCAAAGACAGTTGCTTAGCTAATGGGTCTGATTACTTCTTTGATTCTGGGTAGGGGATTTGTTGGGGACACACACAAATTCCTTAATATGATAACACCCTTCACTCCTCCTAGTATAAGAAAGGCCACTGTTTTGCCTATTTATCAATCACACTGGCAGCTGCTTCTTTAAAGATCATGTTAAGAAATCAAAATCTGCTAAATGAACAAGGCAAGTCTTTTAACAAGGTCCAAGGAAAGACATCTGCCCCCAAAATATCCAAATGAGAAAAATAGCAAGTAATAGAGGGTGTGTATTAGAAAGGCCACAGATCTGGGTGTAAACACCTTGATTCTAGCTCTGCCATCTGTTAGCTAAACAAGTAAAGGGGGAAAAACTAACTTTTGTTGAGCACCTGCTATATAGCAGATTTTGTGCTATTTGCTTTATATAAAATATTGCATTTAATCTTTATAACATAAAGTAAATATTAATTCCCCCATTTTTACAGATGAGGAAACTGAGGCTTAGTGAAATGAACTGTTCACATGGTTAGTAACAGAACCCTGAATGAAACCTAGGGCTGTCTGGCATCTACGATTGGACTCTTCCTAGGAAACTCTATCTATCTATCCATTGATCATACACACATACAGATATATGTATGTGTATGTATGTACAGATCTCAAAATTGAACCACTTTTCACTATACCCACCTCTGTTGTCCTCATCTTGGTCAAAGCCACATCATTTCTCACCTGGGTTACCATAAAATAAATTACTGTAATTACTGGGTTACTTACCGTATAGATTACTTCCAACGGTCTCCCTGCTCATACCCTTGCTGTCTGTAATCTACTTTCAACACTGCAGCAGAATGATCCTGTTAAACGAAGCCAGATCCTGTCATTCCTCGGTTCAGAACTCTTCTGTGGCTTTCTGTCTTACTCAAAGTGAAGCCAAAGACCTTGCTCTGATTCACAAAGATTTGCATATTTTGACTACTGGGCCACCTCCCCCTCACCCCCTACCCCTATGACCACTCTCACCTCATTTTCTTTCTTTCTCACTCTGCCCTAGTCATGCTTGTCTCTTTGTTGTTCCTTGAACACTCTAGGCACACTGCCATTTCAAAGCCTGAGACCTTCAGTGGCTACCCTATCTAAAACTTTTAAGCCACTCAATTCAACACTGTATATCTCACTTCCTTGCTGTATTTTTTCTCCTTAGCTGTTATCATTACAAAGCATGCTATGTATTCAACTTATTGTTGTTGTTGTTGTTGTTGTTGCTCTGTAGTGGTCCAAGGGAGAAAAGATGATGGCTTGGGACAGGGTGGGAACAGTGGAGATGGTGAGAAGTGGCAGAATTCAAGATACATTTTGGAGTTCATGATTACAGTGCTGTGGCGCTGAATGTGGAAATGAGAGAAAGAGAGAAATCCAAGATGATGTCTTGGGTTTTGACTTGAGCAACTGAGTGAATGGTAGTACTATTTTCTAGGATACAAACATTTTTAGGAATGACTTTTTTTGATAGGGGAAATCAATAGTTCAGTTTTAGCTATATCAGTTTAAGAGGCATATTAAACATCCATATAGACATCCAGTTATATGGACATAAATCTAAACCTCATGAAAGAGATCTGGACTGGAAAAATACATTTGAACATCATCAGCATATGGATGATATTTGAAGACATGGGACTTTTTGAAATGACTTAGAGAGAAAGTGTAGCCAGAGAGATTTACAAAAGATTCCTGGAGATGGGGCACCTGGGTGGCTTAATCAGTTAAGTGGCCAACTTTTGATTTTGGCTCAGGTCATGATCTTGGGGTCCTGGGATGGAGCCAATCCCCCCCAGGCTCTGCACTCAATGGGGAGTCTATTTGAAGATGCTCTAGCTCCCTCTCCTCCACCCCCTGCTCACTCACACACACTCTCTCTCTATAATAAATAAATAAATAAATAAATAAATCTTAAAACAAAAACAAAAGATTCCTCGAGCAATCAGCGCTTAGAGATTTAGTTTAGAAATCTAGAAAAAAGGAAATTCTTTTAGGAGCCAAGTCCAGGAGAAAGAGTGTAAGATGGGATCCAGGGCACAAGTATACCAGGGCATGTGACTACAGACATAAGTAAATTCGTGAAATGAAAGGTGGGAAGTTGAAATAGTTTTCATCTGATTCCATCTATATTTCTCTATGAAATATATGACAGGGTCTTCGGCCGAGAGTTGGATGGGAGGAGATGTTGGAGATTTGAGGATTGAGGAGAACATGCATAATAGTCATCTTGGGAGTAGGTTAATGAATTTACTAGGGAAGTTTCGTTGTCAGATGGTGTTGAGTATTCACTGAAGATTTTGATCATAAATTTGAAATGGATCCTGATAGCATGGTCATGTGATTTTCTCCAGCAATGTTCAGCTGCTTGGGTATGGAGATATAGTAAGCAGTTAGTTGGGTTTAAGAGGATTTGGAGTAGTTGAGAATGTTTGAAAATGAGATGGATCATGGAGACCAGGGTGGATAGTGAGAGCTGTGAGGACTTGGGGAAGTGAAAGTCAGTGAACACATGGCCAGGTCAGTGGGTTGGCAGTTTCAAAGAGGGGTGCTGGAAATATAGAATGTGATGATCAGGGAGTACTTTGCTGGAAACTGAGTTTTCAGAGGTGTTTATATTCTATTATCCATCTGGCACTGTTCTGGGCACAGGGGATGTCACAATGAATGAAATAGATATCCATGATACTTATAATCTATTCCATAAAACTAAGAGTAAACAAACTATAATATATTAGATGATGATAAATGCTATGGACACAAAGAAAGCAGAGAAGGAGAACAGGCAGTATTGAGGAGGTCACTGCAATGTAAAATAAGGTGATTATAGATGGCATTTCTGGGAAGGTGATTTTTTTGCAAAGGATAGAAGGAAAGGAAGGAACTGACATCCAGATATGTCAGGCAAATATAGTCCAGGTAGAATAATAACAGATGCAAGGACTCTGAAGTGGGAACAGGCCTGTGATTGAGAGGGGCAGCAAGGAGGCCAGTGCCTAAGATAAAATGGCTAGGGGAGAGTAATAGGAGAGGAGGTCAGAGAGATGGGGGTAGCATAGGTCAGGGGTCAGATCACATGGAGCCTTGTACCAGATTGTGGAGGGCTTTGAAGGTCATTGTAAAGATTTGGCCTTTATTTTGAGTAAGATGGGAAGCCATTGGAATGTTTGAAGCAGAGATGAGACTTATTCTTAAAGGGATCACTATGCCTGCTGTGTTGAGAGGAGACTGAAGGGAAACAAGGACAGCGGGAGGGTGACAAGGGCAGAGGAGGGAGAATAGCTGGGAAACTCCTGCAGTGATCCTGGTGAAAGCCGGTAGTGGCTTTGACTGGGGTGGTAGCACTGGAGATGGTGAAGAGTGGTCAGAATCTGCATACACTATAGAAGTAGAACAAAGAGGGTTTGCCAATGGGCTGGATGTGGGATGTGAGATTGAGAGAGGAGTCAAGGAAGACTAAGACTTTTGGCCTAGTCACTGGAAGGTTGGAATGGACATTTACTTGGGTGGAGAAAACTGAGGGAGAATCAGATTTGGTTGAAGATCAGATGTTGCTTTTGGCCATGTCAGGGTTGAGATTCCTCTTAGAGTTGTGAGCAGCGATGTAGAATAAGCAGTGAGTATATACGACTAGAGTTCAGAGCCCTGGACTCTAGTTCAGTTCTGTTTTATTCTGAAGTTAAAAATTTGAAAGCCATCCCAAGCCATGAAACTATATGAGACCTCTAAGGGAAGGTGCATGGATATAGGAAAGAAGAGGCTAAATACCTGTGTGCATTCCAATGTTTAGAGTTCAGGGAGAAGAGGAACAACCAACAAAAGTTACTGAGAAGTGTCCAGCAACATATGAGGAAAACATGAGGAGTGGGGTGTCTGGGAACCAAGGCTTGTAATTATTGGCAATGTCAAGGCATAGGGTATGATGATATGAGGAGATGGTTGAGGTGAGGTGGAGGATAAGATGACTAGAGCTAAGGGTAAAGAGGTGTGTCAGGATGTTGGATGACTCCAACGTTGATGTTAGAAAATGTGGCAGAGAGGTAGACAGGGAGCCATTTGTTAACATCAGCTTATGACTCCACTAACCAGGATGTAGAGAGATGCCTCAAGAGGTGGTAAAGTTCGATGACTTGCCTTCAAAAAGCTAGGATTTTTGCATGAGGAAGGGAAGTCGAGAGGTTGTGCAGGGGTGCCAAGTGAACATTTACACCCCCCATTCCAGCCTTGAGGTGCTTGGGGACAGGAAAGACAGTTTTCAGTTGAGAGGGCTGCTGGAAGTGCTGTCCTCAGGGGACAGCCTGGCTTCCCTTAGCAGGAAGATACACTAGAAGAGGAAGAAAAATGTAGGTAAATTTGCTGATGACGGTGAGTTCCTAAGAGCACAGTGGAAGGGTTTGGGGTTAAATTAGGTAAAACCTGTATGGTTAAGGTGCATGTTATGGGGGGAGAGTGGTGGTGGTGTGGTGGTGACTGTAAGACATTTGGGATGGGTGCAGAGCAGCACAGGGCAGGATCTCCAGCCTGAAGCTGGACACCTTATGGCAGCCCGAAGACAGGATGATTGAAGACCAGCCCAGGGCCGGTCACACCCGGATGCGGAGGGTGGTGGGGAGTAGAGTGACTCTCTCTATGATAGCTAATTATAATACTGCCATAGTCATCACAGCGGAGGGAAATTTATCAGCAACTGGGCCAAAGACTGAGGGAAGTTTAGCTGCAACGAGGCCAAAAAATGATGAATTACTTTTCACCCAGCCCACTGACCGTCCTAATAATTGTTGACAAACACCAAACTTTTGCTGATAAAAAGAAGAGATATTGGGGAAATCTAGAAGAGAAAGAGGTGATCCTTCTATGAACATCAGGACACAGTGAAAGCATTCTTCTATTTGGGAATGTGGAAGCTAGAGTGTGT
>CM052883.1:120188241-120406254 GCA_028534135.1 Potos flavus
ATAAAAATTTCAGTTTAAAAACTTTGCGAGATCATGTAGGAGGACATCCTTATGCTTAGGACATGGATGCTAAAATATTAGAGCTGAAATGTTGGGACATCTGCAGATTACTTTTAAATCATACACACACATAGAGAAAGCAACTGTGATCACTGTCTTTGAACTATAGCTTTCTTCTTCAAAAATTTTCGTAGATTTAAAAAAAAATCTCCTATTAAAAAGTTGGAGGAAAAAACCACACTTGATATTGGTACAGACAGATATCTGGACTAAGTATACCTCACTTGTCAATTTTCATCAAGATGTGACTGCCCACAGTGATCAAGCCAAACTGGCAACAAGCCATATAGAACATTACCCCACAAATGCTTATTTCTGTTTGTTCTATTCATTCATTCAACAAATATCTATTGAGTGCTTACTCTACGAGGGGCACAATTCTAGGTTCTGGCTAGATAGCTGGGGGGCAGCCGGGAGACACGGTCTCTTTCTCCTATGTACGTATGTTAACTACTATTTAACAAAAATAACTTGTAGAGAAAATAAATCTTTCGGAGTGTGTATATTTATTTTTAAGAATGTCTTTAAAAAGTTTCTCTACATGACTTAAGTTTCACTGGAAGAGCATTTGTAAAACATACTTGATTTCTCCTGTGGTTTTCCGACTCCTATAATTTAGGAGTTTGCGCTGGGGAGACAGAAAGACCAAACATTACAGTCCCGTAGGTGTCAGAGGCAGGAAAATAGGAAGAGTCTTTCGTTCAGTTTTGCAAATGAGAAGGTGCACAGACGTTAGGTTTGGTAATTATTTTAACCAGAAAAATGGGATAAGTAATCTGAGAGTAAGTAGGAACCTGTTCAGACTTCCTATCAAACTTACAAAAAACAACCCCATGCCCTCTGTGCTGCGTGTTTATAGCCATATTTGTGGCATCCTGGGCAGGCTCTTCTGGACTGGGTCATCTTCAGATACTTGTGGCTGTTTTATCACTTACTTCTGAAGAGCAGCAACCCAGAAAACTTTACCTCTGCCCGTTTTTAGCCTGCTGTAATGTCACCATCAAAGGACAAAGAGTGCCCTTCCAAATGATGCCTTTAATTTGCCAGCTTTCATATCCCAAAGAACCTTCTAAAGGTGCATCCTATCCTCCACACTGCCATTGACATACTCTTCTGTAGTGGGCCAGAAGCAGACGACTCCCTACCATGAACTAGAGAGGTTTTTATAGAAGAATATGGGAATCCGTGATTGCTATGTTGGGTTTCTATATTTTGTTTGCAAAATAATGGGTTTTGGGTTAAATTGAGGCAGGTGTGCTAATATTCTGGTGAAGTCCATGCCACCTCCCTCCCTAACAGCAAACTGTAAAAGAGTTTGATGATAGTTGTCACCAGCATCAATAATTGTAACAAGGGTCTTGAATATCAATCAAAGGAAAGACAAGCCTTTTGATAGCATTAATCAGAGCTGGCTTCCTCCTGCAAATCATGCCAAAGCTCTTGGATTGCTGCCTATTCCCATTGTTTTCTGTCTGGTAGTTTGGATGCAGATCCTTTCCCCCTTCCCTGATGTGGCCATAATGAAATTGGGGAATTAACTCAGAGCAGAGTTGTTCTAGTTTGGATGTGAAGGTAAACACAAATGGAGAAAGTTCAAATTATTAAGAAGAACAAACAGCCCTTGTTACTAAACATTAGCTGGCAAATGCAATAGACATGTACAATGGGCAGATATCACAGATGATTTCCCATACTGGCCAAAGGAGCGATGGTCACAGGCTACAATGCCTGTGTCTAATACTCCAGGAAGAGATTTTAGGTATTTCCATTTTCAGCAGCTACACCAATATACCTAGTCTGAAGATTCTGAATAATACTCTGCTATCCTAATACAAAGAGATTAGGAGAAACATATGGGCTTGGATTTCTTCGATTATCATCCTGAATTGAACAATTCTATGCAACTTTAGAGGTGCTGTGGGGACTGATCCAATATTTTTGCTTCACTTTATTGTTGGATAGGCTTTCTTTCAGATTTGCAATTTTTATAGGTGTATTTATTTATTTTAGATTCCACTTGGACCAATTACGAATGACAGCCAAGAGCATGGCTAGGAAATTTAAACACTTCAAGAGTAGAATTTTCCAAAACAATACATGGCTTTAAATAATGCTTGACTTCAGGTAATGACAGAATTTTATGTGATGAGGAGAAAATGGAACAATAGGGATAACTTTTCAAGGGATCACACATCAGTGTAAGAAGATGGGTTAGAATAGAAAAATCTGCCCACTCAGTTGGAACCTTCATTCCAACTCCCTCTGTCAAAGTGCTGCCTCCCCTGGATCCCTTCAAAGGGGGTAGTAAAAAGAGTCCATGAACCCAAGAAGCAAGAGCAAAGTCTTTTACCCCGTCACACACACACATCAAGTATATTGTATCTAAAATGTTCTAGCATTATGTACCTTTCCATGGGATTAAAGCCATTGAAACAGAAACAAAATCCATATACTATAAGCACATGTAAGCGCATTTATATACCTACACAAAGCCAAAATAAATAGTTGAGAAATGAGAGATTTAATCAATTGGCTGATTTGTCTAGATGCTGTCAAACAATCATTTTGATTAATTTTTTTCACTGAATTGACTGCTATTTTTTAGTGACTAGAATGAATTGCAGCATGGCATACACATCTCATATATGGAATTGCTATAGCTCCTTGGAAAATTAATTGGTCAGCTTCTGCCATAATGGATAGCAACCTATGTTAGAGATATCTCACATAAACAAATTATTATCCTTTGTAATGTAAGCAGACTAATTAATTTTCCAGGAAGCTCTAAGTCCTAAGAACTATTATTATCTAGTGGTAAATGAAAATGTGTCTGAATTTCAAGTGTTTGAGTATCTTTTTTTTTTTCCCCCAAATACTTTTATTTTATTTTTTCAGTGTTACAAGATTCATTGTTTATGTACCACACCCAGTGCTCCATGCAATACGTGCCCTCCTCAATACCCACCACCAGGCTCGCCCATCCCTCCACCCCCTCCCCTCCAAAACTCTCAGTCCCTTGTTCTGAGTTCACAGTCTCTCATGGTTCTTCGCCCCTCCGATTTCCTCCAGTTCATCCCTCTCCTCCCTCTCACAATGTCCTCCATGTTTTTCCTTATGCTCCACACGTAAGTGAGACCATATGATAATTGACTTTCTCCGCTTGACTTATTTCACTCAACATAATCTCTTCCAGTCCAGTCCATGTTAAAATAAAAGTTGGGTATTCATCCTTTCTGATGGAGGCATATCTTATACCTTTTATTTCATAATAAGGTGTCTGTTTTTTAAGTACTAATAAATAATTGCCTTTGTGACAGAGTATAAATCGGTACCTTCCTCATGACTTTGTTTATTTTTCTGCACTAACATAAGCCAGTCTTCAGATAATGCACACACACGCACGTGCGCGCACGCACACACACACACACACATACAGAGGATAGATTTTGGAAAGGATAATCAAATCATTATGAAGAAAATGTTGCTCCCGAGTTAGATTTACCTTAATTTGAAAAAGACAAGAAAAGTATAGAAGAAAACTTAAGAAGAGATAGAAATGGTTCATTGGGTTTATAATCAAAATATGTAATCTTTCCAAGAAATTGTAGGCTAAAAATTAATGTGACTCATATATTAATATTCATGCTTTCTCTTAGTGGGCCTCCTATCTCAAGGCCCACATAGCTTCATCCTGACAGAGTTTCTTCTGTTGTCCAATTTGGGCAATCAGTGACTCAATGTCTTTGTTTCTCTGATGAGGTTCTATTTTCTGAATGGCAAGTTTAGACTTTAAATCTTCCACCTGAATTATTACAAGAGAGATTTGGTAATTAAGTTCTAACAAGATTTAAATGATATTAAAAACAGTCAGTTAAAAGGAAACACAGCCTTGGGCTTTGTTGTAAATTTGTATAATTATTTTTAGTCCTCTAGAGGATGCATAATTATGTTTCTGTATTTATAAAAATACTGCCTCTGAGGCACCAAAATGAATTTTACAGTATGCTGATTTGCATATTAATGTTACTCTTTGTATGTCAAAATTTCTTTGGTTGAAAAAAAGATTTTCTAGGAAATTTTCAAAGTAACCACAAGGAGATTAAAGTCTTTTGATCTACAAGTCTGGCAAAACCAGTGCTCAGGGAAAAAGTTTGATAGTCCAAAAAAAAAACAAAAAAAAACTTAGAAAGCAGACATATAAGACTAAACCTCGTTTAATTTGCTCTTCACTTGGAAAGGGGTTGAAGGGCATGGCCAAGAAGAATACCCAGTGACGTTTATTGAGTACTTACTGTTTGCTAAGTGAGATCTAGTCACTTCACATGCTACATGCAACGATCATATGAGATAGATACTTTTCCTCTCATTTCCCCATTTCAAAAATGGGGAAAGTGAGGTCCAGAGATTAAGTTAATGGCTCAAGGACACACACCTGTCATTTTAAGCTAGGCAGTCTGATGCTAGGGCCTTAACCATTAACACTGTAGTATTTTCTGGACAGAAACATAAGGAAGCACTAAGGGCCTCTTTTTGTTCTGAAGGAGAAAACATTTTCCTGTGAGACACACAAATACTGCCTTTGCCTCCTGCTGCTGGGTTAACGTGCAGTGTTGTAAACACCACACAGCTCAGGGGTATGTGCCCACTTTTCCCTGCAAGTGTTTTCATATTTTTACAAGCAAGTGCCCTCCCTGCACTGGATTTTAAGCTCCTCCGGAGTAGGAATGGTGTTCTTTGTTTCCTTCTCTCCTTTTCCCTGCACTTAGGATTCAGAGTTAGAGTCATTGAAATGAAACCAGGAAGTGAGTCTGTCTTAGTCCATTCAGGCTGCTATAATAAAAATAGCATAGACTGGGAGGCTTAAACAGCAAACATTCATTTCATAGTTCTGGAGGCTGGAAGTCCAAGAACAAGGTGCCAGCAGATTCTGTGTCTGGTGAGAGCCGGCTTCCGGTTCATAGATGCCCGTCTTCTCGATGAGTCCTCCTCACAAGGTAGAAGGGGTCAGGGAGCTCTCTGGGGTCTCTTTTAAAAGGGTGTGGATCTCATTCACGAGGCCTCCACCCTTTTGACCTAATCACCTCCTAAAGGCCCCACCTCCAGATAGCATCACACTGGGAATTAAGCTTCAACGTATGAATTTTGGGGGGATACAAGCTTCAGTGTGAGCAGAGTCTCAGGAAACATCTGAGGTCTTTCTTCTATGATAGTTTTTTTTCTTTATTGTGGTAAAGTATATAACATATAATTTGCTGTTTTAACTGTGTTTAAGCATTCTAGTCAATGTCATTAAGCGCTTTCACATTGTTGTGCTACCATTGCTACCAACCATCTCCACAACTTTTTCATCTTCCCAAACTAAAACTCCATATCTATTAAAGTAACAACTCTGTACGCCCCCTCCTTCACGCTCTGGCAATCACCATTTGATTTCTGTCTCTCTGACTTTGACTACTCTAGGTACCTCACGTAAGTGAATAGTTAGTTTTAAATGGAAGGTTTCGTGACTTGTTAATTTTAGCCATTCTGATAGGTGTGAGGTGGTATCTCATTGTGGTTTTGATTTGTATTTCCCTGATGCCAGGTGATGTGGAACATTTTTTTCATGTGTCTTTTGGCCATTTGTATGTCTTCTTTGGGGGAAATGTCTGTTCATGTCTTCTGCCCATTTCTTGACTGGATTATTTGTTTTTTGGGTGTTGAGTTTGATAAGTTCTTTATAGATCCTGGATACCAACCCTTCATCTGATATGTCATTTGCAAATATCTTCTCCCATTCTGTAGGTTATCTTTTAGTTTTGTTGACTGTTTCCTTTGCTATGCAGAAGCTTTTTATCTTGATGAAGTCCCAATAGTTCACTTTTGCTTTTGTTTCCCTTGCTTTTGGAGATGTGTCTAGCCAGAAGTTGGTGGGGATGTGGAGAAAGGGGAACCCTCTTACACTGTTGGTGAGAATGCAAACTTGTGCAGCCGCTCTGGAAAACAGTATGGAGGTTCCTCAAGAAGTTGAAAATAGAGCTATCCTATGACCCAGCAATTACACTACTATGTTTTTACCCCAAAGATACAAATGGAGTGATCTGAAGGGGCACCTGCACCCCAATGTTTATAGCAGCAATGTCCACAATAACCAAACTATGGAAAAACTGAGATGTCCATCAACAGATGAATGGGTAAAGAAGATGTGCTGTATATATATATACGCACAATGTAATATTACTCAGCTATCAGAAAGAATGAATCCTTACCTTTTACATCAACATGGATGGAACTGGAGGGTATTATGCTGAGCGAAATAAGTCAATCAGAGAAAGACAATTATCATATGGTTTCACTCGTATGTGGAATGTAAGAAACAGGGCAGAGGATCATAGGGGAAGGGAGGGAAAACTGAATGGGAAGTCATCAGAGAGGGAGAAAAACCATGAGAGAATTTTAACTATTGGAAACAAACTGAGGGTCGCTTCAGGGGATGTAGGTAGGAGGGTGGGGTAACTGGGTGATGGGCATTAGGGAGGGCACGTGATGTGATGAGCTCTGGGTGTTATATGCAACTGATAAACTATTGAACACTACATCTGCAACTGATGATGTACTATATGTTGGCTAATTGAATTTGAAGTAAAAAAATGAAAAAAAAAATTGAAGGTAATTTTTCCTTGAGGTAAAATCTGGACTACTTTAATGCAGAGGACTTAAGCTGCTGGTCTCTTAAGCTGTGCTCAGACTGTGAACAAGAGGTAGCTAGAACCAGGAAAGCTCAGAATGGCCTGAGAGGTATGGATGAGACATGGCCTACATTGTAAGAAAGAGCCCCACTGTTTGGTCTTGGTCGAGGGGCAGACCCCATAGCATGTGGGTGAGCTCTGTGGCTTTTGTGAATGATTCTTTGTGGGAGACATGATAAGTGCTTCAGGGCTCCATGACTGCAGTGTTCTTTAGAATTGACATGCTTGGAGAGAGATATGTTTTAGCAATGGGTGAAGGGAAGGCTTATGTTCACCTAACATGGACCTTGGGTCATGGTTTATTCATGTACTAAGGTAACTCCGGGTGAAATTTTATCTAACAATTTAAAAAATTATTTGAAGATGAAAATATAGAAAGAAATGGGAATAAGCATGGTGATATTCCACAGGCACTAGGCTGTAGATTGTTATCTAGAACCCATTAACTTGGACTTTGGGAAAGATATAGCAATTGGATATACCCAGTAAGAAAAATGTTAGCTTATAATACTTTCAACCCCTTCAAGTTCCCTTTATAGGAACTTTTGCCTTTTAATTGGAGGCTATTAACATTTTCTGGATGCAAGAAAATATATTTTATAATGAAAGAATTACAAGCAGTAGAGCAGTCTATTTTGGGCAGTGGTTTCTCCTATAATTGTATTCATCTATCTGCTTCTAAGATTGTGTTAGGAAGTAGGAAGCCTTTTGCTCAGATCCTTAATTTGCCACTTACTCATTACCTATATGACCTTAGGAAAGTTACTCAGTCTCTCAGAGTCTTAGTAATGTGCTCTATAAGAAATAGTATTAATAACATTTACTTTAGGGTAGTGAGGATTATATGAATGTGTTAGGTAAAGCACCCAAAATAGCTGCTAATGAATGTTACGTCCCTTTCTCTTCTTTCCTAGAGCCCTTTGTGAAGAGCTGTGTCTATTGCAAACCCATTTCTTAACCTAGTTTTAATTGTATTTTTCACCCCACAACATTTATACAGGAGGAAACAGAAGTCTAGGGTTAGACAGAACAGCCTGGTTTGGCTTAATTACACTGTCCCCAAGTGTGAACTCCTGAGGACCTGCTTCTGGGGTCACCAGCTATCCCAGTTCGCCCAGCACTGAGGTGTCTTCCAGGACAAGAGACTGCAGCGCTAAACTTGGGAGATTCGCAGGCAAACTGGGACGAACTGGTCACCCCACCGACTATTTCTATGTCTGAGACAGTCTTCATTGCTTTTCTAAAGATAAACACCCATGGACTCCCATGCTTCTTTTCTTGGTGGGAAGGTAAAAAGTGACTATTCTGTGCCTGAATAAACAAGTGAGACCTATTCCAACTGGCAGGGAGAGAGAGAATGAACCTCAAACAAAATTGCTGATTGAACAATTTTGAGCATTGAGGTGCCAAACATGTTATCTGGGGGTGTTTTACTTATGGAAATCATCATCGTCATTACTTTTTTGGCCACAGAGGGGTAGAAAAGAATGAAAGAGTTCTTAATCCAACCTTTTTATACTATTTGGATGACTTTCTTCTTTATATAAAATCAAAATTTTATTATTAAAATGGATAGGATTCTAGTCATTAGGGAAATGGAAATTGGTACTACAGTGAGATACTCATTAGGAAGGCTGCTATCAACAACTCAGAAAAGAGCAAGTGTTGGTGAGGATGTGGAGAAATCGGAACCCTTGTGCACTGTTGGTGGAGATATAAGATGGTTCAGCGGCCGTGGGAAACAGAAAGAAGTACCATATAGTCCAGCGATTCCACTTCTGAATATATGCCTGAAAGAATTCAAAGCAGGGTCTCGATGAGATATTTCCACACCTACATTCCTAGCAGCATATGTCACATTAGCTAAAACATGGAAGCCACCCGGGTCCATCGACAGATGAATGGAGAAGCTATATGTAGCATATACATACAGCGGAGTATTATTTAGCCTTAGAAAGGAAGGACATTCCGACATGTGCTATAGCATGGGTGAACCTTGAGGACATTGTGCTAAGTGAAATAAGTCAGTCCCAAAAAAGACAAATACTATATGTTTCTCCTTGTGTGAGGTACTTGGAGTAATCAAAATCATAGAGACAGAAAGTAGCGTGGTGGTTGGCAGGCGCTGGGGAGAGGGAAGAGGGGGAGTGGAGAGTTGTTGTTTAATGGGTATGGAGTTTCTGTTTCACCAGATGAAAAGAGTTGTGGTGATAGTTGCATGACATTGTGAATGTATTTAATGCCACCAAACTGTATGCTTAAACATGGTTAGAATGGCAAATTTTATGTTATGTATATTTTGCCACAATAAAGAAAGGAACAAAATAGAGAGGCCTGTTATATTACCAGGAAGATTCTGTTGCCTGTGCTGCCTCCTCCAGTTCTAGGCAGTAATCTCCTTTTGTTCACTACCATTTCTCATATTACAAATGAGGACATTTAAGTACAGAAGGGTCCATTTTGTGCCATTGGAGTTATAGCCAGGGAAATAATTTCACTAGACTGGTGGCTTCCTAAAGGTGCTGGAGGAACTGAGGAATTGCATAGAAACACTAGGCCTCTTTATAAATAATTAGAAAACTCTCTGAGAGCCAACGGTGAGGAGTTTTTATAGCTCATCTCTAAATATTTCCATTTTCTGGGTTCGTTTCCTCTTCAGGCAGGCCAGTACTGGTAAGGCTGGATAAAGGGGAGAGCGGGGGTGAGGGGTAGCTATAATTTCTTAAGTACTTCATGCCAGTGATTCAGGGAACTGCACTTATGCTCTCCTGCAGCAAAGCAATGCAGATGCTAGTGCATATGTTCACTTGAAGAACAAAAAGCAAACCGGAAGTAGATGATTTCAGCAAATTCTCAGCAGTCAATATTTAAACAGTTCCTATTTATATATACCCAACTGGGGGCCCTGATGTTGAACTAGCAGCCTATATCATTTGCTGACTTGAAAGATTTGTGTAAAGACAATTCAAATCATCAACAATACAGATTAAGATACATAAAATACTGTCAGAATGGCTTTGATTTTTCAGAAATACATTACTAAGAAATCAATGTCCTGAGTTTGATCAATAACAGCAATACATGTGAATGCTTCTGTACCCCCTTATTATAAAACCGCTGAACTGGTCTGGGAAACCAATCTATTTCCAACCACTCGGTGTTAGGAAAGCCTTTCCCAGCCCCAAGTAGGTCTCTGTCAAGTCCGCGTGATGCTCTGTATGCCCCAGGACTATCTCTATTCTGGACAGTGCCATCTTGGAGCAATAGATCATCGGTGTCCTGGGTTTGGGTGATGCATCGCCCTGATTTGTCAGAACAACAGCTGGCTCAGTTTCTCTATGCTGGGAGCCCAGCAACAACTGACTGCTCTGATGGATTACCTGCGTGGTGCAGCCTATCGCTGTAATACATCAAGACACAGCACCGATTTGAAGGTGAATTAGTCAAAAGATGGAGTTCTGCAAGCTTCAAACCCAGGAAAAGGAATCCTGTTTAATTATAGAATGAAAGACAAAGTAGCTGGCACGAGGCTTAGTGAACGTCAAATGCGGGGCTATTTCTAAGATATAATTCACATTAAGTATGCAGCATTACCAGATGAGGTTTGATCATTGCTCTGCTTTCTTGAGGTGTGATTCACATCTTGCATCAGCACACCACCTCCGCCAGAGCAGCTGGACCGCAGTTGGGACATACTTTTTCCATGTGCCTTTGTAGCGGCTTTCTAAATCCAGCCCTGCTATGAACAACCAGACTCCTGTCCTAAGTTCAAGTATTCTTTCCATAGCTTTCTCTTCCCTTGTACCCCTTTAGTCCAAATCCACCTAGAACAGAATGAAACTATGAAATGATAGTCTGTGTCACTCCGCCTCATGTGAGGTGGTTGAGCCCTTTGACATTCATTCACTCAGTTATTCATTTAACAAGTATTGATTAAGTATTGAACGTATTAAGATGTTTCAATTGCATATAATTTAAAAAAGCTGTAATGGTTACAAAGTAAAGAGATTAATTAGTTCAGCTAGTGAGATGTCCAGATGAGCAGCTCCAGGGTGAAATAATGCAATGGAAAGATGTAGATTCTTTCCATCTTTCTGTTGTGCCATCTGGCTTTTGTCTTTAAGGCCTTTACCTTCATGGTTGCAGTTCTAGTCATCACACATAGACATAATAACATTGATCCGAGCAAGAGACAAAAGAAGGGACATCCTCACACGTTCTTAACAGTGAGGAAAGCTTTTTCAGAAGTCCATATCAGACTTCCCTTCCAGTCTCACTGGCCAGAATTGTGTCCTTTTACCATGTGCAAACCATCACTTGTAAGAAGAATGAGACCACCATGAATAGCAGGTTAGAGCTTGTCTTCCCTGAAGGATATTGCTACCTGGCAGAGAGTGAATAAAATTGAGGTTTTATTTTTTTTTTAAAGATTTTATTTATTTATTCGACACAGAGAGAGAGATCACAAGTAGGC
Organism: Potos flavus; assembly: GCA_028534135.1. Classification (NCBI taxonomy): domain Eukaryota; kingdom Metazoa; phylum Chordata; class Mammalia; order Carnivora; family Procyonidae; genus Potos; species Potos flavus. The sequence goes on from CM052883.1 coordinate 120,199,504, forward strand.
AGAGAGGCGGGCAGAGAGAGAGGGGGAAGCAGGCTCCCTGCTGAGCAGAGAGCCTGATGTGGGCCTCGATCCCAGGACCCTGGGATCATGACCTGAGCCAAAGGCAGAGGCTTTAAGCTGCTGAGCCACCCAGGCGCCCCTAAAATTGAGGTTTTAGAAACAAAGAAGAGGGGTGGGCATTTGCTTTTGGAGGGCAATTCTAGTTCTGAAGACCAGACGAAGCCTTTCTTAAGCTACTTGGGAGCTTCCAGATGGCAAGTTGTGAAAGACAGAGTGATGCATCACCCAAATCTCCCTTCAGGAATAAAAACCTATTCTAAAAAAAAAACAAGAACAAAACAAAACAACACACACACACACACACACAAACAACAACCCCCAACCCCCCAGCCCAACAAAAACCAAAACCTATTCTACCAGCTTGGGGACAGTCCCAAATGTCAACTCTCTACAGAGGAAAACTGTCTTTCTCAAGGTCATGATCTTTCCAGGGTCAGCCTGTATCCAATGACTGATCAATGTGAGGGTGGAAAGGCCTGGTCCCCTGGTTCCACTTGGGACAACGCTGAAGGGCCATCCCAGGTTCAGGGCTCCCTGAGTAAGAACTTCCTGGTGTCTGCATCTCAGCTCAGTGTCTGCTGCCCAGTCCGGCCTCCTCCCTTCCACCTGTGTTGATCCCAGGAATATCTTACCTGCTGATCTCCAAATCAGAATCTGCTTCCTGGGAAGCCTGCAACACAGGGTTTCTGACTTGAATAGTCCCTTCAGACTCCATGATATGGAACTACCCAGAGACATGGCCATTCTTCCTTGCCAGATAGTAATTTGGAGTATTGTAAACAGGTAGCTGAGTCCTGGACCCAGTGAAGATTCTAATCTACTATGAAGACTCTCTTTAGCCCCCAATAATAACAATTTCTTACTCACTCTAGCTTCCTGAGGAAGTATTAAATGTGAGAACTCATTAGAGCTTAGAGATTGGTCAGAACAATCGCTGTATTTCTGTCGTCATGAGCAGAAGTGGGTCAACAAATAGGTTATTGCCCATGTGGCATGTCATGAGAGCATTGATCAAGCATTGAACTCAAAGCAGGGCCCACGGACCTGCAGGATTGACATCACTGGGGAGTTTGTCAGAAGTACAGAGTCCAGACTACACCCCTGGATCCACTGAATCAGAATCTTTTTCTAACAGGTGAGTCCCCGGCACTGCTCTCCGGGGAGAGTGATCCTTGTAGTAACTAAGTTGATCCTTGGTTACCCTATGCTTCCAGTTTTTATTATTATGGTCATTAGTCTTGGGTTTGGATACTTTCAAAATATTACAGATGCTCTCAGGAGCCACCGTATGCATTTACTACACTTTTAAAAAATTTTTAAAAAGATTTTATTTATTTATTTGACAGAGAGAGACACAGCGAGAGAGGGAACACAAGCAGGGGGAGTGGCAGAGGGAGAAGCAGGCTTCCTGGTGAGCAGGGAGCCCGATGCAGGGCTCGATCCCAGGACCCCGGGATCATGACCTGAGCTGAAGGCAGATGCTTAATGACTGAGCAACCCAGGCGCCCCTTTATTACACTTTAATTAGTTTATGTTGTTATAAGTAACGTAAAGTTCTTGTGCACCGAATCTGTGCATTTTGTCAGACCTTTCTCCACCTCAGGAGCATCAAAAGCCAGTTGGCCATCTGATGGGTAAGGAAGGAGCTAGCCAAGAGGCCAGAGCACAAAAAAGTGATTTGGGTGGTTCCAAAGTCAAACCACACAGTTTCCCTCCAGGACAGAAAAGCATCTGATGCTTCTCATCGGTTAAATCTGGAGGTGTGAACTCCTAACCACAAGCACCTCTTGTTCCTTGAGGACATTCAGCTTTCTGCTTGTTTGACCACAGAGATCTACTGAAGGAGGCAGATCTTGGGCCAGTGACATGCTGTGTGAGAGAAGGCATCCAAGGGTACTGGGCTTGGGAAAAAGGTGAAGGGACCGTAGTTCAGCTCTGTAAGGGAGAGTAAAGAGTCAACACAGAAGCAGAACAGTCCTGCTGCATGACAACGCTGGCCACTGGCGTGTGTCACTGGCCTGCCCCACAGCGATGATGCAGAGCAGTGCGAATGCAGAGCCAGGCTGGTGGCCCTAAAATCTTGCCAGACAGAAGCGGATTCGGGGGGGCTCTGGGGACAGTCTTTAGCGACCTCAGCTGTGGTCAGCGAGGATGTGGCTAGCCACAGGTACCACCAGTACATATGGCACTGTGGAGAGCCAGTGTGTTTCTGGGGCCCTTCACTTCTTGAGATCCTTGGATCTTGAGGGTCTTGATCCTTGGATCTTTTCTGCACCCTTCAGTGAATGGTAACATCCGTGCTGAGAGTAAGTCACTTAGTTTAAGTTTCCTCATCTGTAAAACAGGGATAACAAACTTCACTCTAAGGTAAGGTTCTCTGGAGGTAAAATATTAGGAAGGAATTTAAAAATTATCATTATAAGGTCTTATTTTTCCATTAGTAGTAAGAAAGTTTGCAGGAGGGACAGCAAGAAAGAGGGTTATTGTTGGTAAGCTAGGAAGTAGTAACCTTGATCCTTAACAGAGAGACCTCAAACACCGTGGCAGCTGAAGAATATTAGGGACAAGTCAGGAGGCACCAGGCACCTTCTGTCTTACCGTTCTACCTTTCATAATGTATCACCTTCATCGGCATGTCCAAGATGGCCTCTTTCCACATCTAGCCTTGGGGAAGAGAGAGGGAAGGGCAGACTCCTTCTTTTTAAGGGCTTAGTCCAGTTCACTGCATTCATCAGTTCCGTTTATGTCTCATTGGCCAGAACTTACTCACCTGGCCATCTTTACCTGCAAGAGAGGATGGGAAATGGAGTCTTCGTTTCTTTAGGTGGCATGAAAAGATTCTGTTAGGTTGAGAGAGAAAGGGGAAGATAAAAAATTCCGTTATGTTAAGAACAAGGGAAAAGTGATATTGTGGGGCAGAGCAGCTGCTGCCACACCCGTATAATTCAAAACCATGAGACCTTCTGAGAAAGAGCCACAGGGAGAAGAAAAGCACATCCTCCTCTACATTCCTGTCTTTTAACATCTCCTAACTAGGACCCGAATCTGGGGGACAGGACTCTCTTTCATTTTGAGTCCAAATAAATTCCTCGGCAGAATTCATTCCTTTCAGTATTTAGAATGATGGAAAAACCCTACTCTTCTAACACAATGTTAACATCAAAGTAAGATTATTTCTAAATGGCAAGAGTAAGAAATTCCCAAGAGACAGGAAAAGATGCTCTTGGAACTGAATTGATAGCAAATGAGGGCAGTTGAGAATTAGAAAGCAGTTCTATCTCTTCCTCTTTTAACTGCTCTCAGGAGGAGAAAAATGGAAATGAGTATTCCTCTAAGATCATACGTAGGCAGGAAGCATGCTGGAAGGCCAATAGGCACCATTCTTAGTTACAAGACTTAAAGTTTGAGAATGGTTTGTGGTCCATACAAGAGCTCAGAGTCCTGGTAAGAGATTCTCCAGGGAGTGGTAATTTGGGGAATCTGCCACCTGCCCATGAGCAAGCAAAGGCTGCAGGATTAACACGGAGGTCCTAAAGAAGATACTGACAGTTAGCTTTGAGACAGATGTCACTTACATTGCTGTGCACAATGGGAAGAATGATACAAAACAACATGATTAATAACCAGTGGGGTCTGAATCACTAGGGGCCCTTACACACATTTCATACAGACGAACAAAAGCTTGTGCTGTAAGTAATGCAGATTTAGCTGTGAACGTTACTTGGTGTGTTTTTAGCTGCGGCAGCTCGTTGCTTTATTGTTGGAGATTTTACAGGGGAGATGAAGCAGTGGGAGAAACAAAGGAGATACAGAATGAGGCAGATGAATATTTGAGTTTTTATGTTTGGTTCATAAAGACATGGCACATGTAGGTCAAGCATGGAAGTATGCAAAGTAAGGATAAAGACTTGGAGTTATTGGCAGGGAGAGAGAGAAGATGGGCAATTATTAAAGCTGTTTCGTCCTCTCTATCTTTTAGGGCACCGTTATGAATACTAAATGGATTTCCATAAGATACCCATAGTTTTTCCCCTCTTTTCATCAGCTTATATTTTGTAAGTCAGGAGACTCATGAAGAATAAATTACACTAAGGTAAAAAAAGAAAAAAGAAAACCACAACAATTGTTGTGGAAACAGAAAACTATCGGTCATTTGATGAATTTCCAGGGGAATGATACAGTCGGGTTGTGCCTCAGCATTTACTCATACCTTGTGTTGTATTATTCACCACTGAGCAATGTCGAGTCCTGCATCAGTCCTGCTTCGATGACGATTTAGGGATTTAGTGTCAGCCCTTCCTATCTCTCTGAGGTCCAAGGCACATAGAAAATTCAGCATAAACATAAAGATTCTTGGAAGACAGAGGTGAGGTTCTGCTGCCCTTCTTCCACGGAGGGGATAGGCTGATAAAGTAGGTGTAAATGTTCCCAAGGCTTCTCCCTTTCTCTTTACCCCTTTCCCTCCTCCCATATTTAAGGGCACCGACTGGTGTCAGACCCTTGGGAGAAGGACCTGAAGAAGCTGTCACGCCTGTCCTCAGTGTGCCCTGTCCCATGGAGAAAACAGACCCGGAAACAGGTTACCCCATATCGAGTGATGGGTAGAAGGAACCACGTACAGAATGTTCCGAAGGCAAAGGATGAACAGGATGGCTGAACTGTCTCTGGGAGTGACATTTGACAGAATTTTAAAGTACAAGTAGGAGTTTTCTGGGAAACTGGAGAATGAAAGGCCCCTTCTGGGAAGAAGGAAGAAGTGAAAAGGTTTAGAGTCTTGAAATAGCAAGATGTATTTAGGGAGCATCGGATGGGTCGATGTGAACCCACGGAGGACATGATTGGAAGAGAAGTTGAAAGAAAGGGACCCTGATGCTTTGCTAAGGAGTCTAGATTTGTTTTTGTTTTTGTTTTCTTTTGTTTTCCCGTCTTATAGGTGATAGGACTGTAGTGGAGGGAGAATGTAGGGCTGAGGAGTTCCCTGAGCAATGACAGAAAGGGGCTACTGCCCATTCCCCACCCCTTCCCACAGGAGGTCTTAGCAACCCACAGAAAGAGTGCCTTAAGAGGACTGAGAGGTGGGACAGTGGCAAACAGCTTGGAGTGCTAGAACTGGGTACTGGTAGGTGGCCACTGGCCTGGTGACCCAGAGGGCAGTTGCTGTGTACACCATTCAGCATCCAGCAGGAAGTAGAATTCATTCCAATTGGTTTGGGTAAAGAGACTTATATGAAGGGACTACCTCAGAGGTGTGAGCAGGTGAGGGATATTGAGGCACTCAGACACCAGCCACAGTGGGAACCATGACTTGGGCTGATAAGGCAGAGGAAGATGCCATTGTTTGGATCCCAGTGAGGCTACCCAGATGAGCTGGAGTCATGGAGGGACATAATGTCTGCCAGAGACACAACCCAGGACAGAAATGGGGGAGGAAGGGGTACCTGGGTGGCTCAGTGGGTTAAAGCCTCTGCCTTCAGCTCAGGTCATGATCTCAGGGTCCTGGGATCGAGCCCCGTGTCAGGCTCTCTGCTCGATGGGGAGCCTGCTTCATCCTCTCTCTCTGCCTGCCTCTCTGCCTACTTGTGATCTCTCTCTCTCCATCAAATAAATAAATAAAATCTTAAAAAAAAAAAATGGGGGAGGAAAACACCACCTCTCTCTTCTTCAGGCCTAAGATTCCCTGCTGGTGCCTCCACTGGTTGAACCCAACCAGAGGCAGCTGATAAGAAAGTCCAGATGATGGAGTTCATAGGGTCAGGAGGCCCCTATGAACAGAGAAAGGCACAGAGGGTAAGGAAGGCAGCTGGGTAGGGACTGGAGGCAAATAGTCAATTCTTGCTTTATCTGCTCTTTTCCCAAAGACCCTCACGGATGGGGATTTAGATCCCACGGTCATTTTGGCTCTTTTCTTTTGTTGTCAATTAATCCCATACAATATCTGTTTTAAATCTTTTTGTTTGACAGACCCCTTTGAGAATCTGATGAAAACAATAGGACCTCTCCCCAGGAAAGAGAAGTCACATATGGATGAAATTTCCATTCAATTTATATATTCTCTAGAACCTTACTGCTCAAAGGGCGATCTGTACATAGACCAGCAGACTCGGCCTTACCTGGGAGCTTAGAAATGCAGGCTCTTGGGCCCTATCCCAAGCCTGAATCAGAATCTGCATTTTTTTCTTAAAGATTTTATTTATTTATTTATTTATTTATTTATTTATTTATTTATTTGACAGAGGGAGACACAGTGAGAGAGGGAACACAAGCAAGGAGAGTGGGAGAGGGAGAAGCAGGCTCCCGCTGAGTGGGGAGCCCGATGTGGGGCTTGATCTCAGGACCCTGGGATCATGACCTGAGCCGAAGGCAGACGCTTAACCAACTGAGCCACCCAGGCGCCCCCAGCATCTGCATTTTAACAACATTCTCAGGAGAGTTATATGCTCATTAAAGTTACAGAAACAATGCTTTGGAAGTCAGTGGAACACAGCTTCAATGTGGCTGGTTGAGTGGATGTGGATACATCAGTGATCATGTAGGTTCAGCTGCAAATAAAAGAAAACCCAACAAAACAGTAGTTTAAAGAAGAGAGGGGTTTTATTTTCTCATATAACACGAAATCTAGAGATAAATCAGTTCAGGGCTGGTTTCACGATTGCCTCACTGTCCATTCGTGTTCTTACTCCACCATCTTTGGTGTGTGGCTGTTGCCCTCTTGGCTGTCAGATGAGTCCCAGACCTCCAGGCACTGTCTTTGTATTCTGGCAAAGGGCAAAAGAGTGAAGTGAGCAAACCGTGAGCCCTTGTCAAGATCCTTCCCAGAGCTTCTCCCCAGAAGCTTCTGCCGGCTACAATCTGGTATGGCTGCCTCTAGCTGCAAGAGAGGCTACAAGGTAGACTTTTTTTCTAAGCTTCAGGTAAAATAGGAGTTGTGTTAACAGGAAAGGAGAAAATTGTTATTGAGGAGAAAATTATCCAAATCTCTCCTTGGATGTATTAATGAGAATTACTAGCTCTGAAAATCTCCCTCATTCCATCTTCTGTCACTGATAAGAACCTATTCCATATATTCTGCTCTTTGGAATCTCTTTGCAAAATAAGGCAAATTCAGAACTTCTTAGCAGGGGGCAAAATAGAATTATAGAAGAGAGAAGAGGGAGATAAAATTAGAAACTGATCAATTTGGGCTCCAGTTACTCAGAATCAGTAGTAATTGCATTAGGTACCAGAACCAAAGTATACTTTCGTACCATATAAAGAAATAAGTGCCTAAATACACCTAAGAAAACATAGAATATTTCATATTTCTTAAAGAAATTGTGCCCAGATTTCATTTGTATGAACATTTCCTGCGTTTTTCCAGAAAGAAAGGGCAACAGCTTTCACTATACCTCCTTTGGTTAAAAACCACTGATTTAGAATTATTACTTGTACGTGTATTCAATACATTGTCTTCATTCCCTCTGATAATATATTTTCCAGGATGTTTTTCTTTATTTTTTTGTTAACATTTTAAAAATCTGTATGGCATGACAAGAATTACTTAAGGGGAAGATAAGCTTTCTTTCTGAGTGTGGTGCTGTGATATGTAGGAACTAAAAGCCCAGCTAGTCTCTCTTTCCTGGTTCCATGTTGGCTTATTTTAACAAGACAAGGTAACATTGGTTGTAAGATGTACGTAACCGAATGCTAACTATACTGTCTAAGGTGTTGAGCGATAGAGCAGATTCCTTAGTAAGACCAAATTTTTGTCACTGACGTGTTTTGAGCTATACCGTGATGTTTAAAAGAAAAAGAAATGTTGGTTAAAACAACTTTCACCTTCTAGGATCTACTTTTTATTTTTATTTATTTTTATATCTTTAAAGATTTTATTTATTCATTTGAGAGAGAGAGAGAGAAAGCACAAGCGGGGGGTGGGGGGAGCGACAGCCAGAGGCAGGGGAAGAAGCAGAGTCTCCGCTGAGCAGGGAGACCAATGGGGGGCTCGATCCCAGGTCCCTGGGATCATGACCTGAGCCGTAGACAGATGCTTAACCGCTTAACCGCCTGAGCCACCCAGGCACCCCTAGCATCTACTTTTTAAATCGTCCATCCCCTGTAGTTATCAACTGCATGTACCAGGCCTCTAGAAACTAGTATGTTAAAACTAAACCAACTTGATGGGAGTAACTGTCTCTACGCCGTGTTTTCCAAAGAAGACCATTGTTGAGAGTGTGAAAATTATAAGCCTACTTAGGGTGTTGTAAAGCTGTTCAAAAAGTAACTCGGCAAGTTTTGTGAGTGGAAATGTAGTGTTCAAGTCACATTCTGCTTGAAAAGTTTGTAACTAACACAAATGAATTAGAATTATTATTTACCAGCAAATGACATAGTAATTCCATATCTGGATTCTCAATGCAGATACTTTGAGAGTTCTGCTAGGCCCATTCAGGCTCGGCCATCCTTCTTGAAAGGAATAAAATACTCATTTAGAAAAATTCTTTTTTTTTTTTTTTTTTAAATATTTTATTTATTTGACAGAGAGAGAGAGAGAGATCACAAGTAGACAGAGAGGCAGGCAGAGAGAGAGAGGAGGAAGCAGGCTCCCTGCTGAGCAGGGAACCTGATGCGGGACTCGTTCCCAGGACCCTGAGACCATGACCTGAGCCAAAGGCAGTAGACTTAACCCACTGAGCCACCCAGGCACCCCGAAAAATTCTATTTGTAATATTCTTCACGAATTCAGACGGGATTTTCCCAATTAATCTAAATCAGTGATTTTTTACTGGATTCAAGTAGCCAACTTCCCTATGATCTTGGAACTGTCTGCTCTGGCAATAGAGGTGCAGTATTATATTAAGTATTCAGCTAAAGAGAACTGAATTCTAAGGAGACATGAGACTTGGATTAATGTTCTGGATTCTGAAAAATAATTTTTTATTGCCTAGTGTCCTCAAAATACTTTCAGTCTTTTATGGGTTTCTGTGTGAGGACATCTGAAAGACGGTAAGATCTCAGTCAGGAGGCTTTCCCTCTCTGTGAAGTCAGAGCTCCTGGCAGCACCCAAGGGGATCCTTGAGCTTCAGCTCAGCTGATGGACGCGGTCAGAACAGGGCTCTCCATCCAGTACTTAAAAACAGGCCGCAGATCCTCAGCTCTTAGACCTGAAAGACCAGCCCTGACAATATCACGAGACTTCAGGCAACAGGTGTGTTCTAAGATTCATGCAGAGTGTTGTCACTCTGTCGTTCTTTTATAGAGAAACACTTGATTAGGTGACTGCACCTCGGTTAGTAGGTTCTGTCCATTCAACTAGTCAAGATTCTCTCAACACCACTTATGTCGTTTTCTCCCTGCTTGAGACTGGTAGGAGGAAAAGAGGATACAAAGAGGAGTAAAGAATGGTTCCTGAGAAAGGAACACTGTGGTGGGAATGCAAACTGGTTTCCACTCTGGAAACATATGGAGGTTCCTCAAAAAGGTAAAAATAGAGCTACCCTACGACCCAGCAATTATGCCGCTAGGTATTTATCCAAAGGATACAAACATAGTGATTCGAAGGGGCACCCGAACCCCAGTGTTTATAGCAGCAATGTCCACAATAGCCAAACTATGGAAAGAGCCCAGAGGTCCATCAACAGATGAATGGATAAAAAAGATGTGTATCTTTATACAATGGAATGTTACTCATCCATCAAAAGGAATGTAATCTTGCCATTTGCAATGACGTGGATGAAACTAGAGGATATTATGCTGAGCAAAATAAGTCAGTCAAAGAAAGACAAATATATGATTTCACTCATATGTAAAATTTAAGAAACAAAACAGATGAACATAGGGGAAGGGAGGGAAAAATAAAATAAGATGAAAATAGAGAGGGAGACAAACCATAAAAGACTCTTAACTGTAGGAAACAAACTGAGAGTTGCTAGAGGGGGGTGGGGTGGGGGATGGGGTAACTAGGCGATGGGCATTAAGGAGGGCTCTTGATGGAGTGACATATGGGTGACTTGATGGGTGTCGTATACAATTTATAAATCACTAAACTCTACCTCTGAAACTAATAATAAACTCTATGCTAATTAAATTGAATTTTAAATAAAAAAATAAGAAAACAAAGAATGGTTCCTGACTTACCTGGTCGTAGCAGGAGGTGTACGCCGAATGCTAAAGATCTTGCAGATCTGCAAAGTGTTTCTCTACCCCCCTACAGAACAGCTCCAGTGCTGACTATGTAAATGCAAAACTGTACGATTGTGATCCAACTTTCTGGTTTGTAGATATGTTGGAAAGAAAGATATAGCCAATATTTTTCCCTCCTTAGTAACAGCTAGTTCTAAAGAACCTATGCCAAATATATACCAATATTTATCTTTTCAGATCTAAGTAAGTTGTCAACCCCAAGTTGTGCAAGCCCATGCTTATTTCAACTGTGTTTGGACAGCTGGATTACAATTTTTGAGAACTATGCTATTTTGCTTCTATAAAAGTTTTCTTGTATTGACCAGATATGCTCACTTCCACTTCATTTCCACAAGTATGCGCTCATCAGGGTTATTAATACTCGTGCGATGTTACATTCTTCCCCTCACTTTGGGGAAGCAGCTCTCCTAACAACAGGGTCTGCCATGTTATGTGCTATTCAGACTTTCAGGCTTGATCCTTCCTGTTTCCAAGGCGTCTGTGGTGTTATTGGCATGTTAATTATTACAGCAAATGATAAAATGTGCAAAATGGTACCCCCCTTCTTAATGACATAAATAAATGAAGCAATTAATTTTACACAATAAAAACAAGCAATACAATAACTTACAAATTTGGAGTTTCTTCATTATTACATCAAATTGCAAAATGGAAACATGTAATTTCAAAAGGCTCATAAGTGAAAATGGAAACACAGCTGATGCCGCGTCAGCTTGTGCGCTGGAAAATAATGTGGGGCTTGCGCAGTGTGGAACAGGCAACATCTTTTAGACGCATCAGGCCACATATTCAGAAACTGCAGATCTTCCTAGAACTGAGCCATCCCAACGATGCAAGTCATTTGTGCACTATAATACAAAGCAAAACAATAAAACTTTCCCCGTTTTCCTTCGTATATTCGTTTGGAATTCCAGCAGCCACTTTGCTAAGGACGCTTATCTCCATTTATCTGCAGTTGCAGAAGCTGGAAGCCTATGATTGATCTTGTAACTTCAATATCTAGAGAGAGATAAGTAGAGAAGCAAATCTCCCAGGAGAGCTGACAACGGTTTTTAAAATGAAAAGTGTATACACCAAACCTGACATCCTGTATTGCCCACCATCTCTGAAACCGTCAGTTTCAGGGCTGACATTTGGTTCTGTGTGTTTGTTTTGGTGAGTGAGAAAGTAACACATATTTTCTTTGACATCTTGTGCAATTTTACAAGTATTCAGGGCACACTCCCTCCTTTGCATGAAGAATGTATTTGCACAGTTGTCAGAATGACGGACAGCGGAGTGAGTGACAGGACGGAGCGTTGATCTTTGCTTGTTATTACATACAATAGCCTGGTAGGAATCATGATGTGTTGGTGAGACAAACTGTGTCCCATTCTGGAACATATTAAGTTTGTCTCCAGGACACACATGACTTCGCTAGGGTGTCGAACCTCATTCATAATAGATGCTAATCTTTTCAGGGCTGACTGATGACAGCACTTCCTGCCCTTCACGGAATTAGAGCTGGGTTTTATCAAAGGACTCAAACTGCCTGCTAATTAGACTAATTCCCTTCATCATGAATTATTTATTTCCATTGGTAACCGATCACTGTGACATTAATGGGTTCTGCTCAACTTGGTTTCAAACTAATACACACTAGGAGTTAAATGTTTAAAAATTCCTGATACTTCACTCCAGGTCAAGTGTATTTTTGGCTAGTATTTGACAGATTTGATGAAGTCTCCTCGGTTGCATTTTGTTACAAATAAAATGGGACAAGGTTCCAGATTTGGTTTGGATAGGAAAACAAATCCATTTCTTTCTCTGTGCAGGTGTCTCCTGACTTAGCTAGAACGGTGCATCTTATTCTAGGCCGTGCTATCTGTGTTACGGAGAATTTTATCAAGGTCAAACCACCATGTAAAAGTGCCGGTGAACCCCTTTAGGATGACAATATTTCAAAGTTGAACTAGACAGAATGTCAGCTTGTAAAGTTAAAGTGATGCTTAGTTCAGTTACTGATATCTGTTAAAATCAGAGTAATATATATATATTATATATATAATAATATATATATTATTATATATATATAATTTATATATATATAAAATATATATATATCTATATATATATAGATCTTGTTTACCTATCCATAAAATGCAGAATACACTTTAAAAAGAATGTATAGATGTAGCCCAATGGTGCAGTTATTTAACATCCGAGGTTGTACAGGTCACTGTGTCTCAAAGTCCAGTCCGGACACCACCTGTATCTGACAGTGTTTGCTAAACTGCTAAAATGGGCTACGTAAAAGGCCTGTTAGTTAGAATCTCTGAGAACGGGATCTTAGAATTTGCAATATTAACGAGCACCCCATGTGATTTTTTAAGCAGTGTGAGGATCATTGACATCAGTAGCCCAAAAACCCTATTAATAATCGATACTCTTAGAAACACTGAATCATCTCATGAAATAGGGGACAAGACACTGCCCTCCAAGGTTAGGATTAGCCTCAGGAATTGGCTTCTGCAAGAGATTCATCACACATACAACATATGTCATTTCTGCTTACTGTTAAGGCAGACCATCAGCCAGGTCTGTGAATGACAGAGGTAAATGTCGAAACTTTCGCTCGGAGGGCACACGTGAAGAAGGTGTCACGTGGAGGCATAAACAGGCACTGTTCACCAAGGTGATGGGCATCAGGTGGGAAGGCATGCCATGTGTGCACATCGAGGCACATTTTTGTGCTAGGTAGGTTAGCTATTAAGTACTGAATTTTGGAAAGCGGTCAAAGAAAAAGTAAAAAGAAGGTGGTGTAATGAGCGGTAACTAGTGATAAGGTGACAAACACGGAACAAAACCACAAATAACAGCTTCTGTTGAAGCAGCAACAGTTCCAGATGCACCTGGGTGGCTCAGTCATTCGAGCATCTGACTCTTGATTTCGGCTCAGGTCATGGTCTCAGGGTTGTGAGATCGAGCCCCATGTCAGGCTCCACGCTCAGTGTTCAGCAGGGAGTCTGCTTGAGATTCTCTCTCCCTCGGCTCCTCCCACCACTCTCTCCCTCTCTCAAGTAAATAAATCTTTAAAAGAATGGAGAAACATAAGGCTATCAGTGAAATGAAGAAGTGCTTTTTTATTGTTTTTCTTTTTTTTCTCATAGAAGTACTCGGATGACTTCAGATTTGTATTTTCACACACACACACACACACACACACACACACACGTGCGTGCGCACGCGTTTAAATGAACCTTGAATTTCATTTCACTGTCTCACATCCCTCCTTAAGTCACTGTGGGTTTTTATTCATTTGTTGATCTGAACTTGTTAGCTTACTGAATTGTTTTCCTCTTTGCTTCCCTTTTCATCTCTTACAAGTCATATTGCAGCTGGAGGGATTTTAGCTTGCAGAGTTCATTCATGTGTTAATATCTGGTATTTTGAACAGATCTCACCCTCACATCTTCTACAAGGAGTAGTATCATTTTTAAAATCCCAGAAATAAAGATTTTCCTAAAAAAAAAAAAATGTCAGAAGTTTTGACTAGGGTTGGCCAAAGTATCTCATGAGGTGCTAGCCTGATGCAATTGGAAGAGATTGGCCCAAATGTCCAACTGGTGAGTTTGGGGACATTTGGGTCACTTATGCAAACATCCCTGAGTGTTCTTTAATATATTTATGGAGAAGAACCCCGTAACAATCACAAACTTTTTGCTGGTCACGTAGCTGGAGGTTTGGAGTATTAAATAAGAAAATAGATAAATTATATTAATTTGGGTTTTGAACCGTGAGGGGTCATTTCCCCTGATAACTAAATTATTCAATCAATATAGGATACTTAACAGTAAGTAGTTACAGAGAATAATTTAAAAAAATTCAATCATCATAAATCCAAAGAATAGACCAAACCAAACTGATTGAAAGATGAGCCATTTGGAGAAAAATAACTGTATTAGAAATCATCCTCCCTGATGCCCCTACATACTCCTTTTCCTAGTCTAAGGAATATGTTCCCTTAAAGCAAAGCTTTCCAAAATGTATTTCAAGAAAGAGTAATTCCTGAAGATATTAGTAGGTACTCTACAAGAAGTGGTGCATGGTCAAATAAATTGGGAAATTTATGAGAACTTTCAAAGTTAAAAAAAAATTCTTGAATTTCTGTTTCTTTCCAGAGGGGAGGCATTAGGACCAGATTTACCTTTCCACCACAGACAAGTAGAAAACTGGATAAAGTCTATGAAACAGCTATTTCCAGACATCAGACAGAGGCAGCTCAGGGCTGGGGTTCCTGAGAGATGGGAACAGACAAGATGAGTCCCATTCTCACCGTGGTTTCTACTTGGAGGCACCTTGCAACCACAGTGCAGGGAGGGGAATCCCGAGCAGAGCACAGTGGGCTTGCTGAATTGAGGAAAAGCAGATTAGGGAGGCTGAGCAGCTTGGAAGTTGCAGATCATAATTCTAAAGAAGAGGGCACCCTGCAGAAATAGAGCTGCATGAATCTTCCTGGAGGACTCCTTTGCATTTTGCTAGTAATTACGTTGTGTGTGCATGGGGTAAAAAAAAAAACTCCATAAGGCAGGGGAAAAATACAATTGGGGACTTGTAAATTCACAAGGGCAAGGAGATGTTTAAACTCCAGGCAGCCAGAGTAGACAGTCCTCACTGGTCAGCCGGGGCATTCAGTGGAGACCACAGGGGGCATATGTTAATAGTAAGGATGGACAACCCCTGGAATAAAACTACGCAAGATGTGTGATAGGAAAGCTAAAAAACACAGGTCTAGAAAGGATGAAGCTGGAAAGCAAGTCATTGCTTGCCAAAACAAAGCCCACTACTCTTTAAAGGGAAACAAACAAAAATCCAGACATTCATTAGCATAACATTCCTAATATCCATAATCCAATTTAAAAAAACCATCAAACATGCTACAAAGCAGGAAAGTGTAACCCACACCAGGACATAGTCAATCAATAGAAACAGTCTAGTTCTATAGATGGAATCAGCATGATGTTAAACCAGCTACAATAAATACATTCAAGTAAAGAAAAGCATGAACACAATGAAAAAATGGAAGGTAAAAAGAACTAGATGAAACTTCTGGAGATAGAAAATACAATATTTGAAAAGAAAAATTTGGTGTATAGAATTAACAGAAGATTAGGCACTAAAGAAGAAAAAAAAAACAGTGAACTTGAAGAGCTAGAAATAAAGTCTATACAAAATGAAAAATAGAGAAAAAAAAAATCACCAAACAAAAAAGCCAAACAGGGCACCAATGACTTGTAGGATGATATTAAGCAGTTTACCATATATGTCACTGGTGTCACAGGGGAAGGAGAGAGAAAAGGGAACAATAATTTATTTGAATAAGTAATGACTAAAAAATTTTCCAAATTTGATTAACATTGTAAACTTTTAGGTAAAACAGCTCAATAACTCCAAACAGGAGAAACTCTTTATCTTTCTCTGTCTCTCATACTGACTGAGTATCATGGTTGAATTCTTGCTGACCACAGAGTAGATCTCAGGTAGAAAAAAAGCTGGCAAGTTGGATAGTAAACTTGATGTGCAGTGGTCTTCAGGCCCACCACTGACTGCCTAGCACTCCCTGCGTTCCTTCCTGCAAGGAGTTCTTATAAACAGCAGGGTCTTCAGACCCCTGGGTGGCTCATTAGGTTAAGCAACTGACTCTTGGTTTCAGCTCAGGTCATGATCTCAGGGTCTTGAGATTAAGCCCTGGGCTGCACATTCAGTGGGGAGTCTGCTTGAGATCTCTTCCGTCTTCTCCCTCTGCCCTTCCCCTGCTTGTGCGCGCTCTCTCTCTCAAATAAATGAGTAAATCTTAAAAAAAATAAAAATAAAAAATAAAAAACCCAACAAAACTTCTCCCCAGCAAGGTCCTGAGATCTTTTCTTCCAGCAGCAGTGTGCAAGAGTGCAGCATGAAATAAACACATCTTCTGGAGCATCCAGGCCCAGTGAATCAGGATGAGCCTACTGCAAGTCAGTGGGCATACTAGAGGTTTCATGTCATCTGCTATTCTTCTTGTCCTTTCTACTCACTTGCATGGAATTTGGTTTTATTTCCTCAGAGAACTCAGGACATCTCCTGAAAACAGTCAGTATGTATCAGCCCATTTCCATACATAAGCGTAGACGGAAGGCAAAGGGGTTTGGAGAGCCAGGAGGAGAAAGACGGGGATTAAAGCAGGAGGATAAATACAACAGATGGTTTGATTATTCAAGAGGAAGCCATAGCGTGGTGTTAGGAGGGGCCTCAGAAATAGCCAGACCCAGCCCTACCTCTTATGTTCTGTGAGATATTTGGTAAATTTCTCATGTCTCTGAACATTGGTTTCTTTATTTATGAACCTGGCATAAAAATATATACCTTACACATACATCCTAAGCACAATAGGCACTACACACACATACACACACACATCTATATAAGTTCATACCATTTACTTAATGAAATAATGTACATACAATGCCTATTATTCCTCAGACACGGTAAGTGCACAAGAAACAGGAGCAGCCATCATAGTTTTCAAAGTTACCATAATGGTGGAAAATAATGAATTGCTGGTCTGGGAGCATAGAATGTCTTCTGTAGAAGGAGGGATTCTGAAATAATCTGAGGGTGAGTCTTTTAAAACTCCTGCTAAGAGTAGAAGTACAGAGGAGAAATAATTTAAGACTACAGAACTCTCTTTAAGAAAAACTGCAAGAGGGACGCTTGGGTGGCTCAGTCGGTTAAGCGTCTGCTTTCAGCTCTGGTCATGATCCCAGAGTCTTGGAATCAAGTCCTGCATTGGGCTCCTTGCTAGACAGGGAGCCTGCTTCTCCCTCTGCCTGCCGCTCCCCCTGCTTGTGCTCTCTCTCTCTCTCTGACAAATAAGTAAAATCTTGAAAGAAAGAAAGAAAGAAAAAGAAAGAAAGAAGGAAGGAAGGAAGGAAGAAAGGAAGAAAGAAAGAAAGAAAAACTGCAAGATATTCTACATTGTTTTCGTAGGCAACCTGGTCACCTGATCCTGAATAACCTGGAAGGCGGAAGTAACTTTATACCATGATATTCTTTTTGTTCTATGGTTCTAATAGAAAGCCCATTTTCTTATAAAAGTAGATATTACCTTGCACCTATGTAATGGTGTCCCTGTAGAAAAATGCATCATTTAGAGCTTTCTATATGTTCTATAGCCTGCACATGCTTTCTAAATATAGTAGTCAGATGATTACTTAATTTTGCTAGAAATGGCAGATTGTTGACAAAGAATCCCCACTGAGTTCCAATGCCTTGAAATGCAGCTTTTATAAAGCAAATCATATCTGAAGAAATGACTTACAGTGCCATTTGCTGCATATAGTGACATAATATTTAACTCTGTCACTGGAGTATAATTGCCTTATTTTTACAATGTTAGTGCTCTATTGATAAATATAGATTACCTGAACAAGTCAGGCCTGCCGCAGGGGGCAAAGCAGTTGCAGAGAGCAGAGCTTTTAGACAAGGAAACTATCTCATGCTCAGACAGACCATCTGTTCTCCAACAGTTCGTTACTCAAATGATGTATATTCAGTTTATACACAGAATCAATTCATATAGCATCTTTTCCTTAGCTCACAACTTAATAGGTAGTAGATAAAGCAATTGCTTTGATGCAACAACCAGAGACGCGAAGGGACCTGCACACTTAAATCTTGTTGCCACTTTGCTATTTGGTCATAGTATGTAGAGCGAGTGGTAGGTTTTTAGAATTAACATAGCCCCACCTTCTCTTACCTCTGGGATGAATACGTGCGCCCCTGTATCTCCTTCCTCCTGCGTTCAGCCCTGGTTTTTGATGACAGTGGGCATCATCTGTCAAGAGTATGGAAATAGAGTATAGCGGGGAGAACTCAGCACCAACTGTGTTATCACGAAGGGAATTTATTGGCTGATAGACCTGAGCAGTCCAGGTGTTCAGACAATCAAATCCATCTGCGTGTCTCTCTTTGTCTCTCAGGTCTCCTTTCCTTGTTGGTGGTTCCTCTGCGTGGATGTAAGACACCCATGGGTAGCATCCTTTTGGCTTGAGGTCCTGACATTTAAATAGACATTGTAAATTGGCTGATTGGACCGAGGCAGAAAATTAAAGAGCTACATGCTCCAACCAGAGAGAAATTTGTTCCCTCGAACTGCTTTTGCTGAACAGTACTTTGAGGTTATACCAGGCTATGCTGACGTGTTTTCCACAGTTTGTTCTTGGAGGCTCTCTGTAGCACGGTGTCCCCTTCATGAATTACTGCAGGAGAAAGTTTTCACAGGAAATAGAATAATGCAATAGATTCATGCAACTACCTTTTTGTTTATTTCCTTTCTTCCCTTTAAAAAAAAATCTGTCGGACTTTATGAATCTATTAGAGGTATGCTTTCCTCTTTGCCTTGTCTAATTTGAAAGGTCAGAGACAAATTTGTTGTCTATCTATAGTAACTATGTAGAATATTATGAAACCATTCTGTATACTAACCTTACCCGGTATTTAAGTTTCCTATGTTTACTTTTATACTGTTTGATTTCATCTATTTACTTAATCTCACTTGTCCTACATATTTTTAAGGCCACCTAAAATCATTTTCAAAGATAAAGTAGAAATAAGTATATTCATTCTTAAAACAATATACCCGACACTTATCTAAAAGATCTTAAAATATCTTGTGTTCGCAGACTGACCCTCTAGGAGTGTTTTCTGGAATCGCTCTGTGGCTCTTCTCACAGAAGCTGTAGTGGTAAAACTATAGGAACTCTGGCTTGTGAATCGCTTTAACTAGCTGGTCTGTAAATGCTCACTCAGTGCCTCTAGGAAGGAAAAGGGCAAGTGCAAGTGGATTGGTGATTGTATAGGAAGTTGTCCTGATTCTGGCCAAACCCTGGTGTGATCAAGACCCTTTCTCGGCAGTGGCCAGAACTCATCCTTAGGTCCAATGATCCTAGGGAAGCTGGAGTATTTCTGGGGTGACTCCTCCCCTCTAGATGGTTGAGCCATTGTTTGTAAATACCAAGAAATCTTGGTGTTCACAGATTCATCTGGAACTCAAATCCCAGCCTTGAATTCTGTGCACAGGTTCCTGGAAGTGTTAGGAGGTCCCTAGTTACAAGGACCATTTAGAGGTGGCCCCAACATTTCAGTCTTACTGTTGGAAACGAAATCTAGGGATTTGCATGGGAAGTAGCTGAGTGTCTGTGAAACAACACTTAATTTTGTGATGGTCACTGTATCAGTTAGGTTTTAGTTGTACGTAAGATAAGCCTAACTCAAATTGGCTTAAACGATTCAAAGGAATATACTGGCAGAAAAATCCAGAAAGGAGAGCTTTATGCAAGAATTAATCCAGATACTCAACAACGGCTCCTGTGTCCACTGGTCTGTTTTCTTCTCTCTGCTCTGCATTGTACTAAGTCAGCTTCTTTTAAGGCTGGTTCTCCTCATCGTTGCAGAATGGTGGGCAGCAACAAGTGGAATTAGATGGGTCTTACTTCTCCTTCAGTAGGAGAAAGCATCAGCTTTCTCTCCCCTATAGGTCTTTTTTTCTGCTTAGACCAACTTGTGTCACTCAACTCTGAACCAATCAAAGGAGACAGGTGAGTAAGGTCAATGTGTCCTGGCTGGGGAAGGGTCAGGGACACCCGAGTTACATAGCTAGAAATTTCAGGGTTCTCGTAGGAGGAAAGGGAGAAATGAATGCTCATAGAGTGGGGGGTGAGGGAAAACAAACAAAAAACCTGACTACCATCACTACAGTCTCGGAAACATTTTGTTTATGGATCCGTGAAGACCCGCCAGCGTCTGCCTGTAAAATACTGCAGTGGCTCTTAAAGGTGGAATTAACTGCGTCATTGCTATTTTTTTTAACTTCCTGCATGATATTAGGCAGGAAGAAAATCTATAGTTAGAATCTGGACAATGTAT
The DNA here is from genome assembly GCA_028534135.1 of Potos flavus. NCBI lineage: Eukaryota > Metazoa > Chordata > Mammalia > Carnivora > Procyonidae > Potos > Potos flavus. The sequence goes on from CM052883.1 coordinate 120,219,685, forward strand.
TTTAAGGGAGTTCTAAACAGATTATGCTAAGGCAGAAGGAAAACGAGTCTGTCTCATTGATACTAAGTACATTCAATGTTTCAGTGAACAGCCACAGTTAGATTAGAGAATCTCTGGTAACCAGCTAGGAAGCCAGGCTGAGGCTGAGAAGTGGAGGGAAGCTATTGCCCTTCTACTGAGTGCAGACCAGTTGGAGGAGATGCATAGAAAACCCTAAAAACCAGTAACAAACATGCTACCTGGCAGGACCCACTCAACAGCTGCAGTTCAGGCCACAGAACCCAAGAACCCTCCAACAGGATATGATCACGAGGTCCAGTAGACTTGGGTTTGAGCAGCCGGTATCCTATAGCCTGGAAGTTTCTGTTCATACAGCCAACATAGTCAACTGTAAGAGAGCCCGGAAAATAAAGGGCTCCATTTCTCCCTGATCATAGAGATCCTGACTGGGCTTCGCCTTTGCTCCTGGGATGGAGCCTGGCTTTTTAATCTAAGGATCAAGAAATCCTTAGATTTTGCAAAATCATTTCTATTGAATCTCTCTCCCTGGGCTCTTTCTGGCTCATAAATGGTTTTGCAGCGTGTATCACAGCCTCTATATTTGACTAATAGTTTGCATGAATAATAAAATCTTCCAGAAGTAAACAAACTCATATTTTTGCCATTTGTAAACTTTATTGCTATTATAAAATCAATGTTTTGCAACCAGAGCCCTCGACAGGTCCCACCGATGGCAGTGGGGGCTGTTAACAAGGTGCCGTGGACTTTTCTCCTTTTCAGTGTGATTTCCTTTTCATATAAAATAGTGTGATTTTATATATGTGATAATCACTCCTCACCATAAACATCTCAGGAGGTAGGCAAGCAGTGGCGTAAATAATGATATGCAAAGCAGTGTCTGTATTGAGTGGTCCTCTCAGGCGAGACCACAGACCTGGCTGAAATATGGTTGTTTCTGGGGTGATAGAGGCTTCACATGTGATGAAGCTTAGAAACAGGTAACCTCTGGTTCCTCAGATCCTTGGCCTTTCTTCCCAGACCTTCTGAATCCTCTAGATTGGAAACTCCCAGAACTACCTCATCTGTTTCCTGATTTTGCCTTGGGCTGCCTCTCTCATGATTCTTTAAGCCGGTCCCTCATGTAGGCATTCTTGAACATGTCTGTTTATCAGAACTACCTGGTGTTTTATTTTTTTCTGAAGGATTTAAAAAATAATTGATGCACGTGGAAAATAAAACTTCAAACAGTGTAGAAAAGAACAAAATGCAAAGATAGGTCTTTCTTCCTGCCTGGTCTCATTTCCTGATTATTTTAAAAATCATTTCTGTTTCAGATTGTTTGGATGTGTACCTCCGTGATACTCAATAATACGCTTATACTTTTAAAAAAAAGATTGTATTTATTTATTTGACAAGGAGAGAGAGAGTACGAGCAGGGGGAGCAGCAGGGAGAGGGAGAAGCAGGCTCCCGCTGAGCAGGGAGCCCGATGCGGGCCTCGATCACAGGACCCTGAGATCATGACCTGAGCCAAAGACAGACACTTAACCAACTGAGCCACCCAGGCGTCTTTATGCTTATACTTTTATTCACGATGTTCTTCAGAGTATTTAACAGCTTGCAAGGTGCATCTTACTCACCCATCAGAACTGCTGCCTGTCCTTGGTGCCAGAACGGTTTCCCGGAATCCCCGTCTGTACCAAGCATTGACTTTCATTTGCAGGGTTCTGGGGAGACGTTCAGGGGCATATTAGTTTCATGGGGCTGCCGTAACAAATTGCCACAAACTCGATGGCTTAAAACAAACAGAAATCTGTTGTTTTGCGGTTCTGAAGTCTGAAACCAAGGGGTTGGTAAGACCTCCGTCCCTCCGAAGGCTCTGGAGGAGAATCCTTCCTTGCTCCTTCTCCCTTCTGGTGGCTCCAGACATTGCTTGGCTTGCAACCACGTCATTCCAGTCTCTGCTGCTGTCCTTCCCATGGCCTTCTCCTCTATGTCTGACACTTGTCACTGGGTTTAGGGTTCGTTTAAGAAATCTTACCAGGTGGGGCGCCTGGGTGGCTCAGTGGGTTAAGCCTCTGCCTTCAGCTCAGGTCATGGTCTCAGGGTCCTGGGATCGAGCCCCGCATCGGGCTCTCTGCTTAGCAGGGAGCCTGCTTCCCCCTCTCTCTCTGCCTGCCTCCCTGCCTACTTGTGATCTCTCTGTCAAATAAATAAATAAAATCTTTAAAAAAAAAAAAAAAGAAATCTTACCAGGTAATTCAGGTGAGGCTGTCTTACCACTGCCCTGGGAATGATTGCTTTAGAGCTGTGAGTCACAATCCTGGAGAAGAAGGACCAGAATGGTGTGCGAGAGAAGGTAATAAAGTTGCAAAGTTATCTTGGAGAGGGGTATTTACCATTGAGACTGTTTAACTGATCTTGTTAATGGCATTAAGATTATTTGGCTCTTTCAATACCATTAGGAGAAGACTGATTTTTGTAGTTTCCAAAAGAGATTGAATTTAGAAGACATTTTTGAAAGAGCCACTGGTCTCAGTAGACCCCAGGACTACAAAGATAGGGCCAAGAGGTGGGTGGGTAAGACTTGAGAGCCTTTTCCATTTATTTATTCAGTCTCTACTGTTGCTTTCCCTTCAAGAACAATTTCTTAGATCCATGAGTGAGGCAGAAAGTGAGAGCACCATAAAGTTTGCTGGTGTAATAAGGTCAGGCTTGCTGGGGATCTATTGGCTCGTCTCGTGGTTTGCAGCATCCGTCCTGCCCACAGCTCCTCCAGCGTCCACATGAACTCCTTCTCTCAGCTTCCCTGACTCCTGGGCGGGTGCCACGAGTGGTTCCTGGTGACGTGCGCTCGTTCTCTGCCCGCTACTCCAACCTCTGTTGGAGCTGGAGGATTGAAGGTGCCGAGCGACTGAAATGGGTTCCAGTGACAAACGGACGCAGATTCCAGCTCTTCCTTGCAGGCTCCTGTCTGCCCTCACCTCTCCCCCAAGTCCCATCCATTGTCTTGTTCTCACTGCTGGCTCTGCTGACTTCACGGCCACCAGCCGACACAGGGACAGCGGACCTACAACTGCCTACCGTGCCCCAGTGATCCGGCCAGGCGAGGTCTAATCCTGTAAAAAAAAAAAGTCCCTTATGACACTCACGGTGCTCCACTTCTCTGATTAACCTTACTAATGCAGAACCTGGATATTGTATTATTCTCTTTTCGTTGTTTTGGAGGGAATTTATTTTGAGGATTTAACTTCCCTGCTGTATTCTAAACTAGAAGTAGAAGCATGTGAGGGGAAATAGGGGTTATTATCCTGTCTTGCAAGGGTGGCCTGTCACAGACCTGAAATACTGAGGTGTCATCATGACCTTTCCAACACGGCCTCTCTTGGCTCTTCCTGTCCATCTTGACCTCCAGACCCTTAACTCCTTTTCACTCTGGGTCCATTTCTGGCTTTACTCGTCTCCCCATTCAGGCCAGTGCCCAGCTCTTGGCATCCCAGGCTGTCTGCTTTTCTCTGCTCCCCCTTTCCTCACTGGCGAACTTCTTGACAGGGCAGCCTGCCCTGGCTGTCTCAATTTTCTTGCATTCTAGAAGGTCAGAGATTTCCTAAGCCTAACACCCAAAAGGTCTTTGCTTCAGAGCTTATCCTCCCTGATCTGTTCACAGAATATTCCACGGTCGCCCCCCCTCTACTCAGAAAGCTTGTTTTCCTTCTCTTTCATGGTGCTGTATTACTTCCTCCCTTGTCTCTGTCTCTGCTCTGAATCATTCACAAGCTGTTTTCGTTGCTCCAGACTCTCAATGCAGCCATGCCGAGGGAAGGAGCCTGTGGTGTGCTAATTTGTGGACTCCATACGAGTTTGCATACATCCGAAAACAGAGGTCTTTGCCTTACTTAACTTTGTAATGTCTCATGGTTCTTGAATAATATCTTTATTAAATTAAAAACATTTTTAAACATTTTATTATATCATCAGTTTTCCCCCTCCCACCCCTCTATCCCTTCCACCCCTAAAGTGCATTTCTCATTTGAATACATAAGCCGCTGGGGAAAAAATAGCCCCGAATGTACTGTGCAAAAATCTGCTTTACAGCTAGATTTTCCAGGAAATTATCTATTCTTTATAGCAGTGCTGGAGGAAAAGCTAGTATAAATCAGTTTAAAACAGATACTAATGGGGGCGCCTGGGTGGCTCAGTGGGTTAAGCGTCTGCCTTCAGCTCAGGTCATGATCTCAGGGTCCTGGGATAGAGCCCCGCATCGGGCTCTCTCTCAGCAGGGAGCCTGCTTCCCCCCCTCTCTCTTCCTGCCTCTCTGCCTACTTGTGATCTCTCTGTCAAATAAATAAATAAAATCTTTAAAAACAACAACAACAACAACAACAAAAACCAGATACTAATGCCTAGTTCTTCTGCATTCAACTGCTATTCTTTATTTTCCATACGAGGAAACTGTCCTGTCAACTCTGCATTTATGCTTGAAATCTTACCCGTTCTTCCAGGGTCGGCGCAAATGAAGTCCCACTGTATCATTGATTCTTTTCTAAATGCCCGTTGGTTGAAAACTCTCGTGTCCACTTCAAAATTCAATGAAGTATTTATTCTTTTCTCTCTGATGACACCATTACATTATAATTTTTATGCTTATTTTCTATCTTAGATTTGTCAAGTTCCTTGATGTCAAGGTCACAAAGTGACCACCCCCCCTTTTCTTTTTGGTCCCCTAGCTTCCTCTAGGTAGCTCTATGGTTTGCATGTCTTAGGTCACTGGTAAGTGTTTTAAAATTTAAATCAAATGGACAGCTCTTGAAAGACAAGCTTGAGACTGAGCCATCATATGAGTTGAGGGAGCAACTGACAAAGTCACCTGCAGAAGATGGGGTGAAGAAGACCATTTCTGGGTGAAATCTGTGGCATCTCTTTTCCCCCTTGAAGCTCAAAGCCCAAGCACAAAGCTCATGAGGATCCGTAAGAATGAGCAACCATGAGGAAAGCTTTAATTTCACTGTGGGAGTCTAATTTGAGTGTCTAGATGAAATCTCAGCTATTTCTTGATGTCTCTGTATTTCTTGAGCCTAGAAGAACAGGCAGAAAATAATCTGGTGAGAAATTTTCAAAAAGACATTGAGAAGTTCTGTTTATAGCCCTAGTTTGAGACCCAAGATGCTACTACCAAACTCCTCTTCTCCTAGCCAGTTCTATACTAGTTTGGGACATAAACATAATTAAAGGAAAGAAAGATAATCTATTAACAGCTCTTCAAGGACTCCTTGAAACAAAGCAGAGCCAAATTCCTTCTTTGCTTCCATTCTGATTAAAAGATTTTCCTTCTTATTTAAAACAGAGAGGATCATCCATCTTTCCTTAAAATATGGACATTTTTGTTTTAAGACTCCTAGGCTGAAGGTCAGTTTGGAGTATCAGATGGAGACAGCAAGCCACCCCAGATAAGAGTTTCCAAAGCTATCCATCACTTGAATAAAAGCCAAGCAGCAGGTATTGATCTTAATCCTTAAGACAGGTTGAAAGGAAGAGGTAAGGTCACAGCATCGCAGTTACTCGGGAATATGAAAGAGGTGAGATTGTCATGAAGAGGCAGACACACGGCCAACCAGAACCATCGTGGACCAAGTGGAAAGGCACTAATGAGACAAGTGACATGTGACCTGCAAAGTCCTGGGGCTGCCTTTATGTCACACAAACCAGGGAACTCAAAATGGGAATTGGTGGGTTTAGATTTCCAGACAGAGAGGACAGGTGAGTCACAGAAGAGGATTACAGTCTAAGGGCGTGAATGTGATAGCACAGTGATGACTTTGGCACAACCAGATTATGGGCCTCCTGATAAGCTGCAAGTCCTTATTCTCCAGGCCATTCCTCTCTCCTGCCTTTCTGGGTCTATATCTCCTTTGCAGATGTTTCTACTTCTTGGTGCCTAAATCTTATGAATTTCCACCAGCCCCACTATCCTTCTCACTTTACGTGCTTTCATGGGCCACTGTCTTGTTTTCCTGGACTCCCCCAAACTATGTAGTAAGTGCCAATCTTAGTATACAAACTGGCGTGTGGGAAAAACATCGCTTTCTTGATTTTCCTATCACTTAAATTCTCTTTTGCATCACTGTTCTACTGAAGCGGCAGAACTTTAATCCAGGGATTTAGTCTCAGTATAAGGTTTTCCCTACCTATGCAAAACAAACAAACAAACAAATGAAAAACAACAATAAAAAACAACTCTGTGAAATCATCAGAGAGCCTGTCTGCCCTAAACTCACCATGCAGCCCCTGGTTCGGGCTGCGACCAAACTCCCCTCTCATCTGTGTTCCCTTCCCAATGCTTCCCTTCCTTACACCTTTGCTCCCTCAACACAGCCTGGGCAAATCCTTTCCGGTCTCCATGTGGTTTAGGTAGGAGTTGGGAGAGGGTGAACCCTCATCTCAAACTTTAAAATATTGTGGCAAAAACTTTGCTTTTTTTGTGTGCTCCCTTCAGTATCTAGGGATATCTGATATCTAGATATCTAGGGATATCTAGTATCAGTATCTATTGAAATACAAAGTCAAGAAGAATCTCCCAGAACCTCCTTTTCTGTGCTGTCAGAGGCAATGAGCACAGGGCAAGACTCTAATGGGGGAAGTGCCAGTGGTGGTGGGGGGAGTGGGAAGAGGACATGGATGGAAGGTGCAGAGTGAGGTGTGGAGGGATGCATTATTTTTTTTAAGGTTTTATTTATTTATTTTTCAGAGAGAAAGAGAGCATGAGCCAAGTGAGAGGCGGAGGGAGAATCAGACCCCCCGTTGAGCAGGGAGCCTGATGTGGGGCTCGATCCCAGGACTTTGGGATCATGACCTGAGCCAAAGGCAGACGCTTAACCGATTGAGTCACCCAGGCGTCCTGAGGAATGCATTATTTAACAGTTCCAAAATGGTATCCTATGGAAACAGCTGCAAAAGCCAGCAGTATTTAAACCCACCCAATGGACCTTTTTTGTTTCCTTCACACTGTAGTTTACGTCTTTTGTTATTATTAAGGACACGTTGCCTTCCTTTATCTTCTCTATTTTACCTTCCCTGAGATGAGCCACCCGCCCTCCGGCGGAGCATGCTTCCAGGCCACGCGGGTGCTTTCTCTCTCCCCTGCCACAGGGACAATGACTGTGTTCATTTTTATATTGACCACACATTCAAATTATAGCAATAGAGGATGTCCTTTTTGATGTCTATGGATATGGTTATAACAATCCTCACACCTCATGTATCATTCCTACCAGAGACCGAGAGTTTTCATAAAAGGTACTATTCTGGAGATCTGGAGCTCACACACTTTAAGTTACACTTTTGGAATAGAGTTAACCAGTTTTAAATTTGTATGCTTATAAAGCACTTCTTGTTGTGGCAAAATACACATAACATCATACATACCATTTTAATAATTTTTAAGTGCACAATTCAGTGTATATTCACAGCGCACCCGTCACCTCTGTCCATCTCCAGAACTTTTCATCACTCTAAACTGAAACTCTGTACCCAGTTACCATGTAAGAATTTCCCATTCCCCCTCCTCCCAGCCCCTGGTAATCAGTATTCTACTTGGTGTCTCTATGGGTTTAACTATCCTTTGGAGGTGGAGTCATCCAATATTTGTCCTGCTATGTCTATCTTATTCCACTTAGCATGTTTTCAAGGCTTATCTATGTTATAGCATGTCTCAGAATTGCATTCCTTTTTAAGGCTGAATAATATTCCATTGTACACATTTTCCTTATCCACTCATCTGTCTACGGACATTTGGGTTGTTTCTACCTTTCGAATATTGTACATAATATCACTGTGAATATGGGTGTATGAATATCTGTTTGGGTCCTTGCTTCTAGTTTTTTCGAGTCTATAGCTAGAAGTGGAATTGCTGGATCATATAATAATTCTATGTTTAATTTTTTGAGAAACTGCCACACTGCTTTCCTTAGTGCCTGTGCCATTTTACATTCTCGCCGATAATGCACAAGGGTTCCAATTTCTCCACATCCTTGCCAATATCTGTTATTTCCTAGCTTTTTGGTAATAGCCATTCTATGGGTATAAAGTGGTATCTCATTGTGGTTTTTTGATTTGCATTTCTCTAATGATTAGTGATGTAGTGAAGTGATGTTGAGCATCTTTTCCTATGCTTATTGGACAGTTGTATATCTTCTTTGGAAAAATGCCTGTTCAAGTTCTTTGCCCATTTTTGATTTGGGTGGTTTATATTTTATTATTGTGAGTTGTAGGCATTTATTATATATTTTGGCTATTAATCCCTTACCAGATCTATGTTTGCAAATATTTTCTTTCATCCATGGGTTGCCTTTTCATTTTATTTATAGTGTTCTTTGATGCACAAATGTTTTTAATTTTGGTCAAGACCAATTTATCTTTTTTATTTTTTTAATGTCGTTTCCTGTGCTTTTGGTGTCATATCCAAGAAACTGTTGTCATGCATCTTTCCTCCTATGATTTCTTCTGAGAGTTTTATAGTTTTAGCTCTTAGGTTTAGGTCTTTGATCCATCTTGAGTTGATTACAAAAATCAATGTGCTGTAAGATAAGGGTCCAAATTAACTCTTCTGCATGTGCCTATCCAGTTTCTTCAGCTGTATTTGTTGGAATGCATTTTTAGATATTTAAAATGCATATTACACACTATTCTGTTTTCTTCAACAGTGTATGGAAAACAGCAAACCTTTTCTTGAAGGTTCTTTGTCACCTCTGAGATTGTTAACTCTTATTCTATGCTGTATTACAGTGACTCTCAAAAGGGCTCTCCTATCCTAATGACCTCCCACTGTTAGGCTTTATTTATTCCCAAGTTTTCATTGCTTTTATTTGTCCTCCTTTGCTATGAAACTATTTGCTGCCAAGCTCTTGGCTGTCATGTCTCCCCCATAACAATGTGCCCATCTCATTTGTTTTATAAACGAACAAACGTGGGGGCCAAACTGAACAAGAATTGTATATTAACTTAAGGTCAGTATTCTCTGAGAAAGGAATGAATTCATAATAGAGTAAATGAAATGATCTTTCATTAAAGGACCTTATGAAAGCTCTTGACTTTGCTGAGCGGTCACTGTCATTTATGTTGAGGTCTTCATCTGTGTCTGATGTCTACATAATTGGAAATTGCACGCTGACGTGCTATGAATGTTTAAAAACCAGCTTTTGGGGGCAGCGGGGAGAAGCTTTCTTTTTAGTGGTTGCTGATTTCCATGGTGTAAATACTACCTGGGTGGCCAATTTCAAGCTCCCAGGGTGACGTCACTGAATGTAGAACTAGGAAGAGAGGTATAGTCATGCATCATTTTTACTACATAGGTACAACAGCCATAAAGAGTATAGGTAATAGTAAAATGTGGCAAAATATTTGAGAAGTGATGCATTTTGAGTATTTATTAGGTTTATTACATTTTTAAAATCTAATTTTCTCACTTGTGAGTTTATATAATCTAGTTTTTAATAAAATCCATATTTAACAGCTGGTTTACAAAATTTTTGAAAATTTAACAGTTAGCTCTTCTGAGCTGGGACAAACCAGCTCCAGCACACCTCTGACATTACTTGACTACTTTGCACATAGGGTAATAAAGTCATAAAACTGATTATCCCTCAGCATTTGCACAGACTGAAAACTTTAAGAGTTTTTAAAACTTTTAATTAATTAGTAAATGACTTGCATGGCTAGTTATTAATGGAAATAGAATATTTGGTTTGGATTCTATAGAGTATTAGATGCAAAAAATTAGGGGTTCTTATTTTATGCCAGGCAGTGTGATCAGTTCTTTATTTTCCTTATCTTGTTGAATCTTGATAAGAACCCGTAGGTCGGTGATATTTTTATCTCTATAGATGAGGAAACTGAGGTTTAGGGAGGTTCCTGTGTTCAAAGACATACTAGGTTTTGAGCACACATCTGTGTGCTATCATATATTCAAGAATTCTTTCCTGAAAGCACACTGTTTACTAGATGATGAATAGTAAAAGGGACTCCGAGGGGAATACTGTGCCTGGGCAGAGATGGAAGAGGATCATGGTACAGGATGAAACTAGAGATACTTGAATGGCCAGACCGTGCAAAACCTTCTAAGCCGTGTTAAAAGTTTGGTCTTTATTCAGGAGCATTGAAAGCCACTGAAAGATTTTAATTGTAGGATGTGAAATGCGTTCATTTTTGCCTTTGAAGAAACTATCTGCATGGAGTGTGGCTCGGTGTACGTAAGAGACCAGTTAAAAGGTCACTGCAGTGATTCTGGCAAGAGATGTTGAGAGCTTGGTTTGGGGTGGTGCTGGTTTCGTGTATGTCCACAGCTGGATGCATGGTGGTGTCATTCACGGAGTCGGAAAATAGTACAAGAGAAACACCCTAGTGGGGACATCAAGAGTTGAATTTTGGACATGTTGACTTTGCGCTTTCTGTAAGAGTTCAAAGAAGAGAAGTTAAGTGAGAAGTTGGACACCTACGCTGGGGAGATATAAGTCATGCCCTTAGTCTCTGTGCTGCACTAATTACATTATAAGTTGGAACAGATAAATTTTGGCATTTAATGATATTATGTTCCCTGACATTTGAAGTAGACGTGAAAGAGAGCCTCTGCATCTTTCTCTTCATGTCTCTCTAAGCTAATGGAAATAAGATCTTTCTTTGGATGGACTTTGAGACTTATCCCCTGTAACACTGTTCAGTTTTTATGTTCACCATTACAGAAGAAACTCAGATGAGCTGGCCAAAGTAAATCTGGACGGGCTCTCCAGCCTGGCAGAGCTTCTTGAGAAACTTGCCTGGACTGCACAGTATGAGGGTATCCTAAATTCCATGTAAAAGAAGGAAGACAACTGTTTATTGAGGACCTGCTACGGGTCTGACACTGCTAGGATCCAGGGCACAATATAAATGAAATAGCCCTTGGCCTTGAGAGCCTCACAGTAATTGGGAGAGAATGTAAACACACAATTTCATTATAATTGGGATTCAGAGACGTGAGGAAAAGGAGAAGTAATGGTGGAAAAAGCTGGTATTTTTCTTTTGTTTCTCTTTTCTTTAAAAAAAAATAGCTTTTATTTTTCCTTTAAAAGTACATGCAAATAGTTTTTTTTTAATTTTTTTTCCTGTGGCAAATAGTTTTTAAAAAACAAACAGTTTGTTGTTGTTGTTGTTGTTTTTGTTGTTTTTAGAGACAGAGAGAGGGGAGGGGAAGAGGGAGAGAGAGAGAGAGAGAAAGAATCTTAAGCAGACTCCATACCCGGCATAGAGCTGGATGCAGGGCTCAGTCTTACAACCCTGAGATCATGACCTGGGCCAAAATCAGGGGTCAGATGCTTAACTGACCCAGCCATCCAGGGCACCCCCAAAATCAAATAGTTTTTTAAAATATTATAATAAAAACTCTGATCCCTGCCCAACCTATCCGCACCTCTAGTCTTATTTCTCAGAGCCAAATGCATTCAGCTTTTAACTGTTTCTCCCAGAATTTACCTCCATATTTCTAAATTATACGCTTATACTGCTATATCTTCATTTATCCATTTTATTATAAGAGCTTAGCACTCTTGCACAAGACTGCCTATTTTAGAATCCTGACTCTGAACAAAGTAACTGTGTAAACTTGGGTGAACTACCTAAACTCTCTGTGTCTATTTCCTATTCTACAAAATAAAGATAACAATAGTGCTGATCTCATATGAACTAATCCTTAGACAAATGCCTGACACTGGCATATAAGTATTAGTGAAATGAATTGATATGGAAGTAACATTTTCTTTGATTTCCTGTGATGGTGATTGAGAACCTAGTTCTTACACCACTGTGGCCATCCACCCACAGCACCCTTCCCACACCCTACTGCAAATATATAGTTGTATCACAATATTTGCTTAAACCTAGAGTCAATATTTCTATTACTATGACTAGGCAGATTATCATTGCTGAGCCAAGTGATATACTACATGTATATTATCCTTTAACTTTTTGTTAATAATAGAGTTCACAGAGATAATAGAGGTTCCTAGTTTTCTTACAGTTCTCCTTCCAGCTCCAAGATAGACTGGTGTTCTTTGACTTGGTATGCATCAATTATCCTGGGATATCTCTAATCCCATGTCCCCATTTTCTGGATTCTAAGCCTTTTGGGAGGGTTATGTCCTTCAGAAGCTCCCTAAGGTAGGAGGAATGATAGATTAATCATTTGAGTCTGCACATTTGAAAATGATCTCTGTGCTATCTTCGATGGACTGAATGTATGTACCCTCCCACCAAATTCATATGTTAAAACCCCAACCCCTAGTGTGGCTGTATGTGGAGTAAGGAAGTAATTAAGATTGAGGTCATAGGGGTGGGGCCCTGATCCAGTAGGATTAGTGTCCCTATAAGAAGAGACAGCAGAAAGCTCACTTGCCCCCACTTCCTCTATGCACAGATCATGTGAGCACATGGCAAGATGGCAGGTGTCTGCAACCAAGGAGAGAGCAGACACTAGACACCAGCCCTGCTGGCATCTTGATCTTAGACTTCTGGTCTTCAGAACTATGAGAATTTCTGTTGTTTAAGCCATCTAGTTTATGGTATTTTATTATATCAGCTCAAATAAACCAACCCTCTAGCCTCTCTTGCTTGATTGATATTTTGGCAAATATAGAATTCTAGTTTGAAAATCATCATCCTTCAGAGTTCAGAAGGTGGTGGCATTTTTGATTCCCGTATCTTCGTATGTGGCTTGCTTTTTTTTCTGTTTGGAAGCATGTACGGACATCTTTGAATCCCCAGCGTTCTGACATTTTACGACAAAGTGGCTTTGGCACTCGTGCTTTTCATTCGTTCATCATGTTTGAGCACTCGGTGGTTCTGTCCAACCTGGAGACTCATGCCTTTATGTTCTGGAAATTTTTCAAATATCATTTCTTTGATAATTGTATTGTCTCCATTTTCTCTGTTCTCTGTTTCTAGAAACTTTATTCACATGTAAGAGCTTAAAGAGTGATTCTCTAATTTGATTTTAAAGATTTTCCTTCTTTATTTATTTATTTATTTATTTATTTATTTATTTTAGAGCGGTAGCGCAAGCGGCGGGAGGGGCAGGGGGAAAGAGGGAGAATCCCAAGTAGACTCCACACTGAGCATAGAACTAGCCCGGGGCTCAGTCCCAGGACCCAGAGATCATGACCTGAGCCGAAATCAAGGGTTAGATGCTCAACTAACAGCCACCCAGGTGCCCCTCTAATTTTATTTTAAAAAATCATTTCTCTGCTATCCTCCATATCTATATATGTATTTTTCCAAGATTTCATTTTAACTAATCTCTATACCCAACATGGGTCTTGAACCTATGACTCTGAGATCAAGAATCTCATGCTCCACTGACTGAGCCAGCCAAGCACCCCTTTATCTATATTTTTTTTATTCAAGTTTCCAGAAGAAGTTAATTTTATAGAACAAACCTTCTACTAAATTTTAAATCCCAGGTACTTTATTTTTAAATTCCCAAAAGGTCTTTCTTGTCCTTTTTTTTTTTTTTTTTTGCTTCTGGTATCTTGGAATTGTTTTATGAATACATTATCTTGATCAGGGATGTTGGTTTCTTTACTTAAGTTTTCTTTTATTCTTCTGTTCCTTGTATTGTCTCAACTGCCTCTTTTATTTGCTTGTTTTGGCCTCTATCCTGCATGGTGGAGATTTTCCTTGAGTGTCTGCTCATCTTTTATTTATTTTGAAGACTGAAGCCCTGAACAACAGTTTGGGAAATCTGTGTGTGGGGTGAGGAGGCGGGGGTGAGGGTTTGCAGAGTGGGGGGCGTCATTGTGGGGCATTCTGGATTTAAGCCAGCCTTTCTATTGGGAGAATCTTAAATGTCAGATTCTGAGGACCCTTCTCTGAGGCTGTTCAGTTTTCTTAAGAGAAGAGTCCTCCAGTTTCCTGCTTGAGAGACTTGGCTGCTGGCATTTGGGGAGTAGGGGCCGTGTCTCACAATTCCATGCACAGATTTTTTTACTTCATCACTCTGTGTGAGGTCAAGCCTCACTCCTACCTGCCACTGATTCCAAGATGAACCTGAACCATCCCGTGGGCGTGGTGGGACAGGGGGGTGGGGTTGCGGCGTCTGGACTCTCTCTCCGACATTTACACCTGCTATATCCTCAGGTCCATTAAGTAGGCTCCAGCTCTCCCACCCAGGTTTTATCTTTAAAAAAACTTGCTGAGGTCTCTGTTCCACTTTTGTCTCCTCTTCTGTCCTTTCTGTCCTCGTATATTAATACTTTATTATCTTTCTAGAGAAATTTAGGGAGGAAGAGGAGACAAACATAAGTTACAGTTCAGTCTCTCTCCTCTTTTTTTTTTTCTTGCTTTAAGATTTGGAATCTACCTAAGTTTTTTTTAAAAATTACAGCCTATATGCCAATTATTAATTATTAGAATGGGATAACTTCTCATTCATATGAATCGCAGTTACCCCCAACAAACCAAAAAAAAAAAAAAGAAAGAAAGAAATTTAGGATTTCCCCTCTCCAATCCTTTAATTACACCACTATAAAAGATGTTTTATTAATTAATCAGACACTGTTATCATAGTATATTTGTAGATGAAGTGTCATGAGGATAGAGATTCTAAGACACAAATCCACCTTTAAAAACTTCTTAAAAAAATAAATGAAAATGAAAATACAGATTTCTTTAAATTCTCCAAAGATGAGCTCTTCGGTATCTGACGTGGCAAATTCCCATGATCACATAGGCTATCTGAGTTTACCTGAGACAAGTGAAGTAATTTTGATCAATATGATGGATCCTAATCATATACATTTCCTTTGAATGAGACATGGTGGTGTGCTTTCCCTTTAGTTAGGGGGTTGAACAGCATTTTTGTTGGCATTTAAAGAGAGGTACTCATCTGGGGACCCCTGAAAGGCGTAAAGGAGCTGGAGTTGCGGTAAAATGCACCAGGTTCCTACGGTGCCGTTCTGGATAAAAGCAAGAAATTAGCTGTCACCCACGCCAAAGGAGTGGAGCAAGGCAGAGTAAGCACGCCCATCATTCTGATTGAAGTGGAAGTAAAGAAGGGGAAAGAGCTTCTATTTCGTATCTGAGTACCAGGGAAGTAAAATAGAAAGGAAAAAGCTTTCAGCGCCTCAAGAGCAGTTAACAAATCCCGAAAGGAAAGGAGAAGTGGGCAAAACTGCACTGCCTGTAAGTTTTATTGAGAAAAAAGAGCAAAGTGCTTTATATACAGGGTAAAGAAATGACGCTTCTGTTTTTTTAGAAAAGATAATAATGCGCGTTACAGGTAAGAAAGTAGTACTTAAAATTCACAAATTTTTATAGAAAGCTACACGTAGCATTTAGTACCTTAATGAAATATAATCGATTTTTAAGAGAAGCACCTTTAAAATATAGCCACCATAGGCAAGAAATTCCATTGTAATAGCCATAAGAGAATATTATGATCTCGTGGAGAAATACTAGCATATTTGGTGCTAATGAAGTGGGTAAGCTATTATCGTCTAAAGACTTGGGCAAGTCAGTTCCAGAAGGAACTGCTGACAGGTTTTTATTGACAAAATTTGCCAAGAGCCAAAGTTGAGGAGAAGGATGTGAAGAAAGAAAACTTCTTCCCCCTTCAATCAACAAATAAATCTCCCAGCAGTGAATTCTCATAATGACAGTGTTTTTGGTAAATTGTTTCCTTTCTTTCTTTTTTTTAGATTTTTTAAAAGTAATCTCTAAACCCAACGTGAGGCTTGTTGAGATCAAGAGTTGCATGCTTTACAGAGTGAGCTAGCCAGGTGCCCCAGTAAATTGTTTTCTTTAGAAGAGGGGAAAAATTCATCTACTGATTTTTTTTTTTCACTGGTAATACCGAGCTATCAGGGGCTTCAAAAACTCATCTGTTTAGTCTGGAGATACTGTGAATCAGAGTAAATTAGAGGATGAGAAAATTCTACAAAACCAAGTGGTTTAATGATATTTTCATCATATGATTATTATAAGAAAACAGAGAGAAATTTTAAGGACTATAGTGTAAGCCGTTTATTTTCCATTCAAACACCCTTCCCCAAACTCTCAATTAATTGATATTTCTCTGTGTTAGGAAAGCAATGCTAATTGGGATTTGTAAGAGGTACAGTGATTTCCCAAGTCACTCCCAAAATGGTTAACTTGAGTTCTGTATAGTCTCAGAATTAGGAATATTCCATAGTCGAGAGTCCTTGTATTCTTGTTCCTGGAAAATGGTGCTATGAGTTGAAATGATGTAAGTCATCTCTGCCTTGGTGTATAGATAGTGGTGTGACACTCCCATCCAAAGACCTATGTCCAGGCTTTCCAAAAATGACTTCAACTACCATATTTAATGAGCTATAAATAGTATGCCTAGATACTGGGAAGCTTTCTAAAATATATGCAGTGGCTCAATTAACAAAATCACACAGTAGGCAGTCACCCAAAAACATCACAGAGCTCAGAATGAGCTACCAAACATCTACCTTCATAATTCCTGCTTGTTTTTCCAGTAGCAAAGCAGAAGGTAAAAGAAGAGCTCCTTCAAGGCAATTAATATGGAAGGGATTCTTTAGGGGAAGATTTCTTTCTTCTTCTATGCTTCTAATTTTCTTTAAAGGATTTGGTGGGAGATGGGAGGACCTTTTGGGGTCCTTTTTGTAAAAACAGATATAGGTGTTTATTACACTATCAACTTTTTCATGTCCCTCCTTCTTTCCTTTCTCTCTCTCCCTCTCTCTCATTTTAAAGAATTGCTCTTAATTAATCTGTTCCAGTTATCTAATGCTGAGTAACAAATCACCCCAAAACTAAGTGACTTAAAGTAATAACAGAAAGGCAGTTGAAATGAGTTAGGTAGGGCACTGGACTGGAAGCCTGAGATCTTGGGTTCAGATGGCCATGACTTGCAATAAATTTTTTTTTTTTTTTTTTTTTTGGCTTGCAATAAATTAATGCCCAGGTACAGGTCTATTCACCTCCCTGAGTATTAGCCTCTCAAAATCAGGCCCCCCGTGGCCTCTTCCAGCTCTAAAGTGGCTTTAATCTATAGCTACCCCCCACCCCCAAGCCTTTTGGTGATTAAGTTGTTGACCACTCTGATTCTTCTTCCTCTGCCTGAAGGTTGATCAGGGAATATGAGACATATTTGACTTTATATGACCCAATCCAAATGTTCACTGGATATTTTATTCTTTGATCTATTACCACATTTTTACAAAGGAAAAATGGCTTGAATGATGGCCCTACACAGAACTATAGACCCTTACAGCTGCAAGGGAATATAAAGGCCCACAAAGCCAAGTTTGATTCTAAACCCACAGAGTTAAAAGTCATAAATTGTATACCTTTTCTTAAGATTAAAGATTTCAACCATCCTTTAAGCACTGATTTTTCCCCCTTAATCAGCTTTATTTATTTATTTATTTATTTATTTTTAATCAGCTTTATTTAAAGATTGAATAAAATGTGTGGGTATAAAATTTGAAACAAATCTTATTTCACTCTAATGACAGTTGTCCTTGAAAAGAATCTCTTTAGGATGCTAAACACTTATTCAGAGGATGTTTTGCCTCTTCAGAACAATTGTGAGACTCTGAATTGCTTTCAGAACTTTTCACCAAACTAGCTCTTACTTGATTTTTTTGGTTGATTGTCCATTTGCTGTTTCTCCCTCCCTCTCTTTGGGCAGCACCTAGTTAGCGTTCTTCTCTTTGCCCTACCACTTTGGCTCTGCCATTTAAGCCTACACCTTCATCATGTTAACAAAGATCTAAGAGACTCAGGAACAGATTCAGAGTGCTTGGGGGACGTAGGGACTTGACCAAGAATAGAAGCCAAGAGGAGAGTGTGATGACGCAAATAAAAAATATACAATCTAGGAAAAGTTCATTTCCAAATGTTGATTTCTACTTTAAGTATTGTCATGAGGTCGGTATAACTGACTTTTAGAAATGGGAAGCATTTAATAAAGTGTTGATTCTTTGGTACGGTTCTAGGTGTTGGGTATATATCAGGGAATAAGACGGGGGGAGGGTTCTGTGCTCTTATTGAAGGAAGAAAGACTACAAATAAACAAAAAGAAAATATCAAATGGAGTTCAATAGTGAAGAAAGAATTAAAAATGAGATGTTGTGATGGGGGCAACTGAGTGGTAACTTTGGCTTCGGGTCAGAGAGAACCTCTCTGAGGATGGGGAACGTGAGCTGAGATTGGAATTGAGAAGTGGCCTATGTGGGTATTCAAGGGAAAAACGTCCCAGTGGAGGGAGCAGCAGACAACAGCCTTCTCTAAGGCAAGAAGAGAAAGAACGACAACGTGAAGGCTGCACAATGGGGAGGAGGAGCAGAGAAGGGCAGGCAAGAGCCAAATCAGCAGGGCATTAAAAGTCAGAGTCAGGGCGTTTGGGTACAATGACAGTGTGACATGTCTGGCTTCTATGTTAAAAAGTCACTGGAACGTGGATGCAACAAAGATGTCCTTCAACAGGTGTATGGATAAACAAACTGTGGTACATTAGCACAATGGAATATTATTCGGTGATAAAAAGGAATGAGTTATCAAGTTACAAAAGCACACGGAGGAAACTTAGATGCATCTAAGTAAGTAAAGGCCGCCATTCTGAAAAGGCTATATCCTGTCTGATTCCAACTATATGACATGCTGGAAGAGGCAGAATTATGGAGACAGGAAAAAAATCAGGGGTTTGGAGGACCCAGGGAGGAATGAGTAGGTTGAGTACAGAGACTTTTAAGGCAGTCAAGTTATTCTGTATGATACTGTAATGGTGGAATAATGTCATTACATATTTATCAAAATCCACAGACTATTTAATACAAGTGAACCTTAATATATACTCCGGACTATAGTTAATAATAATGTATCCATATTGGCTCATCAGTTATAACAATTGTATCATACCAATGCAAGATCTTGCTAATAGGGGAAGGGGAGGGAATGGTGCGGAGGTATACAGAGTTCTCTGTACTTTCCTCTCAGTTTTTCTGTAAACCTAAAACTCCTAAAAAAAAATCTACTAGATAATTTCTTTTTTTTTTTTAAGATTTTGTTTATTTATTTGACAGAGAGAGAGAGAGAGAGATCACAAGTAGGCAGAGAGGCAGGCAGAGAGAGAGGGGGAAGCAGGCTCCCTGCCGAGCCGAGAGCCCGGTGAGGGGCTCTATCCCAGAACCCTGAGATCGTGACCTGAGCCGAAGGCAGAGGCTTTAACCCACTGAGCCACCCAGGCGCCCCTCTACTAGATAATTTCTTTAAGCCACTGAAACTAAGACTGAAAAGAAGAGCAGTTTGGAGACATTGCTGCAGTCCTCACGAGGCCTGCGGAGGTGAACGGTCCTACAGTTTACTGAGGTGGGGAGAGGTGAGGCGTGCCTACTAGACATGCCCATGAGGAATTCTTGGGTTATGTCAGGACTGAAGATAGAGATTTGGTTGCCATCAGAATCTGGAAAATGTTGAAACTCACAGGGCTTGATAAAACCAACTAGGAAATGAGTGTAGATAAAGAGAAGCAAGCACTGACCACTGACCAGTTTAGTATCGAAAGGAAGGGCAAACAGGAATTGGCAAAGGAAGCGAGAAAGGGCGGCCAGGGGGTAAGAGCAATCCGCAAGAGCATTGTGGCAAAAAGCCAAGAGAAAAATTGCTCCTGCACTGAAGAACCGTATCTAGAATTGTTCGCACACTGAAGAGTCGTGTCTGGCTTCAACTCTGAGAACTACAAACACCAGTTGAGAGGCAACCCCCCTTTGAATGGCAGACTCTCCACATTTCCCCAGGTCGGTTCTGGTCCATCAGCAAGGGCACCACGGTGCACCTCTTCTGCACACCAAGGCCTTGCCCTTGGGTCTTCACATTTAATTTTCCTCTTCAGGAAGTCACACAAGAACAAGGAATTGGCAAACTATAGCCCGAGGGTCAAATTGGCCTGCTGCCTGTTCTGTTTTTTTTATAGCCTGCAAGCTAAGGATGGTTCTTACCTATCTTAATGGTTGAAAAAAAAAATTGGAAGAAGAATATTTTGTGACACATAAAAAAATGATAAATTCGAATTTCAGTGTCTACAAAATTTTATTAAAACATAGCCATGCACATTTTGTTGTTTATTTTCTATGGCTGCTTTTGCATGCTAATGGTAGAATTGAGTAATTGGCCAGTACTCTCTGTCCTACAAGGCCTGAGATGTTTACTATTTGTTCTTTTACAAAAAACTTTTCTGACCCTTGGTGTAGAGCACAAAATTTACATTGCCATGTGTGAGGAGTGGTAGGCTACAAGCTCTCTCTCTCTCTTCATCATGGATTCTGTTGGGCACTGCTTAACTTGAAGCTTTTTTTCTTTTCACCATATTTCCCAATATGGAGTATTTTAATCCAAACAATTATTTCTGAATTTCTGCCTCCAGTTCTGAACTCCCTCCTGAGTTTCTCCTTGCTCGTCTAAACGCCTGCTGGATGTGTCATTCAAGTGGTCCTTAAGCTCATCATGTTCAAAATGGAACTAGCTCCATTCCTCTGATTATTTCTTAGTGTGATATAATAAAAAAATTTTATATCTGGTCTTTGCCCCAGTTCCTGAAACAGAACTTCAAAAACTCTTGGAATTTCCTTGCAAATCAAAACTGCAATGAGATATCACCTCACACCTGTCAGAATGGCTAAAATCAACAACACAAGAAACAACAGGTGTTGGCGAGGATGTGGAGAAAGGGGAACCCTCTTACACTGTTGGTGGGAATGCAAACTGGTGCAGCCATTGTGGAAAACAGGATGGAGGGTCCTCAGAAAGTTAAAAATAGAACTACCCTATGATACAGCTATTGTACTACTGGGTATTTACCCAAAAAAATTTAAAAAATACTAATACAAAGGAATACAAGCACCCCAACGTTTATAGCAACATTATCTACAATAGCAAAACTATGGAAACAGCCCGAGTGTTCATCAATAGATGAATGGATAAAGAAAATGTATGAATACACACACACAGTGGGATATAATACACACACACACACACATATACATACAGTGGAATATTACTCAGCCATCAAAAAGAATGAAATCTTGCCATTTGCAACAACATGGATGGAGCTAGAGAGTATAATGCTAAGCAAAGTAAGTCAGTCAGAGAAAAACAAATACCATATGATTTCATTCATATGCGGAATCTAAGAAACAAAACAAATGAGCAAAGGGGAAACAAGAGAGATAGATAAACCAAGAAACAGACTCTTAACTATAGAGAACAAACTGCTGGTTACCAGAGGGGAGGTGGGTTGGGGGTGGGTTTAATAGGTGATGGGGTTTAAGGAGGGCACTTGTGATGAGCACTGGGTGATGTATGGCAGTGTTGAATCACTATATTGTACACCCAAAACTAATATTACACTGTATGTTAACTAACTGGAATTTAAATAAAAACTTAGAAAAAAACCTCTGGAATTTCCTGAGTGATAAGAGCAACTTTGTTACTCATAACAAGCTCCTTTCAACCATTCCTGAGTTTATGCTAACAAGGTGAGTCATAGTGGGCCCTTGGATAGTTTCAGGAAAGGAGCTGCCTGTACCAGAGAGACCAAGCAAATGATTAGAGGGCTGGAACTTTCAGCACCTATATCTCTAGAGAGAAGAGCGGGGCTGGAGATTGAGTGGCCAATCATTTAACCAACATGCCTATGGTGAAATCCCAGACACCCAGAAAAACTCTGAAATGAGGAAGCTGAGGAGGTTCCTGGTTGGCGAATATATCTATGTACCAAAAAGTGATATACCCCATCCCCGGAGGGGCCGAGGCTCCTATACTCGGACCCTTCCAGATACCCCGTGCATCTCTTCATCTGGCTCTATTTGTATCCCTTATAGTAAAATGGCCATTGTTAAGTGTAATGCTTTCAGTGAGTTCTGTGAGTCATTTTAGCACATTATGGAGCATAAAGGGAGGTGATGGGGATCCGTGAATTTGTAGCTAAGTCCAACAGAAGTGGGGGTCACCTGGGGACTCCACTTGTGTCTGGTGTCCAAGTGAAGCTGGCTTGTGGGACTGAGCCTTTCACTGTGGGGCCTCCTTTAATTCTGAAGAGTGTCAGAATTGAACTGAACTGTAGAACACGCCGCTGGTGTCAAGGAGTTGAGGTTAAAATGTATGTAGATAAAAGCTTCACCATATAACCAGTCACCCAGTGTACAAATCTGAGTTATTTTAGACTTGTTAGTCTGCCCTCCACATTCAACCACAGAGGAGGGCTGATTTTGCCTTCTAAATATGTCTTGACTCAGCCTCCCTACTCCTGAGCCCCATCTCCCTTTCCAACTTCCACTGCCTTAGTTTAGAACTCATCACCTCTCACATGGACTATAGCAGTCTCCCAACAGCCGTCCCGAACACCAGTCTTGCCTCACCTCAAATTGATCCACTATGTATTCACCAGGGATCTATTGAAAAAATACAGATCTGACAAGGTCTTAAACCATTTAAAGACTGCCCCCTACCTATAGCAATGGTTCTGAAGCCTGATGTACAGCACAATCACCCATGGAAGGGCGCCTGGGTGGCTCAGTGGGTTAAGCCTCTGCCTTCGGCTCAGGTCATGATCTCGGGGTCCTGGGATCGAGCCCCGCATAGGGCTCTCGGCTCAGCAGGGAGCCTGCTTCCTCCTCTCTCTGCCTGCCTCTCTGCCTACTTGTGATCTCTCTCTCTCTGTGTCAAATAAATAAATAAAAATCTTTAAAAAAAAATCACCCATGGAGTATTTGCAAAATATAGATTTCTGGGCTACATCCATATTGCTTGGAATCCAGCTAGGTCCTACATGAAGGACAACAGAAGAGTATTTTTCCTGGAGTTTTTGGATCAGACACTTCGAGTATTTGTTCTCAACTATTTGTAATTCATGCCGATGAAAAATTAAATCATGGAATTTTTTAGTTATTTCTGACAAGAAAAAGTAAAATCTTTCATCTCACCACTTAAACCACAGTTTATGGAAATTCGTCATTCAGAAACATTTGAAGTACAGGTGTTTTGCAAATCTTCTACATCCAGTCTTTTTTAATTTTTTAATTTTTTTTTTTATTCAGGCTGCAATTTGATGACTGACCAAAGCTTGTAAAACTTGGGACCAAGTTTCCGAATCTTACTGCGTCTTACCTGAGGTAAACCCTGTTACAAGGTAAGTTCTTTAAACTGCCAGAAGGCATCTCTGAAGTACCAGGAGGGTCATTTTCAACCGAAGAGGGAACTCATGCTTTGGAATGGATTCCCAGGGGTCTAAGTCAGAATATTGCAGATGTGGTGGGATTCCGTGCCATTCTTTATCAGAGATGTTGTTCTACAAAATGGGGACAATTCTGCAATAGCTCACCCACATGGATTACCCATTCCTATAACATCCTAGGTGATTTAAGTGCCACTTCTCCTATTTTAGAAGAAATCATTCATTTTATCAGCAATACACAGGTGATTTGACCTTAAACTTAGGTAATTACAGTAATTAAAGAGCTAATACTACATTCACAAGCGTGTGCAGACCCTCTCTCATTGCCTATTGTCTAGAAACCACTATGCTGCGTGTAGCTCTCTTTCTGTTCCCTGTTTCTTTGGAGTGCTTCCAAGATTCAGTCTGTTATTATTTAAACTCTCTCTGAATGTTGGTATGTTGGTATTTTTGTGCTCTGCCTTGTATGACTTATGGATTTTTTTTTTCCTTCTTGGTGAGATATTTTCCGTGTCCATTCCCCATTATTCATTCCACATGCTGCAAATCTAATGCCCACCTAATCAATCACCACTTCCGTATTTGAAAATCAAACCATCCTTTCTTTATTATATTGGGCAAATTAGTCAAATGAGTGTTTTCTAAAACTTGCTGCCTTTTCAGGGCCCTTGGCTCTCCGCCTGCCTTTCTCTATTGCCGCCTCCTCCCTTTCTCCTCCTCCTGTTTGCAAACAGTATCCGTTTCCTTTCACTGGTGTTCCGGGTGGATTGTGATCCTCCCGACTTAGTCGTCTGCTTCCCTGATCACACGTCCTTCCTCGGGAGCACTCCCTTCCCAGGGAGGCCCCATGGCTGGTGCAGAAGGCTTCATGCTCTCCTCCCCCTGAGCAGCGCCGCGGTCCTTTGAAACCGGGGAAGCGCTCCTGTTTTTCCTTCCAGAAAGCACAGCAAGGGTGCAATCAATATTCACCACTGAAAATGACAAAAATGCCATTGTTGATGGTTTGCTTGAGACAAGGTGGTGAAAAGAGAAAAAAGAAAGAGAGAGAGAGAAAGAGAAAAGAAAAAAGAAAGAAGAAACAAAAGAGGAAGCTTGATGCCTCATTTTCCCCTTACCTGTTCTCCCCCAGCCAACATTTCCTTTAGTCTCTCTATTTTAGTTTAAGTTTAAGAAGGATCCCTTTGTTTTAAGAGACCAAGGTCCTTCTGTGCCAATCCCAACGTTTTTTTCAATTAAGCCTGTTTAAGAGAGAGAGAGCATAGGAAAGCATCTGCTGCTACAAAAAGTCTTGCGGCCAAAGCCTGTTACAGAGAACTCTGTCTAACTATTGTCCTAGCAAAGCACATGGCTTTTAGAATTATGATTCTTTCTAACGTATGTGTTTATAAGCAATTAAACTCCAGTTTTAGGGAAGACTCACTAACAGCATACATTATTTTAATAGACATACTGTACTACTTTAAACCGT
Organism: Potos flavus; assembly: GCA_028534135.1. Taxonomy (NCBI): domain Eukaryota; kingdom Metazoa; phylum Chordata; class Mammalia; order Carnivora; family Procyonidae; genus Potos; species Potos flavus. The sequence goes on from CM052883.1 coordinate 120,244,396, forward strand.
CTTCGCCATCTGCTCATCATGATTATAAATGCAAAAAGAACATATTTTACATTAGCATCAGAAACTAGTGTGATATTAGGGATTGAAATGCCCATATATGCTCTTTGTACAATACCGAATGCATCTGTGCTATTTTCCTTTTCTTTCCACAATGCAAATCAGGGAAAGAAGATGCTTGTTCCTTGTGGTATCTTTCTTGACATGGAAGATAATTTTTAGGACAGAAATTCATTAGAAGGGGATTTTGACTTACTGTTCAGCCAAAATGCTTTTAAAATTACATGAGCTGATGTGGCTGGCTCTTGCTGGCCCGATTTGGCTATCTGAGCTCCTAGCCAACGAGGGAGGAAAAAAAAACACACCAAGGGCAGTAAATCTATTATAATCTTCTTTACTGTCCATCGGAGATACAATGCATAATGTATAATGGTGTGTTTCTTCTCAATAAATGAAATTTATAAGGAGCGTGGGATGCGTGTGTATTGGTGAACACTTAATACAGAGTTGAAAAGCCTCTAGATTGGCATGGCTCGTTTTCATTTGCATCTTCATGGTTGGATGATCTTTTTAGACAGAGACAATACCACCCTAATGTTGGAGGAAGCGGGGATGAAGCGCTCTGTTCTGTTTTCTTAGCTGGGCTATCAGAACATATTCATCTCATAAGAAATGGGGGAGATGAGTACAGTAGGCTCTCCGCTAAGCGGGATTTTTAGCCAGGATCCAGGAATGGAAGCCAAAGGAAAAGAGACTCAGGATGAGTTAAAAGAAGTTCAACGTAGAGTCTACTTGAGAGAGTTTGCCCTCCCCCAGCAGCAAACTGGATTTATCATTTACTTGAAGAGTTCAGTTCACACTGTATTTCCAGTTCGAGAAATTTAGGAACAAAGAGCAATAGCCATCTCCCCTAGGTTTATTCACTGTATTTCTGGGTTTTGTTTTGCATTCTGGCCATATTGGACAGTATGGAATGATCAAGACGTGCGTTTCAGGATGAGCAGTGTTAGAGACATACATGCTCATTAGTTACGAGTGACCGTGGGCTCTGAGCAACTGCGGGGAGCCAGGTAATCATCCCCAAAGGCAACTGCCCCCAAGCGGGCAGGACGGAGACCTGCAGCGGTCACAGACTAGCTCCCTGATGCTGAGAGCCATGGCTGTTCTAGGCGATTCTAGGCGAAAACAAACTTGCACACAGAAACACTGAAAATACAGTTCCCTACAAGAAAACTTCTGATTTCCCCTGGAGCAGCCCCATCTTGTAATTCTGTTAAAGACAGCCTCCTGGCTGTGGCTGCTGTCGTTTTGTGCAAACCCTCAGCTTTTTGAGTCCTTGCCTCCTGAGCTAACCCAGATACAAGACCGGCTGCCAGAGAGCGCGCCACTCCCCACGTTACTCCCTGCCGGGAAGTGTTCGGTGGCATCCTCAGCCTATTCATGAGGTCGCTGCTGAAGCCTCCGTTAGCAAGATCTGCCAGCTTTTCATTTTAACTCCCAGACCTCTTGGGTCCATCTGGTTTCTCAGGCCTCCCACACTCCCCAGGAGATCACCAGGGGACTCTCGGATCTCCACACGCAGCCTGTGGGGATCTGGGGGACTCCCTCTCAGACCCTGTCCAGCAAAGCACATCTTACCGCCGTATTCTCCTACAGCAGCGTTTGTTGGTTTGGGGACCCACAAAATGGCCTCTTCCCTAAATTTCAACAGAAACCCCATGCCCCCTTCAGTGACCTCGGATTCTATCATTTTGCACCTTCTCAAGCCAAGGGCTCAGACTAAGACACAGGTCCTTCCTCATGTGTGTAATTAGTCCTTCAACCCCAGGCCTGTCTCCTCCAAATGCCTCTTTCATCTCCACAGACGTCCCCTCTCGTCCCCGCCCCCACCGTCCTTCTTGGATCAGCTTTTCTCCCGCCAGGGTTTCAGGAACTTTCCCCATGTCCCCTGTGGCTAATTATTAAAATTCTCCCCCTCTAACTTTAGGTCCCTGAAATCCACCCATCCTTCCCTCCTTCAGCACAGATAAAAGCCTCATGACTTTGGGATCTGAAATAGGAAGCAAGAAATACTGTCCTTCCTTCAGGGGCAAGGTTCTGCCCTTCTCTAAAAGAAAGATTACTTCAGCTCCAAGGGATGGAGAATTGCAAAGCAGCAAGAATTGGGGGACTAAAAATCATCTGGGATAACACCTTAAATAATATTTTATTTCATATGCATTAAGACCCCATTCAAATTCCACCTGTGCTAATTGCACAGACGAGATGTGATTTCTACCACCTCTGAACTCCTGTAGCAGACAGCCCTCAAACAAGGTCTTGCCTGCAGCAGTTTCTCTTATCTCTCCAAAGGACATGGTAATCCTATTATATCCTTCATCTTGCCTGATGCCGTACCTCTTCACATCTGTTTAACTGAGAGTTACAGAGCAATAAGCATTGTCTCCTTCTGGAGAGACAGGATAGACAGCCTCCTGGCATCTCCCTGGGGCTAATCGTATGTGCCACCTGCGAGTAAGCATGGCACGCAGGTGGTGCTGAGAAACTGATGGGAGACCCTAGAGATGAGTCTGTGACTGGTCCAAGTCTTGACTTGCACACTTGCCCAGCTTTTTGGACTTTTTAGATTCCCTGAAGTCCAGGGCTACAGCGATGCCTGAATGTCAGTCAGCTCTGAACTTGATTTCTAGACACCAAGTCCAGTTGCTAAAAGGAAAAGATTGGATATTGAGGAAAGAGATCCCTAATCATTGCAGTCTTCCAGTGCCACCAAATTTGAAATTTAGAAGAGTGGTTGAATGACTGTGGTGCACCGGTCACTAAGAAACGCAGCCCTTTTTCCAAGAGATTATAGAGTGTTTAATATAAACAGTATAAGTAAAATATTGCTCAAAGTACTTTAAACTGTTATTCTGATTTAAAAAAATAATAATTCCTGCCTCTGGCCAAAAGAAATTGAGTAATACTAAAGATTACATGTCCCTCTCATCCTAAATTCCCTTCTAGTTTCTCCTCTAGAGGCAATTACTCTTAATAGCTTATTCTTCCAGAAAATTCCTGTGCATACACAAGGTGCATTTATGTAGGTACATAATATGTATATATCTTTTCTTTGAGAGAGTGCATGCACATGTGCATGAGTAGGGGAAGGGGGTGGGGAGGAGCTGGAGGGGCAGAGGGAGAGAGAGAGAGAATCTCAAGCAGACTCCATGTCCAGTGTGGAGCCCGCCATGGGGCTCGATCTCACAACCCTGAGATCATGACTTGAACCGAAATCAAAAGTCAGACACTTAACTGACTGAGCCACCCAGGCACCCCTATAACCCTCTTTTTTTAACCACAGAAGTCAGCATACTTTATACACTGTTACGAACCTTGCTTTCTCCACTTAAAAATGAATCTTGCATGTGTTTATAGGTCAATATGTACAGCTCTCACTAGTTCTTTTTAATGAGTGCTTGCTATTGCATTATTTGAATGTTTCATAATTTATTTGGCCAATTCTCTACTAAAGAACATTTAGGTCAATTATATTAGCAAGAATTTCTATGAATAAATTTCCTAAGCCAGACTGACCATGAGAAATCAAGGCCTCAGGTTATGCTAAATTTCGATTGCATACCACTGCACACTTCAATTTGACAGGACCCTCGGGGGTTGGAAGTGTTACTGGCCCTTCTCTGTGTATAAGGAAAACGCGGTGGAGGGGTAGCTTTTCTTGGGCTAATGAGGGACATAGAGGCCTTCGAGGCTTATATGTAGCTTTGCTTTTTTTCCATGTTCCAGTGCTGGCTTAATTGGGTTTTAGTGTCAGTTCTCCCTTGACCCAGCCCTTGCGCTTGTCCTGGCCTGTTGGATCAACGCAATCTACCACCCTGCCCTCAGACTATCCTGATTCTGCTCTGCTCACTGCCCAAGCCTGTCTTCTCAATCCACTTAATGTGTTTCACATTTTTGCATCCACGAAAGTCTTACCTGACCTCCAGGAGCTGTCTATGCCTGCCTTTTGGAGGTAGTTTCTTCTCCACGCTTCCGGGACCATGTGTCCCCACCTTCCCACAGACCCCCCAGCCCCACTCACCCTTACCCATGGTTGATCTCTGACTCGAAGGCAGCTCCTCCCCTCGGCCCCTCTTGCTGGCTCCCTCTACTCTTCCCTGCCTGCAGTGGTGGAATATCCCAAGGCTCTGAGATTAGTAATACTTGCTTCTCTAGCCACGCTCGCCTCCCTAGGGGATTGCGTCAGTCCCACCATCTGACATGGTTGAGCAAAGAAAACACCCACGGATCATCCTCAGCTCCTCTCTTTTTCTCCTCTCTGCTGTCAATAAGCCCTTGGATTCCACGGCTGCTACTCTAGTCAAAGCCACACTTGTCTTTAGGAGCTAGATTGGGCTGGAAACAAGGAAAAGCAGCAAGGCAACAATTAGCCTAAGGGATAAAAATGTGGTTGGTATGGAACACAGAAAAGCTGGTGTGTTTCATGAGCTTTTGAAGTTCTCATCTGAACAAGATCCCATTGCTAGCCTCGGCTTCCACCGGAGAGAGACGGCAAGGAAGGTATCATCGTGACCACTCGTGGTACATCCAGTCATTGCCCGTTGCTGCCCCCTGCAGTCCACCTGAAAAGGTATCAGTCCCTGGGAGGCATAGGTCAAAGGGCAGGTCTGGAGTTGCAAGGTCTGATAAAGTTGCAGCTGCCAAACGTGGCTGTGAGCCCTTGCATTGTGGTCGGTGGGAATGGAAATGTACTGCAAGTGTAAAACCCACACCAAATTTTAAAGACTTAAGGCAACGAGACGAAAAGAATGTGAAGTACTTCGCTAATGATTTTTAAGTGGATTATATGTTGAAACAATAAAAGTTCAGATATAGGGAGTTAAATAAAATATTAATATTCAGTTGAAAGTAATTTCACCTGCTTCATCTATTTAAATGTGGCTACTAGAAAATTTCTATTACCTAAGTGGATTGCATTAGACTTCCATTGGGCAGCACTGGTCTAGAAGGTCTGATGGCTGGGGTTTTAAGAATCCTAATAGAGTTTTTACATTTTAATGACACACCATCCCCATAATTCCTGAAAAGTTTACATTGTTTAAGAATGTTCGAGGAAAGAAAACTGTAATAGAATAGTCTTCAGAATCCAGAGCCCTCAGGGGAGCCCATCTTTGCCCTCTAGCAATGAATTTAATTTCCAGACACGATGCACTCAGTTATTGGGCAAACATGCTTTGAGTGCTTCCTATGTGCCTGCCCTAGTAAGATGGTGATGCTCGGACAGGTGAAAATGAAAATTCCCTGACCTTCAGGAGTTCATTATACCAGAGAAACAGATCCATAAATAAACATCCAAAAGAATTATTTCAAGAGAAGGTTGTACAAAGTATGAGGGATGGCCATTCATTTCGAGCCGGGCCTGATGAATAAAATAGATGATTAAGCTGAGGTTCAAAAGGAAACCCAAGTGTAAAGTAAGGAAACTGCTTGCTTGGTGTGGCGTATAAACACGATGACCCGAAAATGTGAGAAATAGCAGCATTCTTGTTCGTTTGAGTAAGTGTTATCACTTAGCCTGCTAAAGTGACCACTTTGCAAGAGGCCATGTTGACCTGATCTTTTATGTATTAGCTTGTTTGTAAAAATGATATCCCATCCCTGTGTCTCTCCCCCGCGGCTGCCCCTCAGCCCAGCATGCCCGCAAACAGGAGGACTGATGGGGGGTGGGGGAGAGTGCAGGGGTGCAATGAGGGGCGGAGCCTTCCGAAGCCCGGCTTCCAGGGGTGGGGGGCGTCTTGTAGGAGATCCCTCCTGGGCTGGAATGGGAACCAGCAGTGCCTGTCTCCTTCCTTCCTCATTCCCCTTAGAGAAGTGTGGGCATCATCTCCAAATGCCCTCCAATCTAGGCCACTGCAGTCTGCCCAATAGGACAGCTAGGACATTTCTCTTATCCCAACACCCTGTGTGTGAAATTCAAGCCACTTCGACATGGACTGCCATGGAGCACCTCATAATCAGTGCCCGTGTAATGAAAATGTTTGGGACGAGGAATTACGTGGGTGATTCAGACAGTCTAGGAAATATATATGAGACACACCGGTAACGGAGGGCCTGACCACACGGGCCAGAGTGAGCAGAACCAAGCTTCAGGGCCCCGAATTACAGACTTGACTGATTGATGTGCGGTCACACAAACATTTTCTCATGCCGGCAAACGGTGACAGCATCGTACAGAGAGTGGCTGGTCAACTCCGGTGCAAACCATTAACCACATTAGAGAAAATAGCTCTGGAGAGGTATCGCTCAACGGTTTTTAACTTCTAAAGATGTCACGAGAAGAGCCACAAATTATTATTGCTGACAATTTGTACAATTTGTCCCTGGTGAAATGTGTGTGTCCCTACACTGCACCATTTTACATAACAATATGAAATATTAAAAGGGAAAAACGTTTTGTAATAAACAGCAGTTTTGCTGATTGCGGCTGATTATGTTAAGCAGCTTGTACTGTGGGTGTCAGAGGAGACTTAATAGCTCCTATAACTAATCTCCGCGGCTGACCTCTCCCCTCTGCTGATGAAGCCTATTCAAAAACCTGCTGCCCTTTCTCATTTTCAGATCTTATATTTCTGAACTGTTTTGATCATGCATATATTTGCTAAAGTTGTTGTGTACAGGATTTGCGTGTGCATGTGTGCCTATGTTTTTAAAAATATATAATGCAGAAAGAAGCCTTGCTGCCGAGTCTGTCTTATGCATTATTAAAACAAAACTACGCACAAACTAAAAACATGCATGTGTACGACATTCTTATCAGATGCCAAAATGCCATTAATTATAACTAAAGACCGTTCACCTGTATGAGAGAAGCGATATGAAGGAATACAGCCCTGAAATTTTTTACTCCAACTTTAAGATAAAGGGCAAGGATGTCTTTCTGGGGAAAAATGCCATCTTGGTCATTTCATCAGCCTCGATGGCTGGTACGTAGAAGCAAAGTGCTATTCAATCATAAAGCAATTTCATTTTTCTGATAAAAGTTTTTGATTTAAATGGGATTTCATAGAGAACATTTTGGAGTGTGGAGAACTCCTACATCGGCAAGTACAGATAAATATGTAAGTGCATATGTGTAAAGTGTCTCTAATTCACAGTTTGCTCTTCCTCTTTTCCCCAAATCCAACGATGTTTACAAAACGGCAGGGTAAATGTTGTGGAAGGTGCAGGAAGCAAAGCTTTGAACAGAGCAGAGGCGAGGTCTACCCCACATTATGCAAATGTAGCCATCCTGGGGAAATAAAATAAAGACAAAGGAGGGGGGTGGGAAATCAACAATCCGAAAAGTAAAGTGTATGAATGCAACTTGCTAGGGAAAAGGGTGGACTCCGTACAACAAGGTCACCAAAAGGTGCCGCTTTCTATGAGACAAATGCTGGCTGAAGCCAGCTGATAAAGATTTCCTGTAGGATTTGAAGCAGGTTGCCACCAGCAAAACAAAAATCCCTAGGGGGCAGTACATAATTAACAATTTGAAGATGTGGCCGCGTGTCATTGTCTCAAAGGGAGCCAGGGAAGCCTACCCCAAAAGCACAAAACCCCAGTTCCCATATTAATCTCACGGTTCCCGTATAGACGAAAGTCAGTGTCTCCCCAGAGGCTGGGAAGGCTCCTTTGCTCTTGGCTGGCAAACATTTCCTGGTTAATGGTGTCATTTTCCTGTGATTTTCTATCAGCACCACCAAACCTGTTCCTCTAGTCTGAGTTTAGGAAAGCAAAAGAATCTTTTTAAAAAAAAAAAAAACAAAAAAAAACAAAATCAGGACTGAAAGGAGAAAGCTGTTTCCACAGAGTGACGTCCTAGTGTTCAAAAGCTTTTGCAACAGTGACTTCTTAAAACTTTCTTAAAATTGACCTTTGGTTAAATTGGACCCAGGATGCAAACGAAAGCTCAGGAGACACTGACAGCCACAGGAAAGAAGAGAGGCCATAAAGGGGTTTGGGTGTGGCTTTAAAATTTCTTTGATCTGTTTCAGGACAGGTTGGATTTTGTAGGGAAGAAGGTTATCTACCAGACAGAAAGGATAAACAAAGAAACAACTTTGTATCTTGGGGTCACACTGGAGTTTATTCAAGAGAAGTCGGTAGTATTTTCGGAGAGGGTGCAAACGGGACTGCACCAATTTTGTGTTGTGGCCGGGGTTACTCCTGAGAAGTGGTGTGGACCGTGGCTCAGAGCCCCAGATTTGGGGAAAGGAGACCTGGCTGACGTTCCCAGCTGTGACACAGAAACCATGTGCTCCCTGGGAAGTTTCTGGGCTTCTCCTGTGTCTTGGTTACTTCAATTGCAAACTGAGTTCGGATCACTTGCCACCTGCCTACCTAATCAGAATATTGTGAGGGTTAATGAGATTTCGCTTGCAAAGTGATTGCCTCATCATATAACTCCAAAGTATTATTATTCATCATAAAGACACAGCTGCAATAGTGTATATTGTTACATACCAGACGCCATGCTTCTATTTTTAGCAACTTCGAAATGAGAGTGTCTTAGAATTATACAGTGGAAGGGACCGCCCCATATTACCTGCCTCGAGGCTCTGTTCTGGGGCAGGGGAAAGTCTAACCACCCAAGACAGGCTGGCTTTTAGTCTGAATTTTACATCTAAGACAGGAACTCTTCAGTTCTCTCTCCAGAGGAAATTCCAATGTTATCATCCTGATGATTAAGGGTTATTGCTTAGGTCTGAAATGCTCCTTTTCTGTTTTAACTACAACCAACTTTTTCCTTTATTAATATGTGCATTAGTCTCTTGGGGGGGTGCACAGCAACCAAGTCCTATGCATTTCTGTATTTTCAAAATCACTTCCTGGTGAGGCAGCAAGCACATAGTAAACACGCACATAGTAAAAATGAGCATTGGATTCAATTCAATTGTTTGCATTTCTGCACGTAGAAGGACCACTGCTCCTAGCGTATTTTACATCGGGAGTCTGAGGTCTGCAGTCTCAGCCTCCTGGAGGCTTGGGCTGGAAGATGACATAAATCCAGGAGTCCTGGGTTAAGGGGTGGTGTGACTAGGTGCATGTCCCAAATTTGGAAAGAAAGTTGTCCTTAAACCTTCTGTTCCGTAGGCATTTCAAAAAACCTATTGGTTGCTTCCTGGTGTTTTATGCTCTCTGATGCAGAGATTAATCGGCTGATTTAATCAAATTTTTTCTAGTTACCAGTGCTATTTGGTCTGTAATTACTATATTAATTCACCTTCACCTCCCAGCCCCCATCTTTTAAAAAATGAATACACCATTTGCTCACATTTCTACTCAAAAGGAACTTCCGTCCTCTCTGGTCTTAAAAAAAAAATCTTAAGTGCTGGAAGGTTCTATCTGCATGTCATTAGAGCTGGCTTACTTACATATATCCAGCTTTCAGATTCTTAGTAAACCTATTTGGTCTCTGGTCTCATCTAGTTTCAATTTTTCCAATACAACTGAGTCTTGATTGGTTTAGAGTTTGCACTTCTTACTTAAAAAACAAACCCAAGAGACAAATGACCACTTCTGCCTTTTGTCCTCTCCAGCATTCCTTCCTGTAGTGGAGACTGGCTTAGGCTTCCCCTCCACCAGCACTCGGTCCTGCTCTGACTCAGCTGCTGCTGAAGCAGCTTCTGTAATACTTGGACCCCGGGGAGCCGGGCACAGGAATCTGGGCTCACAACCCTGCAGCCCGGGTGTGCAAAGGGCATTTGGTCTGGGTTGGTATCTCCCGCATTCCTCGCCGGCTCCAGCCTCCTTTCTCGTAGTGTTACCTGCTGGTGAGTAGTGGAATTTCTTGGTTTTTGGCTTCTCAAAGGAAAGAATCCAGTCAAGAGACCCGATAGAGAATTAAAGCGGCGAAGTTTTTTATTTAGCAAAGCCAAAGTACACTCCAGAGATGGTGGAGCAGGCTGACCTGAGGGTGGGGAGCAGTTCGATGAGTTCTACCTCGTGTTTTCTTCCGCGGGTCTCTGGTCTCCTCCCTCCCATCTTGTCGTCATCTCAGCACCCCCTGGATGCGCCCCGGTTTCCTCCCCTCCAGCCTTTTGCACCTGTTCATGTCAGCCACCTTCTCGCGAGCTCCCAAGTGAAACCCAGGGGGTGAGGGTCGGGGTGGGGCGCAAACCCGCAGTGCAAATGATATTATAATGACATTACAACAGCCTTGGGACTACTGGGGACAAGGTTTTCCTTAAGTGTGCATACTCCAAAGTTGGGCCAGTCCGCTTGGCCCCCTATCTTCTGCTTATCAGACTGTGCTAAATCACAAAAGGGGTTGGTCTCTGGGCGGAGACTGGTTCCCGCAATTTCCCATCTGCCATCCTCTTTTCTCCCCTCCCGCTCCTGCCAATCTAACTGACTACTATAGTTCTCGTTTCCATTCCTACACACCCTTAATAGCCGTCTTCAGCAATCTGGCCTAATTTCTTCTATCTTTAAATGCTTTTCCATTTGCCCTTCAGTTCTCAATGAAGACCTGAGATTACTTAGCTTGTTTCCAAGTTATTTGTTTGGCCTCCACACTGAATTTTTAGAACTTGCACAACTACCCTGAATGGCAGTGCTAGATTAGTTGCTGTGGTGGTTAATTTTATGTGTTAACCTAGCTAGGTCATAGTACGGAGACATTTAGTCAAATGCCAGTCTAGATGTTGCTGTGATGGTATTTTTTTTTTTTTTTTTAAGATTTTACTTATTTATTTGAGAGACAGGATGAGCGGGGGGTAGGGGGGAGGCAGAGGGAGAGGGAGAAGCAGACTCCCGGCTGAGCAGGGAGCTGGCTGTGGGACTTGATCCCAGGGCGCTGGGATCATGACCTGTGCTGAAGGCAGATGCTTAACCAACTGAGCCACCCAGGCGCCCCAACTGTGATGGTATTTTAAAGAAGGAATTAGCATTTGTATCAGTAGACTGAGTAAAGTAGATTATCTTTCATAATGTGGGTGGGTCTCATCCAATCAGTTGAAGGCCTTGAAAGAAAAGACAGGTCCCCTGAAGAATAGGGAATTCTGCTTCTGGACTGCCTTTCGTGGCCAGAAGATTCTGATGTCACGCCGCTGGAGGGGCCTCCAGTTCCCAAGGTTCCGGCTTCCCTCCCCTGCCGGGCCTTCTCCAGCCACCCCTGCATCAGTGCCGAAGGGGCATGGAGCAAGTAGGGATGGGCCAGACTGTTTTAATAAATAATATCGATATTGTGAAAGATGAATAACAAGAATAGTGACCACTGATTGAGTGCTCGCCCATAACTAGGCATGTTGCTCAAGCTTTTACCTGTGTTATTTCATCAAGGAGATGTTACTTCCATTTTCCAGATAAAGCATAGCAAGGTTATGTCACTGCCCAAAGACCGACGGCTAGGACACGGTTGGAGAGAGGGTCCTCGGCCTATGTAAAGGCCCCTGGCCTCCAGCAGGAGCTGCCAAATGATGAAAGTCACCCAGAGAAGGAAGTCATTGCCCCTACGGGCTGGTTCGGGTTAGGTCTCTTCTAGAGTAGCGCTGGCTCGAGGTCAGCCCTTCTACACACTGAATGTGTCCAAGGTCATCCCTGAGTGGGACAAAACTTCCTGAGCCTTCAGGTATCCTTGTCCTGGTCTTGGGGCTTCCTAAGCCGTAGAATGTCTCTGGAGAGCTCCATGAGGGCCACCGCTCCCCCACACTCAGCTCAGCGCGCTCATCAGACCCAGCAGCCCCACCCCAGCGTCTGCACTCTGGAAGTATCCATCTAGGGCTGGTTAGGGGTGAGAGGAGAGGGGGTGGAGGGGGAGAAACAGCCAGGCCAGGTAAGAAACTGCTTCTTAATTGCCTTTTCCTTCTTTTCTGCTGACCTCGCTCATTGTCCGTAACTCTGACCCAAAAAGATGTCTGGGGACTCACCACCCTAGACCTCTTGAGGAGACTGTTTTGCTCAGAATGACTAAGACAGAAGCCATTCAAGATTGCAGGTCAAGTAGACACTGCCCATGCATCAATGCCCTGCCAGCAAATGGACACATCCAAGTGCAGTCTGTGTTCTTGGGACAAGAAGTGGAGAGAAAGATGTACAGTTAGGTGAGGTCCGCTCCCATGCCCTCAGTGCCACTGTTTCAGTGACACTTGAGGGGAGAATGCAACTCTAATCTCAGAACAAAAGCAGACCTTAACCAGCCCCTGAACCTGGCTCACTCCCCACCGAGCACTCAATTCAGAGTTCTCTCTTGCTGGGGCTTTATACCTGAATCCCTGCCTGAAGGTACAGGTAAAAAGGGATGGGAGGATCCGAGACCGACAGCCGTGGGGATCCAAGGAAAACCAGAGGCTCGCTCAGGAACCAGATGATTCATTGCTGGAACGTCATCCCTTTGCTCTGCTCCTAGGAGTCCTGTGGGCACTAATGGAGATCCTTGGCCCGTGGATCAAATGAAGGACACAATGAAAAAGAAATGCGCGCAGGCCAGACGTGGCTATCTTCTCTTCCAGCTCTTTGTGCTTCAGATCGAGTGTCTCGCATCCTTTCAGAGCTCTCCACTCTGGCAGGAGGTGTACCAGGCCTCCGGTCTAGGTCAAGGGGCTGTGGAGTGCACATTTTCTCTCCTCTTGCAGATAGGACTATTGTGAGAGAGGACCTTTTTGTCTGTGGTTGTTAGGCTTAAAATCTAAGCGAGTCGTAATATTTATTAGATCTTTAGATTAGGTCGGCTTTGGGAAAGGCCCATTTTTATTCCAAAATGGGTATTTGAGTGCTTTGGGGTACAATTATCCTTTTTGCCCATATACTAAGAAAATTTTCTACTTTCAGAACTTATGTTCAGAACTGAGTGTGAAAAACCAGCCAACACTCCCCCCTACACACACACACACACACACACACACACACACACACACACACACCGTTCAGTGAATTTTCCTAGGGAATAATAAACTTCCCAAAGCCAAGTTGGAAGCAATGTGGTACTGTGAAATCTGGGAAATCAGAAATCAGAAACCACTGGACCCAAAGTTTGAGGTATCAGTGTGATTTGGTTACCATGATGTTAGCATGATCACGAAGTCATCATGGCATTCTTACTCACAAGTCACAAACCTTTTTGGAGTTACTTGGAAAACTTCCAACAAAATGTAGCCCTCTTCGACTCCAGCAGGACTTTCCCATAAAAAGATAAGAATTTAGCTGATAGAACAGCTCAAGAAAATAAATTCAGTAAAATCATTCTTTGTATTCATTGGTAAACATCCAGTTCAAAGGCAGGGTTTCCCAAAATGTGGTCTGTGGGTCACCTGGGATTCTTCTGGGCCTCACTCCAGTTGGGAATCAGTTGGGAAAACTCCCTCCAGTGATCCTAGGATGGAAGTTTGAGAACCCGCTGGAGTGGGTGGTCACCTCACAGCCTAAACATTTATGCCTCACAAAAACTGTCGCTGAGTTGACATCATTTTCTTCCTGGATTGAAATGTATGAAGTTGGAGCTGCTTATCTCGGTTAATTCAATTCATCAAGCATTTACTGAACAACAGTGATGTACTGTCAGGGACACAAGGATGAGCGGGGCCCAGTTCTTATCCTCACTAATCTTATAATTGAGTAAGAAGGATCCGACAAATGCACAAACTGATAGAATGCAAGGCAGAAAATGGCGAGAGCTTCCCGAGAGAGAGAGATCTCTACCAAGTGTCCGAAGTTCAGAAATAGCCATGTTCTGCAGGGAGGACTAGGAAGCCATGGTGTTTTTTTTTCCCCCCAAATACTTTTATTTTATTTTTTCAGTGTTACAAGATTCATTGTTTATGTACCACACCCAATGCTCCATGCAATACGTGCCCTCCTCAATACCCACCACCAGGCTCGCCCATCCCCCCATCCCCTCCCCTCCAAAACCCTCAGTCTGTTGCTCTGAGTTCACAGTCTCTCATGGTTCTTCACCCCTCCAATTTCCTCCAATTCACCCCTCCCTTCCCCCTCACAATGTTCTCCATGTTTTTCCTTATGCTCCACACGTGAGACCATATGATAATTGATTGTCTCCACTTGACTTACTTCACTTGGCATAATCTCTTCCAGTCCAGTCCATGTTAAAACAAAAGTTGGGTATTCATCCTTTCTGATGGAGGCATAATATTCCATTGTATATATGGACCACATCTTCTTTAGCCATTCGTCTGTTGAAGGGCATCTTGGCTCTTTCCACAGTTTGGCAATTGTGGCCATTGCTGCTATGAACATTGGGGTACATGTGGCCCTTCTTTGTACTGCATCTGCATCTTAGGGGTAAATTACCCAGTAGTGCAATTGCAGGGTAATAGGGTAGCTCTATTTTTAATTTCTTGAGGAGTCTCCACACTGTTTTCCAAAGTGGCTGCACCAACCTGCATTCCCACCAACAGTGGAAGAGGGTTCCCCTGATATCTAAGATCTATAAAGAACTCCTCAAACTCAACTCTCAAAAAACAGATTATCACGTCAAAAAATTAGGAAGCTGTGGTTTTTGAGATGGGCTTTGAATGGTGGGGAAAATCTCATAGGTGGAGATGTTTGTTGAATGTGTTGGGATTCTGGGAAGAAGGAACAAAGTGAGGAAAAGTGTAGAGGTTAAGGTGTTTGCGGACCACCAAATAGTGGGTTTGAGCCAGAAAGCTAGTTTTGAACCATCTCATGGGGTGCCTAGGTGGCTCAGTGGGTTAAAGCATCTGCCTTCGGCTCAGGTCATGATCTTGGGGTCCTGGGATCAAGCCCCGCATTGGGCTCTCTGCTCAGCAGGGAGCCGGCTCCCCGCCCCCCCCCCCCCCCCCCCCCCCCGCCTCTCTGCCTACTTGTGATCTCTCTGTGTCAAATAAATAAATAAAATCTTTTTAAAAAAATAGAACCATCTCATGATTGTCTGGAATGCTGGGTAGGTGAATTTTTTTTTTTTTTATTAAAAACGATTCACATGTCATAAAATTCATTCTTTTTAAAGTGTGTGATTCAAAGTTTTAGTATATTCACAGAGTTGTCCAACCCTAAAAATGATCTAATTTCAGAACTTTTTTATCACCCCAAAAAGAAACCCCACACCTATTAGCAGCCACTTCCCATTCTTCCCTCCCCCAGTCCCTGGCAGCCATTAATCTACCTTCTGTCTGTATGGATTGGGCAGAGGAATTTGTACATAATAAATCCGGAGGAGGGTGCTCTCAATTATCTAAATTGAGGTAAAATTGGCACATAATGAAATGCACAAAGCTTAAGTGTAAAATTCAGTGAGTTTTAACAAATATATACACTTATCTTACTAACG
This sequence comes from Potos flavus, assembly GCA_028534135.1. Lineage (NCBI taxonomy): Eukaryota > Metazoa > Chordata > Mammalia > Carnivora > Procyonidae > Potos > Potos flavus. Next base: position 120,259,679 of record CM052883.1, read on the forward strand.
CCCCCAAATACAGAACATTTCATCACCCTAGAAAATTCTCTTGTAGACCCCTTTGGCTAATCCTACTCCATAAGCAACCATTGTACTGATTTCTATGACCATAAATTAGTTTCGTTTTTTCTTAAACTTCATGTAAATGGGAGAACACACTGTGTACTCTTTTGCGTCTGGCTTCTTTTGCCCGAAATAATACTATCTTGAGATTCATTCCTGTCATTACCTGTTTCAGTAGTTCATCCTCTTTTCTTGCTAAATAGAATGAATGTACCACATTTTGTGTGTCCAAGCTTCTGTCTGGACTTTTGCGTTGTTTCCAGTTTATGACCAACTGTGAACAAAGCAGTTGTGAAGTTTCTCTTTTGGGGTATGTATGCTCACCTCGGGGGATGGGGGTAGATAAATACCTGGGAGTGGGGTTGTTGGCCAGGGAGCTAGTGGTTGTTCTAGATCAAGAATGTGATCCCACCAGGACTGAACTGTAAGAAAATGGATGCAGTAGCCCGGAAGCAGGGAGAATCAGGAATGGAATTTCGGAAAAATCAATATGCATGGCATCCTTCCTGACTGGGAGTCAGAATGTACAGAACTTGGAAAAGGAGTGGAAATGGGTGGGCAGCAAAAATAGAAGTTTTAACAGCTCTTTATGGAGTATTTCCTCTGCACCCTGGGGTTGCAAGCATCCTGACGGTTGGAGCAGCACACTCATTATTGTTTGTGGGAAAGAGAAAGGTTTTGGTTTGGGACAAGATAGATGACTATCTCCAAAAGGCCGTTTCCCCGACATGCCACGAGCCTGTTTTGGAGTATCAGCTGAATGAATGAACTGCGAACAGTCATCTGATACTTGGGAAGAAGGAAAGGGCATCCGGGAGAGTGGGTGGGCTGAGGCAGAAGTTCACATACCAGAAATTAGCCCGCTTGCTGGCCTGGCTGATTAGATTAGTTACTTGTGTAATGAGGTGGAGAATTTTATTCATCAGAAATTCTCCTCCAGAATTGCTCTCAAGAAAATCAGTCTGAGCATCCCCCTGATTCTCCCTCCCTTCCCTCACTCCCCAGGGACTCTCCTGGAGCTCCTGGACATGTTTATTCAAAGAGGATATTTATGGGGACTAGAAGCACAAGAAGGTTGTCGAATGAGAATTTAGAAAATCTGGGGTGAATATTTTTTTCGGTTACTATGCTGACTGTGAACAACTTTATTCATCAGGTTTTTTTTAATTTCTCTATCTGTAAAATGGGAATTATAACGTGTTTTATATCTCTTAGAAATAGGTAGATGATAAAAATCAAAAGAGATCATAAAGGCTAAAATACTTTGAAAAAGGTAGGCTCCCAGTTGCCTACCAAATAATGAAATAAACTTCTATATCCCAATGGCCCAAACTGCTTTCTAGTTTATTTGCTCACTACTCCAGCTGTGGCTCCTTCATAGAATCTCCCCTTGTTCTGCTTGGGGACCCCAGATTACGGTGGAAATCACCTGTCCTTGAGATTTTAAACCAATCCTGTGGGAAATGCACTGTCCACCCCTCCATCCAGAAAGTCCTGGAGAATTACAAACTCATGGGCTCTTCTGGCTCCAAGTTCCTGCTCTTTCTGAATTTTTAAACTCTGTGTCTTACCTTCTGTGGCTCTTTCTTCTCTTAGCCGATAAGGGGCTTGACCCCACCTTCCTTTTTTATAATTTCCAACACACAGAGCACTTAGAGAAGGAGACACTGGTGTGTCAAGTTTACTAGAGAAGCAACGGGTGGAGGTTTATATTCCTACAAGCTAAATGCCATAATATTAAATCTTATACAGCCTTACTCTGAAGAGTTCTCTGGTCACCCTACCTCACCTCCAGTGAGCTTCTTTTCTCCATGACGAAGCCCCTGCCATCTGGCCTGTGCCTCTCTGTCCCCCCCCCAACCTTGCCTTGCCTCTTGATTCTTTTTCCACCCCACCCCCACCCCAAATTCCTTTAGCCAGTTCTTTGTCTCCTAAACTTCAGCTTCAGGGCCTCCCCGTTACTCCTGGAATAGCTTATCAAATAGTTCTTCCAAAGATAGTTTTCTCTTTAAATATATTTTCCAACTTTTAACATATTTTTTAAATCTCTGTTACATTGACTAAAGTTATTTATGATTATGTCTTCCAGCCTCAACCGGCCTATTTGCTCCTTCATAGCAGTGTTTATTTCTGTGTTTTATTTCTATTTTTAAAAATTTCCCCAGAGTTTAAACCCAATGTTTTGCATGGAGTAGACCTTCACTCAACAGACTCTGTTGAGTGAGTAAGTAAACGAATGAAAAGTGGTATCTTCTGTATAGCCCCGGAGAAAATGGAGTGGAAGGAATAGAAGCACTAGGTTTCCATGCTAGGGGATTAAAATTTATCAGTTACCACCAGAAGAGATCAGGATGGGCCATAGAGAGCCCTTTGGGAGCTCCTTCTGACCCTCGATGAGCAGGTGAATGCTGGGGCCATGGTCCATGCAGGCTTGTGCTGTGCTTGAACTACAACTGCTCCTGTGACCCACGGGACTTGCCCTCTCCCGTCCCACTCGTAACCCTGCAGATCAGATTTCCTTCAGTGAGATCAAGGTTGCCAAGGAAGAGTGCAGCTTCAGGACAGAATCTCCAAAACCCTTATACCTCCTGATTGGACACATGAAACATGCATTTTATGATAAAGACTCTGACGTTCCTCTTATACGAAATGGGCAAAGAGAAAGAAGACTATGGCTTGAGCGTCAATGAAGGGGGCTCTACAACAAAGAACAGGCTCTTGAAATTGTCATGGAATCCGACAGTTCTTTAGATCCTGAAAATAAAGATACTAATGTCTGTAGAGCTCTATAATTAACTCACTAGTGAGTTCATTCAGGAGGTGCTCAATCTTACTAAATCTTCACAATAAGCCTCTAAAGGAAGAATCATCACAGTTCCATTCTACAGATGAGGGAACCGAGACCCATAGAAGCCGATTTTCTGAGTGTCACACACGTAGGAAAGGGCAGAGCTGTGACCAGAGCTTCTGCTCTGGTCTGTCTTCTCCTGGCTCCAAATCTTATCCAAATCTGCTTCCATCATGTCGTGCTACTTTGCCGGCAGGATAGCTGTTGAGTCCTATTCATACACTGTCCATCATAGTACTGGGACCTAAAACCTAAAAAAAAAAAAAAAAAAAAAAAAATACTACCCATATAAAATGCTTGGCCTAATGAGTGATGTAGTGGGCTTAGCTGCCAATGGTAAAGTTATATTTTTAAGAGTAATTAAGCCCATAAATCATTTTGCTCCGCTGTATCTCCGTTTTGATCCATTACTTGGAGTGACTAAACTTGGAGTTTGTAGCCCCTCATCCAAGAGAAGCATACGGGGTCTCAGAAAGTGGGCGTATGCTTTTGGTCCTGCTCCGGGAACTTCTTCCCCGGCTCCCGGTGCTGTAACGGTCAGCAGAACAGCATAGCTAAGTTCCTCGGCTTGGGAGTCTGGCTGGCACAGGTGTGTGTCCTGGCTCCATCAGCCACTTTGAGCAAGTTACTGAACCCTCTGAGCCTCAATTTCCTTTTTCTCATCTGCAAAATGGGAACACGTCAGTCAAGTTCTTTGGTTGCAAGCAACAGAAACAGACTCCCTGATGCCGGAAAGGGAAATTTATTGAAATGACCTTCATTCTCTCGCAGAACCGAAGGGAAAGCTGAGCAGTCGGGCTTTGTATGGGATAGAAACCTGGCAACTCCGTGGCCCTTCACAGCAGAAGAAACAGACCTTTGGCCAACATTCTGATAGCAATGTGACTCCACCCTGTTTTCCGTCCTGCTGTCACTCACGGCAGGCTCGAGTCATCTGGCAACACCTGGGTAGGAAGGAGGGGAAGGGAGAGTCCTTCCAGAACCATATGGAAAGGGTCAGGGGAAGTTACTCAAAGAAAAATTACAGTGCTGTTTTGAAAAAAGGAGAAAGCAAAGATAGATTTACTACAGATTTAAAATTAGTACTTTGTAGGTTTTTTTTTTTTAAAGAATTTATTTATTAATTTGAGAAAGAATGTGCGAGAGAGCACAAGCAGGGCGAGCTACAGAGGGAGAGGGAGAAGGAGGCTCCCCGCTGAGCAGGGAGCTCAAGGTGAGGCTCAATCCCAGGACCCTGGGACGATGATCTGAGCCAAAGGCAGACCCTTAACTCATTGGGCCACCCAGGCGCCCGCGCCAGGATTTTTTTTTTTAGGATTAAAAGATGTAATAGGTTTGAAATGCTACGCATGATGTCTGGTACACAGTAGGTGTTTGATAAATACTTGTTAGTGCTGGAATGGAACAGAAGTGATCAGAGAAGGAATATGGATAACCCAAGGAGAAATAATAAATCAAAAGAGAAAAGGACTCAACAGGTGGCTTGGCAGGGCAAAGTAGGGACCTCCTTCTCCCCCTGACACCATGACCACTCCTTAAATACCATGAAATCTGTCATGAATGCCTTTAATTATTTGAACATTGTATTTTGTATAAAGAATGCGAAATGTAGAAGCACCAATCAATTGACACAACCAGACACTGACACTGACTAAACTGAATAACAGATACGTAGAAACATCTATATAGAAAGCAAATGGCAATAAAGGTGAAGTATAAATGCTTCATTTTCAGAAAATTCAGTTTTAACAATCTAAGGAATGGAATGAATATTTTATAATTATTATGATGGAATCACTTAAAAATTACAGTAAAATGGTTTTCACTTATTCCTCTGTAACATGAATGAAATGTATTGGCAATTAACAATTATACTCTGATATTTCTGCATACCACACTAACCGCAATGAACATTAATATTTATGTGTTACCCACGCTGTTACTGAGTGGGCCAGATTTGGTCCCTAGATCCTCATTTCTCTATTCCTGGAGACATAAATGGGAGCCGCAAGTGAGTAGCTGAAGGCACATTTTCGACTGCTGTAGTTTATCATTCTTATAGTTTATATCTTGAAAGCTTCATAACCGTGGCAAATCAGCTCTCACTCTGGGAATGGTCTTAACCAAGTTGGAAGCTTTAACCCTACAGACAGTGCCAAGTGCATCTGAATAATCGCTCACCTTACTGGTGAAAACGTGGTTCTCTTATTTCTAAAATCACAAAGTATTTAAATGACAATTTTGAACAAAATGATATCTATCTATCTATCTATCTATCTATCTATCTATCTATCTATCATCTATCTATCATCTATCTTTCTATCTTTCTATCATCTATCTCTATCTGATCAAATGGATATAGCTTCAGAAATTTACAAAGAGACTACTCTGTATGATGCTAGAGGATGTAGATCTCCTTTAGTTCTCAAATCTGCATGTAATCTACACATTTCTCAGAATCTTTGTACAGAAGAGGCTTAATGCGTCCCTTTTGTGGAACTTCTTCCTCAAAGTACCCCATACTGCTGCTAATAGCACTTGCCTTTTGGGGATTAGGTAATGCCTACGACAGTTAAAACAATCTCAGACTTCAGAAATGTGTCTTGCATCAATTCTTCCTTCATTTGTAAGGACAATGAAGTAGGAAAGTTTTAAAACCTCTAGTTGTTTGTGTTTTGTTTTTTGTTTTTAGCAATTCTTCAATGCTCACAATAGTGGAGAGCCTCTTTTTATTTATTTGTCTTTTTTTTTTTTTTTTAAGATTGATTTGTTTGAGAGAGAGCCCACAAAGTGGGAGGGGCAGAAGGAGAGGGAGAGAGAATCCCAAGCAGACTCCAGACTCAGCACAGTGCCCGACAGGGGGGCTCGATCCCCAACCCTGAGATCACCATCTGAGCTGAAACCAAGAGCCAGCCCCATAATTAACTGCGCCACCCAGGAGCCCCTGTCTTTTTATTTTTTTAAGATAAGTATTGTTAACTTGAAATGGTTTTCATTAGTGATATCATGTGACATCCCTTTAAATTAGTAAATTGTGTCATTATATTTGGAGGTGCACAGTACCCAAATATGTGGGTTTAAGAGAGATAAAAACAAAGGGAAAAATATGGTTGTTGTTTGAATTGGAATGTGTATCCTTGGCCCTTATATTTCTAAAGTGGTGAGGAGTTTTACAATACCATCCTTGCCAGCGTTTTAATGAATTTGTACTTGAATGATTATCTTTGTTGGGGTCCATGACACACTGCTTCGTGGGATGCTGACACATTCGTAACAGTTTTAGGGGGAATGAGGTTCCCACAGCATCAGACCCTTTACGCTGCTCCAATGCATCTCTTAAAATTCTGGTCAGCCTCTCCCAATCAGAAACGGAGAAGTAATGAGGCATCATGGGCAAAGTAGTAGCAAATTAGTGGTTTGTAGATAAATACATGCTCATCATTACTTGAAGGTAATAATATGTGAGGTAAACAAACAGTAAATCAAATTCTTTAACCCTTCGATTACTTAAGATTTTGCATGAATAGTTAATCTTTTCTTTTGAACCAACTTTTTTCTCTCGTCTATGGAGAATATATAAATTATCTCAAATAAATATATAAAATTTCCTCTCCTTTTCAAATAAAGTATCTGAGGGTCTACAATATTCCCTCTGAAGAATCATGTTTTTTTCTTTAGTGGGTTCTGCACCCTACCATTTTCAATGACTGATGCCACAGTACCGTATGGCCCAATTCATAGGAAGTAAATATGTTTCCCAATCTTCTGCAATTTTAACATGTGATTACATCTTTAGCAAGTGGTAGCACTGAGTATGTGCTCTACTCTACTCCCGTTATGTGGTGATTGGTTACTCTAAGAAAAGTTTATACTAGAACAATATAAAATAGAAGCAGGGTGAAAGAGGAGAATTTAGGAACTTCAACTGTTCTTTCCCAAATTTGAGCCATGTTCAGACTGGCACAAAATAATTTTTAGATGATCACCAAAATGAAAACATAAACTTTTAAAGATCTTCTAGAATTTCTAGGCCCTATCGACTTCAGTTTCATAAACACTGATTTAAAGTGTTGCAGGTGGGGGTGCCTGGGGGGCTCAGTGGGTTAAGCGTCTGCCTTCGGCTCAGGTCATGATCCCAGGGTCCTGGTATCGAGCCCCGAATTGGGCTCCCTGCTCAGCGGGGAGCCTGCTTCTCCCTCTGCCACTTCCCCTGCTTGTGTTCTCTCTCTCACTCTCAAATAAATAAATAAAATCTTTAAAAAAAGTAAACTATTGCAGGTGGATAGATCGATCCCTGTCATTATCCTTATTTCCCTGCTACAAGCATCACAAGAATATCTGGGGGACCTATTCCAAAGTTAAAATATCCTCATGGTCTGGAAATGGTTTCTGAAATGCCCATATTGCAACCTCTCTCCTTCTAAGACGTTTAGATCCCCCCCTCTAGTTTGTAAACTATTCATGTATTCTAAGATAATAATTGGGTTTCCTCAGAGTTGCTAGGTGATATGTATATCATATCCCATAATCTTGTTTAGGGTTCTATCCAAAACAAAAAACAAACAAAAAAAAACATCTTGACCCATTTCCCTGAAACTCTCTCCCTGGTTTCGGCTTCCCGCTGTCCCAGTTGAAAAGCCCTAACCTAGAGTCTGACCTGAGCAGGCAACCGTGCAGCGACCGTGATGCAGTCTGTGTGCTCTCTTCAAATGTTTTTTACTGCTATTCTTCTAATGGGAGGAAAGTGATCCTGCAAAATAGTGTCGTGAAGAATCCATCAGTTCTGCATCGACATGATCACACTGCTCTTCTCCAAAAGCTTGTCTGAGTAGCTGTGGGAGGGTTCTTGGAGCCCTGGATACAGCGAGTTAGGGTGCTGTCGGGCAGGGTACCCCGGAGCCCGGCTGCGTGCATCCCCCGCCAGCCCATTTTCACTCTACATTTGCATGATTGTCCTTGTCTCAACAGCTTACTCCCATAGTCTGGCTATGAAAAGACGCTTCAGAGAAGCTGATGATTGCTTGATTCATAAAAACATGTATTCTTCGCCTTCCTCACTTGTGTATTTAATGACTGGCAGAGCAGAAAACTTTATATAATGAGGCAGTGTTATTGCCTTGGAAACATTGATCGCTTTCCTGCCTGACTCATTGTGTAACTCTTTCACGTTGGTTAGGAATGTCATTTCCTCTTTCTTATCTCGAATATGCTCCCCTGTTCTCTTCAGCTGGGCATCGGCCACCCTGCCCGTCCTCACTGTGCCTGCCGATGGGTGCGTGCACCCCTGTTCCCCGAGCCAAATTTTTGCCGCTGTCCGGGCTGCATTTCTAAGGGCGGGGAGGCCCATCAGTTATGCTTTCTACCTGATTGACCTTCTCTGTCTGATAACAGCCCGGGGGGCAGCCAGCGGCCAGCGAGGCAGCATTTGAGATGAGAACTCCATCCAGAGGACACGTTCACAGCCTAAGAAACCTTTCTAACCCTTCGGACCAGCAGGACTTCAACTTGGTCACATTCTACACTTTTAACCCTGCTGTCAGAATCTGGCCAGTGTCCTAACAGTTGGAGTAAGCGTTGCTGATGCTTCTGTATTCTTCTTCTCCTACTGTGTGTAATCCTTAGTATTGCTGGTTATGCTCCGTGTTCAAAGCACTGTGTGTGTGTGTGTGTGTGTGTGTGTGTGTGTGTGTGTGTGTGATTAAAACAAGTTCCAGTACACATAACACAGTAACATCTCTATGTTCAAGGTTTCCTTGGAAAAATATCCTACTTTGAAATATCTGACCTGGGTCGTTGACTCTGTCGTCAGAATATCTGGCTTTGAATGGTGGCTTCACCACGCACCGGCTCTGTGGCTTTGGTCAAGTTTCCCAGGTGCCTTCTCGGCCAGCTGGGTAGCCCACAGGGCAGTTGGGAGGATCGAAGGAGATAATCGCATCGAGCTCTCCGAGGAGCCATTGTCAGGGAGGAAGCACACAGTGATGTGCATTTTTACCAGCCATTATTTTTCTGTCTTCTTAGGAAATGTTGATTTCTGTATCCGATGAGTGACCTATACAGGCTTACCTAGAAAAGATTCTTTTCCTCAAAGAAATAGACTTGGAAAATGCCTATCTCCTGGAGGTCTTCTTTGGGGGATCCTCTAGCTTACTGGGGAGCCACCCTGTATTCAGAGCCCTGAAGCCTGGCTTCCAGCTCACCCTGCATCTAATCAGGACAAAATGAACCGGACAGCTGTGCAGAGGTGAAATCTGTATCAGATTCCTTTGCAAACATAATTTTTTTTTTTTTTTTTAAATACAGTGGATTTTGAAATACATGGCAAGTCTTGCATCTCACTCTGGCCAGGGTTTCCACTTAACTCGAAACCGAATTTTTCTCTATCAATAGCGTGCTTTGCAGCTGCCATTTTCTGGCTCCCCGTGGGTCCACATCCCATCCAGAAGGAAAACCACTGGGCCAGTTTCTGGCCCAGGAGGGCTGTTCCAGTGTGTGAGGGTACTGTTCTTTTAAGGGTGGCTGCCACTTGAGTGCAAGTTCATTGTTTGAAACCCCAGCTGCACTTCATTAGCGTAATGACCGCAGACCAAGAGGAAGGCTGCCTGCCAAAGGTGACTCAGCGGAGGGTGAGATGCTGCTCCGAGAGAATGCAGCGCCACAACCGGCTGCTTAACCTGGACCCTGGCTTTCACAGGCCCAGGAGGAGCATTTTCGTCTCAAGTACTGTGGTTGTGTTCACAGGCCCATAAAGGGGATCTTTGTCAGAACCTAATCATTATCATAACGTTTGAGTGGCCACATAATTCCAGTCAGTTCTGCAAAGAACCAGGGGTGTCAGTCATGCGTAGAACACGGAGCCAGTCTTGAGGGAATTCCCAGAAAGAAGGCCTGGTTCAAGCCCTCTAGTAGCTTACAATTTAGTCAGAAGATAAGACAAGTCTAATCAGCAATTATTCAAATGAGTAGTCCTTGGCTTTCTCTTCTGTATCTGGAAATGGGCCAGACGAAGGAAAGCAGGTGCATAAAGCAGTCTTTGCCCTTGAAGAATGAAAGTAAAATGAACCAGAGTGATTCCTTTTAACTCTTTTAACTTTTTACTTCAAAATAATTCTAAACTCAGAGAAAAGATGGGAGAAGAGCCCATCTCATGCATACCCTTTATCCAGATTTCCAGTTGTTAAGATTATTACCACGGTTGCTTTTTTTTATTATTCTTGTCCTAGAAATATGTTTTTCTCCTTCTTCCTCTTCTTCTCCTCTTTCCCTTCCTCTTCCTCCCCCCTCATCTTCCTCCCCAATCCTCATCCTTTCTGTCCTCCTCCCTGCTTCCTCCTTCTTCTTTTTTCCTATCTGAATCAATTGAAGGTAAATTGAAAACTCCTAAATATTTTGCTATGTATTTTCTGAAAGACAAGGACATTCTCCTACCTAATCAAAGAACAGCCGACAAAATCAGGAAGTTAATATTGATATAACATTACTTATCTAATCCGAGGACCTCATTTAAATTTCACCAATTGTCCCAATACTTGTCTGTATAGCACACACAAAAATTTTCTTTGTGGTCCATTATCCAATCCAGGATAACATGTTGCATTTAGTTGCCTCATCTTTTCCTATGTCTCTAGTCTCCTAATTCTGGAACACTTCCTTAGACTTTTCTTGTCCTTTGTGACCTGGATATTTTCGTAGCATTCAGTTATTTTGTAGGATGTCCCTCAATTTGAGCTTGTTTGTTGTTTCTTCTTGATTAGATTTAGGTTATGCATTTTTGAGAGGAATGTCATTGAAGCAACATTGTGTCCTTCTCAGTATATCATGATAGGAAGAAAATGACATCATTATGTCCTATCACTGGCCATGTTAACTATGATCTCTGGCTAAGGTTGTGTTTGCCAGGTTTCTTCACTGTAAATTATTAACTTTTCATTTGTAATGAGCAAATGTCTCATGGAGCACTACCTTAAAATCATGTTAATATCCTATTCCTCAGTAAACTCTCTACTTATTTTATCATCTTTGGTTGGTTCTTGCCTGAATAAAATTTTACTGCCATAGCTGCCAAATTTTGATTTTTCTAATTTCATCATTAATTCTGCCCTTGTTAGTTGTCCTTCTACCTAAAGGAAGTGCTTCCCTTCTTCCCTCATGTATTGGCTTATTTATTCCTATCAGTAAGATCCATGGATTTCCATTTCACTCAATAGGTCATAATCCATAACATCCATTACAATTGTTACTTATTTTGATGCTCAGATTACTCCATATTTGGCTAGTGGGACCCCCTTCAAGCTGATTTCTGTATGATTTTTGATAGGTCCCCTTAACTTTTGGAGAATTCCTTGCTTTCTGGAACCGTAAGATGTTCCAGATTCATCTGGTGCTTTGCCTGCCTCAGTTATTTCTCCAAAGAGCCCTAATTGCTGTGAGTAGAGAATGGTATTTAGAAACCAAGATCTGGACACTGAGTGTGCTCATTGCACCTAGGCCCTCTCTGTGGACAGAGCTAAGAAATGTCTATATGTTTATACATACACACATGCGCGCGCGCACACACACACGCACACATCTGTATTTATTTCTGTATCTAGGTAAATCTATTAAAAGTTATGAATTCACACCAATAATGTCTATTCCAGTACAGGGCCCATTTTAGTCTTTACCCTTTCCATATTTATAGCTGCTTTTTAAACTGTGAAAAAGCTAGCTCCTATTACCTGTTCGAATCTTTATTTATGTGCTTATTTTCCTTGTATGCCAGCAGTCTCCTGACTACCCACTTCCCTCTGGTCCTGAAGACCTCAAGAGTCTCACCAGCCTCCTGTAGGCCCTGATGCTTCCTTGGCTCCAGCCCTATTGGCGGTGCCCCCTACAATATGACACTAGGTGCCACCCACTAACAAATATTTTTTAAAGCAAAGAAATAGAAGAAAGGGAAAAGAAGAGGAAGACAAATGACAGCTGCTACAGTCTGAGTGTTTGTGTTCCCCTAAACTCACGTGTTGAAGTCCTAATGTTCAATGTGATATTATGAGGTAGGGCCTTTGGGAGGTGATTAGGTCATGAGAGTAGGGCCCTCTTGAATGAGATGAGTGTTCTTATAAAAGAGATCCCGAGGCCCCCTTCCACTTCTGCTATTTGAGGACATAGTGAGAAGGTGCCATCATGAAACAGGAAGTGGGCCTTCCCAGACACCAAATCTGTTGGCACCATGACCTTGGACTTTCAGCCTCCAGATGTGTGAGAAATGAATGTTTGTTGTTTATAAGCCACCCAGTCTATGGTACCATTGTTATAGGTGCCCAAAGAGGCTAAGACAATAATCTTAAAAAGTAGTAACTGTAGGGACGCCTGGGCGGCTCAGTGGGTTAAAGCCTCTGCCTTCGGCTCAGGTCATGATCTCAGGGTCCTGGGATCAAGCCCCGCATCGGGCTCTCTGCTCAGTGGGGAGCCTGCTTCCCCCTCTCTCTCTGCCTGCCTCTCTGCCTACTTGTGATCTCTCTCTCTCTCTGTGTCAAATAAATAAATAAAATCTTTAAAAAAAAAAAAAGAAATGCTGATGAGGACTATTACAGGAGAAACCGTTTCCCCCACTCCTTAGTTGGGAGGTGTGTGTGCGTGAGTGTGTGTATGTGCGTGTGCATGCTAGTGTTGGTCAAGGGATAACATGGCAGAATGACAGTTTACCCACCTCCCATCACGAGACACTTAATCCCCTGCTTCCCCTTTCCTTTCTTTCCCCAACAGATCCCCAAGGGGCTGGTCTAACAAGGAGATATCCTAGATGATTGCCTCTGAGCAAAAGATATCATCTAATGAAAATAAACTTCTACAAAAAGTTCCTGAAGAGGTTAAGACTGTACAAATAAGCATTACTACTGTTTAATATAAACAGGAGTGTATGTTGGGTATGTTGGTGACTGATTCATTTTAACGGGGTATCAATGGGCGTTTCCTCTTGTTTATCCTGAGGACGGGCACTGCTCCTGTGGGCGGCTTGTCCCCTGCCAGCAGGGCCTTCTGGAGAGAGAAATGTTTGGGGCTTTCGGTGCTTGTATAGCAGTGGGAGAAGAAGGCCTACTTCCTTCCCTGGCTCACTAAAAAGCCTTACTGAGACCTCATACAAATTGGGGGTATCTACAAGAATGAGACTGGCATTTCATTGGTTGGTTGACTGACGACTTGAGTGGCAGATTTGCCGATCTGCCCCTATAGTACCAGAGCAGAGGCAAAGAGAATTGGTGAATGTTGGCCATGTTCCCGGTGATGACAGAAGATGGGTCCCTCACCTGCCTGGGGGCCTGAGAATTGGCCACAAATTGTGGCCACAAAACAAAAGCTTTGTTTTTGTCAGCCCCGCTGCTTCACGGAGGAGAAAGAGATACACATGTCGGAAAAATGCAGCTTGAGACCCCCTGCCCAGAGTCAGCTGGTAGATGCAGCTAAATATAGGTGTGCAGGCTAGTTGGCTATACCAGAATGAGCCCACCACCAGCGGGCCCTATGGAAGCTGCCACCTAGCCACCCTACCCCAAGACGATGGGTGGGAACAGAAGGCCAACCAAGTAGGGGGCTAGAGGCTGACCGGTTAAAGAAGGACACGTCACTCCTTTGCACGTTCCCCTCCCTTCCCCCTACAAGCCCACCTGAGGAGCTAGCATCTCAAAGGGGGAGAAAGAGGGGACTGAGTCTGGCATTCCCCCTGCCCCCATACAATTTTACCTTGTGCCAGGCAAGGAAGGAGATGATTTGAAATCATATTTGGGTTTGAAATTTTATAAGAACAGGACTGGCAGAGGATTGTTTTCTTTCTTTTTTTTTTTTTTTTTAAAGATTTTATTCATTTATTTGACAGAGAGAGAGATCACAAGTAGGCAGAGAGGCAGGTAGAGAGAGAGGGGGAAGCAAGCTCCCCGCCGAGCAGAGAGCCGGATGCGGGGCTCGATCCCAGGACCCTGAGATCATGACCTGAGCCGAAGGCAGAGGCTTTAACCCACTGAGCCACCCAAGCGCCCCAGAAGATTGTTTTCATAAGCAAAAATGGCTAAAAATACATGCAATCTAGCCAAGTAGTCGTTAAGGGAACCATTACCCAACAGTAAAAGGAAGGTGTGTGTTGAACAGAGTAGACTTAGCATCGATTCTTATAAAATAAAATTCTTGAATGCTCAGATGCCAAAGAGCTGAGCTTTCTGAAAAAGCTGTTTACATGGGCACCAGTTAAAAATATTTCAGAATGCTGTCCTGGCTTGCACAATTCTGCAAGGAAGTTTTCCGAGTGCATCTAATACAGATATCTGCTAGGAGAGGCAAAAACACGTTACCTAGTGTCACAGCAACGGAGGGGAGGGAGAGATGACTTCCACATGCAGCTTCCCCTGGGCTCTCCCGACAAAAGGAAAGTTGCCAGATCGAGCCCAGATGAACTGCTACCTTCCTCTCACTTTGATCATTAGAGAAGGGAAATGCCTCAATTTCCTCCCCCAAGGTCAGCCCACTTCTGTACTGACTCTTTCCCCTAGCCCTAAAATGCACTTCCTGCATCGAAGCCTGAGACTTTTCATTTACCGGGCCCTAGTTTGCAAGTTGGAACACAAGTGGGCAGAGGCTGGCTCTCTGCGGCTTTGTTGCTATCATGGGGTTCACTGCAGTCATGGAACGCATCGCAGATAATATAAAGAATTAGAGCTACAAGGTGCATATCTTCACATGCATACCCTTGAACACCCTTTTATTTTTTTTATTTTTTATTTTTTAGATTTTTTTTAAAGATTTTATTTATTTATTTGACACAGAGAGAGAGATCACAAGTAGGCAGAGAGGCAGGCAGAGAGACAGAGGGGGAAGCAGGCTCCCTGCTGAGCAGAGAGCCTGACACGGGGCTCGATCCCAGGACCCCAAGATCATGACCTGAGCCGAAGGCAGAGGCCCAACCCACTGAGCCACCCAGGAGCCCCTCTTGAACACCCTTTTAAAAAATTTTTTGGAAGGAGCTTAGGATGTAGAGTTTGACGAATTTGAAATAAAAGTCTAACTCTGCCATTCCCTGGGAAACCCACTTGATTTCTTTCAGCCTCAGTGTCTTTACCCATGAAATACGTGTAATGTAATATGATTACTGGGGAGCTTAAGTGAGGCGACGGATTTAAATGCCCAGCACTGCCTGCCACCCCGAGCACCTCAATAAATGGAAGTTCTTTCTAGTCCTTCCTCACACCCAGCATCTGGCCCAGGGAAGGGCACAACAGAGGATAGTCGGGCATTGTTTTCCAGCTCCTGGTCTAGCACTCAGGGTTGCCAGGCACAGTAACCTGTTCCTGCCAGTTTCAGTGAGAAGGACATGGGAGAATCTCATGGACTGACTTTCCACATGGGGAGGAGCTCGTCATTTGTGCTCCCCCATAATGGATGGTAGTACATGACTTTGTCTCGTCTTGTGAGGATGTTCACTCCTTGGATTCTACATAACTTTGCACTTGAGCTCTTGAAAGTTAGCCCAGTCAATGTTTCAGCTCTCCCATGTCAAATTTCTTGGAGGACAATCTTTTTGTTCCAACTGAGTGAGGATTTTCTCTCTGGTCAGCCCTGGTCAGAGCTGTAAACATGGCTGCCTCTGTGGTCAGCCAAGCTGTGGGTGACAGAAGAGTGTGTGCTGGGTGAGGATAGAACTCCCATCTCCACTACAATCGCTGTGCTGAATGGGGTTCACTCTGTGCTCTGTAACTAAAGAGACTTCTCAGAGGAGGAGTTTCCACAGCTCATATTGACTATAAAGAAAACACCATGATTGAGGAGGGTATGTGCTATGGTAAGTGCTGTGAAATGTGTAAGCCTGAGGATCCACAGACATGTACCCTGGGGCAAATAATACATTATGTGTTAATTAAAAAAAAAAAAGAAAACACCATGTATACATTTCATAATCAATTAATTTTTTTTTACCCAAAAAATGTTTACCGATTATTTACTATTTGACAGGTACTATCTCAAGAGCTCAACAAATATTAACTCATTCAGTCTTATAACTGGTGGCTGAAAAAAGATATACTGAATGACTCTGCATTTGCAAACTTTACTAAAAGCACAGAGAGGCGGAGTGATTGGCCCAAGGACACACAGCCAATCTGAACTCAGATTGGAACTGGAGCCAAGATCTGAACTCAGGCAGTGTGGTGTGCAGAGTCCGTTCTCCAGACCACTATGTGATGCTGCATTTTGCAGTAACACAGCCAGTGGCCAGAGACGTCAACATAAGTACTTACGATCTAAGGGAGCAAGGGTATGTGTGCCCCCCCTCCGCCCGCCCCACTAAGCGCTTTCAGAGATGACCCACCGGAGACTGACAGTCACCTCCCCCTTGTCTTTAATTTTTGCGGGGGTCAGCGGGTGTTGTGGGAGTACTGCCGTGCACTTCATGATACCTCGAAAGGGTTACATGTGCTAATGGTTCGGTTTTGCATTCATGTTTTTAAAACCTTTTCACCTCAGTAACATTTCCCATCTTCTAACAACACTTTAAATTCCATTTCTATTACTTGAACATCAGGCACAATTATGCCATTTTGAGTTTCTTCTTTGCAATTAATGCAATCATATGACACATCACTAATGCCAACCAGGAGTCTTATCAAAAAATAGTATAAATTATCATATTTCTATATACATTTGCAAATGTCTTATCAACATTCCAATCCTGTATACATTTTTTATTAAAAAACACTCTCCGTGTTGGATTTTTGGAACTGTTCCTATCAGTTTATCAGTTGATCTAGTTTAAACTAGATCAGTTTATACGACTGTCTCTGTCATGGAGGAAAACTCTGATTGAAATTGGCAACTTAAATCAGGTTACATGAGATTTCTTATCCAATCGAAGATGCTCTCTGAGCTATCAGAATTGCTCGTGATACTACAAGACCATTTTCTCATATAGCTATGTGGAGATAAATATAGATATAGATCATCTACATATATAGATATATAATATATAAGGCCATTTTCTCATATAAATAATATTATATATCAATATATAGATATGTACAATGAACAATTTTTATATATAAATTCTGGTACTCAGTAATGAGCATATTGGGTTAATTCTTTAGAGGTTGGTCTGGAAAAGGCATTGGTCAAAAGTTTCCCAAGTACCTCAGATCATTGGATGTGCTTTGGTTTGATTTATGTAAAAATGGGTATATAATCACAGAATTTGTTCCAGAGAATCAACGTGATTTAAATTTTAGTAAGTCACAATTCCTCTGTTTCAAATATTCTGTCTGTTAAATAATTTAAGGACAAAAATATCTCCCTATATATAAGATGCCATTTTGCAGAAAGTACCTCCAGCTCAGCCTTTGGAGTAGAAATTCATGGGGAGGAATGGAAGGTATTTCCCACTGTGTTCTCCTCCCCTCATCCAGCTAAGGAAGGAAGAACAGGTTTCTGTTTCTAATTTTAAAGCCCTTCCTGCAGCCCTTGAGCTCTATTCCATTCTTGTAGAAAGGGACAGCAGAACATGGGCTCTGTTGAGAAAATGAGAAGAGAGAAAAGGAAAGGAGGAAGGAGAACGAGAGAGGTCTCCTGTTTAAGTCATATTAGAATCATTTCTAGGGTTGTTATATGATCTAGGATGTGCTGGGTGGGGCTTATGGGCCAGGAGAGAATTTCTGTGGGAACACGGATCGAGTGTCCTGGAGCATTGGTCAGGTGAGTGGACCCATCCAGCACTAAGCCCAGGAGCACTCACTGGGATTCTGTCCCCTTGTGTGGGTAGGTGCTTTGCTATCCCTGTATATATTAGGTCTTTGTCTACTGCCATTCTAGTCACAGTAATGTAAGTCCCTCCATTTCAGGATACCACTGGATCATTTCTTAGCTGCACAATAGCAGGTAACCCAGGCTGGGTCAGCTTCATGAATGTGCCGCCTGTGCAGCTGAACAGGACCCGCAACTCAGAAAGGTCCTATGTTTGGTTTAATGCTCTGCTGTTGTCTTCCAGCATTTCTTAATAGTTTTATCTGGATGCTTAGTATTTTGTAAATGATGTCCGGTGGGACAACGGAGCATGTATGTGGGCAGAGAAGATGGCGCCATATGCATGTCCACTGTTCCTTGATGCCCCATTCACACATAGAATTCACAGAGTTCCATGAACATAGAATTCCCGTGGACACAGGATGCATAGGAGTTCTAGAAGACTCAAGAGAGAGTATGAGGTGAGAGCGTGACATCCATGACTGGAGTAAATGGGGGTGCTGACATCCCTGAGAAGCTACTCTTTGCTATTTGAACCACAACTTGCTTCCAACATAGAAAGAAGGAAATGGTGTTCTAAGAAGTCCCAAGGAACACTATCCTATTCTTTCTTAACCATGTTTCTCCATATTAGCCAACCACTTACGCTGGAAAAGATGACATTGAAGAAAGCTAGGGCAACCCCTAATTCTTTTTCTTTTCAGTCCTTCCACACTTGTCAGCTAAAGAGAAAAAGTTTTGGTCAAATGTGCATGTATTGAACAGGAAGTAAAATAAAGAGTAGAGGAAGGTTTGTGTAGCATCTTCACTGTTTCGGTGAGACTGAAATACATTTGTATGTATGAGTTAGGAAATAGAAATTGTGTCATTTCAGTGATTCTACATACAAATTAAATGTTCTTATATATGCATTTAAAAATAGAATTGCACAATATAAAGATGAACAGTAAAATTCATGCCAGTAATCTGAAATTATAATTTTTCTTTCCTTAGAATGATATTAAATAACAAACATCATAACAAGTCAAGAGAACAAGGCCATAGACGAAAAGGAAAAGCTTTACATTTTAGTATCTTTAACAGCGTTTTCATTTTGAACTGGAATTTGCGAACGATGTAGCCATGCCTGACCCCCGGGTCCCTCTAAGGCACTCGGTGGGTTGGGAGGGACATGAGTACTAGAATTTGGGGTATGGGCCGACATTCCAGGGCACTCTGGGCTTGGATTAGAAGGAAGTAGACACAAACCCCAGCCCAAAGCCAAAGCTTCCTCACCTTCATTTCCTGACCTAGACTCACGCTCGACCCCCTGCAGTCTTTATCCTTGGACTTGTACACAAATTCTCTTTCTCTCATTAACCTCTGCTCCGTGTTAATTTCTTATCCTCCACGGAACAAACCTGCGGTTTTGCCGTGGCTGCTCCCATGTCCATTTTCACTCTGCAGACCAAGTTTTAGCATTAAACCCTCATCTCCCCCAGCCTCCAAGACTGGCCTGTGACTAGTTTGGGCCTCACTCACTCCCTGCCCGTCCTATGATATTCTAGCTGCCAGGCCTGGAGAGAGCCTCCATTTCTCTCTCTGCCGATAGCTTTTTTCTTCTCAAATCACGGATGGTAGTGGTAGTGGTTACTGGCGTGGTAGGAGGGGATATTGGAGGAAAACACTGTGCCTGGTTTTGTGCAGTCATTCTCCTTGGAACATCTCCGATCAGCTCTGTCTGCTGGGAGAATTGCCTTTTTACCCCACGAATATCTCCTAAGTCCGCTATACTTAGGTTTAATTTACGAATGAGTGTTCATTGGCTCTTTCTACTGTGAAGTGAGCAGAGCTTAGAGGCAAATTGAGTCAAGGAATTCAAAAGAAGTAAATCAATAAGCCAATGAAAAAACACTTTATAGTAAGCATAGAAATGTTATGCTGTTAAAGCTATAGTTAAGTTAAATATATAAATGGATTGGGTATCTGTGGTGTCAATTCTTATTAATCAAAAGCATAATTAAATCTAATGAGTATTGGCAGGGAATTCTCCTTTTATGCAAATAAATTGCTGTTTGTCTAATTTTTTTTTAATTTTTTTTATTTTTTAATTAACGCATAATGTATTATTTGCCCCAGGGTACATGTCTGTGGATCCTCAGGCTTACACATTTCACAGCACTTACCATAGCACATACCCTCCTCAATGTCCATAACCCAGCCACCCTATCCCTACCCGCCCCTACCCCCCAGCCACCCTTGGTTTGTTTCATGAATTTAGGAGTCTCTTATGGTTTGTCTCCTTCCTGGTCCCCTCTTGTTTCATTTCCCTCTCCCACCCCCCAAAACCCCCCACCCTGCCTCTCGAATTCTTCATATCAGAGAGATCATATGATAATTGTCTTTCTCTGATTGACTTACTTCGCTTAGCATAATACCCTCCAGTTCCATCTGCTGTTTGTCTAAGTATGAAAATAGATCAGTATCTCCCAGGATGGAAAATATATATTTATGGTCTATTATAGTGGTTAAGAGCATGGTGTCAGGAGTTCAAATCCTGGGTCCTGAACCTGGCTCTGCCACTTATTAGCTTCAGACCTTGGGCAAATTGTCTCATCTGGGAAATGGAAATAATAGCAGTGCTGACCTCATAGGACTACTGTAGTTTTAAATGAATTAATATACATAAAGTGCTTAGTTCCGTGCCCTGCATATAGTAATTACCTGATAAATATCAACTATCCCCATCATTATTATTATGTATAGGATGAACAGGAAATTAGAACAGAACCCTGAGCAAGCTTTTTTTAAGTAATCTCTACGTCCAACACGGGGTTCAGACTCACGCCCCTGAGATTAAGAGTCACCTGTTCCAACCACTGGGCCAGCCAGGCGCCCCTGAAAAAGATTTTTTTTTAATTTTTAAATTTTTTTAAGATTTTATTTATTTGACAGAGAGAGACACAGTGAGAGAGGGAATACAAGCAGGGGCAGTCGGAGAGGGAGAAGCAGGCTTCCCACTGAGCTGGGAGCCCGAATTGGGGCTCAATCCCAGGACCCTGGGATCATGACCTGAGCTGAAGGCAGACGCTTAATGACTGAGCCACCCAGACGCCCCAAGATTTTTTTTTAATTAATAGGAAGGCTTTGGATGATTAAGAAGAGGAAAAACAACAAAGTAAAGGGAGAAGCAATAGATGTATTTCTATTTGCTTTTTGAAATTCACAAATAATTTCAAGAATTGAAATTATTTGTGAATTTCAAAAAGCAAATTGAAATTATTTAGAGTAGTTTTTTTGGCCATGCATAGAGTGCTCTCACATTCACTGAGCATCTCCCTCTCTGATGATTATAATTACTATCAACTTAGTATTAAACCAAACAAATGAGCTTGACCCAGCAGCCATACATTGCTCTTGCTTTTCAATGGCCTCTTGTTCTAAAAAAAAAAAAAAAAAGGAAAGAAAGAGAAAAAAGCTCCTTAATTTATGGTAATCTAATATGCGCACAGTGCTTCAGAGATTCTACTAAATCAGTGCAGTCAAAACCCTAAAATTTCCAGCATTCTCAGACATAAGTTGCATCAGCCAGCCTAGGGCACCGGTTGAAAGGTGGAGGAGGGAGGGAGAGAAAAAGAAGAGAATGCTTTATAATAGGGGACCATTATTTCTTTTGTCATATTTTGGTTTCTTTAAAATTGTTCGGTTGCATTTAAGTCCCCAAGAGCCACAAAAATTATGTCGAACAATAGCAGGGATTTGTGAAAAGATTCCTTAGATAACATTTGAAAAACACAAGCAGCCCTTGAACCTTTTTGCATCCAGTACATCTGACAGGCTTTGTGAGCCACAGCCACCTGCAAGAGTTCTAAAATAGATGCTTTCATAAAACAGAGAATTCTCAGAATTGATGTGTTAATATCATTCTCTTAATTACTTGACATCTGACCTAAGTAGCGGTAACAAGATGATTTCGGCCAAAGGGAAAGCAAGCGTTGAAGCCGTCATTCACATATTTTTGGTCACAGAAAAGACAGCTAGTGAGAAAAAAAGAAAAGAAAGAAACATCTTATGGTATCAGTTAGGCAGACTGTCTACCCAGCTGAAGTTCCCTAAAAAATTGCTTAATCCACCGCTTCACTTTTCCTGTCTATACCAGCCTCGGTTTTCAATAATACAAAGAGTTTACTTACCATTTGAGGGTGGCGGGAGGGGAGAGTTTGGGGAGGGGGTGTGGAATCTTCAAAGGAAAATGTATATTATAGTGATTTTGTTTATGGGGATTTTTCAAAGCATGAAACCAAACATACAGAAGTAAATATTGGTTTAAAAAAAAAACACTTAGAAGCTCTGGGGGGGAAGAAAAACTCCAAATAATGGAAACTTCATTAAAAGATAGAAATTATAGGTCTGAAATTCAAGTTAAATCAGTAACTTCTACTAATCAAACCAAGGCTCCCTGTGTGGGTCACATCCCAGCCCATCTGCTTATTTCCCAGCCCAAGACAAGGTTTTATTTCCTATTTGTCTTTCTCTTTTTTCCCAAACTGTCAACACTGCAAAGCCATACAGCTGTGGGTAAAGCAGCTGTGTGATATTCTGCCTCCCACACCGTCAACCAAATTGTCTGCTCAGTTTTTTTTTATTACTAGTACTGATGGGATAGAATGCCAGGGGCTGAGGGCTGATTTATGTCCACTAACTCTGGCTTATCGGGTATCTCTCTCTTTAGCACCTCTATTTGCTAATCTTCCCTTCAGTCTTCTTCCAGCCCCCCTCCTTTTTTTCCTGTCTTTTCTTCATTAGAGAAAGATCATGTTGGTGATATCGTTTGAATTCCTGCTTATTTCCTTATTAAGTAGCCATTAAGCGTAAGCATGCGTTAAAAGTTCCCCTTCCCTTTTTGGATAGTTATGTAGTACCACTGTGGCAGCATCACGCTGCGTTTAGCTATTTTCATACTTAACCATAAACAACTGCATGATGAATATCTATACATAAATCTCTATGTTCATTTCTGATTCTTTTCATCCGGATGCCCAGAAGGAGCATTGCTGGATAAAAGGCTATGAGCTTTTTAAAGGTTTTTGATGCATAATGCCAAATTGCTTTCCTTTCTGGATCTACCATGTAGGAGAGTCTAAAGCCATTTTTAGTCCATCCCCCATGGGAGGGAAATGTGTTTTCTTTTTCTCCCCGGTGTAATGCGGGGGCCATGTCAGACCTCCGAGCAGCGATTGCCAACCAGATCTGGGCTGAGCGTCCCTCGGGGTGCCCACGACCAATACGGATGTCTGGTGCCCTCACCTAGGGATCGTGAGGCAGCATCTGTGGGCTGGTCTCTGGACTCAGACTTCGAACCTCAGCAGGCTCCCTGGGGACATACTTATGGCAGAGAAGTGGGAGAGGCATTCCCCAAGAGTTGGGTGAGCAGAGCGGGCAGAGGAAGGGCAAATGATATAAGGCGCTCGGACTTGTGCCTCCTTAGTGGAAACTTAGAATGAGATGTTGGGATGGAGTCTGTTTCAGGGATCTCTAAGGCTGGACCCAAAGACACACGGGAGGGAGAAGGGATTTGGGGAGGACAGAGGTGATGTTGAAGGTAGGCATTCAAGAAGAGCGAGGTGAGTGTGAACACCATACTTAGGGAAGGCTTCTCCGAGGAGTAGAGCTGAACTTGCCGACAGCTTGCCTAAGGACCGTTCTCTAGTCCTTAAGTGTTCATACATTTGCAATTTCTCCAATTATACTGCAAATTCTTGTTTTGGGCAAAAGGCGTGTGTGTGTGTGTGTGTGTGTGTGTGTGTGCACGTGCACATAGATGTGTGTGCGTATTGCTGTAATGTACACGTATATACATACACTTTGCCCTAAAACCTCGTATGCGTAAGTTGTGTGGTTTCATTAGATGGGAAATGCATGACTACATTCCTCCCATTAAAACCTTATAGCATTGTAGGTAAGCCTAAAATTATCTTTAACTCTC
Organism: Potos flavus; assembly: GCA_028534135.1. Lineage (NCBI taxonomy): Eukaryota > Metazoa > Chordata > Mammalia > Carnivora > Procyonidae > Potos > Potos flavus. Next base: position 120,283,300 of record CM052883.1, read on the forward strand.
ATTACTCAATGCGCACCTCCCACCCCCTGAGGTAACCATTGCCGTCACCTTGGTACGTGGACTTCCACAACTTTCTCTGTACACTTACATTCATATATATGCCTGTATAAAATATATAGAATCATTGTAAGTGTGACTACATTGTTTTGCGGGGGGTAGGCGGGAGAAACAGCATTTTCATCCATTGTAACTTTATTTTAGAGTTTGCTGAATTTCAAATTAATTTTTAACTGTATAATTAATATGAGTGCAGTCTCCTCGTAAATAAATAAAAAAGAAATTGTAGATAAGGCAAAAATTTCCTTTGTCTGACTCCTTAATCCTACCCTCCTCTTCTCCTTTCCAGAGGCAAATCCTGTCATCCTTTTAGAGGCATCCCTGGCAATGGCTCTATTTTATACCTTCTCTGTTTCTCCATTAATTTCTCAACATCTAACCGCAGCTGGATGCACTTGAGGAGACTTAGAACCATAAGAATATTTTATAGATTATCTAGTCCAGCCTTTCATGTACCGATACAGACGTGCATCAAATGCCTGGTCAAGTTACACTAATTACCTTGGCCTTGGTTTTTGTGACCCTTAGTCAGTGTGCTCTTCATTTAATTAATCCATGTTACTTCTAGTAACTTCCATGTATATGGTTGAAATTGAAAGCATCCTTAGGAGCAACTTCATTCTTTAACGACTTTTTAAAAAAGATTTTATTTACTTATGAGAGAGAGAGCACGCGAGTGAGAGAGTGAGAGAGACCATGAGCAGGGGGGAAGGGCAGAGGGAGAAGCAGACTCTCCACGGAGCAGGGAGCCCAACGCGGGGCTCTATCCCAGGACCCCGAGATCATGACCTCAGCCGAAGGCGGACGCTTAACTGACTGAGCCACCCGGGTGCCCCAGAGGCAATTTAATTCCTGAAGAATCTGTGCGATTTACCAAGATGTCGGCTTTGGGGAGGAAATGCTCTGGGGAGGCCGAACTCATAAATAGCTACACTTCCTGTGACTTTCAGCAACTTAGAACACCAGGAAGAGTATGGGCCTTGGGTTTGGCTCCTGCCACCACCAGGGGTGAGGGGGGCCTTGGCACCAAGTCTTTGATTCCCTCCAAAGATTTCCATTCTTTGCCAACCCTTTGGAGGGCAGCTCCCACCTTCCGGGTTTCTAACGATGCCAGAGGCAGAAAGCACAGCTTGACTCTTAAATTCCAAGGTCAGTCCGTTTCCGGGATGCGAAGAAAGAAAAAAAAAAAGAGAAAAGAAAGAAAAGAAAAAGCCCTTCGGCTCACAGAGTAAGAATCTTTGAAATGAAAGTTCTGCAGAGAGTAAATAGGGAGCCCCACAATGCCATCACTGGAGCGACGTTTCAGAGCGCAAGGGCACTTCGACTCTGTCACGGAAAGTTGAGAGATTTCATGTTCCTTAATTAAAACCTATCTCAGGAGTCAGTGGGAGGCACCCGTACAGCCCCTACCTGAGGATGCCGATTTACAGAAAAACTTCCAGCCGTGGGATTCATACAAGGGACACGCTAGCAATTGTGAGTTTCTTTTCAAATCGGCCTCTGTCTGTCATACCTATGTAGTTACAAAATCAAAAGGGATAATAAAGTTCAATTGTATATTCACAGTTTGATATTTCTATTGACAGGTCTCACACAAAAAAACACCATTTGAGGCAACTCGGATTCTGTGTCCCTCTCTGAAAGGTGCTGAAAGGCTCTCCCGGGGTTGCGCCTCCCCACCCAACAACCCCTCTAAATCCGAACCTCTCACGTGGCCCCAGCAAGGTTCAAAGGTGTCAAATTGGGCCTCCTCTCCCCAGGTTCCATTTATGGTTTTAAAATATCCCTCTGATGGTGAGGGAAAAAGGAAACCACCCAGACCAAACCGCAACTGAGTTGAAATCCCAGCTCCTCAGCAGAGAAAAGCAGTTAACCCAAGCATCACCACGCGGCAGAGGGGCCGTGGCGCGCCACCTGCACTGGGGCCGCGGGCCCACCGGGCTGACCCTTGGCTCTGCCCAGCTGCCCCCTCCTTGCCCACCAGAGCCTGCGCCAACTGCAGACAGTTCTCATGCTTTAAAAATGTCAACATACTTCACGACCGTGGAAATATCCTTCAAGGCCCACTAGAAAACCAACATGCAGGTGCCTGTAATCTTTTAGAGAAGATTTTTCTGGGAAAATAGGGGGGTGTGTTTGGCTGGATTCAAAACCAGCAAGTCTGTTCTTGCCATAGTGTATGGGCCCAGGCTTATGCACGAGCAGAGCACATCTGAATGCAAAAATTAAATGGAGGAATGGGAGGGGGGAACAGGTGCTCTTTTATAAAGGCTAAATTCCATATTTACCAAACTGATTTGCATGAGGCATATTTTCAATGAAAATATTGCTACTCATTTTGCTGCATTTGTGCAACAGAAACATAAGGATGGGGCAGAAGAGGGGTGGGTTCTCAAGCTGTCTTCTTGTACCTACCCTTTAGCCGACTGTTAAGTGGCACATTTGGGAGATTAGCTCTTAGAACCTCTGGCTTCCCACCGCCCAGTAAGGGGGACATTGGGTTTCCTCTAACCCATAATACAGCCTCTGTGGCAACAGTTAGAGGAGATTCTAGAAGGGATAGTGAGAGGTCATTCACTCCATTGGCCATCACCAAGTGAGAACATCTAAATTATCTCAAGAGAAGGATTCTATTTTGTCAAGTTAATTCCACGCCTTTTCTTAGTAATCCAAGCCCATCTTAGTCTTATAACTAAGAATTTCTTCCTCCTGTTTCAAATATTTTACTTATGTTCTACTTCCTCTTCATGTAAACCCAAAATGGAAAAGTGCTACCGGCTACATAGATTATCTCATATACGTTCTTTTTTTAAAAATGTTTTATTTTAAGTGATCTCTATACCCAATGTGGGGCTTGAACTCATGACCCCAAGATGGAGGGTCACATGCTCCATGGACTGAGCCAGCCAGGCACCCTCTCATTTACACTCTTAAATCAATCCTATGACATACATACAATTACATCCCCATTTTACAGATAAAGAAACTGAGGCAGGGAGCAGTGAAGAAACTGGCCCTACATCACTCAGCTGATACATGGTAGGCCCAACGTTTAAATCCAGGCATCTGACTCTGGAGCAGTTTTCACTTCACCACCACCAGATGCTACCTGGCAGTAACAATGCAGTAAGGACGCCCCAGAGAAAGTAAACCCAGGCCGGAAATGAGAGGTAGAAGTTGGAATAAGGTGAGGTGAGCAATGGACTGACGGAAGATGCCACAGCAATGACTGGTCGGTTGCCCATGCAAATATACACAGATTCACTCATGGGTGGGCAGGTGGTGAGCAGATTCCAATGGGCAAGGCCGGTCTCCTGGGTGTTTATAGTCCATGTTCTCCAGAGTGGGTTCCAACAGGACAAATCCAGTGGACCCATGTCTTTAGGGGACTCCTCAAGGGATTGGAAAGTTCCAGGGTCACAGTGAAGTTTCTACTTATCGGCGAGAGTTATCTGAAAAGGTCTTGTAGAGCATCTTGTAGAGAAGCGAAGCTCCCAGAATGCTTCACTCTTTCTTTGTTGGAATAAAACATAGAAGCAGTCCAGGCCTCCTGTGGGTCTTCTAGATTTTCTTTTCCCTAGGGGCCTAAAGACTACAGACAGAGCCTTGAGTTGCAGGGTAAGGGGAGGGGCCGCCCCCGTTGATGGCGGCGTCTGGCCTGTGGGGAGAGCACCTGAAGCTGCGCCTCTTCCCAGTTTGCAGCTGAAGCGAAACACCCCGGAGAGCCAGACACACCCTTGAGGAAGCTGACGGCTTCGGTGTTGGTGTCTGAGGCCAAAGAGAGCTTTCATTCCTCACTGCTCAACTCGTTGGAAATAAGTAGCTCTTCTTTTGACTATTGAATCATCTAGTTTACTCTACGATTTCCTTTGAAGAGCTGTACAAACTCTATACAGGTTGCTGAGGTAAATGGTTTGTTTGATTTCCCTCACTAGGGAAAGAAAAGCAGATAAAATCAGAGTCCTCAAACTATCCATGCAAACACAATTTTAATTCTTTTTATAAAATTCCTTACTTTAAACAAAACAGAACTTCAAGTGTGTTGATACCCAAATTCTCCAGTCCCGGAAGAGTCCCTTGTTCACTCAGCCTGCCTCAGAGGCCCTCTGATTTCTGTGACCTACAGGGCACAAGCTGTGATCTGGTTTTTTCTCTTGCTATCTATTCATTTGTATGTTTGTTTCTTAGTGGAGGTCTGGTGGGTGGAGGAAGTTCATATATATGAAACTAAAAATTTTGAAGAGTGAAACGCCATTGGAGTGTCTCCATACCAGTGACCCTAGGCACTAGTTCATCACTGCAAAGACCAACTCCGTTATTGTTTTTACATTTATCATTTGAGAGAGAGTCTCTGCGTATATAAGTATGTGATGTGTGGGCATGCATAGAGATAAATGTTTCCTACACTAATGGCAGCATACTATACACAACTCAACATAATGATTAATACCACAAACTCTGGACCTAGGAGTTTGGGTTTAAATCCTGGCTCTGCTGTATGACAGTTGTGTGACCTTGGGCAAGTTACTTAACCTCTCTGTGCCTTAATTTCCCCATTACTGAATGTGGGACATTAATGGTACCTACTTTGTATGATTTAATGATTAATTAATAGATGTGGAGGATCTAGACCAGTGCCTGCAACAGAAATGGTAAAATTTTTTTCGGTTTATCACTTAACCGTTTATCTTGGAGCTTCTCTGTAAGCTGTGTAGATGTGGCTCTTTGTTTCTAAGGACTGAAGAATGCAAAAATGTATTTAACCAGTATTTAACTATTTAACTGTTAACTGCCTAAACATTTAATAATATTTAACTGATGGTGCCTATTTAGATTGTTTCTAGTCATTTGCTACCATAAAAACGCTATAATGATCATCCATTGCACATACATCTAAAAGTGGAAAGAATTCCTAAAAGTAAAATTGCTGGGACCATCTCATCACATTTACATTTTTGATAGGCATTATTAAACTTCCCTTCAAAAATGTGCTTTTTTAAAACATATCGTAACAAGATACAGGACTCTTGCCTATCACACTCCTTCATCTTTACCAATTGAAGAGATGAAACATGGTCTCTTGGAGTTTACATGCCTTTTATTATGAATGAAGTTGAGCATTTTTTCAAGTGCTACACCCATTTTTCTAATGGGTTGTTGGTCTTTTTCTCACTGAGCAGGCTGTGTTTTAAACTAGAGAGCCCTTATGTGAGTGATTGGATCTGCCTCCTGGTTGATCTCACTTAAAGTCTCATTAGCCTGCGCAAAAAGGTTTTCACCACTGTAATTTTATTCGAAATGTTGAACGGTACAAATTTGATCACTGCAAGGATCTGTTAGCACTCATACAACCTGATCTGCCACGCTGGAGAATGAGAGTTTATTGCATCATAAAAATGTTACCCTCCACTTGTGTTGGGCAAGTATTGAAATTTTTATGAGCTCTTTTTAACTAAAGTTATCAATAAATAACACACGACTCTTGACTGAGCTAATCCTAGATAGATGTGACTTATTTGATAAATCAACACCATAAAGAAAGTCTTTGCTCAATGGCCTGATTGTTCAAAAAGAAAAGGAAGATTCCAATTCTGACTTACTAAGTTGGACTCCCACAGTGAAAAGTAGACAGGCATTTTAGCCTTCCAAGAGTCGAACCCCACTGGTCAAGGGCTTGGAGAAATCACCGTAATCACTCTGCACCCAGATTGTTACAACGCGATGGATCCCTCATAACCCCGGTGCCTATATGATCTGCCCCAGAAGAGGCCAAGTTGGCAAAGATTTTTTCCAGTGGTTTGCATGCTTTAACAGCTGTCAGGATTATCCAGGAAGATATACTTTTAAACAAACCCACAGGTGATTCTGAAGCAGGTGATCAGAAAGCACAAAGGAAGCTCAGCTAGCAAAAGCCATGCTGGATTACTAAACCAAAATTTCAAAGCTATGTGGCCCAGGAATCTCTGTTTTCCCAGGCACACGTTCTCATTTTTGGGCACCCTGAGCTGGATGAACCCCTCGTGGACCATTTCCGCCATGAAGAACCTGATGGTGTTGGAAGAGATTTTTGGAACGTGCGCTCCAACAAATGTAGAATTGTCGGTTTGACTGGAAGAGACTTTTGAGTTTTCTTCTTCCTCATGGCTACTCCTTGGGGGCTCAGATGTTTTACCTACTTCCACCCCATGAAATCACAAAGCGAGTGAGGGACAAGAAATCTGCCTAATGGGAGAAACTGGCCACAATGGGAAAAGGAGAGCAGTGAGGGAAGTTACCCTGAAGTGTCCCTCTTTGGTATCTTGCCCCTCCTTAGGAACACAGAGCCAGAAACCTGGTTTGAGTAGGTGTTCTCTGACACTCCAGTTCCACAAGTAGGGTTCCTGCTTTTATCTAAACTGTTCTGCACTTGAGCAGGAGATCCCCTTTTGAGAAGCATCTGGTAAGAATAACAGCTAACATTGAATTACGCCACACACAGCGCTAAATACTTTTTACACGTGTTATTACAACGACCCTAAGGGGTGGTATTGTTATTATTCCCATTTTATAGATGAGAAAACTGAGACTCAGGGAGGTTGGGCTGCATGGCGTAAGTCACGCAGCAGGAAAGCGGAAAATGGATTCAAACATGGTAGTCTGACTTGAATGCCTACTCTTCATTACTCAGGATGTGTTGCCCACTGGCAGTTTCTGATCCTCCACCAGGTAGATCTTAGAACTCCTACTCATACTGATTAGGCAGCGTGATCTAATAGAACAAGCAGAGTCAAAAAATCAAAAGCTCTGGATGCCTCTGACACTGAATTCCTGTGCAAATCAATTTACTTTTACTACTTCCTTCTAATTACAGGTAAGGGGTGCTGATGGTATTATTATGATATTTGCAAAACTGGCTTGTATAACTGCATGTACATGTGCAAACATGATGCTACTCAACAGCTTACAACGTGCCTGGCAGAGGGATCAACCCCAAAGATACGAGAGATCCCTTTAAACCAGCTCAGAATGCCGCCAGGTCACCAGAATGGGCGGGAGGGTGGAATGCAGGACACCTGCCTCTTGTCTCACCTCTGCAGATGTGTGTGACTTGGATTATTAGCCTATAGCTCTGCAGCTCATTTTCTCAACCCAAAAATGAGAAGAATCAATTAAATCAATAGTTTAGAAGTTTCAAAACTTAACATGTAATACCTAACATATTCTATTATTTAAAAAATCCAAACAATATGGAAAAAGTGAAAGCCTTCATTGACTCCCACCCAGCCCCGTGGATCCCTCAAGTGGTGATTACTGTAAACAGTATGATGCAGGGGATCACTCCAATCGCTATCACCAAGCATACACGTTTACCGACGTATAGATTCTTAAAAATCGTTTACATAAATGATATCAGATCAGTACTTCTTAATTCTTTTTTTTTTTTTAATTCTCAGAACCCAGTGAAAGCTAAGTGTCCTAGAGAATGTACATGGACACAATGTTTTTTTTCCCCAAATACTTTTATTTTTTCAGTGTTACAAGAGTCATTGTTCATGTACCACACCCAGTGCTCCATGCAATACGTGCCCTCCTCAATACCCACCACCAGGCTCGCCCAACACCCCACTCCCTCCCCTCCAAAACCTTCAGTCTGTTGCCCAGAGTCCACAGTCTCTCATGGTTCATCTCCCCCTCCGATTTCCCCCAATTCACCCTTCCTTTCCTTCTCTCAATGTCCTCCATGTTTTTTCCTTATGCTCTACGTGTAAGTGAGACCATATGATAACTGATTCTCTCTGCTTGACTTATTTCACTCAGCGTAATCTCTTCCAGTCCTGTCCATGTTAATACAAATGTTGGGTATTCATCCTTTCTGATGGAGGCATAATATTCCATTGTATATATGGACCATATCTTCCTTATCCATTCATCTGTTGAAGGGCATCTTGGCTCGTTCCACAGTTCGGCGATTGGGACACAATATTTTAAATAGAAAATATTTAAGGATATTCATGGACCACCCCTCCCCCCCTTGAACCTCACCCATGCATTCCAGATTAAGGAAGCTTGACTAGAAGATTCCAAGGGCTATCTAGTTCAAAAATTATGTCCTATAATCTGAAGTACGTGGCCATTTCATGTTTCTAAGTTCCATGTCACCTTCCCCCCTCCTCCTTTCCACACAAGAATTTTTGCTTTCAATAAAAATTTTAAATTTTAAATAAAATTTTGTTAGAATTAAAGTTTACTTTTATCAAAGTCTCATATGTATATAATTTTTAAAATTGTAAGAGCAAAACTCATAATGCAAAAAAATATTTTCTCCAACTCCAAACCATGTTCACTAGAGGCAACCTCCTGTCTCTCAGTTGTTTCTTCTGGGATTTTCCTCCACGTTTCTGAATAATCCACTTACAAGTGGTTTATTGAAAGAGCTCAACTAGATGATATGCAAACAGAAGATGGTTTTATTTTTCTCCCACCACAGCCTTCGATCTTTCCCGACCTTAATGCCATCTCAAGCAGATCCCCTAGGTTTTAATTATATTTTAGACATACTAATTTTCAGGGGTGAGTTAGTCTAGACCCACTTGTATACTTCAATCAGATCTGTTCTAAAGCTTCCCCCATCTCTCAGCTTGGGCCCGGCCCTGGCTGAGGGGTACACAGGGACAGAGATGAGGCGGACGTGTCGGTCAGGGGCAAACGCTCCCTCCAATACAGTAGTTCCTTTCTTCGCTTGCTGTTCTACTGGCCTGAAGAGCCCAAAGTAACCCAAAGGGAGTCACAACTCCAAGTTTCCTGGCACCTTACTGCGCTCCCTGGCATGGGAATGGTTGAGAACAGACCTGGCTGACGTTCATGGGAAGAGTCGTACTGTCCACCTGGTTGCTGAGATCCTCCCTCCGTCACGAGGAAGCACAAGACCCCACAGATACAGGCATGCGCTCTTTCCCCCATACTCCCTGTCTCCGATGTCACAGTCTTGTTCATGGCCGGCCCCTGGCCCCCCAGTCGGATCATTTGCTGTTGACCAGGATTCCCTTTGTAAGCTTCCCTCGTAAGTGAACAGCCAAGTGCACTGCTCAGAGCTCTGCCCACGGGGAGGCTCTCCCCTCACCACTGGTCCTTCAGAACTATCGCTGAGTGAAGCCGTAGCTCTGCAAAAGTTGGCTGGCAGGCGACACACACGTTCAATGCCAACTGGTCGGTGAGTCTGGCCTAAGTTCTTTCCTCTTCCTGCATTTGGCCAAAGTGGGTTCCCAAGAGCCCACGGGTGTGAGTCGAGGGCAACACTGGGGTGCAACAAGCTACATGGGATGGGAGTCTAGGTCGCCTTCCCGTGTAATCCACTTGTGAGCCCCAGACTTGCCTGAGCTAGCTCCTGGGAGGATGGCTCCTGCCTTAGAGTGGGTGGCCTCAGTGCTCCATTTTCCACGCCAGCCTTTAGGAAGTCCTTCAGTTATTAACTTTATTAATTACCACGATATGGGACAAATGCCAAAAATTTATGCAAGAAGTTTATGCAAGAGAAAATGCCTAAATACTCCCCGTGAGGAGGAGTATACATAAGAACTGGCGAATTCTGGGCAATTTCTGCCTGCGAAGTGCATTCACTTCTCCCTCAACCACAGATGTTGTCCTCTTTTCCTAAATGCATGTGGAGCCTTGGAGTGCACGAGCTTCTGGTTTCTTCCCTGGCATTGCCCAGACCTTCGTTCATACACTAGATTGCGCCATCAGTCAAGAATTTGTTCTCTGGTTGTGTCAAACCCTTCATGTCTGTGGAAGCTCTCTCCCACGGGCAGGAACTCAGTAGGAGTGAGAGTCCCGGGTCACCTCCCCAGTGTCGCTCAAGAAAAAAGAACCCAAGCTTTCAAAGGGGGCCCCGGGCTTGTTTCTCTGTTCTACTCCATTGCTAATTCTCTCTTGGCCAGAGAGACGCCTTCCTTCTCCAAATGGGTCCTCCACAGAGTCCCTTTACTCTTCAGTCTTCTGACTCTCCTCCTGGTACACCTTTCTAGTGCAGTCCTGTCGCCCGCACTGCAAGCATTTGCTGCAGCGATCACAGCAGTGCAAAGACACGGTGCTTTCTAGTTCTTAAAAATCAGAAAACCAGCATGTAAGATATTTCGGGTACTTCTTGCTCTTGATACTTCTTTTCTCCTGCTCTGACTTGAGACGCTGAGTGGTGATTATGATTATTTTATAACACAATGGAATGGATTATTAGAGCAGGAGAAAATGTTCCAAAGGAGTACTTAAATCCATCAAAGCGTCCCTTATCCAAGTTTGCTAACTTAAATGAAGAATTGTTAACAATATATTCCCTTTCATTTATCAAATGTCCTTCCTGACCTTTTCTTGTTTCACATTTTGAAAGGAAATTATGGTTAAATTGTCTGAGCTAGCCTCCTCTGGATCCAAAGGCTACTTAGTTCTGTATCTTGGGCTTGCCCTGGGCCAGAGCTGTCTACACAACCCAGATCCTCTTTTCACGGAGGGCCTGCCAAAGCGCTTCCAGGGGCAGCAGGCGAGTTTAAGGCCCCCCATGAATCAGTTCATGTTTGTACTAAAGCCATGATGGTCTCCGGAGTGAGCTCGCTCTATTCAAAGTTTATACAATCCTGAGAGCCTGGGGCTATGTGCCTTTCCCGCTATGTTCATGGACACCCTGGTAGACTTTTAACATATAAATGTGATAAAACTTATTTGAATAAGAAAAAAGAAAACAAGATGATAAGAGAGGCAGAAATGAGTCCTATGAGACAGTGTTCCTGGAATATAGACTATATCCCGGAGAAAGGGTAAAAATTTGAATGGCCGTGCTATTCTAAGAATCACCCTTTTCCTCTGTGGCGAGGTGGTCAGAGCAGCTTCCCAGAAAAACAGAGCTTGGGAGGGTCTCTAAATGGTGGGTAGGAATCAGAAATGGAGCCAAGCTGGGCCTTTCAGGGAAGGGAAACGGTGGGAGCAAGTGCACGAGGCTGGAATGTGGTTTTGTGGGGAGCGGGCAGACCCACGGCACGGGAGTCGGGAGTTTGCAGAGGAAGAAGTGGGAGAGGAGGTTGAGCAGGTGGGCAGACTTGCGCAGTGTGAGGACCCCACACCTGGCCAGTGCGATTGTATCCTGGACACCGGGGACTCTTGGAAGGTTTTTGAGAAAGGGGATGGCATGTTGAAGAGAAGTTCAGAGAATCTGAATCTGCTGATGGGGTGTAGTGTTCTAGAGTTAAGAGAGGTCAGAAGCAGAAAGACCAACCTGATGTCAAGGCCATGGCAACTGGAATAGAGAGAGGTAGTGAACGTCGTTGCGGTGGGCACGGTGTAGTTCTCTGTGCAGCCACGCCCTCCTCCATTTACACATGGTCCCATCCCCCTTCCAGTGGTCACGCGGACTGGCTCCAGGGTGATTGGTAGAGGACACAACCAGAGCCAGTCAAAATTTTAGTTTGGAATGAGAGAGCTGGAGGCCACAGAGCTGGACATTGGCCGCCATCTTCAGTCCTCGGGGACCGTGTCTGTGGCAGGTGGGGATGAGGCCAACCCACAGGCAGAGGGGAGGGAGTGGGGAGAGAATGACAACCTCGAGCTCTTCTGGGTTCCCGGATCTAGCTGTGCCACTCTAATTTTCCAAGCTACAGAAATAAAAAAAAAATTCTGACACTTGCGGTTTAAAGAGGCTGAATTATTACGAACATTATTTTTGAAAGTCTCAGTGGGATTCGTGGGGCATAGAGAACATCAACGATCGACAACTCCAACACTTTCAGCCCGGGTATCTGCCAGCACGTAGATGTACTCATATCTTTGATGAATAAATAAATGAAGGAGTGATGCCAGACAAAGGGAAAGTGTTAAAGGACGGATATTGTTTCCAAATATCTCATGTTTAAAAAATGCCGCTTTTTTGAGTAACTTTCTGCCTAATCAATACCACGCAACATCTGCCCACAGCCATGAAATTGGCGTCAATATTCACAGAGGAAAAAGACAATTGGAACCACCATAATAAGTAGGACGGGAGAGGAAGTGGGCTGGGCAAAATGTCTGTGGCGAAACACAACCGTTCCTCCTCTCTAGCCCTAGAACGTAACTAGAAATACATTTGAACCCCCATTAAAAGGTGGTGGGACATCCTGTACTTGGTGATCGCTTGCCTTTGCACAGTGTTCTAGCGTTGCCAAGGGCTCGCCTGAGGGCCTCTTTTGCAGAACTTTGCTTTCATGTTTGGATGTGTTCAGAATGTAAGCAGCCAGAGCCAAAAGGATGTGACTCCATGAGACGGCTGCCCGAGGGCCTCCGGGGCTCAGCGAAATTATTATCCTGCGAGCCGGAGCACACATTCCACATCCTCTCGTACAGCGTAGCACTGACACTCCTCCCCAGAGAAGTATGGTTTATGTCCCTTTTCTTGAACTTGAGCGGGCTTCGGATTTGGTCGTAACCGAAAGAATGAAGTGAATGTGATTGCGTGATTTCTGAAGCTAGGTTGTAAAAGGCAGGCAGCTGCATGCTTGTTCCAGGAACACTGACACGGGAAGCCCTCAGCCGCCGGGGATGCCATCCGACTGCCCCAAAGCCATCATGCTGTGAGGAAGCCCAACTAGTCCAGAAGGAGAGAGCTCACGAGGAATCCTGAGGCCACAAGAAGAGAAAGAGAAATGCCTGGCCAGCCCCTGGCTATTCCAGACACCCCACTGGAAGCGAGCACATCCAGCCATGGACTGCAACTGCAGAAGAGAACTGCCTGATCGAGCTCTTCCTGAATTCCTGACCTACAGAAATCCTGGGGGTAATTCGTTGCTCAGCAATGATAACCAGAACAGTTACATAGCTACTGGGAGGGGTTTTCAGCTATAATTAGATCTTCTGATACCCTGGAAAATTTGTCAGACCACAGATCTATCTTGCCAACTCCAGAATGGACCCCCTCTCAGCATAATTAACTTCATCTGCTCCAAAGAGCAAATACTTAGAATATCTCACATAGACAATTGGAGCTGCTATACTACTCTGAGTCTGCAAAGAGATATAAAAATGTAGGTTAAGAGATATAAAAACTATTGAAAGGTACATGTCTATGCAAAACTCAAATACTAATTTAAATCTCCTAGATTTGTTTTTAATCATTCTTCTAACAAAGATGGAAAAAAATAAATTTTTTTTTAAAGATTTTATTTATTCATTTGTCAGAGAGATAGAAAGAGCGAGTGAGCAAAAGCAGGGAGAGCAGCAGGCAGAGGGAGAAGCAGGCTCTCTGCTGAGCAGGGAGCCCGATGTGGGACTCGATCCCAGGACCCTGAGATCATGACCTGAGCCGAAAGCAGCCACATAACCGACTGAGCCACCCAGGTGTCCCGAAAAATAAATTCTTTATTGTTAGCTTTAACTACTGGAAATGTAAAACTGTTACATATATACCAATGTGAGGCTTGTTATAGTCTTAATTTTTCAATAACAATGAAAAATCTTTGACAGTGCACAGATTAGACACTGAATAAATGTTCCAGTAAGATTACATTATGTAGCTTTTGTAACTCAATGTGGTGGAATATTGCATTTTCCTGCCACTGAAAATAGAGTGAAATGCAGTTATTAGAATTATTGCAATATCTATATGCACATTTTCAAATATAAATGGCATACTATAAACATAAATCATTTAACTATAGTGTGATTATGTTGAAATAATACAACATGGACATAAATGAAGAGATATGATGTTGAACTGCCTTCCCAGCTACACAATTTAAAATTCTACCCTGGAGATCAGAATTATAATCGAAAAACTGAGTAAATACTGTGGCAATAGTTTTAACCTGAGAAAAGCACCAATTTCTTTGAAACTGAAATTGTAGATATACATTCCTATTTATCTCACCGGGCACTTCCTTTGCACTGCACAAAATTGTCGTCATATGACTAGCCAAAATGAGGTAGGATGTCAGCGTAAATCGGAGATAAAATTTAAATCTGGCGAGGTGGTTAAAACTAAAAAGAAGCAATGGTTTTGTTCGAAAGGTTCCAAATAAGAGGCAAAATATAGAGGTCCCGTAATGTACCATCATCAGGCCTCAGGAAATCTGGAGGCACTGGTAGGTAACTTACAAGTCAGATATATGGATTTTCTACCACTCATTCTACCAATAAGTGAACTTTGTACCCTCAGCTGCACAGCAGCTGTCTGACCTCGCACGGACACCGTAGCACAAGGGGGTGAAATACAGACTAGAAAAGCGTGAAAATTGCTTCTTGTTGGGAGGGACCGAGGCAGGAAATCAGCAGGGCCTGTCCATTGATTCCCACAAGACCATTTACAGAGTCACTAAAGCTGTGGTCCCAGTTTGCAAAAATAGTCCCAGTTTGCACTGTAGTGCAATAGTCAGTGATGAAAATTTCGGACAAATGCAGGAGGGGAGAGGGGAGGGGAGACAGAAAGACCGAGAAAAAAGGGCAAAAGCAGTCTGTAATCCTCTGGTTCTTACTGGTAATGCAAATCACTGACAGCCATAAGGAACCCTCTTGAGCCTTTTAGAATTTCTAGACCAGTCCGTCTCAAAAGTAGGAAACCAATGCCACTGACCCTTCTTCTGAGGAATCTCTTTTAATGCCCCCTTTATAATCTTGAAATAAAATGCAAAACTTACCTAGACACAGAAATTTTTTAAAGCCCATAAAATGCCCTAACTATAATATAAAGGCATAATAAAAGCCAAGTCATGTGGAAAACCATCAGACGTACTTCAGTGTAGAGAGAGGCTCAGGTCTGAATGCTGCGATCAACTACACGGAGTCCCTCAGTGCGCGAGCTATAAACGCAGACCCAGGGGCTGAGGATTCCGTATCCTGAGCTGTGTGGCAGTTGGTGGTGTGATTTTCCAAAACTAGGAGCAACCTGTGCTCAAGTTCCATGTGAAACAAAAAAGCAGCCTTCCCTTGATTTGCATGATATTCCAGAAAAAGAGAACATTATTAAAACCATGCAAAGTACTTCATGTTTATACATAAACGAGTATTTTTTTTAAATGAGTGTATATTCTAGTCTCAGCTGATCATAAATATGTTTTTTGTCTGTGTGAATGTCCAGTGGGGGATATTTGAACATCAAGCTGGAGGTATAGCAATTTTTCACTGTGTTGGGCCAAGCGCTGTGACCTTCACTCTCATTAAATATCAGTAGTGCCCCACCCCCCATCCTGATAGCCTGTTGTCTCCCAATTCCAGCCTCTCTGCCTCTGACTCTGTCATGTCTGGTTGGTGGTGGGGAAGAGGACAGGATGCCAGACTCTGTGCCATCTTAGGGCAAAGAGAGAAAGGTTCCCAATTGGGATTGTTTTTTTAGGAAGTCAGGATGATTCCCCTCTGCACTGTTCTCATTTCTTCATCCTTTCAGGCAAATCTTTGCTCTTTCATGAACAGTGTTAGATTCTCAGCATGGATGCCATTTGCCAAGAAAAAATGTCTTTTCCATACACAAGAGACAAAAGGGTGGATTTCCTGTGTCACGGAGTCCAACGGTGTTCCTCATGAGTCTCCCATGAACACTCCCCATAACCATTCCCTTCCAGAGCTGTGCAGGACCCTGTCCAGAGCAGGAAGCCTGCCTGGCCATCTCAGAGCAAACTCAGAGCCTTCTCACAGTAGGCACAATTTGGTGGTGGGGACTGTCTGTCTGGTGACCCCACATCAGAACCAAATGAGTGAGCACAGTTGGTAACCAAGTGCCTAGGCAGGTGATGGCGGGAGGTGTGACCTGCTTGACCCCACTCTCTGGCACATGAGGCAGACCCACACCATCTCTGTCTTCCCATGTCCATTCTGGGGTATTCCATGAGAGTAGGTATTGCTTTCTTCTTCCCAGTTGTTCTTCCTTCCTTTTCTGCATGAACCATTCCAACAGTGGGCATGCGGTGCTCCTCCATAAATCCCACACAAGCATAATTTCCCTCCTCATCACCCTGGGAATCCCTTATTAACTGAGCATTCTTTCTCCTGTTCAATGCCAATTTTCTGTTCCTCTTTCCAATAATCTTTCTGATCTTACCACAATGCTATTTGGTCCTTCCTGATGTGGCACAGCCAAAAGTTGGACTCATGACTGATAACCCATCTTAGTTTTGTTACATAGTTGGTCAAAGACCCATGGTGCTTGAGACCATGTACAACGTCTAATGTACTCTCTCCATCACTCTTCCTCCTTCGGGTGCCCTCTCCTACAACAACAATATTTCCATGGCTCTGGCAACCATGTCCTGAGAGAATAGGGCTTCTGGCCTCCACAGGAACTCCAGTGGTTGACTAATTGCTGGTGCCCAGAATGAGCTTAGTCTTTAGGAGGTTCTTTCTGGGCAAATGGAAGAGAGATGAGGATCTTTGATTAGACTGAGCATATATGCTAACATTCTCTACTTCCCTTCCAGAAAATCTTCAATATTTAAATAAATGTTCTGTATATGGATGGTGGCTTGCCCACCAATCTTCAGGTATCTTTTTGCCTGGTTTTCTGTCTGGATTTTTATCCGAAATCTTTGGTCTCAAATATCCTGGTGCCCTCAATCACAGTGAAGCTGTTCTCAAAGAGGCTTTTACAATTTCTTTCTCACTGTAGATGGAATTACGTGGTCCATGCCAGTCTGTGCTGGGTCTATTTACAGCTCCCTGTATCACGCACATACAATTTGGCACTCATTGGCATCGTGTGCGCCCTGGATTGGGTCTAACATGAATGGTTTATGCTGCGATGCACCCATATACTGCCCCTGAGTCCAGACTCTCCTGGGATGGACATCGGGCTTAATTAACCTCAATTAACTGAAATCTCTCTGCCCCTTACAATATAAAGCTTAGTCCAAACCCCATGCACAAAGGGCAAGCACTTTTTGAGATTTCTGAAAATCCTAGAGGGCTTTAAATTCTCATACTCAAGTCTGTGTGTGGAGCTCAGGCTACTACTAAATTAATTCCACTTATAGTTTGCTTTATCACTTCATGGGCACTGTGTCCCTGGAGTATGAAATCCAGCTCCTTTCCCTGACACAGGCCGCAGGCGCGTGTTCCTTCACTGGTCCATTCATTCGTAAAAACGGCCATGTCCTCGTGGAGCTTACATTTTCGTGAAAGAAGATGGGCAACAGCACAGAAAACAAGTAAATACGTGGTCTGCCAGAGAGTGATTAGTATGACAGAGACAGAGTGTTGAATGAAGATGGCAGCCTCATAAGAGAAGGGAATTTCGTTTGTTTTGTTTTGACCTATTTGCAACACCTAGATTAAGGTCTAGGACAGGGTGTTGGATGGGTGTTTATTGGTTGAATGAAAGGGTAAAGGGCATACGGCAGTGGTGTACTAACCACTGGCTCTCTTGGTAAAAGCGTATGCATGTGTATGTGCCCGTCATAAATCTCACCTTGTATCTAAATACGTATTCCATAATATAGGATGATTAGATAACATATATTTTATATTTATTATAAATTTCACTACGTAAAGGATTTGTAGGAAAGTATTTATAAATAATAATAAAATATATAGTTTTTTCATCATAAATTCTGTATAACCTACCAGTTCTCTGATTTTTGCCCAATTCTGGCCCCTATAGCTACCCTCTGGTTGCAATGGACAAATGAATCTGCTACCACCATGAATGCTGACTGATAATTTTGTTTTCATTAAGAAAATGACAAAAGTAGGGGCGCCTGGGTGGCTCAATGGGTTAAAACCTTTGCCTTCGGCTCGGGTCCTGATCTCGAGGTCCTGGGATTGAGCCCCGCATCAGGCTCTCTGCTCAGCAGGGAGCCTGCTTCCTCCTCCTCTCTGCCTGCCTCTCTGCCTACTTGTGATATCTCTCTCTCTGTCAAATAAATAAATAAAATCTTAAAAAAAAAAAGAAAGAAAATTACAAAAGTAAAGTAATACAGATGTAAGTTAAAATTTCACTCTTCGATCAATGCTGTGAGTGACTTCTTTGCTGAATCAGAAAATAGTTTTTGAGCACTGGAAGACTGTTTTCCCAACTTTTTGCACTGTCCACAATGTTGCAATAGCTATAGACATGATACACTTTTGAATTTAAACTGTGTTATTAATGTTAAATCGAGGCTATTAAACTCTTCTTCGGACTTGCAGATTTCTGTGGTGTAAATACTCCCACTGTGGCCAATTTGAAGGCACCAATGTGGTGCTTATTAACCGCAGAATTGCAATGAGACAGCAGCACACCATTATGCACAGTGTGGGTTAGTGGTGTTCAGTAGGGGACAGTTTTGTTCCCTAGGGGACCTTTGGCAACGTCTGGAGATCTTTTCGGTTATCACAACTAGGAAGAGGGGTTACTACTCATATCTAGTGGGTGGAGGCCAGGGAGGCTACTAAATGTCCTATGACAAAGAATTATTTGGCCCGAAATGTCAATAGTGCCAAGTACATCAAAAGCATAGATAATAGTAAAATATAACAAAATATTAGGAGTGCATTTTGAGAATTTACCACCTTTGGTTTTAATATAATTTATTTGATGTATTTGTTAGTATAATTTCATATAATTAAACCGATTAATTATATAATTTAATTTTTATTAATCTTGTGTTTAATAACCAGTTTGCAAAATTCCTAAAAATCGAGCAACCAGTTCTTACACACTTACACGAGCCAACTCCAAGGCACCATGGAGAGAAGGTAGAGCAGGGAGGTAGTCACTCTTTTATATAGAGCAATCAAAGAAGTTCTTAGAAAGTGACTTGAACTTAGACCTGAAGCAAGGGAGGGGTGAGCTCTGTGGGTATCCAGACAGGTGGAAGAGCTTCTGCAAAGGCCTGCCGTCAGGGAGCTCGCTTGCACACAGGAGAAGTTGAGCGGGAGGGGACGGAGTGGAGATGGGCTCAGATGGGAGTCCACGGAAGGATTTGAGCAGGGACATGTCACAGACCAGTGCATAGGGCAGAATTTCCTGAAAGGTGTTGGGTGATGGAGAAGCCATACAACGACTTGACATGGACTCTCAGGTACCTCCATTCTTGAAACACCTTTTGGCCACTTGCTATCTGGATTTACTACAGGCAGTCCCACCATACAGAGGGCAGAGCCAGACACCCTGTGCTGACTCCCCTTTCCTCCCTACCGTTCCCCATTCCTTCCCACCACCATCCCTCCCCCACAACGCACTTCACCCTTCATCATCAAGAGGACTTCAGCTCTCTCTAGTGCTACCCTTGAACTCCACTCCAGACCCATCATGGGATTCAGTTCGACAAAAGGGCCTAACTGTCCGTCAGTAGCAAGGACGAGGAGCATTCACCCTCCCAGCGCACAGCTGACGTTTACGTCAAACTTTCCCCTCTCTGATATTAACATGTGAATGACCCACCGATAATTCCATCAGAGGTCTCCCCCAAAATAAATTACACCCATGACCAAAAAGGAGGCATAGTGCCACTGCCATCACTTTTGCCACCTGACTTACAGAGTAGGTAGCATTTTTTTTAAAAGATTTTATTTATTTATTTGACAGCGAGAGATCACAAGTAGGCAGAGAGGCAGGCAGAGGGAGAGGAGGAAGCAGGCTTCCCGCTGAGCAGAGAGCCCGATGCGGGACTCGATCCCAGGACCCTGAGATCATGACCTGAGCCGAAGGCAGAGGCTTTAATCCACTGAGCCACCCAGGCGCCCCTGGAGTAGGTAGCATTTTAACAAGGTCTTGCTCTGTGCCTGGTGATAAGTGCTCGTGGATTCCATTGTTGCCATAATGTTGGGCAAATGACATCATCAAGGACATCTTCAATCCCCAGAAAATATCATCTGTGTTTCTGCCTTTTTGATGCCCTGCATTAGCTCTCTTACCCCTCACAACAACCTGTGATGGGCATATTATGTCTGTGTTACAGATAAGGAAACTGAAGTTTAAACAGGTTAAGCAGCTTGTGCCGGGTTGCACAGCTCTACAGGTAGAGCTAGGATTCAGACCCACATGTGACAACTCTTACCTGCCCTCCTTGACTGCCAGCCCACTTCATGCTGCAGCCCCACTGCATCCTGTACCGACTGTTCCAGAAGGTACACATGCCTGGCAATTAAGATGAAGGAAAATACACTGGATGTTTTCCCCCCAATTGTCATAGAAGTAAACAAAATAAGGACCCACCCTCTTTTAATTATAATCACGAAAGCAGTTTAAAATCTTACAAAATATCTCCCATAAGTACAGAAGAGTTTTGTAATTTTGAAAAAGAAAGCATCAGTTAGCCTTGTATGGCCACATTGTCATTTGCTTGTGTACTTCAAAATTCAGTTTCAATCAGAATTGCCGCCGAGTGAGGCCCCATCATCAATCCTTCATTCTAGGGCCACATGTTTCTTCCCTTGGTGACTCTTGATCTCCTCTTTTTGTGACAGCTATAAAGAATTCCATCTTTCCCCCAGCTGGGCGGGAGGTGTGACCCTCTTGCAGGTTTCTCTGTCTCTCTCGGAGAGTTGTAATATGAAGTTTAGTCAGAGCACATTTTAGAGACAGGAAGTAGTCACAGAAAAAAACCCATCACTCCAAACCAGTCTGCTTCTGAGGCACCAAATACAGTCTCTGTCCTGCGCCAGTGTCTTGCTTACTCTAGAAATATCAGTCACCCTGCTGTTTTCCCATAGCAGTGACACTTTTCATTAGCCGAGCCATAAAGCTTGAACTTGGAAAAGAGAACCGTGGGAGAGTAGACACCAGTGAGCAAACACCAGCTGGGGACAGCGGGATCTTGAAGCAAGTTTGCTACAGTTCTGCGAGTCTTGAAAGCAGGCTGAATAAAGTCATATTTTCAATCTACATGCCTTTCCCTTCCTTTTGTGGGAAAA
The DNA here is from genome assembly GCA_028534135.1 of Potos flavus. Classification (NCBI taxonomy): domain Eukaryota; kingdom Metazoa; phylum Chordata; class Mammalia; order Carnivora; family Procyonidae; genus Potos; species Potos flavus. The sequence continues at coordinate 120,304,174 of CM052883.1, forward strand.
CCTAAATCGTGAGATTTTGTAAGAAAATGCCGTAAAAAAAAAAAAAGAAAGAAAATGCCATGAACAACAAAAAAATCAAGGAAAAGATTAAATGAAAGAAAAGAGAAAAAAACCTAGATATATTAACAAATAAGCGAGGAAATGAGTAAAACAAACAAAAACGCACAAACTTTCTTGAGAGCAGTTTGACAAAATATACAAAATCCATCAAAGATGTGGATAACTTTGACCCATGATATCCACTTCTAGGAATTTCTCTTAAGTAATTAGGGAAGTCTATAAATATGTAGCTTCAGAAATGTTTATCTTAACATTGTTTGTAATGAAAGAAAAACTGGAAACAATGTAAACATTCAATAGCAGAAGACTGGTTTAGAAAGTTCTGGTCTATCCAACTGGAGGAATACTATGCAGCCATTTAAAATAATACTGTGGGGACGCCTGGGTGGCTCAGTTGGTTAAGCGGCTGCCTTCGGCTCAGGTCATGATCCCAGGGTCCTGGGATAGAGTCCCGCATCGGACTCCTTGCTCGGCAGGGAGCCTGCTTCTCCCTCTGCCTCTGCCTGCCACTCTGCCTGCTTGTGCTCTCTCTCTCTCTCTGACAAATAAATATATAAAATCTTTAAAAAATAAAATAAAATAATACTGTGGCAGTTATTTATTGATGTCAAAATAAATTCTTTAAATATTTTAAAGTGAAAAAAATCAGATTATGAAAACAATATGAGGGAAATTCTGCTTCTGGCCACAAAAGGGTAATAAGAACCAGATTTATCCTCCTGCCAGAAACAACCAAAAAAATGGACAAAATATATGAACAGTGAGCTTCAAGATACTGTGTATCAGTCAACAAAGGATAGTGATTTCCCATAAATGGGAAAGAAATAAAGTGGGACCTACTACCATTTTAGCTTATTGCCATGAGTTTCTGGACCACAATGCAAGGAGGAAAAACTCAAGTAGAGGCCAGTGTATTCCTTAGTTGCAGAGATGGAAGAGAGAGTACAGGGACACTATGATGGCTAGAGTCTGCAAGGAAGAGCACCCGAATGGAGAAAGCGTCACAGAGGGAGAACTCTGGGAATATGCAGGCGGTCACTCTTGACTATTCACCTGAACACTGATCAATGCCGCCATGTGAGGAAGCTTCATGCGACCAGGAAAGGAATCACTCAAAAGGATTAGAGAGAACAGTGCCTGACACACAAACAGGGCCAGCAAAGTGCCTGTTCCCATCAGATAGGCTGGAAAACATAATTCACAGGGCCTTGGGTGGCGTATACAAAGTGGCTTTGTTACAATAATGGAGAATAATTAGCCCTAAATCGAGCACTGCTCTAATCATGCCTGATAAACCTTAAAAGCAAGACCCGAACTGATCAAACTGTCCCAAGCAAGCTAACTATGTCACAAAGCTCAATAAAATTTATAGGAATACAGCAATATCCAGCACATAGTGGGTAAAATCCACAATATCTGGCATCCAATCAAAATTACCAGGCATGCAAAGAAGAAGGAAAATACGACTCATATTGAGGAAAAAAATCAGTCAACTAAAAGTGGTCCAGAACTGGCGGAGATGCTAGATTTGGTAGCAAGGACACTAAAAGAGTTGTTATAGTTGTGCTCCATATGTTCAAAAAAGTTAATAGAGACATGCAAGATCTAAAAAATAAAAAGACCTCAATCAAGCTTTTGGGGATTAAATATACAATGTCTAAGATTTAAAAAAAATACATTGTAAGAGATTAATGGCAGATTACACATTACAGAAAAAAGGAAAAGTGACCTTGGAAACAGCAATAGAAACTTTTCACAATAAAACCTAGAGTGTGTCAACTATACCTCAATTAAAATAAATAAATAGAACAGAGTGAAAGGGAATTCGAAAAATCTGAACAGAGCATTGGTGAGCTATGGGGCAATTTGAAGTACTCCAATGTACTTGCAGTTGGAGTCCCTAAAGGAGAGGAGAGACGCATAGGTACAAAACCGTTTAAGGAAATAATGGCCAAAAACTGTTCAAGTTTGACGAAAACTATACACACAGAGATGCAAAAAACTCAACAAACCCCAAGCACTCAAAGAAACAAAAAGAAAACCATGTTAGGGCACATCATAATCAAATTGCTCAAAATCGTGGCAAAAAGAAAATCTTAAAGGAATCTAAAAAAAAAAAAATCATGTTAGATGCAGAGGAGCAAAGAGATAACATCCAATTTCCTGCAGAAGCAATGCAAGCAAGGAGCTAGAGTACAGGATCTGTGAAGTGCTGGAAGGAAAAAGACCGTCAATTTATATCGTGGATGCTATGTTAATATCTTTCAAAAATGAAACAAAATAAAGACATTTTCGGACATACAAAAGCTGAAACAATTCATGACTAGTAGACTCACATTACGATGTTTAAAAAAAGAAAAAATTTCTTCGGGTAAAAGGGAAATGATTCCTCGTGGAAATACGCACCTACAGAAGGCAATGAAGAGCCCCAGAAATGGCGACTAGAATACGTAAGGTATTTAAAGTATTTTTATTAATATTTCAATTTCTTTAAAAGAACTTTAAAAGAAGGGGCACCTGGGTGGCTCAGTGGGTTAAACTTCTGCCTTCAGCTCAGGTCATGATCTCAGGGTCCTGGGATCGAGCCCCGCATTGGGCTCTCTGCTCAGCAGGGAGCCTGCTTCCCCCTCTCTCTCTGCCTGCCTCTCTGCCTACTTGTGATCTCTCTCTGTCAAATAAATAAAATCTTAAAAAAATAAAAGATAATTGACTGTTTAAACAAAAATAATAACAATGTAGTGGTGGTAGATATAACACATGTAAAGTGTATACCAACAATACTGCAAAGGTCAGGAAGGGAGAAACAGAAGTACACAATTGTTAAGGCATTTATACTGTGTGTGAAATGGTTTAATATGATCTGAAGGAAGACTATGATAGGTTAAAGATGTATACTATAAACACAATGCAAACACTAAAATTAAAAAGGCAAAAAATTACAGAGAATAAGCCAGCAATGGTGATAAAATGTAATCATGAAAAATAGAAATTAATCCACAAGGCAGAAAAAGAGGAAAGTGGGAGCAAAGAACACACGGACTAACTAGAATACAAAGAGCAAGATTATGATAGTTTTGAACCTAATTTTATCAACAATCACATGAAATGCAAATGGTCTCAATTCTCCAATTAAAAGGCAGAGATTGTCAGAATGTATTGAAAGAGCAAGACTCAACTATATGTTATCTACAGGAAATGCATTTTATTTTTTAAAATTTATTTATTTTTAGTTTTATTTTATTTTTTCGGTGTTCCAAGATTCATTGTTTATGCACCACACCCAGTGCTCCATGCAATACGTGCCCTCCTCAATACCCACCACCAGGCTCACCCATCTCCCCACCCCCTCCCTTCCAAAACCCTCAGTTTGTTTCTCAGAGTCCACAGTTTCTCATGGTTCTCCTCCCCCTCCGATTTCCCCCAATTCACTTAGGAAACACATTTTAAACATAAAAATACAAATGAGTGGAAAAGATATATCATGCTAACACCACTCAAATTAAAGCTGAAGTGGCTATATTTAAAATATCAAATATTGTAGATTTCAGAGCATATTAGAAATATTGAGAGCATAAAGAAATATTACCAGGGGTAGAAAAGGGTATTTCATAATGATAAAGGATTCATTAAAAGAACATAATAATTCTAAATGTGTATGCCCTTAATCATATATCTGCAAAATACACGAAGCAAAAACTGAAGGAGCTTTAATGAGAAATGGACAAATCTGCAACTATAATTAGAGTTTCAACTGCTTTCTCTTAACAATTGATAGAACAAGTAGATAGGAAATAAGTAAGGATATAGAATATTTGAACATTATCAGCGAACTTGACCTAAGTGACATTTAGAGAACATTCCACTCAACAGCATCAGAATATACATTCTTTTCAAGTATATATGGAACATTTACAAAGATTTGTAAAGTAAGAACTAAATGCCAATTTTAGAAAAGAAAAGAGGCATCAAATTAATGACTTCAGCTTTGGCTTAAGAAACTATGAAAGGATACACAGCTATAAAAAAAGGATGAGATCTTACCATTTACAACAACACGGATGGATCTATTGATCTATTAGGTATTATCCTGAGTGAAATAAGTCAAACTGAGAAAAACAAATACTGTGTAATTTCACTTATATGTGGAATGAAAAAATGAAACAAATGAATAAAAACAAAGCAAAATCAGACCTATAAATAAAGAGGATAAACTGATGGTTGACAGAGGAAAGTGGGGGTGAAGGGATGGGAAAAATGCGTGGAGGGGAGTAGGACATAGAGGCTTCCAGTTATGGAATGAATAAGTCGTGGGAATAAAAACTACAATGTTATAATAGTGTTGTATGGCGACAGATGGTAATTACACTTGTGGTGAGCATAACATAATGTACAGACTTGTAGAATCACTATGTTGTACACCTGAAACTAAGGTAACATCATGTGTCGACTCTACTTCAACAAAAAAAATTAAAATAAAAAAAAAAACTACCTACAAATCAACAACAACTACAAAAGAAAAGCAAATTAAATCCAAAGAAGAAGAAAATAAATAATAAAGATCACAGCAGAAAAAAAACAAAGCAAAAAAACCCACCAGAAAACAGAAAAACAATAAGAAAAAACAATGAAAACAAAAGCTGTTTTTTAAAAAAGATCAGTAACCTTTAGCCAGACTGATTAGGAAAAAAAAAGAGTAAAGACATAATTACCAAAGTCAGACATGAGAATGGTGACTTTATGATAGACCCTATTAAAAAGATAATAAAGGAATATTATGAATAATTTCATGTGAATAAATTTATCCAGAATTGGACAGATCCCTTGGAAGACACAAATAACCAAAGCTTACTCAAGAAGAAATACATAACCTGAAGAGCCCAATATCCAATAAAGACATTGAATTTGGAGTTTAAAATCTTCCAACAAAGAAGACTTGCTAGGCCCAAATTGCCTCCTGGTGAATTCTACCAATTCTATGCAAACTTCCAGATAACTGAAAAAGAAGATAAGACTTCCAAACACATCCCATGAGACCAGCATTACTCCAATACCAAAGTCCGACTAAAATATTATAAGAAAACTTAAGACAGATAGTTCATTAACATAGGTATAAAAATTCTAAACAGAATTTGAGCAAGTCAACTTCAACAATATATAAATATAATATATTATGACCCACGCATAAAAATCAATGTAATTCACAATATAAACGAACTATAAAAGAAAACCATAGGATCATCTCAATAACGTAGACAGAACATATGACAAAAATCTAACATCCAATACTGAGAAAAACTCTCAGCAAACTAGAAACAAAAGTGAACTTCCTTGATATGATTAAGGGCATCCGTGAAGAACCTACAACTAGTATCATATTTATTGGTAAAAGACTGAATGCTTTCCTCCTAAGATCAGAAACAAGACAAGGATATCCACTCTTACTACTTCTATCCAATAGTGTGTTGGAGATTCTAGCCAGTGCAGTATGGCAAGAAAAAGAAACAAAAGGCATCCAGATTAAAAAGATGGAAGTAGAGCTGTTTTTGCTTTAAAGAGATTAAATCTACAAGAAAACTAGTAGAATTATAAAGTGAGTTTAGTATGGTTGCAGAATACAAGATCAGTATATATGAAAATCAGTACTTCTATTTATGAGCAAAGAACAATTAGGAATTGAAATTTTTTAAAAATATACCATTTATAGTAGCTGAGAAGTAAGTCTGATCAAAAATATAAAAGACTTGTGCACTAAAAATTGCAAAACACTGCTGAGGGATATTTTAAATGACCTAAATAAATTGAGCCAAATACCATGCTCATGGGTCAGAAGACTCAATATTATTAAGATGTTAGGTCTCCTCAAATTCATCTAAAGATTCAAAGTAATCCCAGTCAAAATCCTAGCAGGCATTTTAATAGAATTTGACATGCTGATTATAAAGTTCATATGGAATAAAGTGCAAAGGTCCTAAAATAGTCAAAACAACTCTGAAAAAGAAGAACAAAGTTGGATGAACAACATTGCCTGATTTCAAAATTTATTATAAAGAAACAAATAAAGACAGTGTGGTATTGGTATAAAGACAGACAAATATAACAGAATAGAAATTACAATAATAGACTCATGCATTTACAGACAACTGATTTTTACAAAGATGTAAAATAAAGAAAAGACAGTATTTTTGACAAGTGATGCTGGAACAACTTAATATCCATATGCAAAAATAAATAAATAGATAGATAAGAGAAGAACTTTGATGCACACCTCGCACCATATAAAAATTAATTTCAACTGGATCATAGATCTAAAAGAGAAAATTTTAAACTATAAAACTTCTAGAAAAAAATTATAGGAAGACCTTTATGACTTTGGATGAGGCAAAGGTTTCTTATGTATGACACCAAAAGTGTTTAAAAATGTTAATAAATTGACTTTACCCAAAAGAAAAATCTCTGTGCTACAGAAGATACTTAAGAGAATGAAAAGATAGGCCGTGGACTTGGAGAAAATATTGCAGTTCATATATCTAGTAAAGGACTTGCATTCGGAAAATATTAAGAACTCTCAAAACTCAATAATAAGAAAATGAACTCAGTTTTAGAAAATGAGTGAAGAGGATGTATGGTGGCAGAGAAGCACACGAGAAGATGCTCAACATCACGAATCATTAGGAAATACAAATTAAAACTACAACGAGATACCTTTATACACCTATTAGAACAGCTAAAATGTAAAAAACCGACCATACCAAGTGTTGACAACGATATGGAGAAACCAGAACAAATAAGGACGGTTTATTTTTTTTCCAAGCAGCAACTTAAGTGCAATATGCAGAAGTAGAAACCAAGGCCAACTGGTGGCCAAAAGTTTGGAAAGAACAAAATCGTTTCCTACATACTGATGAGTTTCCAACTAAGAATGGATGGATGGTCTAGGTCAGATTTACCGCCGGTGGCAATTCCGATGAACAGTCTTCTGTTTTTGGAAGAATTGGCTGCTGCATTATTACAGCTGACATACTTAGTGACCTAGATAATTTTCTGGAATCAAAAGGATCATGCAAATGCCGTTTTTGCATTAGGGCTGATGGCTGGTGAAAGGTGATACTAGAAGATCAAACGTTTTACAAAGTCCCCAAGCCCTAAGACAGAGCTGCATTCCAAGACGGGATTTTTCAACTGTCTGCTGTTTGTAAAACACACAAGGGCGCTGTTGACTGTGGGGGGCTGAGGGGAGGGCAGTATAGCTCAGTGGTCATGTCCACAGTTTCCGCAGTCAGACAAACGCAAGCCGACATCCCAGCTCCACCACTATTTTTCTCATCAGCCGGCTAAGAATTCCAACAGTCACTTATGGGACGGTATGGAGACGAAATAGTACAGGAGAGGCATTTGCATTCAAAATGGCATACTTAGGATGATGTCCTTGATAAATTTTAGAATGTTTTGATTCATTCCTAAATGAAAACTACGGTAAGAAAGCAGAATAATAGAATGTTAGAGTGGAAGGGCCCTTGGACCCCAGGGTCAGTTCGGCAAGCTGGGACCTGGGGGGAGTGACGCGGAGGTAGAGTCAGAGCCGTTCTCCCCGTAGCAAGCGTGTCCCCTGACTGTGGGGTTGCTTGGCCCGGCTCACCGGGATTCACTGTAAGTTCTTCATCAGCTCAAAACCTTCTGCCGGGCAATGATGAGGATGTTTTAAGTAAGTACAAAATGGTCAGCAGAGCCGAGCTCGCCAGGGTGCTCAATAAGTATTACCTGGTGATGGCAATTACATGACGTCGTAGAGACAAGGCAAGAGACTAGTTCCAGAAGCTCCCTAGTGTGAAAATGAATCCCGTTCTCCCTCTCTCTTTTCTCCTTCACACACACGCATGCGCACAGACGCGCGCACGCACTCACTCCCCGCCCCCCCCCCCCCCCCCGTCTTTGTCTACCTTGCCCACTTTGCCTGGCTCAGTGAGCATTTTATGCTTCAAACCCATCTCGTTCTCAAACTGGAATGTCCTGCAATATAATTTATCTTTAAAATACACTTCCGTGTAAGGTTGTCCAACTGTTTATCTATACTACAGACAAGTAAGCAAAACGGTGTGAAGGGAGGGGGCAAATTCTTTCTGTTCTAGATCCACATCAGAAGAGAGTGTTAGAAACCTAAATATTTATAGGGGTGGAACGCCTGGCAAAAAGTGAGGCATGGCATGGCTTCTGCTGTATTGCCTTTACTGGGCTTCAGAAAGCCTTTATCTATTTTCTCAAAGGCTTAGTCACAGTATCTTCACTCATTCTTCAGCACACATGCCACTCGTTCCGGATTTCTGTACATGCATCTGTCAAGTGACAATGTGACAGTGAGACCTCGTTTAACCCAGAGTATCTCTGCATTCAGCTCTGCCTGAACTGGGGGGGTTGTGACACCAGGACACATTATTTTGGATATACAGATGGTCTACCGATTCTAAAATACTTGCCTACCATGTTGTTTATAAAACAGAAGAGAAAATCAAGTCCTTAACGACCCCTCCCATATTTTGGGGCAGAGGTTGGTTCAGATTCCTATTCTGCTTGGATCTGAGAGTTTGCCAATTCAATCCCAGCATGCAATGGAAGATAGGGAGGAGGGGAGCCAAAATGGTGGAAAAAGGACACTCTTTTCGCTTCTCCTGGGTGATGTCTCTACAGTGTAGCTTCATTATTATTTTTAAAGCATATCTCACCCAATTTAAGACCACACAACCAAATGTATTCCAAACGTAACTATACATTATTTTCAGACTTTCAACTATTTGAGACCATCCACACATCTGCTCCTCTCTCCACTACTTAGAAATTATCAAGACTTGACTCTTGGTAATTCTACAAAATTCTCTTGTTTGTTCCCAATTCTTCCTCCTGTTCCTGCTGTATTTTCACAGGATAAGGAAAACAAAGTGACAGTGAAGTGAGGAGGGTCTGGTTCTATCTGTGAAGCTAATCGAATCCTCCCAAGGCAGTTGCCAACAGCATCCTGACCCTTGCTGGGAATCTCTAATATTGCGAGGAAAAGTGCAAATTGTAGTTCAAATATGTCTTCACTCTAAGTGCATTGGGTCATTTACCTTAACAATGTGAATGTGCTCTCATTATCATGTTCAACTTGATTAGTGTATGGTCTAACATTTAAAAGTGCACTTCAGATAAAAGAATGTATAAATGCATGATTGGTTCCTAATAAATTGAGCAACCCCTTAATGAACTGTAAGCCATCTAGAGAGGTACTATTACATACCAGTCACAGAATGGCAACCCAGACAAAAATAGATTTCGTTATGTGTGTGTGTGTGTTTGTGTGTGTGTGTTTGTATAAGGACACATCTCCCATGATACACTGATTGCTAACTTTGTTGGAAAAATAACTAACAGAATTCAACACAACCAGGAAAATTAGTTGCTGGAACTACTTTAGGAGCCAAACACAAATGAGCACTATCTTTTGGCAAATGTTCAGCAACATCCAAATAGGAAAGTTCATCAGGGCACAGGGAAATATCTCCTACAGGAGCTTTCTCACTCTTTTCTTCCAGGTAAAAAAAAGAGCCTACTTAGGACGTAAGATTTTCTTAGTCTAAGACAAATCCTGTTCCACCCTCTTTATCCCCATCTCTCTCTTTTTTTTGTTGTTTCTGACTTCTTGGGGGTTGGCTTTTACTTGCTAAACATATTATTTTATATTATATTATTTTATGAAGTGTTAGAAGTGTTAGAAGAGGCAAGGACACTGGCTAAACAGTCTGTTCACACACTTTAAATGTAGCAGTTTGGTACATTTATAAAATATATCTGACATTGACTTCTGGTTGGAATCTAAACCTTTTCAGACGATGTGCCTTTCTACTTTATTTCTTACTCCTATCAGATAAATCCAGGTGAATTTTAGATGTGCCCTTGAAGAGTCGATGTAATGACTTGGCGACAGACTCACCCATGAGAAATTTCAGAATTATGCAGATCAGCACATGCAACAAATGTGTATTGGGTACCGAGTAGGTGCAAGTGGGACGCAAGCAAATCTGAGCCACATGTGCGCTACATGCGATACACACAAGGAAGGAACGTTCAGTGGAAGCAGAATGGTGGGGAAGGGCTCATAAGGGAGATGAAACTTGAGCTTGGCCTTAAAAGATGTGACTGGGCAGAGAGAAACCCAGAGAAGGACAGAGTACGTTGGCACAGGAGCTTCTGACTGAGAAAGAACCCCACGCGTCTGGGGTCTATGGAGGAGCCCAGCTGAGCCTGCGGGGAACGTGCACATGGGGGACCATGATGGCCAAGAGGCTGAGCGCAGTGAAACTGGCTACGGATGGGAAAGCATCAAGGGCTTCAAAGAAAGCCGTGACTGCTGCTGAGAAAGAAGAATCTGGCCTGGGACGTCGACGACATTTTAAGAGGAGAGTGCCTTCAGGTAGAGGGTCCAAGGGTGGATGTCCCCGATAGGGCAGGTGTGTGGCGGCAAGAAGGGAAAGACAGTGATGAGAAGTGAGTAGTCTGAAGGCAGGACTCCCTGCGTGGCAGAGTCTCCAAAGATGGAGATCTACACGCACGTGCGACTCCCGTACGCTCTTCTGAACGTCAGCCATGGCCACTCCTGCATGGAGGAGAGGGGTCTGTGTGGTCCCCTCTTGGCCTGGGGAGAATGTTGTCGCTGCCACCACCAACAGAATGCTGTGGGAGTGATGCTGTGTGGCGTACGCAGCTGACACGGGGACACAGAGGGAAATAAGGTGCCGTGCCTCTCTTCCCCCGGCCCCCCACGTTTCTCTCTCGGCCACACACACGCCTTGAGAGCCCTGAGCCAGCAGCCACCCGTGCGGGAGAGGTCACATACAGAGGGCACAAAGAAACATGCCTGAGGAGCCCCAGGCTTGCAAACCCATAGCTGTTTGAGCCTTGAAGCTGCAACCCCACACGTCACAAAGTAGAGACAAGATAGAGACAAGACATCCCCTCTGTGCCCTGTCCTACCCTCTAGAATTCATGAGCGTAAGAAATGGTCATCTTGCGTCACTCACTAGGTTTTAGGGAAATTTGTTCTAAAGCCATCATACTTGTCACACCCCATCTCTTGACTCTAAACCCACTAAACATGCATCGTCTTTCTACAGCCCCTATTGCAGAGGTCAGCAGATTTTTTCTATAAAGAACTAAAAGAATAAGTTGTTTCAGCTTTGTATTGACTCAGCCACTACTGTGTGAGAGCAGCATTAGGCATTACCTAAATGAAGAAGCCTGGTGGCTGTGTTCCAATAAAACTTTATTTATAAAAACAGGCCTCAGGCTGAATCGGGCCTGGGGCCTAGTTTGATGACCATCTCCCCCTCCCCCCACTGGCCTATACTCAAGGGTCATCAGCAGTAGGTCTCATTGTCATAGAAGTACAAGGTCAGTCCTCTGGGCTGCACCAGGAAGAAGGGATGCGACGAAGGCCCCATGTCCAAGGCCACATCAGAAAAGGAGCCAGAGTGAATAAAGGGTCTGGGGTGATATAGTTTCCCACCCTCTACCCGGACCCACTGAACAAGCCCAAACATTTCCACCACCAGAAAGTTCCTCAGAACTATCCTAGGCCGGAATCCTTCCTCCTCCTTCCTCCTATCTTACTTTATTCTGAATTGCCCCACATTGAGTGTTCGCTGCTATAATCCTGAGGGTTTTCCTACCGACTCAAAGCATAACTGATTTGTAAAACCCAGTCCCCTGTTGCGAAGCACTCGGAATGCATTTCAGAAAGCACGAGGGTGCCCTTCACCCATGATACATGGAACTCAAGGATGGGTAAGAATGCGTCCCATAGTCCAATTCCTATTCCTTGAAACGCCATCCACTGGGAGCCACAGAAGGTGGCAAGCAGGCGAGTACAATGGAGCCCTCTTCGGTTCCTGCCTCCTGAGAGCAGAGTTGCTTTTGCGTCCTTGATATCTTTAAGTGCTGGTTTTGCAACGATGGCGAAATAAGCAGCACTGAGTGCACAAGTTCACATCACAGAATACACCAAGAAAGAGGCCTTAATGAGAGACAGAAGGACTGACTATAAGCCAGCCAGAAAATTCACCTCTCCTTCCTCCTGGTTTTACAGGATTCTCTAATAAGGGGATAACTTGGAGAAAAAGGAAAGAAACTCAACTAAGTGTAACAGCAGGAGTCCTTCCAGCAATCTTCCAAGCCGCTTCTTGAGAAGGCCTCTAGCCATTCGGCAGAGCCCTGGAAGGCTTAATGAGAGCAGCCCCGCACGACGACCCGGATACGGCCGCCGGGGCGGCGGTTTCCCGTGGGCCCCGGCCCGCCCCACCTCAGCGGGCCGCTCAGAAGCCAGCCGGGCAGGAGGGATTCTCAGGGCGTGCGCTCAGCCCTGCCCGGCTGCTATTTTACTCTATCTATCTATCTATCTATCTACAACTCTATCTCTCTCTCTCTAACTCTATCTGCATCTCCTTCGCATCTATGTCTACACCCATGTTTGTCTTCTATAGCGGGGCCATTGAAATGTAGGTAGAAAGTGTGCCAAGATAAACAGAGAGTGAGAACGGACCTAAGAAGAAAGTTTCCATTTCATCAGTCCAAAAAGCCATGGAAGTGACAAGCGCAGATGAGTCGAAGGGAAGGTATGCCATCCTTAGAAGGTGGACAAAGACCCATCAGGCTAAACTAAGGGGCTCCTGCGTACTGCAGCAGGGTAGAAATTTGGCAAGCTCAAACCACCAAAGTAGAAATGGTTCGAGAATCTCTGAATGGGGGAAGACTCTTTCTTCCTCCCCCTACCGGTCCCCTAAATCACGATGACTTCCTGAGGAAACAGGACAGTGATCTCTGTGCACTCTCACCTCGGGCCTCAGAGGAATGGACATATCCTTTCAGAAAGCATTTGATAAAACAGCTGTTTGTACTAGAGCCAGCTCAAACCTTCTGGGGAAAACTGTGTTTAAAAGAATCACTTTGATTTATAAAAGGTAGCAGAGTACATTTCTGTTCTGAGATGCCACAGAACGGCCTTCCACGGAATCGGATTGTCCTCTCCAGCTCGGAGCCCTGAATTTGTGCCAGGTGGTAAACACGAAGGGATGGTCTGGAGAGCCTCACGGGGGGCAGCCGCTGACAACCCCTCAGACTTCTCATCTGCCAAATAGACCTAGTGAACCAACATGGCTCATTCGGCGAGTACGAGGTCCCAACGAGATCACATGTGGGAAGGTACTTCAGAAACTGCGGTGCTTGGCAGAGTTATTATTTTTTGTGATACTCGGTACAACTATAAGCGAAACTCAGTAGGGAGGGACAGAGGGAAAATGGAGGTGATCTGGCGACCAAGGTGGTTTTTTTATTAAGCATTTATGTAGCGCTTTATATTTTCAGAGAGCATAACAATCTTTTTTCCTGAGTTACTGTGACAGGTTAACTTTTCACTTACTGACCTTGGAGCAATTACCATGTCAAAACATGGCAGAAAGGGTAAAAGTTCAGAAAAGCAATAGGGCCGCTATTTCCCTTCTAGATGCATGAGGACATCAGCCGTTGAGAAATTGCTTCCCCCTCCCCCCCAGATCTAAACTAGAGGCAATATCAGTTAGAGCCCGAGACCAAATTTTCACAACAGTATTTCTCTCTCTCTCTCTCTGTTTTTTAAAAATCACAAAATCAGGCTAGGAACTGAAAACTCAAGGATTCTTATGAAACATACCGGGTATAGTCCTGCTTTTCCTAAGCAGCACAGAAGAAGCCAGATTCTTGAGCTTTTCTCTGGAAAATCGAGATGGGCCCCACCCCAAAGCCACACCCCGTGTCCTCGTGGGAGCCCTGTCCCGGTCCGAGGGCTGCCAGTCACACACCCACCCTGTCATCTCCAGTCCCCTGCAGTCGCCGGCATCTTCAACACAAACCAAGCTTCGGTAGTTCTCTCCATTGCTGACGATGGAAGCTTAAACTGAGGACACGCTTATCTAAGACAGTGAAACACGAACAAAAGGTAACATTTCAATGGACTAGACAAATGTCAAGACAGACTCCTATTCTGAAGTGGAGGTGTCCGGGGCCCTGTGTTAAAAGTTTGGTTTGGGCCTGGGCTGAGGTGTAGCGAGACTGGTTGGGGTTGGCCTCCTGGCCCTTCCCTTGGCTGGGCCCAGAGACGAAAGTGAGCGCCTGGTCCTCGGGAGGGGAGGACATGGACAAAGTCCCTCTTGGTGGTGGCAGGCAGGGGCGCAGAGGAGGAAGGACGGAGGGATGCCAAGGAGCACGAGCGGCCGCTGGGCCTCCCAGGGGAAGGGCCAGTGTGGGTGCGCTCAGGGAAGGCGTTCCAGCTAACCGGGAGTTTTGAGTTTTCTTTTCTCACTGAAAGGCCCATCTGTAAACTCCAGTCAAGTTTAGGAGGTATTAGATATCACGGCAGGTGAGAGAACAGTCAAGTGTGAGTCGTGCTTTGGGAAATCAAGGGAGAAGCCTGAGAGGAAAATAGCTAGACGTCTTTGTGTAGCAGGCTGGGTATTAGGATCCAGAAAGGGGGTCGGCCACAGAAGCACAGAGCTGAGAATGCAGAGATGAAAGAGACCTCAGGCAACATAGGGACCCCCGCCCCGTTACTACAGAGAGGCCCAGAGAGGTTCATTTACTGCCGGGAGTTTGAGGAAAACTTCCCATGCGTGGTGCGTGGACCTGAGCTGGAGTTTTCCTGCCAATCTCTACTCTGCTTCCTTCTCCAAATAAAGGGGGGGGAGGGGATTTTTCATTCTGTTTCCTCCCCAATACTACTAAGATACATCAACTGAAAGCCAGGTCAAAGCTATAAGCTTCCAAAGGGGTGCAGTGGCTCACGGACAGTGGGTAGACTCATTTAAGATTTGCTGGAATTTTTTTTCTCCTATTTTCCTCAGGTTTTCTCTGTCGTGACAGGTTTGTTTTATTTTTACAGTTTTTCCTGCTGTCCCATGACATGTTCTTGGTTGCTTAGTCTGCTTATAGTCTTTAGAAAGATGTGGTCCCCTGCCTCACCCCATTCGGCCAACATATGTTGAGGGCCTGCTGTAGGTGCCAGGCATTGTTCTAGATACTGACTGTGTGGTGGTGGACATGTCAGAGAAGACCCCTTCCCTCTGGGGGCACATGCTAGGGCTTTGTTGCCTCTCTCAACTTCTGGAACAGTCCTCAATGGTGTAGTACAGTCTTTGTTTTCTACCAAACCCTCGATGGGTGTCCACGCCCAAAAAGCTCACCACAGGCAGAGGTAAACAATCTTACTTCACTCAAGATCTGTTCTTCTTACTCTCTGCTTTATTTGGTTGTTTTTAATCAGTACCTTCTTTGTTTGCACCCACCAGCTCCTACCCCCCAAGAAACTCAGGAAGCACCTTTAAAATGCACACGATATTGTAAATCTTCGAGAAATCTGTGTGCAACTTTCTCTCCCATTTAGCATCCAGAAGCCAACTTAATAACTCGATAAATGTCAAGTGCAGACAACTTGGAAGTATTTTCGGAAGTTAGGTCTCTACTATGCCAAGATGCATCGTCATTCTGGAAATACAGGGTGAGTTAAGGATCTTTTTTTTTTAAGATTTTATTTATTATTTGACAGAGAGAGACACAGGGAGAGAGGGAACAGAAGCAGGGGGAGTGGGAGAAGGAGAAGCAGGCTTCCTGCTGAGCAGAGAGGCCGATGCGGGGCTCGATCCCAGGACTCTGGGATCATGACCTAAGCTGAAGGCAGACGCTTAATGACTGAGCCACCCAGGCGCCCCCAAGTTAAGGATCTGTTAAGAGAAACAAGGAAAATCTGGAAAGCCAATGGAATTGATACCTTCAAGCTGAGAACTCCCATGCAGGGCCCTTTCCAGTACTCCTGACAGGAGGCCTACTCCTAGGTCTCCTCTTCCTTTTCAAGGCCTTGAATAAAGGTAAAATAAAACCACCACTACATCAAGCCCTTCCAGATTCATTATAGTGGAATCCACTTGAATCTTGGAAACATATCAGAAAGGCTTGCCAGCCCCAGGGCCTGGTGTAAATCTACAATTGCAAATAGTATTGGAATCTGAGCACCCATAAGTCAGTTACAACTATTGAGTCCTTAAGATGAACTGTATCACTTGCTTGTGGCTACAGGCATTAAAAAAAAAAAAGATGAAAAAGGTGAAATGAACACATGAAATGAACCAAGCAGAGGTACCTTCCAGAGACGCATACCTCTCTCCAAGCCAGGCCAGAAGTGTTCTTTAATTGACAGTAATCAATTTCAGTGATCGATACTGAACCAAAGGCAGCCCGGTTTACGATTGTGACAACTAAGTTCCCACGTTGGCAAGAATTTCTGTGCTGTGCCAAGGCAACTTTTCCCCGCTTGAGTGACTCACCACGGCCCCGGAGGCATTACCTAGACTTACTTCATTCTTTCCAGTCCCAGCAAGACTGCTGTTCCCCTTCTGTGTTTGCTCTTGTTTGAATCATGGCCTGAACTGACAATAGAAGCATGTCAAACAAAATCCCAAAATTAAAACAAAGTTGTCTAGAGGCTGTGCCTGTGCCCACTCAGGCTCTTGCCAGGGAAATGCATGCATCTCTACCACACTTAAAAAAAAACAAACCGCAAGCTACCCACTTTCCTTGTTTTTTAGCCAATCTGTGAACAGAAGGGTCATTTTCTGCCTTAATTTCTTTAAACTTTGTGTTTAAGAAGGATAAAATGCCCATTTTGGAGGATGGTAGGGCACAGCCACCACAATATTCCAGCTCCGTGGGTCCTATTCAACTCTTTTCTTTTTTCCTCTTCAGTGAGCTTTGCATAAAGCTTACCCAAACCCACATGGATTTCTATAATATCCAAAAAGAATGACAATGAGTGATGTGATGTAGGTGGAAAGTGCCTGAAGAAACCTAAATTGTAACAGGAAAAAAAATTGACATTTTAGATTTTAAATGTTACACAGTTTTTATAAAGCTTCAGTCAATTTATTTTATTTATTCTAATGAAGAGCATTACAACTGCTTTACCGCACTGAAGCAAGCATCGATCACACCATTAATCACACCTTGTGAATAGCCACAAATCAAGTTCTAACAGCAAGCACTGAATCAGGAGCAATGAAGCATAAACTCCTTCACAATTTATGATCTCTCCAATTGCATCTTTTCAACCATTAAATTGCAAGATACCATAAATTTTTATCTTCTTCACTTCAGTCACATTATTGATTCTGCCGTGTGAAATATAGAAGCGCCGTAAATCTCAGCTATTGAATTAAATTTAAAGTCCCGACTTCAGAAAGAAACCCAACACGCTGCCGTGGCTGTTAATTTACACTGAGGAACAAATGATAGAAACATTAAAATTTAAATGGACAACAGGGATTTCTAAAAGCCAGAGTACTGTCAATCCTAGTCCTTGTCAACCTTGAAGGCTTTTTTTTTTTTTATTATTATTAATTCAAATTTTAAAATGTAAAAAAAAAAAAAAAGAATTAAAAAATTTAAAAGTGGAAGGAAGGGAGATGATTCACAAGAATGGATTCTAGAAAGGTCCCTCCGTGGGAATGGCTGCCAATACTACTGGAGATTTTAAAAGGCAATGATGATGAGGGCATGTCCCCTCACCCCATCCCAGAGGATAGGTCCAGATGAACCCATGTGCCCCCACAACCTCCGTGTCCTAAGTGCTGATCCCGCAGGAGGCACCGGCGGTCCCCGTGCAGGCGTGCCCTTGTCTCTGTTTGCCATCTTGACTCTTGATACACTTGCTGCCCCGCAGTGCCCCCCTCCGCCCCAGCAGGCTGCCTTACCAGACCCCCTCGTGGTCCGGCTTTCTGATGGGTTCAGGTGATGGGAAGGACCAGCAGAATAGCAAGGGGTAGAATGGCAAGGTTGGAATATTAGTTCCCCATTCCCTCCCTGCTTTGATGCCAGAGTTTGCGAGGGCTGGGACGCCTCCCTGACCACAGCTCCGATGTGTGCGGGTGGCGGAAGGTACTCCCCTTGGCACGAGCACTCCCAGAGTTCCTCTGACACTCTTCTCCTTCATTGCCCCCCACAGGCTTTGGTTAGGAAAGGCTTCACCCAGTTGTCTTCTCCAGGCGTCCCAGCACCCCTTCACGGGGCCCTTGATGGTGGGTGTCATGGTACCCACCCTGCCTACAACTCTGTAAATAGCCCCTTCATTAAAGTCTCTTCATTTTAACATCTAGAGGGGATTCTGCTTCTTGCTGGAACCTCGTCTGAGAGGCAGAGCCTAAGGAAGATCTCGAAAGGTCCAGAAAACAAGGGATGGCAGCCCAGCGTTGCAGTCAAAACCAGAGATATCACATTCCCCTAAAATGGTGAAAGTCCTAAGTGAACCCGAACCACATACAGATTGAAACGTGACAATTACGTTGTGGCAGATTGCTGACGCCAGCCCTTCTGATCCTCAGACGCCAGCCGTTCTGATCCTCATGCACGGCACCCAGAGGTGAGACCGATGAAAGCATGACAAGTGGCCTTACTCATAAGCCACCAGGCAGGTTGAGATCTTCCAGCCACGGAGAATAAGGGGGAGGTTGCTGAGCAGAGCCAGGCTAGAGGAGGAAATAGGGGCTTGCCTTCATCCGCACCTACGTAGAGACAGTCCAGGGTCCACTGTGATGTCCGGGGCTGGCTGGAACTTAGACGTAAACAGGCCACCAGTCTGTTCTCGTAGGATCCAAAATAACCTTGTGGTGTGTGAATTGTGGTCTGGGGAACCCTGAAGTGGCCTCTAGCCTTATCTGCTTTCCCAGACGCATGACTTTTCTGTCTTCCAAGCCACTCCCAAATCTCAGACCCAGCTGTTTCCCCTGTAGGAGGGGGAGGCAGCTAAGCAGGTCATGTTAGAATAGCAGTTTTTCAAGACACTACTGAAATGTCTGTCTCACGATCCAACACACACTTCCCTTCCCCGCAAAAAGACCAGGGACCCCTAGAATTGAATATGCTAATTTCTTCAACCAAATAACAGTCTTAGGAGGGGTTGAGTGTCTCTCCCAGTGTAAGACTGTGCCAGCCGTCAGGACATCCCTGAGAGGCAGCAAAGCCATTCTGGGACCAACCGAGGAGTCAGCATACTCCAACGGAATCCAAGCAGGTCTGGGCTGAACAAGATTTCTGGGATCATTCTTGATTTGACCGAAACCCACGTGAGAAGTAGAAGAGCAGAGACCTACACCTGCATCATCTGTTTTTGATGTGTGCTCTGGACCCGGAGGTTCCTACTCCAAAGTAATCGAACTCCTTGCAATCTATGACAGTAATGCCATAAACCCAGTGGGTGATTTCGGATATCCAGAGGAAATGCTAAGGCTTTAGAAGAGCCGGCGAACTGATGATTCTCAGGCCCTTCACAAAACATCCATTTGGTAAAATAATAATATATTCACATGGCTCCAAATTGAAAACATACAAGAGGGTAAGGTAGGAGGGCAGGTCTCCCTCCTACCCCATCACTCAGCCATCTGCTTTCCTTTCCCAGAAGCAACCACTGCTACTAGTTAATCTATATATCTGTCTATGTATTTATGTATGTGTGTGTCTATCTGTCTATCTAGACAGATTTACATGTATGCACGTGTGTGTATACATAGACTTTCAGAATATATTCTATTCATATACAGACACATGCATACATATGTGCATATATATATATATTCTCTCCCCACTTTTACACGAATGGCAAGATATCATCTACACCATAGTGCACCTAACTTTTTTTCATGTAATAATATGTCATGAAGCACAAAAGGAACTTGCTTGCTGCTTTCAAGGCTGCAGAACAGTTATATAAGATGGACCATAATTTATTGAATTGATCTACTGTTGAGGGACATTTAGTTGTTTCAAATTTCTTGCTATTACAAACAACAGTAAAGTAATGAGCTTATACTTATCATTTCACAAGCAGTGCATAGTTTTAAAAATTGGTCAAGTATTTTTTAAAACTCTTATAGCTTTTTCTAAAATTTATTTTAGAGAGAGAGAGAACATGAGCAGGGGAAGGGGTAGAGGGGGAAGGACAAGCACACGGCACTGAGCGCGGAGCCCAATGTGAGCATTGATGTCAGGACCCTGAGATCATGACCTGAGCCAAAACCAAGAGTTGGATGCTTAACTGACTGAGCCACCCAGGCGCCCTAAAAATCTAATTTCATGTAAAAAAAAAAAAAAAGTGGATTTGGGGCTTCTCTTTAAAAATGAAAGTTCTGGGGGCACCTGGGTGGCTCAGTCGGTTGGGCGTATGACTTGATTTCGGCTCAGGTTGTGATCTCAGGGTTCTGAGATCGAGCTCCGCTTTGGGCTCTGTGCTGGATACGTAGACTGCTTAAGATTCTCTCGCCTTCTCTCTCTGCCCCCTACTTCCTCTTACTCTCTAAAAAAAAAAAAAAAGAAAGTTCTGGCAGTAGGGAACTCCCACTCCCACACGGCAACAACCAGCTGGAGCCAAGCCATAGGTGCCCCTTGGGAAGAGTTATGGGCTCTCCAGTTTGCCACATCCCCCATGCACGTTTGCATGGCTGGCCCAGCTCTGTTGACATTTGAGGTCCTGCCTACCTCAGAGCGGGGTAAGGATGAAATGACATAAGGCACCCAGCCAACATGGTACTTGGCACCCTGTGAGTGGCGGCAACCTTTCAGGTAAATGAGGTGTTTGTTAAAGGAACTTTCTCTTCCCTTCTCCTTCCTCTCCCCTGGGTCTATGAGTTCCTGGTTCTTCAACCTTTCTCTATCCTCACTAGAAAGTAAACTCTATGAAGACATAAACTTTTTTCTGATCAAAACCATGACCCGGCATCTTGAAGAACACAGGACATGCAAAATGACTGAGTGAGTGAACGAATGAATAACAGAAAGCAAGAAAGCAGCAGTAAATAAACTATACTAGCATCTGCAGACCTCAACTCTGTACCTGTTTCTTGATGCTTTTTTGCTTTCATTCATTTTCCATAGTTTTCCATTTACTTTCCCAATCCAAGCTTTTCCGTATTTTCAGTTACATATGCATTTTCCCCAAATTCTTTAGTATTTACTTTCTATTCCTTATTTTTTGGATTATCTTTTCCATTCTGCTCACTAACTCTTGTTTTTCTTTCAGTTTCAACCTCATGGTTTCAAACCAGAAGAAAGCAGATTAATTTTTTATGTGTTTCCCCAAAGCCATAAATCTAATTTTAAATTCCAAAACAGCCCTAACATCTTTGAAATGTTAATAACCCTATAAAAATATTCACATTAGCCCAAATTATATGATTAATGTGGCATCTTCCGCATGAACATTTAAAAGACTTTAAACACATGACTTTGTGCCATTTGTTATGCGATACAAGTTCCACCTTAGAAAATGGAGATGAACAATGTCACCTGAGAAATGCAGTTTTGAAATAAACACCAAAGACTTCACCTGTCCACAGTTATGTTCCAGCTCGCTTTGTTACATAACCAATGGCACGCCATGGTCGTAGGATGCTTAAAAGTTTCCAGAGTGCTGGCCCGTGTCACGCTGGCTCATTTACTCTTCACCTCAACTCCTGAGGCAATCGGTCAGTATGTTGGAGACGGTTTGACTGAGTTATAGAAACTCACTCAAACTATCTTAAACTAAAAGGGGCGGTTGTTGGGGAGAGACACGGGTATCTCACAACGTGACGAAAGGAAGTGTGGCTTCCATTCCAACAGGAACTGGAAGTGAAACTACAAAATCATCAGCTACCAAGACATCTGCTCCATTAGTGGCTCAGTGAGGCCATGGTCTCTCATCTCAGCTTCTCTCTACATCCGTTCTCCATTTCTTCTCTACTTGCTTTTCCCTCCACACAGAAGATGGCTGCCATCCAGTTCCTGAGTTTTCTCACCCTCCCTCTTCAGACAGTTAGGAAGATTAACCAGTCTCTCACAGTCCCAGCGATGTGAGAGACTTTCTCATTGGTTCATCTTGGGGCAGATGTCTAGCTCAGTCCCACATGAGACAGTAGAATGACACTACTAACCACATTTCATTCTTTCACATTCCAACCACATGAACCAAGGGCAGCTTGCTGGAGTTTCGATTGTGAGTTACAGAAACCACCCAGAGAAGCTCGAGCAAAAAGAGGGGATCACAGAAGAGAGGCGTGGATATCTCTTGGCTCAAGGAAAGGAGGTGCAGTTCCCTCTTTCCACAGCTGGGGCACCCCTGTGCATGGAGAGGAGCCAGTCACATAATGTGTGGGGCCCAGGGCTAAAGGGAAATGTGGGATCCCTTGTTCAACAATTATTAAGAATTTCACTATGGTGAAAGCCCAACTGCCCAAGAGTAGGGCCCTTCTAAGCCTAGGGCCCCGTAGAACCAAAGAGACTGCACATCCGTGAAGCCAGGCCTGCGTGGATGGGGGATCTTTGAAAGGTGAGGCCATGGGTAGACCAGCACTCCCAAAGGTCTCCATTGTAAGCACGTGCTATCAGTTTGCCCATTTTATAGGCTTCTTGTGACTAACTGACTTGCCCAGGGCTGGGCAGGTTGCTGTAGACTTCTGACCTACATCTACTACACTCCAAACATATTCTTTTAATTCCACCACATTCCTTTTTCCCCAGCTTGGCATGTAACAGGCCCTCAGGACACAGAAATTTCCAAAGCAGAAAAAAATGATAAAACGTTTATGGATAGGCTCCTAAATTCAACATTCTTTAATGTGATGATCATCCATTTAGAAAGCACTAAATTTCAGTGGTAATTGAATTACAAGGCTTTTAGGTCCTTCCAAATACAAGCATATTCTCACCATCACTGTAATTTTTACATAACTACCCTAATTCCTGGAATTCTTTCTGAACCCCAGACAGAGTGCCAAATTGACATTCACTTTCTAGGAATCATCACATTTTCAGGCATTGAATATTACTCTCAGTTTCTCTCCCATCAAGGCATGTGATAATTCTCCAAAAATGTGCTCCCCCTACCTTTTTACTTTTAATAAATGTAATTGAATCAGCCCTGGGCAGGAGCATCTGGCCTTGGATTGCCATGTGGAGTTTTTTTTGGTCTGGAGGGCACATTTCTTGTTCTAGGGTCAATGAAATAATCAAAACCCAGTCCCTGGGGAGGAAATTTTATGGCTCTCATTTATTTGATCCACAATCTACTAAACTCCATGCCATAGTCAATCAGCTGCAAAATAAAGAAGGAGAGCACAGCTAGTTTGCTCTAGAAAAGGTAAAATCCATTGGATCCTGGGCTGGTTAAGTGAGAAATAGATTGATTAAACCTAGGTTGGGGGCCCACGGGGCTGCAGGGAAAATGCCCAGTAGTTGGGAGCTCACTCATTTATTTTGCTCACAAACAGAAACTGCCTTTTGAAATGACAAGATGAATCCTAGTTAACCGGGTTTCCAACCCAGGCAATGGTCGAGATTGGCAGGCTCAGATTGTCAGAAAAGAACAGCAGGAAGGTAATGAAGGGACAGCACTTTAGAGGCAACGGGCCGAGGTTCACAGGGAGAAAGTGTCTGTTCGGAGGCCCCCACCACTGCCCCGCGGCCACCCAGAGCCATCTCCTCGGTGACCCACCCCTCGCAGCCCTCACTTCACTGGGCTGGCCCATCCATTGATCTCTAATGCCTGCCTTGGTTAATGTAATTGGAATGTCAAAGAATAAAATGTGGTTAGTTATGCGTTATTCTCTTTCTCATAAAACTCACCCTTGGACAGAGGGAACCAGCCTTTGATGGGGACTGTCGCTGGGCTTCCAGAGAGCACTTATTTCTACACATTTAGGAGACATTTGAAGCGTTGGCGACTCCAAGTTGAGCACGAATTTAAATGAGTGGGACAAGGGTCAGCAGGTTCTCAGACAATTGTGTGATCAGTGGCTCTAAGCACTTTTTGCCAGCCCATAGAAATAGCTACCCCCCAAGGAGTCCTTACACCCTTGCCGTCCCACCGGTACTCCCCACTTGCACGGAGATGGCTGTGGGGAAGGAAGGTTTTCTTTCCAGGGTTTACCTGGGGACATAACCCTCTCTATCCCAGGGTTGTTGTGATCCAAAGCCATATGGCCTGCTCCCGTCAGCCCTTCCATCTTTGGCTTCTGGGAGGGCGGGGACTAGTCATTACTTCCTGCTACAGGACCAGGGCCCAGCCTGGCACACAGTAGGTACTAATAAATGTTTGTTGAGTCATTAAATGGATCCAAAGACTATCCAGGGGAAACACTCTGCGAAGAGTGATCTCAGCTAGCATGACAGGTGTGAAATGGATATTATGAATACTGTCCTCAAGGTGGGGCGTTGGTGAAAAGGCCCATTAGTTTTGTTGGGTTTTATTTTTTATCTATGACCATACAGCCACTGCGTGAGGTGAAGCAGTCGCTGAAGCAGGAGCAGCCTGGGGATGAGTCTGAGGCAGGGTGTGAAAATGGGGGAAAAATGACGAGTTTAGAAGTGGTTAAAGTATGGGCCAAGCAGGAGCGCCTGGGTGGCTCAGTCGGTTAAGCTTCTGCCTTCAGCTCGGGTCACAATCCCAGGGTCACAATCTCACGATCCCAGTGGTTCCAGGGTCCTCTAAGCAGGACTCCCTCTGCCTGCCGCCCCTCCCCCCCCCGCTTGTGCTCTCTCTCTGACAAATAAATAAATGAATAAATAAATAAATAAATAAATAATCATAAAATATGGGCCAAGTAAGCATTGGTCCCCCTTTAGCAATATGAGCAAGGCCTTCACCTCAGGCTACATCTAAAGCATACCAAGATGAGAGCCATTGTTTGAAGAAAGAGCTAGAGGGGACACCCCAAGCATCCCACGCTAGCGTGCGGCTGGCTAGCGGAGAGCCTTCAGGTTCAAGTACGATTAGACACAGGAAGTGTCTGCGTAGGACCCACCCCGCCCCCGACCCGCCATCGAGAGGGGTGGATTCCAAATTCAAGAGCAGGTGGCCTGCTCCACTTCAAAGCGGCCACAGCTTTGCGTGTGTGTCTCTTTAGAGCTATTTGCTATTAGAAAACCCGTGGAGATACTCTAAATTCATCTTTCTTCAAAAGTAGATGTAGCCTCTTGCTAAGAATAATTTGAGCATGAAATGGTTTTTCTGTCTAGTTTAAGCTGCTTCTGTGAATCACCAAATCGGAGTGGGTTGCAAGCATGTCAAATGAATCCTCCCACCCCTACTGAACAGGCCTAGAAAAATGCCCCGAGAGACAGCAACCGCCTATTAAAACACGATAGAGAGATGCTTTGTCCTGCACCAAACGGACAGGGATGAGAGGAATCGGAACTCCCATCAGCGAACAACGAGTGTGTGCGGAATGAAAGCTGCCCTCGATATATAGAGATAAGTATCTCAAACTCACATCATTTACTATATTTTTAGACGAATCCATTAAGTACTGTTGAATCCATAAGTACTGTTGATGCAAGTACGTGCAATCATTTTTAACAGTTTTATTTTTTTTAACCCTGGAATTAGGCCGGTTCTACCCCTTTAAGGCTTTTTGTACCAAAAAATGAAGTGTGTGGGAGATTTGAACACCAAGTGAAGAGTTTCGTGTTAAGAGATGGTATCCCCCAAATTTTAAATTATTCCTTAATTCAGTCACTTACCTGATCATGGAAGGCCCAGACACTTGCAAATGCAAAATAGATTTCACACAGTTCAGGAGGAGAGTCTGGGGGAGTATTCTGGGCTGTCAGGAGACAATCCGGTAATGAGCACAAAGTCTTCAATAAAGACAAACAGAATAAAAGGCCTGTGTTAAAATAACTGCAGCCTTGCATAATAGCTGAGCTGCAAATATGCTACAGAAATGGTAATGAGTACAATAATGCCCTGAACTTGGAGTGTTTTTATTTAAAAGATTTTAATTAACCAGAAAATGAGCATTAATCCCGGCAACTTGGAAAATAACAACACGCCATCTATTGCCACAAGCAGAAAAGGTAAGAAAAAAGAACAAGAAAATGTTATCTGGAGAAACAAGCCCTTTGAAAAATTAACAATTCGGAGCAGCTCGTGCTGTCCTGGATGGTCTATGCCTACATTCCCCAGAATGCGGTTATATTCCGCACTCTTGTTTCACAACTTCAATACATTGAATGAAATTCGCAGTCGTCCAGGATTTATATTCTGAAAAAATTCCTCCTGTTTCAATTATCTCCCACGCTGGGGAAATCTGATGAGCCAGAAGGCGTCTGCTGCCCACTACCTCTCCTAAAATAGCGAATCAGCGGACAAACAAGATTCTAAGGGGGGATTTGTTTACCTACCAAGGTCTTGGCGGAGGAAATATTGCCACAACCACGTTCCCTACTGCTACTCTAAAAAATTGGTTGTTCTTCTCCACTGCTCGAACTATTTTTTCCAATGGAAGAGGGCCTGGGTTTTTTAACAGGAATAACAGAAGCAGATCTCAAAATACAAAAGTGTCCTAAAGCTTCCCATTAGCAAGCACCTACAAAATGCAGGCATTGAAAAGGCAAACTTCTTCTATAAGAAATTCTTCGAAATGCTCCCACATCCTTTTCTCCTGGATTTGCTCTTAGGGTGCAGATTTTAAAGCTCTATGGCGATTATCTGTATTATCATTGACAGTCACATGACAACTAGAGTTACAATCCTAGAGCCTCGTACCGAACATATCCAACACTTGACTTCACGACCGGTGCCTTGCCCCAAATTTCCATGACCTTCCAAGCTGGAAATCCCAATCTTAGACTCTGTCACACAAGATCTTGTCGATTCTACTCCATAAATATCTTGAACCTGAGGTCTTTCCCCCCCTCTATCCCTTAGTTCAGCCATCCAGCCTTCTCTCACTTGCAACTATTCCCATGAGCCTTTTTTCCCTTTTTTAATGTGTGGAGCCCAACTCAGGGCTCGAACTCACGTCCCTGAGATCAAGACCTGAGCTGAGATCAAGAGTCAGACGCTTAAAAGACTGAGCCACCCAGGTGCCCCAACAAATACCAAACATCTTAAAAGGTCTTCCCGCTGCCCCCAGTCCAGGATTGTCTTCAGTATTTTCTTCATGAGAAATAATTAACAGAATTCTCATGCTTAAAAATTCCCATTGCCCACCAAACAAAATCCATACCGGTCACCGTACCCTTCATAATCTTGCCCTACTTTTATCTCCCGCCCCTTATACAAATAGCCCACGTTCTGGACACGTTGAATTTCTTAACATTTCTCATGGGCACACGTTCTTGAACAACTTCAACCATTGTACAAGAAATTTGGCGAAATCATCTGTTGACGAGAGGGCCACGTGCCCAGGTCCCAATGCTTTAAGGGGATCCTGCTGTGACCCTCCTCTGGCCACCCTTCTCCACCAGGCAGGCAGTCTTTGGAACCATGGTCCCATGCCTGCCCAGAGGCTGCACATCCTCTTCTGGATCACCCTCCAGGTGCCCAGGGCTCTAGAACTCCCCGTCTGAAAGACCCAAGCCCGCTTCTATGGCCTGTGGAGGCCTTTTTCCATGTGCATCCTCCAGAGGGCAGCCCACACCACCAGCCCGACCACTTCCAGGCCTCAGGGTGGCCAGAAGGCAGCTGCTTGTGGTGGGGCTGGGGTAAAAACAGAGTCCACATGCGGCCCCTTATAACACAGGTTACAGCTGGGGTGGGAAGAGGAGAGAGGCTCCTGGGAAGGAGCACCAGGGACGGGGACCAGCTCACCTCCTGCCATGCCATCCCATCGTGGAACTCTTGAGAGTGTTAAAATTCAGTATTGAATTTGGTCTTCCGGGTCATTGTGAAAATAAGTTTATCAAGGTAATGGAGTGGATTACATTTTATTTAACAGTTTATTAGCTTGATTCTTAACTTTTAAATATTTAGATATACAGCATTACACCTTTTTTAATACTGCAGCTTGGGCCCCACAGTAAACATCAGGGGCAGGCCTGCTTTCCTGTTTAGCTCTTATGTTCTTCCTCCTAATGGCTGCCTGGTGAACTCCTGTATGGCCTGCAAAACCCACGACAAATATCACCTCTTCCAGGAAGCGTTTTCTTTCTCTTCTAAGGCAGAGTTAATCACTTTGATTTAATTGGGACTTTTGACTACAGATAACAAGTAACGATAGTACTCAGAGTTATTGGTGCAAAAGTAGTCCTCCTTCTCTTTTTCATCTTCTTCCTCTCTTTCTCCTCCTCCTTTGTCTTCTTCAATAAAGCTTTCGTCATCCTCCTCCTCCTTCAATAAAGCTCGGGTACAGGAATGCGCCTGGCTTTAGACAGGCCTAGAGCCAGGAGGTGGGGTGCAGCCTGGTCCCCGGGGGGTGTGTTCAGCCATCCTCTGCCAGCGCTATTTGCAGCTCATCCACATAGTGGAATATGGTCCTGCCACACTTAAGAAAATTAGGTAGGCTACGTGATCTATTTGTCCCTTCAAAGATACATGTTTAAAAGATTTGTGAGTTTTCTCTTCCTGAAAGTTTTCTAACTCTTCCAGTCAAAAAGGGCAGCCCCCACAGAAACCAATTTCTTAACGCCAATTCCAAATTCCCAAGGAAGGGACTCCGATGTAAAGGCAGGAACAACAAATACCATATCCTTTCGGGGTGGGAAGATACCTTGAGATGTAACCCCCTCTCTTGTACACTTGTCTTTGCTTTCTTTGGTCAGAGGCATTTGTTGCCTTGGAGACTAAGGAGTAAGGAGAGAAAAGGCTATTGAATTTCAAAAGCCTTGGTTTTCATTTCATACAAGCCTAGTTCCTGAGGAGAGTCTGGACTTGGTGAATGTGTGAGGGTGAACACCAGGGCCTCATGCATTCCTGGATACACACACACACCCAGGAGACTTGGATCTGGCCGTTGCTGGAGCCGGGAGGATCTGGGTCACATTCCAAAGTGGTGAGACCCAGAGTCGCCTGCGCCCCAGAGTGTCATGGTGTGGGAGAACGAGAGTAGAAATGGTTAAGCGGTGTGTCTGGGCAGATGGGCCTTGGGAGGCTGTGCTGAGCATCATGGGAGCAGTGGAGAATTTCCGGCGTGCTGCACGCAGGACCCCTGACAAAGCCTAAAAGCCTCCTAGGCCTGAAGGTGCCATTGGGGGCACGTGCAATGGTGACCCAGAGACAACCAACAAGAACTGGTAAACAGTCATGGATGGTGACGGGGAAGGGAAGGAAACAGCCAGCACCCGTCTGCTTATGTAAGAACCTCTGAATGTATCTTTTTTTTTCTTTTAAAGATTTTATTTATTTATTTGACAGAGAGAGAGAGAGATCACAAGTAGGCAGAGAGGCAGGCAGAGAGAGAGGGAGAAGCAGGCTCCCTGCTGAGCAGAGAGCCCGATGTGGGGCTCGATCCCAGGACCCTGAGATCATGACCTGAGCCGAAGGCAGAGGCTTAACCCACTGAGCCACCCAGGTGCCCCCCTCTGAATGTATCTTTAAGGAAGGGGGAGGTTGAATGGTTGAATGGAGAGTTGAGAGACAGACCGGGGATTAATGGTTTAGGATTAGTATTTTGAAAATAAAATATATTTTTCTTGATTATGACATATTCCCTAGACAAGCAGTCTTGGGGAAATTGAAATGATGCATGCCTTGGAATTTGCATTTTCCCCATCAATTTAAACAAGCCTGTATCCTGCAGGCAGGATTTCAAGCATAATGAGGAGCAGCCTTTGCCCAAAGAAGTTAAACCTTCCGGCTCCCTAAGGAGCGCAGTGCAGGTAGTGAGAGCTGAGCGGTGCCGGGCAGGGAGGCGACTGAGCTCTGAGCTCTGCAGGGAGTCAGGGTGGCAGAGAGGAGCCACATAGTGAGTCAAGACTGGTCTGTGGCATTGGCAGCTCTCCTTTAGCATCAAATTCTGGACAGAGTTGGTTAAATATCTAAGGGCCATCTTACCTGCTTGCAATATGGCGCCGAGCATGAACGTCTGTAGTATGGGTGACCCGTGTTCTGGTTTTTAAAATGATATTTAAACACAATATCCAAAGATTAATCCTTTCTGGATGTTTCCCATTAGCAGCACCTACTGTATTTGAATCAACGCTTTTTTAAAAAATTAGGCAAATTACTGGCTATGAGAGTCTCTCTGCTCGTAAACTTTGTCATTGCCATACTTGTCTCAAACCCTCTGTATTTCATTAAATGGATTATATTATCTGAGTAATTATCTAAGTCCTTGAAGACTTCCAGGGTAATTCCTGCTGTCCGCCATGGTGTCTGTGGATTGGGCTGGAAGAGCCAAATCGGACCACCTCTGCTCAGAGCACCACGGGCCTGGGGCTTCCAGCTCTCTCGCAGAGCGGAGTTTGGTTTTGTTTTGTGGTTTTTTGTTTTTTTTTTTTTAGTTCATTGAGAACTTAATCATCTATTTTTTTTCCTTTCCTTTGAAGACTTAGGAAAGAAAGGGTCATTGCTTAACGTGAGGGACAAATTGGTACCGTCAGAAGAAAGGGCAGATTCGAATTGTAGTGTTCTAGAATGATCTGACAGATGGGGACGTGAAGGTAAAAGCACACTCACCTCTCCCGCGTGCCACTCTCCCAGCTTCCTGCAAGGCCAACCCGCTGTCACTTCACACAACAGCAGCGAGCATAGGCAGAACAATAGATTTTGATTAGAAAAACACTAATGCCATATCTATTTGTTAATTGTAGACTGTTCACCATTCCTGTCAAATGTAGAATTCTTTTTTAAATTTCAGAGAAGTAATCACAGCCTCCGGAAATTTGGCGTGAGCGCTATCCATTCAGGCTTTTGTTTGCAGAGCCTGGGGGGGGGTATCGTACACCGGGAGGGGGATGTAATGGAGTAGTTGTCTTTCCAAGGGCACTTGAGAGAGCAAGTGTGGAGCTTACCGTTTTAATCACGAAGGACTAAAGATAACCAACTGAAAAGTTTCCGATCAAGATGTTTATGTTTTCAATTTAAGCACTGGAACTGAGAGAGCGCATCCTAAGACAAATGCAAAAGACACGATTTTTTTTTTTTTTTTTATTCTTTCACGTGGAGCCGGAATGTTTCCTTAGGGGCCCAGGGTTTTCACATGGTTATTGTGTGATGCTAAAATGAAGAAAGGTTGAGAAAACTATCCAAAGGAAGAGAAAATAAGGAAAACAAAAGCCATGAGAGGAAAGCCGGCTTTGGGGAGGGGGAGGTTGTTTGGGGCCGTCTGCTCTGAGAAAACAAGAAAATTAAACTAGGGCTCTATTTAAAAGCCTATCATGAAACAAGAACGTTTAACAGCTACTGAATAGAGAGCGCAGTAGAGTGCAGTAGAATAATTCTGATTTATCACTGTTTGGGGGTGGGTTATCTCAGCTTAATCTGTGGTTAAGAACTCTCCGAGAGTCCAACATGTCAGGAACACGGATATAAGCACACGGGGCTCAAGCAGCTCTGCTTGGGGAGCCTTCCAAGAGCAAACCCAAGAGGAGAGCGGTCTCCTCCCCACCTCGCCACCCGAACAACAGGCACCTTTGGTACTCTAGGGGCACCTCGTGTTTCCCCGGGGGTGGAGACTCATTGCCTGGAGGCCCCCAGTGGAGGCTCAACCCATCGCCGGCCCAGACTTGCTTCGGAGCACTTGGGAAGACACCCGCGGGGGACTCTCAAAAATGCCCGGAGGCAAATATCATCTGCAGGAGCCTGAAGGTCAGACGGAGAGCCCGGGATCAAAAGCCAATGAAACTGTCATTACGTTCGCCAGGCTTCCTGTTTCGTTGACTATGATATTTAGGTAAGTTAATCGGTGTCATCATTCTAACATCTTGCTAAATCTCAAAGCTTTCAACAACTCATTGCTGATTAAGTTCTATATGGATATAAACTGGGATTGTAAACACTCTTTAACAGCATTTTACAGTATTTGAATTTTAGGCTTAGAGCTTTCTTCTTCTACTACGTATTCTGATGTTTCTAACTATGAAAGAGCCTTAACAAATAGAGCTCTTAACAGACTTAAAAATGCTCTATGCTTATATTCAATCTGCATTCATTTCATGCCAATTATCTATTACCACATAACAAATCACTCCAAAACTCAGCGGCTTACACTATATAAATATTGAAATGTCTACAGTTAAAAAGACTGACTATGACCAAGTTTTAGCGAGGAGTTGGAGCCACTGGAACTCTCATCCTCTGTTAGTGGGGATATGAACTGGTGCAATCACTTTGAAAAACTGTGGAAGACATTTGGCAGTTTCTTAAAATATTAAACATACACTACCATGTGATCCAGCCATTCTACTCCTACATATTTACCCAAGAGAAATAAAAGCATAGAGCTGTGCAAAGAACTATGAATGTTCATGGCAGCTTTATTTTTTATTGGCAAAAGCTGAAAGCAAGGGAAATGTCTGAGCACAAGTGAATGGATAAACTAATTGTGGTATATCCATACAGTAGATATCCATATAGTGGTAACTCAAGTGAGAAAAATAAAAGAGAACGAACTACAAATACACCCAACGACATGAATAAATCTCAAAATAATAGTGCTGAGTGAAAGAAGCCAAGCAAAAAACAACATGCACTATATGAGTGCATTTGTAACATTCTAGAAC
Organism: Potos flavus; assembly: GCA_028534135.1. Lineage (NCBI taxonomy): Eukaryota > Metazoa > Chordata > Mammalia > Carnivora > Procyonidae > Potos > Potos flavus. The sequence continues at coordinate 120,336,748 of CM052883.1, forward strand.
ATGTAAACTAGTCTAATATGACAGGGAGCAGATCAGTGGCTGCCTAGTTGAGAGGAGAAGGCAGAGGGAGAGATGATGAAAGGGCGCAAGGAAACTTTGAGAGGTAAGATCCATTATATGCTCATTATCTTGATTGTAGTGATGGTTTTACAAGTAAACACATAGGTCAAAGCTCATCAAATTAGACACTTTAAATATATACAGTTTACTACATATCAATTCTGCCTCAATAAAAAAAATAAAATTGCAAAAAGCAACACTAGCAGAAATTTAGTGATTAAGTAAAGCTAAATAAAATTTAATTTGCTCATCGGTTTGCAAATTGGGCAGGCTTGATGAGGGAGGGCTCATCTCTGCTCCATATAGCACCAGCTGTGACAACTCTGTTGAGGACTGGAGAATTGGATCCCAAGCTGGTTCACTCACAGGGGGACAAGATGGTACTGACTCTAAGCTGGGAATACAGTCTAAGTTGAGTACTGGAGGCCTCTGGTCCTCCCCACCTGAACCATCACAAGTGACCTGAGCTTCCCACCTAGTAACTCAGTTCGAAAGGCAAGTATCCAGAGAGATAGCCGGGCAGAAGCTGCATAGCTTTTGATTACTTGGCTTTGGAAATCACGTAGCGCCACTGCTACCAAAGTCTAGTAATGGAGGCAGTCACAAAGTCAATGCCCAGGTTCAAGAAAAGGGGAAATAGACTCTACCTCTTGATGACGAGCATCAGATTCTGGAAGAGCTTGTGGAATGGGAATTATTGTTGAAGTTATGTTTTTGGAAAATATGATCTACCATAGTCCACCTTTGGCCCAATAATTCCCATTTCTCCTACATGCAAATACACTGTCTCCTTCTTGGAAACCCTCCAAAGTCTTATCCCGTGATGATAGTGGGCTCAGGCTTGAAGTCCAAGATCTCAACATCTGAAGCAAATCCAGTGAAAAGCAGTTTCTTAAGAGGTTAACTTTCATAAGAAGTTTCTGAAAAAAAGTTAATTTTCTTCCAAAGTTAAATATACACCTATGGTGTCAGGTATATACTGTTTTAGATAATTACCTAATAGAAATGAAAGCACTCGGCCATACAAAGAGGTGAGGCTCCTTGGATGAATTCCTCAAGTACAGCTCCCCATGTGAAATTTCTCTTGATTGTAAAACCTATTAATTACAGAGAAAGTTCTTTACCCCATACCAACATTCAGTGGTAGGACAGCTACGTGATAAGTTCTATAAACACTCTTGCTCAAAAAGAGAGAAAATGCATGCACACAGAAGTCATTGCTCCATAGCAATTCTGAAATCCAGCTGCTCCCATTTGGTCAGCCCTTGATCAGGGTTCAATTCTACTGCCTGTGTAAAGTTTGCTGTAGCTCTTAAGTCTTTGGGCTCTTGAGTCTACAGTTCAATTATCCTTACTTTTCAATAAAATACAGCCCACATTTGTAGCTGAGTAATTTTTTTCAGTTTACGTGCTATCCCTAGAAGTTCAGGGTCCAAAGGCCTATTTATACTTCAAAGTCTGTTCCCTTCAGTCCAAGTTGGTTTTGTTTAGAACAATATAACTCTCTTAAAAAACTTGTAAATTTCCTATGACTCTCATCAAAGTGCTGTTAGATAAAAGTGATTCCACAGATCTCATCTAGATAGGACTTTCTCTTTCTTGAGCTACTGGTGAGGATGCTGATGGAGAATGTCCTTCAGATTCTTCTAACTTCTATTGTTTAACAGAATCTGTGAGTTACATCCTTTAGATATTTAGAGAGTCTTTGATCTGTCTGAAACGTTCCATGAGCACTGACTTAGAGCTTTCTGAGGTCTTAACAAATTATCTTAAAGTACTACTTTGGAGTTGATCTCTGGATCAAGGTCATTTCTTTCTTTCTTTTTTTTGTTTTTTTAGTATATGTGCTGCCGAAGCGAGCACTCAAGGTCATTTCTTAATTTAGGAATTCTGTGCCATCTCTAGAGAGGCCAAAAATGAAAAACAGTTTTACTTTCAAATTCAGGAAGTCCTGGCTCTTCTATATTTCCTTTAAATTTGCTTGAAAACCAAAAGTTCCTTATTCATTCATCTCTCTCTATCCTTATCAGGTCATACGTAGATCCAGTTGGCACTTTCACAATTCAGCTTGGAAATGTTCTTAGCCATATTTGCCAATTCATTATGTACCCTTTCTACTTTTTACGTCACCCCAGACAAAATCCTGTTTCCACCAGATTTCAATAACTTTTCTTCCCTTTCTTTTAAGATTTTATTTATTTATCTGAGAGAGAAGGAGAGAGCACACAAGCGGGGGTTGGGGGGAGCAGAGGGAGAGGGAGAAGCAAACTCCTCGCTGAGCAGGAAGCCTGATGTGGGACTCGATCCCAGGACTCTGGGATCATGACCTGAGCCAAAGGCAGAGGCTTAACTGACTGAGCCAGGTAGGTGCCCTTTCCCTTTCCTTTAGACGCTCGCTCCCAGCCTCCTCAAGAGCTATCAGGTGCCAGCTAACAGTCTTGTCAAGGCCCTACCAACTTCTGCCCACCTCCCAGTTCCAAAACTGCTGTCACGTGTTTTCGGTTTTGTTACAGGAGCATCCCACTTCCAGATGCCAAGATCTGCTTCAAGTATATACTGATGCACTAAAACCTAAGGGTTTAAAATAACCATAACCATTTATTATTGCTTCATAATCTTCTATCTAGGCAAGGCTTAGTGAGAAACACTTAATAGGAAACATCTCTGCTCCACTCGGCATTAGCTAAGGCAGCTCAGCTGAGAGCCAGTGGATCTGCTTCCAAGATGGCCCATTCACATGGCTGGCAAGATGGCGCTGGCGATTGGCTGGGAGTTTAGCCAGGGCTGAGGGTCAGGAACTGCAATATTCCTCCAAGAAGACCTCTCCATGTGGCCCGGGCTTCCTCATTATATGGTGACTAAAGGTCAAGAGTGAGATTCACAAGTGATAAAGAGAGTCATTTTTTGATCTGAGGATTCTGTGATCCTCAAAAGTCACAGAATATCACTTCAGCTACATTCAATGAGTTGAGGTGGTCACAAAAGCCTGACCAGGTTTAATAGTAAGGGACACAAACTTCTTATCTTGCCGTGGGTGTGCTAAGGTTCTGGAAGAACATGAGGAATGAAAAATATTGTTCTGGCCATTAAAAAAAAAAAATGATCTGCCACACATTTTTTTATTTTGTTATTCTTTTAATATTTAAAATGTATGGGGGCAAGTGGGTGCTCAGTAGTTAAGCGTCTGCCTTCGGCTCAGGTCACGATCCCAGGGTCCTGGGACCGAGGCTAGCATCGGGCTCCCTGCCCAGTGGAAAGCCAGCTTCTCCCTCTCCCTCTCCCCTGGCCTGTGTTCTCTCTCTCTCGCTGTGTCTCTCTCTGTCAAATAAATAAATAAAATCTTTAAATAAATAAATAAATGAAATGTTTATATGGTTCAGAAGTCAATATTATATGAAAAGGTATACTCACTCCCATCTCTATCCCTATAAATGTTTTAGTTTTTGGTTTATCCTTTCCATTTGTTTTAAATTACACCCCACACACACCACATACACAATGCACACACACATACACAGCATAGCTCATACTATTTTAATTTGCTCTAGGTGAAATGTATAAAAATACTCAGCTCAATTGGCTTTGTAAATAAAAGACCCCAAGTATGTTCTCCCTCCAAATGATTTTTGCTTTATGGTTTATGCCAATTTCTCTCACAGGACTGGAGAGAGGATATATTGTTTTGCCCTCTTCTCTTATGGTGTTCTGTGGTCCAAAACAAGGTCTGCTGGTTTATCAAGACCTCAGCAGCACCTGATTCACCAATGGTAGAAGAACACGCATAGGGAGCTGGACCTCAGGAGAGAATTCCAGGCTAGAGTTACAGGATATGGGAGTCACCAGTGGTGGTTGGAATGGGCTACACATAGAGGGATGAGAGAAAGAACCCAAGACAAAACTGAGGAGTCGTATCTTAAAACTGAAGGAAAAAAGGAGACAAATACACCAAGGGGACTCAGAACTAGTCTCAGAGATTGGAAGAGGATCAGAAGAGAATGTTGTCATCAAGACCAAGGAGGTAATTGACTCTCCCGGAGGAAGAGGGGCCTACACCTATAGAGGAAATGTCAAATGATCATTCAAAATTTGCATGAGGTGGTGTGGTTTCCGTGGGGTCCAGGAAGGAGTGCAGACATGATTTCAGAGGGTTGGGGAGGACACAGCAGCTAAGGAAGTGGAGACAGTACTGACGATTCTTTCAGAAAGATTTTCTGGGCAAAGAAACAGAAGAAATGGTAGCTAGATGAGAACATGGGACAAGTGAATTTTTAAGATGGGAGAAACCAACATTTAGAGGTGAAAGGGAAGGGGGCACCTGGGTGGCACAGTCAGTTGAGCTTCCAGCTCTTGGTTTCATGATCTCAGGGTCATGATCTCATGGTGGAGAGATCAAGCCCCTCATCAGGCTCTACACTCAGCACAGTCTGCTGAAGTTTCTTTCTCCCTCTGCCTCCCTTCCCTGCTCTCTCTTGCTCTCTCTCTCCCGTCTTTAAATAAATAAATCTTTTTTTGAAAAAAGGTGAAAGGGAAGAAATCATTAGAGAAGAAAGGGAAGGTTTAAAACATAGTGAAACAGGATAATGGCGGGTGAGAGCCATTAGTTGTGGCCAGGGGGAGGGACACCTCTTCCCTGAGACCAGAGGGAGAGGGAAATGGATGTGGTCTTAGAAGAAGGACAGTGACAATTTCTACAAGTCCCCTCTGACTGCCTCTCCTCTCTCTGATATAGGAGGCAGGTCATCACCAAACTCAGGCTGCCTATCAGCCTCACTCTCACCCGAGGAAGCAGACTTCATGTCTTCCCAGGCTGATTGAAAGATCCCCAATTCCTCAGAGAAAAGCCCCATTTATTCACAGAAATGAAGGGAGCCAAGGTGAGCATGGGCTCTGCACTCTCTGGTCTTAACCCGGCTGTCTCCTGAGAAGAGAACAGAGACAGAAGATAATTAAAACCCAAACAGGGACAGCACAGATGACACATTGCTTGAGGAAGGAGAGCCATCAAAGGAAGAGCGGCAGGTATGGGGAATGCCTGGAAAGGCTTCTGAAGAGGACCTCAAAGGAGCTGAAGGATTTCGAGGTGTCCAGCTGGGCAGAAGGCATTCATGGACGGAGAGGGCCAAGGCGCATTCGAGGCAGCAGGTCGGACACAACAAAGCTACCCATGCTGAGGTGGTTCTGACCGCTGAGAGTTACCTGAGCACACGGTCCTCAGGCTGAGAGCACACTGGTGTAACCGGTAAGCCTTTGGAGGCTGACCTTTCAGGGGCCATTTTTGATTCCATCACTTTCCAGCCGCCATAACAGGTAAAAAATAAGTAAGTAGTAGGAATCCCCAACCTCACAGGACTCTTGTTACGACTCTATTATCCCTTAGGCAATGCACTAAAGTCTCAAGCACTGAACAACAGGAAACGCTTAATAAGTGTCCCCTATTATTCACTCCAGGTGGACATCATATGTGAGGCATCAGAATTTGTACTCAACATGTTGGGCAGGGAGAACCCCTAAAGGTTTCTGAGTTTAGGAAATACATGCACAGTGCTGTGTCCTGAGAAGACTTGTGAGGTGGAGGTGTGCAAACTGTGTGGTAGCAGAGCGATGGTGGAGGGGGTGTGGGGGGGCTTAGTTGCCCTTTCAATGTGCCCAGTCGCAAGGCCATGAGACTTCTGCTCTGTGCCTAGTGCTTTATGTACAACTCAGACTGAGCTGTCTTTGCTCGTAAGTTTTGGTTTATAAGGTTGAAATTAGGAAAGATGTATGTTCAAGCTGGTCAAAGCCATCACAGGACAGTAAAATGCAGACAAGAATGACTACCTATGTGAGCACAGAGGGAAGCTTCAGGAAAGCAGAATTAGTAAGAGAGACAGAAAGTGCAAATGTGGCAACATTATTAACATTTGGGAAGTCTGGGTAAGGGTATGTAGGAATTCTCCGTATTATTCTTGCAACTTTTCTGTAAGTCTGAAATCATGTCAAAATGTAAAAAGAAGGAAGAAAGAAAAAGGTATCAAAGCCAGGATCCAGAGTCAGACCCTCTGTGTCTGAGGACTCGTTTCTGTTGCAAGAGACAGAAGTGCCAATTCAAACTGATGCAAGCAAAGTGAGTCAACCCAAATCCTACGGTCCACGCAGCAGACAAGTCCCAAGAAAGGGCGGCCACGGGCACGACTGGTGCCAAACAGCCAACAAATGTCACCGGGACTTGCTATCTCTCCTCCTCGCAGCTCAGCCTTCTGCCTTGTTTGCTTCATTCTCAGCCTCTACCTGGTGGATCCTCGCAGTTCGAGGCTCATATTTCCTTGGGTTTTGAGCCAGTTGAAAAGAAAAAGGGCTCTCTCATCAGCATGAGAAGTCTTATTGCAGCTCATCTTTCAGATCACTCATCCGCCAGAAACCTTCTCAGTGGTCACTTCCTCCGATTTGGCCAAGCTGCACTGTAAGCTCATCCCTGGAGCTGGGGATGGCGTCCACTCCGTTCCAAGTATATGTGCTGAGAGTGGGAATGGGCTTGGTTCACCTCAAGAAAATAAAAGTTACCACAGGAAGGGCACATGGGTTCCGGGAACACAAACACTGGACCCCCACAGATTCGACATTAGCTATGGCTATGCGATAAGCTCCTCCAAAACTATGGGGTGTTAAATGACAATGATGATTGTTTGCTCACAACTATGCCATTTAGGCAAGGCTCGGCAGGAATGGCTCCACATGGTACCACTGAGGAGGCTTGACTGGTACTGGGGGGATCCATTTTCAAGATGGCTCCTTCATAGGAGCGGCAAGTTGGTGCTGGATGTGGGCAGCGGCCACCACTCTCCTCCATGTGGGCCGTGCTGCATGGCTGCTTGGCTTCCTCATAGCATGGAGGCTGGGTTTCAAGAAGAAACAGAAGTTGGGAGTCATCTGGATGGTTAGCATCATTAGCAGCCATAGGCCCAGAATAGACTTAAGGGTGTGGAGAAATAGAATCCACCTCTCCTTGGGCAAATGACCCAGGATTTGCAGCTGTCTTTAATGCACCACAGATGTGCTCTGTCTCATTCCCTGGTCCCACAACTGCTGGAATGAAAATTAGAGTTCCGGGGTCTTAAAGCTTTGCTCTCACAGCTGCATGTCCCGGGTCCTCACTAAACTCCGAAGAGCCTCTGCTAGGCATTTAAGAGCAACCTTATCCACTGGTCATCAGAGCAGACGATACAGGTCATGTCCACAGAGGTCAGGCAGGTGGGCCATATCGGTGAAGAGGAAACCCATGCTGGCGCATAGAAAAATGACATTTTGCTCTAGGGATTGATGCAGAATTGATGCTTTCTATGGAGACAGCTGCTCCTCAGCTCCGATCAAGCACTGCCAAGTGGAATTTAGGCCCTTAATGACCCAAATTTTCCATTTTTCAAGAGAAGCTAAAAATGTAGAGATTTACGTGAAATCCTTTTATTTTAAAATGCCAGCTCATCTGAAGGTCAAACAAAAACATCTGAAGGCCAAGTGCAACCAGTAGACCACCACTTTGGGACTAAAAGTATTAAGAAGAAATTAGCATTCATTGTCAAGAATTTACATACTTAAAAAAGAAACTCATAAAATCAGTGTATTTTCCTAAGCGAATGCTTCAGAACATGATTAAGCTGAGTAATTCATTAAATATGAAATAGTATGGATTATTTCATATCTTAAACGTGGTTCCAGTACCACCTGTGATAGATTAAAGACAGCCTGAAATTTCTTTGATACTCTTCCCATCTACAGGTGGGGTCTAATTCTTCTCCTCTTGATTTGTGAGCTGGCTGTGATGATTTGCTTGTAACCAACAGAATGTGGCAGAAATCAGGCTGCAGGATTTCTGAGGCCGGGTCCGGTGAAGCCTGGCAGTTTCTGCCCTGGCTTCTTGGATATTCTCTCTCTGGAGGTTTCCTATTGGAATCTAGCTGCCATGCTGTGAAAAGGCCACAGCACATGGAGAAACCCTGTACAGGCACTCTGGTCAGCCAACAGCCAGCAAGAACTGCTACTGTAAGAGTGGCCTCCATGGACATCTGTCCTAGCCGAGCCGTTGACGATTGTGGCTCCAGGTGTCATCTGACCAGCTGAATGAGACCCCGTAAGGGAACTGTCCAGCCTAGCTCCTTTGGAATTTTCTTTTTTTTCTTTTCTTTTCTTTTCTTTTCTTTTCTTTTTTCTTTTCTTTTCTTTTCTTTTCTTTTCTTTTCTTTTCTTTTTTCTTTTCTTTTTTCTTTTCTTTTCTTTTCTTTTCTTTTCTTTTCTTTTCTTTCTTTCTTTCTTTCTTCTTTCTTTCTTTCTCTTTCTCTTTCTTCTTTCTTTCTTCTTTCCTTTCTTTCTTTCTTTTTTTTTTAAGATTTTATTTTTTAAGTAATGTCTACACCCAACATGGGGCTTGAACTCATGGCCCCAAGATCCATGGGCGTACTCTACCAACTGAGTCAGCCAGGCACCCTTTGGAATTTCTGATCTAGAGAAATTATGAACACGATGAAGTGGTTGCGTTAAGGTGCTAATTTCTGGGGGCAATTTATTCCACAGCAACATATAACAGGAACGTTATTTGAATGTGTTTGCTCTGAAAAGTCAAGCTTCTCAGGCCTAAGAAAATGTATCTGTTGTTGGCACTATTTCTACTTAATGTTTTCTTATTGCCACGGTTATGAAGGTTTACGGGTTAATTTTTAAAGAATAAAATGTCTAAAATAACAAAGAATAAAATGTGTGAATCTTTTCTTTCTTTTCTTTTTTTTTTTTTTTTTGCCTTCCTTTCCTGTTATGATGGTGAAAACATGACCAATAGCTCTAAGAAAAGTATTACCAAAAATGTTCGTTCTCTTGTTTCTTTGTGGCAAACACCATGGATTTCCAAACAACACACTTGATGGAGGGTAAGCTGACTTTCAAGATGAAAAAGGATACATAAACCTCTCCCAGAAATATTTAGAGATTGTAATCAAAAGTACTCAAAATAATAGAATGGCTAATTATCTCATTAGTAAACTCATGAACTAAAGATGCAACTTAAAAATAAAATAAGTAAATGAGCCCAGTTAAGCATCATACACATAGAAGAAAGAAAAGCTTCATGTCTGCCTGGAGGGCAACATGAGGGAGCCCATGTTTTCACGCGTGGTGCCCAGAGGTGGTTAAGTTTTATAGTATGTGATTTTAGAAGAATAATGTATCCCCACTTGCTATTTTGCAATGCCCTACACTTTGCTTAGCACTTCAAGTAACACAAGGCTAGAGAAATGAATCAGGAAGAGAAAATGAAGTACTTACAAGTGATACTGGATCCTTCCTCCACTTCTATTTTTAAAGGAACAAAATACGAGACGCTATGTCTACTCTTCTACTGAGGGAGAAAGATAAGATTCCAGAAACTTAAGTGTCAGCTAGAAATCTCTGATTATTCTGAAAAATCTCTGGAACCCATAAGCAAAAATTCTTCTCTCCAGCTGGGCTCCCAGGATCCAGTCTTTGAGTAAAAATGCCCAGTCACTGCATTCCCTTAAGAAGGGTCACCTGACAGAGTCAAAATAATTCTTGTGACAGCCGGACACGATTTTCTTTTAAAGAATAATCCTTTAAAATTTGGAAGATTTACTATATTACTTAGCAGTATGAGAGATTGCTCATAAATGAGAAAAGGTGTGGGCTTGGTGATTTTTGACCTTGACTCTGCTAAGGGAATACAATCTGGAGAAAGTCAAGAGCCAAATGGCAACATCTGGGGACTCATTGTGGGAAAACCAGTCTTGGCTACATCAGAAACCTCGGACGCTTGCTTTGTAGAAGGAATACTTGCTTGTCTTTTGCAACCGTTCATCTTATACTAATTACATTGGCCATTTTCCCATCTTGTAGCCTCGTAGAGGTCACTGCAAAGCCAAGGGCTCCTGACTGGGAGCCGGCAGAGACTCAGGCTCTGTCAGTCACAGGAAGGGGACACAGAAAGAAAAGGCACAGATTCAAACAACGTTGACTATCCTTGGTTTCAGTGGCTCATTTCCAGCTTCCTGACGGGTTTGACTCTGGGGGAAAAAACGGAAAAGAAGAAAACAAAACTGTGTGAGTCTCCTGCTGTGAGCCAGAACACACAGATATCCGGTCAAGGAAAGAAGACGACACACTTCATGTGAGAACGCGGTCTAGCAGCGGCCATGGGAGGACTTGGAGAATCTCTCACTGGCTGTGCGGGCAGAATGTGAGGCCAGGAGACTGGATGTCTAGGCTGGGAAAAGCCATACTCCTCTTTCAAAGAAGGACATTCAGTGTTCTCCATTTATGTTAGTCTGAAAACAGGAAGCCAGTCTTCCAAGGAGCTTCCGGGGAGAAGCACCTGACGCCACGCTACCCCAGTGAGCAACCTTCCTGTTGAAAACTTCAAGAGAAGGTGCTGGATGAGCGCTGCCAAAATTTATCCAACACAGGCTTCCCCTGCTGTCTGAAAGTAGAGCGCTCCTGTGAAACCTTCAGAAGCCAAAGGGCATAAAGGGAAGAAGCGATTACCGTTATTGCATATGGAAAAATGTGAGGGTTCCCAAACCCAAAATAACCTCTTACGCTTTCCTGATACCTGAGGACACGTCTTGCCAACGGACGCACAGAATAAATGGAGGGAAAGCACAGATGCTCTCAGACACGGTTCAGAGCTGCGGCGGCTTGCCGTGAGCTGCTGCTGAGGGGGACCCCGGGGACGGAGCCTGGGGGGACCCCTCTCCTTGCTGGGCTGCCTGCTGCCTCCACAGTGGCTCCCGGCAAAACAACGCTATTTTCACTTTTCTTCCTTTTTTGTAAAAGTAAAATTCCTTTCCAGATTTCTTTTGGTTAGCAAAAACAGGTACGAACGCAGGTCTTTCATAAAAGCCAAGTGGCCTAACTGGAACTTCGGAAAAGCAGGGGCTACCCGTCATCACAACGAGCTGGCTGATGAACAGAGAGCAGGTGGGGACTCAGCAAGCGTTCCCGGGAGGGCACACGAGAGTGATGGGAGAGGACAGAACACACCCTTCCCAGGCGGGGTCCCCACACTTGACTCTCTCAACCCCGTTGCTGTGGGGGCTCCTGGGCTGCCAGTCCCCAGGGTCTCACTGGTCTCGGGGGGTTTCTGTGCCCTCCTCCTTTGGTCTCCTACGGTGTCCGCTCCACTCCCTATCTCCTGGCTCTTCATTGAACATATGAGACTATCTGGTGCCATTGTCACGGTGTCTGGAACTGCCCCATAGGGGGTGTTTTGAAATTTTTTAGGCGCACTTTTGACCGTCAAAATAACTATAGGATGGGGGCACTATATACAGTTAGCGAGGAGGACCAAGGATGTGGGATGCCGTGCGATACGTAAGCATTCCCAAACAACAAAGGATCATCCTTCCATCCACATCCATCATGACTTTCAAATGATCCACTGCACATTCATACACATTGTATGTTTTAGCCTAGAACCTTCTTCCATTGTACCTATAAACAGAAGATACCTCTGCATTTTGCATGATTTTATTATGCTCTGAATTTTCCAGTTGATTGAAGAAAGATCATCCCTTGTTTTGTTTGAGGCTTACCAAGAGCTGTCACTGTTTCTGGAAGTCAGTGCACGACAGTAACGCTCAGCTCTAGGCATCTGAGATGCCAGCACGGCCTCTGTGAGCTGTCACGGGCGTGGGGACGATGTCTGGACTCGCACGCAGTTGCGCACAAGCATTTACATATTAAAATCAAGGATATTTTATTTTAAGTAACTTTCACTTCTCTTTTAGACTCTAACTGGGGAGAAATATATTGTGCGTGAATTATACCACCTACAGATGTCATGTCTGGACAGTAAAGAGCGTTAACACAATGTTTTGGATGGGAGGCACAAGGCCTATCAGGGTTGGGAAACTCTATGATGAGCTGAAGCATTTAGAACTTAAGAATTTTTCACTTAGTGACCCAAGTGTTCTCTTCCTCCTACCTATTCTCAACACAATGTTAAGGAGGAAAGAAGGGGATGGGTCGTAAAAAATTACCACCCACAGAGAAAAGGTCTGTGGAGAAGCTTCCTAGTCTGAGGACCCCCTCCAGCAGCCTCACTTGATTTGTTGGATCCTTTCTTCTGGGGCCTGACTGAGCTAGTATCCGCTGTCTTATCTGCTAGAATTCTCCCCACCGCCTCCCTGTTCACCTGTGATCACGTCTTATCTTTCTCTCTTTATTAAATTGCGTGATTTGGGTTGCGTTCTTTTAAAGTTCTCAACTCATACCCAAATTCTTTAGAAGAAAGATGCTACGTGAATGTCTGTCCTTAAGAAATATATAGACAGGGACATGAACTAAATGTTCATAAAGTCTAACTGTCCCTGTTTGGAAAGAAACTCGCAGATCGTTAAATTTCTTAAATATTATTAATATATTAATTAATATAATTAATTAATAATATATTATAATGAATTAATAATTAATATATTAGTATATTCTTTTAGCTGTCTTCTTAAGGTCCCAACTTAATTTATTTTAGACCAAAGATATAGATGTGCCCTAAGATCCTCTTTATAGGGCCTCAGACTGTCTCACTTAAAACCCAGGCATATCCGGAATCTGAGTGATTCTGAATCAAGAATATTTCCAAAACCAAAATATCTCTAAAATTTTAAGAGCACACATCTGCGACGGTATAATTAGGAAAAGATTCAATTCAAACCCAAGACGTATTTTTTATTACATAGATTAGAGGACGGATTATATAGTGTGTGCTTGCACCACACTGCGGCATAGCTGTTTCCCGCCGGGATAAAAACCACAGAAGTTGCACATCAAGAGCGGCCGAGGTGTCCCCAGTACGTAGCCACGTGTTGTGGCGTGGACCCCTGACTCCCCCAGGCAGTCTTCGGAAGCATGTCAGCAAGAACAACACAGCATGTGGACTCAGGCTTAGGTACTGCAATGCCATAATCTTTAAAATGGGCAACTACACAAAATCCTTTGTTTGGATTTAGACTCTCGGTGTAGACTCTGAGATTAGAAAAAAAAAAATCCTCTACCATAATTACATTTTAAAATACAATAGGGCACCTGGGTGGCTCAGTCGGTTAAGCTCTGCCTTCAGCTCAGGTCATGCATGATCCCAGGGTCCTGGGATTGGCTTCTCCCTCTCCTACTCCCCCTGCTTATATTCCCTCTCTTACGATCTCTCTCTCTCTGTCAAATAAATGAATAAAATCTTTTAAAAAAATAAAAATAAAATAAAATAAAATACAAGAAATCAAACACGAAAGAGCCCAGCCGAGGGTAGGAAGGCAGTTGACCTATCTCTTTGCCTCTGAAATCAAGCAAGCCCACTAGGTAAGAAGTACTAAGGCGGGCATCTCATTTTATTTCCGTGCAAAAGGAAGCCAGACTCAGGCACGTTAAATGGTTCAATCAGGCAAGAGAAGGTTTTAGGGTTTGTTTTTTTTGTGTGTGTTTTTTTTTAAGAGATAAGGAGGTACTTGTCTTCAACATGTACTCACACAATCAAAAGCATTAGTACAGAGCAATGGAATGTGTGTATGCTTTAAAAAAGAAATCTCAAGGAAAGTCAACACACTCGTCCTCACCCCCACAGGCAGAGGCAAGTATCCCAGAGACCGGATTCAGACTTAGGCAGGCCGCAGAAGCCACGGGGACACTGGACGAGGAAACCCCCTCCCATCTGCCGGCTCAGGGCCCGAGCGCCCCTGTTGGGTGGTCTAAGGCAGCCCAAGAAGGGGCCCCGCGGTGGAGACTCCGCTCGCCCCCGCTGCGGATGCGGCAGCATTAGAGCCGGATCCTGGCCCTGTCTAGTCTCATGACCTGATGGCTGGCGGGAAACAAGGGGTGGGGAGGAGGGAAAGGAAAGGAACACAGACAAAGAAAAAGACTTACTCTTTCTCATCCTCCTTGAAACGCCGACTCTGGTTTTAATGTCAAATATCACAACCCAATGAGGCGGTGGGGGGTGGGCAAAAGAGCTGGTCTGGTTAATACTTGCAGAGGACTCATTTGGTGCCAAGTACCTAGTTTTGCACTTACATGATCTCAGTTACTCCCTCCGGAATCCCGTATTGCCAGCACCCTTATCTGCCCCCCGCCCCATTTTACAGAGGGGACTAAGCCCCGGATGTTAAGTGCCGAGCCCGGGATCACACAGTCAGTGCAGATGGTCTGAGTACGAGACCAGTTCTTAACTGCTGACTTTACTACCTCCACTTACATCATTAGATCCCTGGTTTCACATAGAAAAATACTTTATCTTATGTTTGGGGTGTTTGATCTGTGGCACTCCAAACATCTCACATATGTATTCTCTGTTAATCCAACAAATTCCCAGGGAATTCCAGGAGAAAAAAAAAAAAAAAAAAAAAAAGTTGATCTCTAAAGATTGGAAAAACCGCAAAACTTTTAGATTTCCCTCTAATCTCAAAATGTCTCCGCTTAATCAGTATTGCTAAAGACTCCTGCCCGAGTCACTGCCTGTTTCTCGGTGCCATTCGCCTCGGCCAGCAGGCCACAGCAGATGGAAAGCAGTTCCGTCATATGGTTTCAAAGGGAAAAAAATAAAAGCAGCCAATACTTGGTCAAGCTGCTAAGATGACTCTGGAAGGGGCACAGCCCTGCCATCTAAGTGTGCCACCCTAACACGCCAGGCACTGATGTGTCTAAGGAATGCGATATATATTTTTCTCTAATTCTGGTTTTTATCACACTCACATTCCTTGACTCACACAGATATCAACTCTGGACACCATCAGAGTTGCTTTCTGGCAGGGGCTAACTTGAAATATTCATCCAGCTCGTGGAGTTCCTAAAATGCACATCAGCACATAAAACGGCAAAACACTAGACTATTTAAAAACAATTCTCTTAGCAGTTCTAGCTCTTTTATTGACATGGCAATATCTCTCTGTGATTGGACAGTAGAATAACTATAAAAATACGATTCCATCTGTAAGTATAATATAAAAATTATATAACATTATAAATGTATACGTTATAATTACATAATGTTATAAATGTATTATATGACATTATCAGGTGTAACAGATACATGTTATCGATATGTTTATATAGGTCTGTATTCTGCTTACAGTTATCTCGTTATTTGGCCGTAGCTTCAGGCAAAGGAGCACCAGTGTTGCTGAGTCATCATTTCTGCAGTGTGATTTTCGTGTATGTTTCCCTGCTCTCTCTAAGGGAGGTGGCTCGCCCCTAGGGACAGGCCTTGTACCTGTAAGTGCTGGGAAAGGCTGTTAATCCTGAAGGATTTCACTCTGACCCATAGCAGGGGCTTACTGTCACGGAGTTTCCTAACAGCGGCATTAGCAACAGTGGTAGTAGCATTTTAGAGTCATCTGTTTCCAATTATTATCAACTCTCCGGTTTACTTGCCTTTCAAAACTCAGATACAGGATTGCAAAGTCTAAAGTAGGTGACTCGTTAGTCATGTAGTCTCATTAACTTCGAGGCAACTCCCAAAAGCCATTCTCCTCGAGCTGTACAGAGAACGCAAAATGAGCCAACACGTTCGAACCCATTCAGCCAGTCAGGGAAGGTACGCATACCGCCAGAAAATAAATTTTAAATCTCTCAAAGGATTAGAATTAAGCCAACATTGGATGATGTTAGGACGCGGTTATCCATCTGGCTCGGGTATTTACACGCGGTAGCACAAACTTTACACTAACCAAGTAATCACGGAAGTGAATGAGCAGAGCAGAGAAGAAATAGGAAATTTAGAGTTTGCAAGCCCCGGTGCTTACAGGAGGACAGGCTAGGTCATGGCAAGGAGGGTAGGCTGGGCAAAGGCTGCGAGTGGGAGGGGCTGTGAGAGAGCTTAGTCTCCGCTGCTGGCATCCAGCGGCATGAAAACCAACGCTGTGCGCAGGGACATATCTGTAGGTGGAACAGAGCGTCTGAGGCTTGCCTCAACCTCATCCGGGCAGAAGGGGAAGGGGGAGAGGAGTGGGAGGGTGATAGCAACATTCGCTTTCAGTCGATAGTTCTTGAGGCTGGTGAAGGGTACATAGATGTTACTCTTCTCCTAATACCTGCATATTTGGGGATTTTACCATACGTTAAAGAGTAAACACCATTTTTAAGATACTCAAAAAAGAGTTCTATAAGGTTGTGAATTTTCAGCCTCGGTTGTAATGGAAAAAACACAAAGAAATGGCTGTAGAGTCTGATACCTAACCATAAGGATGAAGACAAATAGTAAATTCACTGCTGTCATTAACAAGAATGTCCCAAAGCTAATGGGGGCATGTGAAGTGTGGGTGGCTTGTTTTTATGTCTCTGGTATTTAATCATAATTACATATCAAATTCAAAGTATAGGAGAATCGAGCCCTAAATATATTTAGACACTCCCCACGCCCCCCCCCCCCACACCCCTCACTTAGGCAGCATCAAGCAAATAGACTCTGAGATGCTCTGGACAATCTTTTTACTATCCTCTTAGCAATAGTTGAATTCTCAGAAGTCAAGATCAGGCCTTATTCATCTCCAGACTCCTGAAACATAGTAGGTACTTTAAAAATACTTGTTGACTTAATTAACAAATCAGGTTTTGTGCACTGCATATTTCACCTTGACAAATCATAGAAAGCCTATGTATACCCAGAAAACAAATAATCCAATTTAAAAAATGGTCAGAAGACATAAACAGACATTTCTCCAAAGAAGACTTACAGATGGCCAACAGACATGAAAAGATGCTTTATCATCACTTATCATCAGGGAAACGCAAATCAAAACCACAGCAAGATCTCAGCTCACACCTGTCAGAATGGCTAACATCAACACCACAAGAAACAACAAGTGTTGGTGAGGATGTGGAGAACAAGGAACCTTCTCGCACTGTTGGTGGGAATGCAAATTGGTGCAGCCACTGTGCCAACAGTATGGAGGGTCCTCAAAAAGTTAAAAATAACAACTACCCTATGAGCCATGGATCACACTACTGAGTATTTACCCCCAAATACAAAAACACTAATTCAAAAGGATACATGCACCCCTATGTTTATAGCAACATTATCTACACTAGCCAAGATATGGAAGCAGCCAAAGTGTCCATCAATAGATGAGTGGATAAAGAAGAGGTGGTATATATATACAATGGAGTATTACTGATCCATAAAAAGAATGAAATCTTGCCATTTGCAACATGAATAGAGCTAGAGAGTATAATGCTGACTTAAATAAGTCAGTCAGAGAAAGACAAATACCATACAATTTCACTGATATGTGGAATTTAAGAACCAAAACAAAACAAACCAGCAACGGATAAAAGAAAGAGAGAGAGAGAAACCAAGAAACAGACTCTTCACGATGGGGAACAAACTGATGGTTACCAGAGGGGATGCAGGGGAGGAGGAGGGGGGAAATAGGAGGTGGGGATTAAAGAGTACACTTATCATGAGGAAACAAAACAAAACGAAACAAAAGAAAATAAAATAAGAAAGCTTATGCATAGAAAATGAGTAAAATGAAGTCATTGGGGTAATTCAGAAAACCTTTAGCGAAATGTAAAGCGTGATGAGCAATGGAAAAACAACTATATTCCCCCAGTTAAAAAAATAAAATGTGATTCTAAATATATTTAGTAAATAACTTCTTCTGGAATTGACTTCAAGGCAGCCCATCCCATTCCCCATTTCCCAAGGCTATCACAACTCCCTGGGAGTGGAATTGCAACAGACAATGTTCCAGCCAAGCCCAGAGACTTACATAACAGGGAAGTCCGATGCCAGAAATACGACTATGGGAGCTCTTCCCTCCAAGACGCTCCTTGAGCTCAGGAGTGTCCGTACCCTTGGGGCGACTTTCCTTGAAGAATGACCCCACGGTGTGGAATGAATGGACTTTGGGCCTGGGCAGAGTATGGCTGCACTCATGGGGTTAATTGGAGATTGGTAGGCGGGGGGTCATAGGTAGCGATGGGAGGAAGTGCACTTAACATGAAGGCAGCATGGCTGGCTGGGGAGGCCTGTGGTCCAGGGCTACGACTGAGCTCCCAAATTGCGCTCCTTAAATTTAGGTGGACACATATAAGACAGAGGTATTAGTGAAGCAAAATGCAACCCAATCAGGAGGTAATTCAAAATGCCGTCACCCCTCCCATAAGTGAATAAGGTCACTTACTTACTCATATCCCGCAACACCGTGCCCCTTTTCTCCACTCCTACGAAATAATAAAGCCAGTCCCCTTCGCAGAAAGCACACATGTCACAAAGCCATTTCCTTCTGATTAAGAGTCACTAGAAATGCTCATCTTTCCACTTCTGGGATCAGCCTGATTTGGTGACAGCACAAATGACAGAATAATTCAGTTGTGACAGGAGTACCGCAAGGGGACACACTCATCAATGGGCCCATCTGTCTGCTGTCATTCTCCATCCCCTCAAATGCTTAAGAGAATAGCGTGCTACTGAAAGTATTATAAGCGGAAGGAGTTGCACTCATCCCCATTCCAACCTGGGTGAAGAAAGGTCCCGAACAACAGATAGTGCTTTAGTAGAAAACACAGTCATCGGAAGCACAAGTGATAAATCTAGAATTTCAAGCTCCTGGGGTGACTGAGGCCTCTCCTTTCTTATGCTCTAAAATTCCTCACAGAAAAACAAGAGATTGTGATGTCCTGTTCTTGTTTCGCAAAGGTTCAGTGAGTAGCTACTGTATAGACAACAATGGGCTGGATATTATAGGGCACATAAAACAGCTTTAAAATTCATGATTTCTACCCTCAATGAACTTCAGGGCTAGTTAAGAAAAGCTACACACCCATAAAAAGTTAAGTTATAAAATGAAACAAGTCCTAGCTAATCACAGATCCCCACAAGTTCTGTTTAGAATTTAGAATGATTTAACATTTAGAATGAGTAGAACAAATGTGAGGTATCATGAGCTGACTACTACTGACACACCAAATATGACCTCTCTGAAACCCAGCACTGAGGCAGCCCCCTCCCCCATTCGGACCTCCATGTTTGTGTTTCTTATGTGTTAATGTGGTGTCTGGGGGCAGCCGCTGCGTAGACACTGGGCATGGTGGAGCGGCCCGTAGCATCAGGAGAAGACTCTACTCATGGATCCCTACTGTGTTCTTTGACTTACTTCCTGGTTTCCCTTCCCAGACAGCTTACCACACTTCACTGCGGTCATGAAGTATTGTCCCTGCTAAAAGATAAGGTCTCTGAGGGCAAGAATTGGGTCTATCTGGGGACAGTCATGGAAAGAATGAATGGCTGTCACAACTTTACTCAAACAACCATAAAAGTAACTAGAAAATCTCAGCATTCGTAGAATAGTACCGAGATAACAGAGTTACCAAAAAATAAAAAAATAAAGGGAACAAATAGAAAAGAAGAAGAAGACAGGAAAAATCCTAACCGACCTCACAGTTTTACAGGTAATATTATTGTCCAAACATATTTTGCTCCTGTCTGTCTGAAGCTGTCCTTGTTTTACCTGCCATCTGGAGAGCCATGGGCCCAAGACGCCATCTTCAACACTGCCCGCCAGCCTGAGGCAGCAACAGCCATGAGACCTGAGCCAACAGAGGAGCGACTCCCACCCCTCATCCACAAGCAGATTCTCCACTTCCCTCCAAGCTTGGCATTGTTTCTCAGCTGCGCCCAAACACACAGCTAAGAGTCAAACTATGGTTGCTGTCTCAGTGCCACACTGAGTCTACAGGCCCACACGCGCCCGCACACGCACACACGATCGCGCGCGCGCGCACACACACACACGCACAGAGTGCCAAGGCAGACCTCCTAGCGCCAGGTCTGGATTCCAAACAGCTGGAGCAGAAAGCCGCCGTTGGCAGGAGCAGACAATAACAAGAGACTCAGTATTGGGTCCAGATTGCCACGCAGAGTTCTTGGCATGGCCACACTGCAACCCTTTTTCAGCAGAACTGGCACACTGCCAGGCCTCCCCGGCCCTTTCCCAAACGGCAGATCCTAGACCTTCTGTGGAAAAGGAAAACTGCTAGGCGAAGCCATTTGCTTCTGTTTTCAAGCTACCAAATTATACCTTTTAGGTTAGGTCTCAGAATGAAGTGCGTTTCCCTATTAATAAGAACAATGGTATGAAAGTAACAAGGCCCATTTGCTCACATGGTATGACTTGGAGAGACCTTGGATGGAGTTATTCTAACCTTCTCATGTTCCAGTTGAGGGAAAGCGGTTGCGGGGAAGTTACGTGACTTGACGAGGTCACAATGCCAGGGGGTGGCAGAGCTCTTGCCCTGGCTTCTGGGTCGCACTCTTTATTCTCTACCCCTGTGGCTGGTTTCACATCCATCATCAGCTCCCTGAGACATCAACCTAACATCCGAATTATGATTTTGCTACGTCATGTTCCCAGCTAAATCCACCTGCCATCATCTCACAAATGCAGTTGCGTATTCCGACCCAGCAGCCAGATCCAAACAGATGGCCTGGACAGCGGGGTCTGGTGATGGTTTGAGTGGCCAGGAGGCAAGAGACTAATGACTTTCTTAGGAATTTCTTTTTTTTTTTTTTTTTTCTGAAAATCAACCAACCAGTAAGTCTCTATGGATAGTGGTTAAGAGCTGATGACTTCGTAGTAAGGAAGACTGGGTTGAAATCCTGGGTCCACCACTTAACAGTGGAATGACCTTGGGCAGGTTCCTTACATTTTCTTAACCTCGGTTTCTGCATCTGTAAGACATAAAAAATTGCAGCTTCCACACCAAGTTCTTATAGGGATTAAATGAGATGATGCATAGCACCAGCCAATGGCTCCTACTTACCTAGTGAATTGGATCTTTTGTTTTTCTTTGATTCTGGTTTTTAATACACTGAAACAACTAAACCCATATGTGGACACTATCAGAGTTGCTTTTCGGAGGTGGTTGATTTGCAATAGTGTTACTGGTGGAGTTCTAAAATGTGTATCAACACATATAAGGGCATCGAACACACTAGGCTCTTTTTCAAGAGAGTCCTCTTACTGTTTCTATTAAAGTTAGCTCCCCTCCTCAACATCCTCCTCCTCCTCATCGCCATCATCGTCATCACCATCATCATCCTCATTTCCTTCCTCAACCTCCTCCTCATTATCTATCGGGTGTCCAGCAACCATGCAGAGGAAATCTGCCTTCACAACGAGACTGGCCATGTTTATAGATCAGGAAGACATAAAGCATAAAGCTACGTAGTTTCTGAGAGTAGACATGGCAGGGACACTGAAGATCAGAAGAGTGTTTTGTCTTCTAAGCAGGCAAAGGGGAAACATTTCCAGATATTAGAATCGTTTCTTCTGCAACTCTCCCAAAAGTTGTTGCCTCTAAAATGTGGGCCTCGTCTTTCTAAAAAGTTCTCAGAGAAGAAAATATCGCCCCCTTTCCTTCTCACTTGTATTTTACGCAGAAAGTACACAGTCGTAGGCTGGATCATCTCAGCCATTAACTCTGTCAACCACCTTAGTTCTTTTTTTTTTTTTTTTTTAAGATTCATCCATTTATTTTAGAAAGAGAGAGCACATGTTCAAGTGGGAGGAGGGGCAGAAGGAGAAAATCTCAAACAGATTCCCCACTGAATGTGGAGCCTGACAGGGTCATGAATCCCATGATTCTGAGATCACAGCCCGAGCCGAAATCAAGAGCCACATGCCCAACCAACCAAGCCACCCAGGAGCCCCTACCTTAGTTCTTGAAATGACAGATTCATAGCTGACTGTGAAGCCTGCTTCTCTCTCTCTCAATCTCTCTGTCTGTCTCTCTCTCTGACTCTTATCAAAATAGCTTTTGCGTCTACAAAAAAAAAAAAAAAGAATTTAAAAAAAGCCAAAACTCCTGGTCCTTAAATACAATAAAATGTTTTATAAATGTGAAAAAAAAAGTGAACCTGGGTAAAGCAATTAAAAATGATTTTCTAAGGGCACCTGTGTGGCTCAGTTAGTTAAGTGTTGGACTCTTGATTTTAGCTCGGGTCATGATCTCAGGGTCGTGAGATCAAACCCCTCCCCCTTCCATCCATCTCCAGGCTCAGCAGGGAATCTACTTGAGATTCTCTCTCCCTTTCCTTCTGCCCCTCCTGCTCTTTCTTGCTCCCTCTCTCTCCCCCTTTCTAAAACATAAAGAAAAAAGACTTTCTAATTATTGAAAAATATAATGAGAAAGAATACTATTAAAAAATTTTTAACAACCTCAAGTGATAATTTTCTTTTCAAATCTTACTTTTATTCTTATTTAAATTGTATTAGTCACCCAAAACCCAGTTTTAAAGTATCTTAGCATAATCTTGGTGTTGGATATTTACTGTAAACATCTTGCCTATAGTATTATTATTTCTTAAATCTTCACATTTTTATTTTTATTTTTTAAATTTTTAAAAAGTCTTCACATTTTAAAATCATAGCCAAATGGCTTATTCCAATGCAAAGTACTATACTTCGCAGTGTTACCCCTTAGATCCCCTATCTCTAGAATGCAAAATAGTTTCCTTTTTTGTTGTATGAGTTTTACTGTTTCAGCTTGAACCTGATCTCAGGACACAAGCCAATTTTCCTAGATTTATCTTGTGCTTGTTAGCAATTTGGATTTGTCTCTGACAGAGGCTAAACTGGGTTTAGAATATTAATTTAAACTCTTGTGCTAAAAACATAATAAAAATCTTGGGTTTTGAGCATAAGAGGATGCAACATTTCCATAACAATATGCAAAAAGGCTCTGTTCTTACTAAATGTACCATGGTGAAGTTAATCCTGAAAATAAAGTTGTTCTTTTTTTTAAAAAAATGTCTTGATACATGAACTAGTGATACTTGCTTCTAGCATAATCCCTAGCGTACTTAAAACAAAAGTTCTTGGCACACCACGATACCAAGGCTAACAGCTGTCAGCTAGTAAAGGCACTCACCAGATGTTGGAGCCCAGAGGCATCCAACGACAGTGATCATTACAGCCTTCAATCACCCCATTTAGAATTTACAACAAACTGAGCAGAAAGCCATTATTTCCACCTTCGGTATAAAGTTTTCCGCAGGCTGCGAGCGGACCCTGTAACGGACGGGTACACCGTCTGCTCCAAGCTCCCTTCGCTCTTTTGGGGAACTTCCACAGATAGAAACGAGTCCCAGATAAAGTCCAGAAATACTGGGATGTTTCTCGTTATTATGTGAGAGACGGCAAAATCCCTAAGGGTTCTTGATCGTGCCTCGAGAAAGGACTTCTGCTGTAATTAAATGAAACAATAACAAATCATAATATAAGGCATAAAATGAACAAACATTATGAATTAATCATACTTGGACAATTACAACCCATATGGCTTGTTAAACCCAATCTGCTACCTGTAGTGACATCGACTGCACGCTGTATGTTCAATGCTATAGCTCTTCTCCCCCAGGATGTAATTACTTCATTTTGTGCATGAGAAAATGAGACATAAGAGGCAATGTGATCCCCATTTTGGGATCCTCTCAAGGTTCCCTTCCTGGGTCAAAGGCACACCGCCATGAACAGCTCTGAAGACTTCTGAATCCCTTCCCTTAGAGACACTGGTTCCTAGAGGAACACGTGCCCTTCTCCCTCCTCCCACCCCATCCTCTCTTTTCCCCTGTTCTCCGCCTCGAGGCATCTGCAGCAGGAAGTGAGACGGGACATTCCTGCACCTTAACCAAGAAGGGAGAATGCATTGCTCCAGGGTAATTTTGCCACCACGGTCCAATGATACCAGTTCCCCGGAGAATGCTTTGCTTTTGCTCTCGTAAAAGCAGTGCTGGGACTTTGAAGACCCCACAACTTTCCCCGCTTACCATGGTCACGGCTGATCTGGAGCAAATTTCCTAATTTACCTGAAAGTCAGTCCCACCATCCCTACCACGGGAACAGCCATGACATCTGCCCGGGCGCTAGTCACTATCTGCTAACTGGGGAGGGAACCTCCATCCTGGAAATACCACGGGGGATTTGACTGTGTGGGAGACATTTTAAAAAACAGAAGCCACTAAGGAGTTACTGAGAATATTGGCCCACGCGGTTGGTGTATTGCAAAATCACCCTGGCATCCACCGGCGGGCAAAGCCTGGAGAGTGCCACAGAGCACCGAGAGATGTCACTGGCGTGCGGGGCTCAGAGAGCAGGCACAGAGGCCCGGCCAGCTGCACTGCCCCAAGCCACTCCCGCAGAGCAGCGGCAGGCACGGCTGCGGGCGGGAAGAGCCCACGGCGCGCTCTACTCGAGAAACCAGACTTGCCCACACGTCGTCCGGCCCCCAGCGCTGAGCGGCGGGTCCTGGCGTCTGTGCACACCTGTAAGATCTACAGCCGCATTAGAAGAGGCTGAGTGAACCAGGAGCCTCTGACTCGAGAGGGATCCACAGGCTCAGTCTCTACAAAGAAGCCTTAATTAAGCAATTTCCACAGGATCCTAGAAAGGGAGAGGCAAGAGGCAAGAGGTCCCTATTTATCTTCCTATAATTGGGTACTTGGAGTAGTCCGATAATATCTCCGACAGAAAAAAATCCCAGGGTTAGCTCTGTACAACTCTGATTACAGCAACTATCTTGTATTCTAACTCGTTGTTTACACTCGTCGGGGAACCCAGAGGCTTCCTCAGCCAAATCAAGCCCAGAGTCCGTGGGGATGGTGGTGGAGGGAGGATCCCTCCTGGAAGGGAACCAGAGCCCCAGCCCTAATTCTGGGTCCTGAGGACCACCTGCCCCTAAGAGAGCTCTTGGCATTCTCGCTTGACCTGCAGCCAGCCCGCCCTTTCAGGAATGCTCCAAGGCGCAGCTGAGACCACTTAGGAACATGCAGACATAGTTTGTGAAGAACTTGGGGAGAACGAAAAGGAAAGCGAGAGAGAGCTGGCCTCCGAGAGCCCGGGTTTGCGTCTTGGCTTTCACACGGCGCACCTTGAGCAGCTGACTTAACCTCTCTGGTCTCCACGTATGAAATGTAAACAACAGTACGCCTACCTCATAGGATTTCTGTGAGCGTTAAATGAAAAAACGCAAATCAGATGCTTAGCATATAGCCTGGAATGTGATAGGGGTTCAAACCCCCACACGAGTCGGCTTTATTTTTGCGGGTTTGTTTCTTTTCTGCCTTACAAGGTATAGCTTTTTCATTGTACCCACCGTGATCCGAGCTGTCATCAGCTCTTGCCTGGATTATCGGAATGGCTCCTAACTGTTCTCTTTCTTCTTTCTTTGCCCAACACAGCCGCCATAGTGATTGTACCGGTTTCCTGTCGCTGCTGGGTCAAATTACCACGCAGTTAGAGGCTTGTAACAATATGAACTGATGACCCTACAGTTCTGGAGTTTGGCTGCTGCAAATGGGTCTCATCGGTCTAAAGTCAAGGTGTCAGCAGGGCTGTCAGCCTCCTTCTGGAGGCTCTAAGGAGGAACGCGTCTCATTGGCTTTTCTAGCGTCTAGAGCTTACCACACCCCTATCCCTACCCCCTTGCTCCCTCTTCAGAGGCAGCACACTGGGGCCAAGTCCTTCTCACGCCGCCCCCTCCCTTATTCTCCCTTGCCTATACAGTGGGCCCAGCAGATAATCCAGGATAATCTCCCCATCTCGAGGTCACCTGATGGCCAACCTTACTTCCATCTGCCATCTTGATTCCCTTTTGCCGTGTAGTACAACATGGCCACGGGTCCTGCAGACGAGGTCACTGGACAGCTTTGGGAGCCTTTGTTCTACTTCACAGTGAGCCTGTTGAAGCGTAAGTCAGATCACAGCTCTCTCTGCCCAGTGTTCTCCTCCCAGAGTCTAAACCAGAGTCCCATAAGGCGCACCAGACCGTGCGCTCCTCGGTGGCCGGCTCTCTGGCTGTTCTCCCTCCCTCTGCTCTAGCCATACCAGCTCCTTGCTCTTTTACTGCTTAACCCAACATTCAGGGAAAGCAGCCACTTCCGGGTTTTTGCATTTGAAAAAGCATATCACCAAAGAAAGGATATCCAACGTGCAAACAAGCATATGAAAATATGCTCGATTTCCTCACTAATTAGAAAAATACGAATTAAAACCACAATACAATACCATGACACACACCTGAGAATGGCAAAAAGAAAAAGACAGAAAATACCAAATGTTGACAAGGGTGTAGAGCAGTGGGAAACCTCACATACGAGCTGCTGACAGTGTAGTTTGGTACCACCACTTTGGAAAACGGTTTAGAAGTTTCTATGAAAGCTTCCAGTTCTACAAAAGCTGATGCTCAGGCATACCCTCGGACTCAGAAAATGCCACACTATATTTTAATTGCTTATTAATCTGCATTTCTCACTGATCCTGAGGTCTGAAAGGCAGGCATTATGTCTGGTACACAGCTGAGTCCTCTTTAGAGTTTGCCCAAGCACCTTGTATGGCTCCCAAACATAGACCAGCCATTGCTAAAGAGGTGAGCAAGTGAGTGAGTGAAGTTCACAATTAAGAACCGGCAGTGGAGTGCCATCTATGCCTCCCAGGCTCTGGTCCTTTCCTTAGATGATTGAACCTCCCCCTGCCCTAGCTACTTCTGGAAGTTTCCACATGGCATCTCCTTAGCGCTCAAGAACATGTTCTCCCTGTGCCTGCATGGCAGCTGCCTTTCCTTTCCCCAACTCTGCTCAGCTCTTCTCAGAGCCAGGACTCTGCTGTTTGCAAAACTGCTTGTCAGCACAGGGCTCACCCTGCTCCCAGGGCCCACCAAGGGGCCCCTTCTTGCCGGAACCCACCACTGCCCCACCCCCAGTGGCACCACCATCCCCAGCAACACCCTGCTGGTTCCCAGGGACCAAACCGGCACCACGTTCTTGGCAGTTTCCAAGGCACTAAAGTCTCTCCTTGCTCCTAAAAGAGTAGGGGGTTGTGCCTTCCCTTTGTGCTATACTTTGTTACCTGTCCCCCGCAAAAAGATTACTCCTGTGACATTTGCCTGTGGCATCCATCTCCTTGAGGTTCAGGCATGAGTTAGTGTGTGCGGCTCTCTGCCCCATCTCCTCCCCCTTGGCCCTCGTCCTTCGCACGACTACAGCAAAAACCCTGGTTACATTGGCTAATCTTTATAGCGTGCCAGATATCACCAGCACTCTTCTAAGGGCATTACACATTTCTAATCAGTCCATCATCAGCACAGCCCTCTGACATAGATACTATTATTACCTCCATTTGACAGATGAGGGACTGAGGCATGGAAAAATTTCAAAACTTGATCGAAGCCACATAGCCAAGAAGTGCCAGAGCCAGAACTTAAGCCCAAGCAAACTTTTGTGCATATCAACTCTTGGCCAGCCCACCCCCGCCACTCAGTAATGAGAAGAAAAGCCAATGTCGATTTAGTGCGTACTAAATATTAGGCATTATTCTAAGTGCACGGTCTACTGCCTTATTTGAACCTCACAATAATTAAGAACTGTTAGGATCTTTTCTATAAAGAATCTGATGTAGAGGAAAGTTCAATAATCATCTGGCATCACGCAATCCTTATGTGTAGAGTCAGATTTCAAACACAAACACTGTGACCCCAGAGCCCACAGTTGTTAAGCTCTGCGTCATGGGGCCTTCGCTCTAATGAACCAGCAGCGATGTCAGAGGGCTCAGGGGAGGTGGCGCCTCGGGAATGCCTGGGCATTTCTGATTCCCATTCATGAATGTGGTTTAGGCCCCAGTCCAACTGTACCGGAAAAGATACTCTTTATTTGTCTCCAGATTGCTATGGCAGTTACAACATTTAAGTGCTCTTCAAAGTCTCTAAGATCACCAAGACATCTTTCTCTTCTGCCTTTAAAAAAGAATTAAGGGGCATCTGGGTGGCTCAGTCTGCCTTCGGCTCAGGTCATGATCCCAGGGTCCTGGGATTGAGCCCCACATTGGGCTCTCTGCTCAGCTGAGAGCCTGCTTCTCCCTCTGCTACTCCCCCTGCTTAGGCTTGCTCTCTCGCTCTCTCTCTCTCTCTGTCAAATAAATAAATGATCTTAAAAAAAAAGAATTAATATTGTATCTGAGAATACAGAGTGACTATCAAAGAGAAGGATACCATTTGCCTCCCTCTTGGCATTGGGCCCTTGTTCCACAGAACATAACTTAGCCCATGACTGCTCCAAGGAGAAAGGAATACCTCTCCAGACTGAATACATGCCCCTTATTTACAATTCCCAAAGAAGAGAGAGATTTACTTCCTGTTTGTTTCCCCACACACGGGAAGTGACCACAACATTCCTCCCCCCCCCCCACCCCCCGCGGAGCTTCTTAGAACATGATACGGAGGGCAGGGGATGGCTGGGCACACGATAATTTAAGCCATCATGTCCAACGCAAATAATACTCCTTGCAACTGGATACGTTTGAAGTTTGCTACAATCCCACTATAATCTACTAAGAGAGCTCTTTAATAAATTTGACAAAAGATAAGATTTCCCAAGGGGTCATACCTATCACCTGCTAAGCAGGCAATTGTCCACAAAATGCATGGAGACAGATAAACTTCCCAATAAAACATCCTGGAATGGGGGGGAAAAAAACAACAAAAGAAAAACCCAAAACAAAAATCTTTGCCTTAGGAAAATTTCCCATGGAATCTCAACTCTTAGAGTTACAGAAACTATCAAATCCCTTCTATATAGTAAAAAACAGTGAACACTTACAAGAGAAAATGCCAAACACTCAATGCTCTCTAGATGCTAGTAGAAGTGTAAATAACCGGGCAAGACTATTTTTTTTTAATCTCACATTGACAATACACTTAATGGCTAAAGAAATGTTCTAATTTAAACTCTATTTCACAGTAAAATATTTGAAATAGTGGAATGCCACACAGCCTGTTTCTCAGAGAACATCCTTTAGACTGAACCAGTTGGGGCCCAGAGACGTTTCCGGGAATTTTCATTCCCACACCCCCACCATTTCACTTAGCTGCTACATTGCTTCTCCCTATACAAGTACTATATACACTATAAATAGCACAAATGGATTTTCTAAATGTTGTGATTGAAAAGTGAAGAGGAAAAATATCTAGCTTAAAGGTAAAAGAATAGAATTTTCCTGTCAAAACTTTTCAGAATGAACAGTCCATTCTACACAGTACCTACAATGACCTTCTTACCCATTATTACATAGAGACATAGTCTTTAAGGCAAGTCTGTTCTTTATATATAGGATTCTGGCCCAGGGATTGAGGATTTGGCCATTCCCTGAGTGATATCACAAGTACTATTGCTAAAGCAATTTCGATGGCCAATGCTTAACACAGTAGACTATTACTCTGAAAATTTACAATTAAAGGAAAGACTTAAGCCTTTATTTTGTTTTTATGATATGAACTATATTTCAGAGTAACGAACTAGTGCTAGTTGCTGGAGGAAGCCTTTTTTTTAAGAAGAATTCCAGTTACTATGTAATAAAAGAAAGATAGAACTATACAATTATCATTTTGTAACCCTTAATGTAGTAATTGATGCAGGCAACAAGTATCATTGGAGGCTAAGAGTGAAAGACAGAGAACTAGATATTTTTAGCAAATTACTTCTTGTTATAAGAGGAAAACCTCTGTGTTTAATGGAAGGGTCTGGCTATCACCAGTTAAACTCGATGATCAATCTTGGATTCACTAAACTTGAAATACCCAGGTATGTTTTGTCTCCTAATTTGATGCAATATAAAGCAAAACCCAAAATATTTCACCTAAATATTTTAAAGCTTTTAGAATTAAAATAAGTACAAAAGACAAAGGAAGAAACCCAATGTCGTAATGAAAAAGGCATGAGATAAATCCAAACTGTAGACCATTCTACAGAATAACCTATCTCTTTAAGTCAATGACGTGAATTTAGAAAGGGGATAGGGAAAATTGCTCTAGATTTAAAGAGACTTAAAAGATATACAAGTAGGGTGCTTGGGAAGCTCAGTTGGTTAAACATCTATCTTCAGCTCAGGTCACGATCCCAGGGTCCCGGGTCCAGCCCCACTTTGGGCTCCCTGCTCAGCGGAGAGCCTGCTTCTCCCTCTCCCTCTGCCTGCTGCTCCCCCTGCTTGTGCTCTCCCTCTTTCTCAAATAAATAAATAAAATCTTTAAAAAAAAAAAAAAGACAACCAAATACAACACGTGGGCCCCTTTTTGGATCCCTATTTGAACAAAACAACTAAAAAATTTTGAGGACAACTGGGGAAAATTGGATATGAACAAGATATTAAATGCTAGAAAGGAATTATTGCTGGAGTGCTGGAAAGGCCTGGTGATTACATAAGAAAATGCCGTATTTGTATAGAGTTGCATACTGAAGAATTTACTTAAGAATATTTCAGCAACAAGAAAGGCTGGCAAATCAACTATGATAAATTATGAAAAAGTGTTGGATGTGTAAGGATTCATTATCCACTCTTCTTTTATGTATGCTTGAATTTTTTATAATAGCAAGCTTTAAAAATTAGACTTTCACTAATACTTCTTGAGGTTGAAGGAATAAATAATGCTGAAATAAGATCTTGAATATAAAATGGGAAGGCTAATTCTTAGACCCTGCTTTACTATTGACTCCAAAATTCCACTTGCAAAGATTCTTTTCTGCCTTTGAAATTTGTTAATGATATGAACATTACTGAAATGGAGTCATGAAATTTCAGATATTCCTGAAATATGTATGGTTTTTTGACTCAGGGTTTTTAAAAATAATAATTGCTCTAGCTAATCAGTTGATCATCGATAAAATAAAAAATGCACTCACAATAATCTAAAATCGGCCAGCAGAAAAATCTAAAATTATATTAAATTCTCACACACAAAAAAAATATGAGCTTTAAAGTTCTTAGAAAGTTTAATGCTTCCCAGATATCAAGGAATAATGGTTATAAATATGCCCGCTGTAGCTTTCAACACTATAGTTACTCTTAAAAATTTTAAACTAGAGACAAGAATGATCTGTTAGCTAGTTGATCAGTTACATTTTTTTTCCTATTTTTGAAAAGATTACATGGAGAAAGTGGCAAAAGTTTGATTTTATGAAATATGCTTTTACGATTAAATTTATAAAATTTATAATTAAACTTATAAAAACAATAACTGATTTCATCACATGCTCAAGTATTAAATACACATGTCAAACTAAATCGAACTGCAGTAGTCCTAGACTTCCCTGGACCCAGGCAGCGTTGAGCCAAGTCTTGGTCTTGAAGCTAGAAAACACAGGAGCTCGACCCCACAAATGCACAAGCAACATGATTGACAAGTACCTCCCTTTGCCTTAGCTTGTCTCTGAAATAGCAGTAAAAATGTCTACCCTGACACATGGTCCAGAGATACAGTGGGGAGAGGAGATGATAGATCATATCCTTCCTACTGTTTGGAAGAAATTCCATATATAAATTGAAAGAAAAATAAGACTAAAAATTGATATGAGGAATTAGGCATTCTACAAAACATTTTTGTAATCAATCCATGTGATTCGTGGTCCATAGTAAATTAAGTTTAATTAGCCTGCTTTGCTATAGACCTGCCACAAATCACTACTGGCTCTCGCTGTACGGATTCATCACCATCCACAATAAAGTAGTTATTGGAGATGTAAAACAGAGCAGAGCTGGCTCTCATGACCACCTGGACAGATTTTCTTTTTAATTTTAGACTATAGCATGTGAAAATATTAAAAACTGGCAAGTTTCTATCTGATCAAGATTCTTCTGGCACAAGTAATTGAGACCAACTCAAACAAGGTTAGTCACAAAGGTCAAGGAAACAAGCTAGAGGGAAACTCAGGGGAGGAAATGGAGAAGGGCCTCATCACAGACCAGCTCCAGGAATCACAAAGCTATCCAGAGCCAAAGTCTATCTTCCTTCTAGAATGGAAGCTTCTAGGGAGGTAGATTGCTGTCTTGACACCACAGTATCTTTGGTGTCTAAATAGTACCTGACAACGAGTAGGCACTCAAATCATTGTTGGATAAATAAGTGAATTTGCTTCCTCTCTCTTGCTCTCTCTCTCTCTCCCAAACCCCAACACTAAATAGCCTTTTGTCCTTGCCCCACTACATGCCAGTTACAATTAATTCTTTTTTTCTCCCTAGATTGCCTTCCGATGCTCCACTATACACAGAGCCAAGCATACCACACTCACAGTCCCTGAATTCACATATCTTTAATTAAGTCAATTGCAGAAACAGAGTAGGTATCTCAGGACTAATTCCAAATTTCCGAGAGAAAAAAAAAATCCGAATGACTCAGCTTAGGCCAGGTGGTGTCCATTCCTGTTTGAATTGGCTATGCCAAGGGAATGGTCAAGATCAATATAATACCAATATGTTCTCTGAGCCCATCTTCGTGGGTGGGTGAGGGCAGTTCTTAGAAAGAGAGGTCATGGCCTGAAAGAGCATCCCAAATGGTATCCTCTGAAATCTGCTTTAGTCATATCCAAATGATCAAGGCTGAAATTCCCAGTTGGACCATACAACAAATTAGTGGATATTAGAGATCACGCGATGCTGTGCTGTCCAGCCAGTGCTAGAACCTCATCAGTGAGTGTGCTGCATCCCATTCCTACATGGCACACTTCCATCTGTGCCCTCACAGGATGGGGACTTTAGCTGATCTGTTCATTGCTTATCCCACTGCCTAGACCAGTGCTTGGTACATAGTAGGCACTCAATAGGCATTTGTTCAATGAATGTGGAACACTGTCTTAGTCCGTTCAGGCTGCTATAACAAAAATACCATTGGCTGCATGCCTTAACAACAAACATTTTTTACTCATAGCTCTGAAGGCTGGAAAGTCCAAGACCAAGGTGCTGGTAGATTCGGTATCTGTTGGGAACCCACTTCCTGGTTGGCAGATGACCATCTTCTCTTTGTATCTGTTCATGTTTTCTTTCTCCATCTTCCTCCTTCTGTCTCTGGCCGCTGTCTCTCTCTCCACTATCCTACCTCCTCCTTTCCTCTTTGTTCCCCTTTCCCCTGCTTCAGCCTATAAAAATATTCAGATCTTCCCATCCCAAACCCATCCTGGATTAGGAGGGCTCCCATACCTCTATTCTCCTCAACTGGACATGGATTATTTTGTAATTTAAAAAAGTTTTCCCCTAAAAAAAGGTGCAGACAAAATATTTACCACGTGGGGTCTATTCTTTAAGAAGTACTGCCTGACTCATGCTGGCCCGCTAAGTGTCTCACGGGCCCTGGCCCACATCTAGAACTGCATTTGCCACACGTTGGAAAATCATCTGCACCCATGTTTGTCTCCCTCCAATTTGTCAGCTCGTGGTGGACAGGGACCATGGCTTTGAACTTCTTTGATTCTTTGGGTTCTGGCAGTGTCCGGTGGTAGGAGAAGTCCACTAAGAGATTGCTGCATCAGTCGCCACTGTCAAGGCAAGGAGCGCCGTCTTCTATTGTTGGGCAGCCTTGGCGCTGGATTGCATAGCAAACTGGAAACAACACAATAAGGGAGGGAAGGACTCCATGTGTAGGCCTTGTAGTTGGTCAAGTCATTGATTAGTCACTTACTCCTGCAAGGCGTTTGCTGATATTTATCATGGTTGCAATGTGCAAGGCAATAATTCAAGTGAAAGAATCATCAAGGACCTCTCTTATGGTCACTCATTTTAAGGCCTTGACATGGAAATGGGGTGAAAACTCTGCAGTTCTGGACCTCTACAGAGCACTTTGACCACAAGGCCACTCTCCTCCCTAAAAGATGGTGTGTTGAAGGTGGATTTCTGACATGAATCTCTTTTCTCTCATCACCTTCATGTCTCCAGCTTGTTTTGTAGAGGACCGTGAATGATGATGCTAACTGCAATCCACAGGAATACCTCCACAGAAAAAGGAGGCAAATTCTTCCCACTACACCATGGCCTGTGTAGACACCCTCGTCCATGGATGTGGACTGAAGGACAGAGAGAATGAGCAGAATGCCCGCTGACACCCAGGGTTCTCCCCCAAAATGAAAACAACACAGAACGGTGATGATTTCTGATTGATATCTAATGTATGCCATCTAGGACTTAGAAGGCAAACAAAACATGCCTTGGAAGAGGTCTGCCCTTGGAAGGGGTTAGAAAAGAGTGGGTCCCACTGCTTGTACTTAAAAAGCTGTAGCACGAGAATTAAAGAGAAGCAGGCAGGATGGCAAACCGAGGTCTCCTTTCTCCCCCGGATGTATGTCCAGGGCTGGGATGGAGCGGGGTTTTATATTCACTTGGGAATCTGGGAATATCTGCTCCAGGTGGGTGCCCATGGTCTATGAGTTTGGGAGTTAAGGGGAGAAACAATGAATTGGCATCATTTTGAGTAGGTTCAAGTCAATGAAACATTTGCGGGTCTAACGATTCTTGACTACTCGGAGGGCGTGAGTAGTATTAGATTGTTCTTTCTTGTCCATCACACACATGCCTTCATCAATTTATTATGCATTTAGACTGCACACCAGCTCCTCCTTCCAAGGGACTAACGGTAGCTCTGCACAATGGAGTCTTTTTCCTTCTTTCAATCAGTGCCCAGCCCCACAGCTTCCTTGCCTCATGGGAGCCGCAGCCTGGGGCTTTCGAGGGGAGCCAGCTGAATTGGCAAGGGCCCATCCTGCCACTGTGCGCATGTACCACAGCCATTTGCATTTTTCTAATTTTGGATTCCTGCTTCAATAGGCACATTGGACATATCTTGGCAGCGCACCGCCATATTCACGCATGAAGGTGCCTAGTCCCAGGTTGACTAATCCACTCATCTAAATTACACGTGTCGGGTGACCGTGGGATTTCCTGACCGTGTTCAGCTCGCTGCAGCTCTCTGAGTTTTTCAACATCTCAAGTTACATGAAGCATATGTTAGAATAAATCCACCGCCTTCTGCTGCTAGGGTTTGGCTCTGCTTCCGGAGAACTTCTGAGTGGGAAAATGGGATATGCGCTCAGTATGCAAGATCGTTTTCTCTCAGCTGGACCTGAAGCAGAGAAATCAAGGAAGTTGAACCTGACCATGGCTGACTGTGGCCTGGAATGCAGGAATGTGAAAGAGAAAGGAAGTGAAGGGGAAGGAGGCTTACTAATAGAAGATTCTCCATGGGATTGGGATGGGATTTCAAGGGCTTCTACCCAAAAGAGTAGTCTTGTCTTGTGTTCTTTGTTTCCTTTACTAAGGAGAGACATGGGCCATGACAACAGAAACTCGAATTTGAAGTGCAAATATCTGTGTAATAGGATGGCTCTCCATCGCCTGTTTCATGAAGGTTGAGTCTGGCGGCACCCTGAGCTCTTTCCACCACGGACATGTGCACTCCCTGGTTCACATGTGGACTGGGGGACTGGAGAGTTCAGGCAAATACAGCAGCCTCTGATGGGCGGCAGGGCTGGGACCCGCCGCAGGGGTGAAGACTGGAGGAACCACAATAAGGAGAACAGCAGAGACCCTGGGACATAATTCAGCACAAGCAAAGAAGATGTCCGCACAGTAAGCAAGCCTCAAGCTGGGGCCTGGGGCTGGGGAGGTCTGGTAGTTCCGGCTCTCAGTAGAGGCTCTCCGTGGCCCTGGGGCTTATGCAGGCACCCGGTGGATAGTATTTGCCCCGGAGACAAAGTGCTCTCAGTCGATTGCTATTCCAGTTCCAGGTGTGCGGATCCTTGGCCTCTAAACTTGTGACCCTTTGGGGCTCAGTCAACCTAAGCCGGAACTTCCAATAAGGAGCTTTCGCCCCCTCCTGTGGTCTTAAAGTAACAGGAGCAGCAGTGACCACGACCAGGTCAGAGCACTGGGACCTGGGGCCAGGACAATGAGTAACCACTAGTGCTGATTTCCATAGACACTCAGCACCCCGGGAATGCCCAGGAGCATCCTCATCCACAAGCAGATTTGTAAAACACTAGACTCCCTGAATCCCGGCAGGCAGATTGCATCAAGGGACTGAACCAAACTGTCCTCACTCACGGGTAAGAACCTAGACATTTAGGTTATACCTGGAAGCAATCATTAAGTATACTCAGTAAGTGCTCTAAGTGCTATGAAGACTCATATATTTTCCTACCTGAGACTGAGAGGGAACCCGAGGTACAAGAAGGAAGATATGGGGAGAGAGGAATGGTTAGAAAAAGGAAGGCTAAGGCCTTTTTAGAGAACTCACTCATACGTGAAAAATCAAAGCTGCCTTGAACTCACAGAAAAGTGCGGAGAGCTCAGTCTACCAACAGGAAAAATCCAGAAGGATCCAGAGTCCAAAGAACAGCACAAACATGGCTTTACAGCTCCTTGCCTTCTGGTCCAGTGCCAAGTCCTCCTCCCACAGGGGCCCTCAGCCTTCTTTCCTTCTTCTTTTCCTGCCTCAAGCACAGCAGAGGCATAGATCAAAGAGGAACAGGGAATGGAGGTCTCCTGAAGGCTGAGATCCCAGCCTGCTTCCCCCACCCGGTTCCCCGACAGCTGGCAGCCGAGTAGACACTCTCTGGGAGGAGATGGAAGGACTTCTTTGGGTATGTGAGAGCCCAAGATGAAGTCCTGCTGAGGGAAGGCCGGGGAGTGTCTGTGTGCAGGAATCACGGCTCCCAGTCCCACTTCTGGCCATAACGCCTTACCATGCCAGTCCATACGGGCTGCCTGTGCCCAGGGAAGGTTCCATACCATCTGAAGTATGTTATTTTGACAAATTTGCATGTATGTTAAACCTATAACCAGAAATATGGGTATCATAGAGTACATGTGCCCCAATCCCATCTAAGGCCAACGTATAGGATTCACTCCGTGTAAACCCCTGAGCTTTAGTGGCTCAATGATGCCTATTGCCAGTGCAGGGCACATGGTGTCCCTCCACTCTCCTACCCCGGGAGGCCTAGACTGACCAGAGGCGCTGGATCACGTTTCCGTGAGACCTCTTATACCACATCCAGGCCGCGCTGACAATTGAGGTTGCTTCCTGGAAAAAAAGAAAGAAACCCCACTTACAAGGGGATTAATAAGCTATTGAAGATGCCACAAAAAAGAGAAGGTACAGTGGTCTTCTAGCCTAACCCCAAAGAAATATGTCTGTGGTATTGTTGCGTGCTAATAAAGAAGGTCTAGTTTACATAGATTAGGTAATACTGTACGATCTTTCCGAAAGGCTCTCTCTGATTGATTTCCACGTTATTGCATAAGGCCAATGGAGTAAATAAATGTCTTAGACCTCCATTGCCCACACAAAGATCCAGCCAAATGAACTAAGCTGGAACTTCTCAGTTGACAAGCCCTTCCAGCCGAGTCACCCTACAGTGGTATTTCGCAAGCCATGCATGCAGTAGGGCAGCCTGGGGCACCACGGTGAACTCATAAGAGCACTGTGGGAAATTTTGAATTTTCAAGTGAAACAGCAATTTTTATTGCTCACCATGCAGACTACCACTATTCAGTTCTTTGGACCGAACTATATAATAAACAGAACAAAGAGGGATTTCTTTGGGTCTAGTGTACCATGAATAAATAACAGACTTCAGGGGAGCCATGGACAAGAAAGCTCGGAAACCCATACCCTACATGAAGTTCCCGGTTGGCGTGCCCATCTCACTGATCAGAGCTACCAATAATCTTTTTCTCCTGGTTCTTAAATATGAGCAGATAACTAAGCATATCAGGCAAGGAAAGCTACTAACAGGAGAAACAGAAAACACACACACACACAGAGAAGAAAAAAAATAATAACTTGGGCAAAACAGAGACTCTACATGGGAGGAAATTTCAGTGAAGGAAGGAAGGAAGGAAGAAGGGGAGGAAAGAAGAAGGGAGGGAGAAGAGAGGAAAAAACGAATCAAGAGGTTTCCAAGGGTCACAAAATGGTATTCTTTTCCTTTCTCCATGCAAGGGAGTCCTTTGTTAATATCACACACGTACATCTAATCACATTTACTCAAACTATGGAGAATTTCTGATGGCTGCAAAATCCTTACCATCATCGATACATCTCTCAATATTTCAGCCACTCCTCGACACCCAAGCTCACCCTGCCAGGCTTAACAGATAATTAACTAAGACTTCTGTTCTACCAGCTTCTGGGACCCATCCAAAGGCACTGATAATGACCTTTTTATATTCTCTGATGTACTCCTGGATGTCAATTAAAGTTCTAACTATCTAGGGAGGACTCCTGTAGCATATGTGCACCTCCCAATACAAATCTTGGTCTCTGGATCTTATTTAAGCCTTCAGTATAGTTCCACAGGTAAAAAAGAAACAACAAACAATCATAGTAATTCATAACCGTATCAACATAAATAATAACATTCTTAAAATCAAATACGCCTCTGTCATGTCAAACTACTGCCATCATTTTATTTTAGAATTCCATTTTTATAGATTAAACACTGTCTATCAGGCAATTATGGGTATATTTTTGTGTTCTAACAAAAAAAACTAATGTCTGTAAGAGGGTCATTTTGCTATTTAGTTTTCACATAGAATTGGACTAAATCATGGCAATTAGTGTAACGGAAATGTTTATAGCAATCTCCGATGGCAGTTCCACTAATGTAATGATTTAGCTCAAGCCCAGTAAAACATGAACATGTATCATTAGGATGAATTGGAATCAAAAGCAAAGCAACTTTTTACTTACAGTAATTCAACATACATCATCTCATCAGCAATGCCAACTATAAAATTAAGGATATACAATTAGTCAATCAGACGGTTCCTGAATTAATTAATTAAGCAAAGAAAATCAGCAAGCAAAGACAGGACTACATCCAACAACATGCTTCCCCCTCTTGGAGCAATCCTTTCCATTAATTTTGATCTAGTTATCCAATAAATCACAAGATAAATCTTCCCCAGATGGCATTAGCGATTAGGACACCTCCCAGATCAACCTTTGCAAAATTCATACATTTGTAGCCACCGCTTTGGTTTCTCGTAAACTCACCCCCCAAGAGGTGACTTGGCTTTGTTTCTACATCTGAGAATTATTTGTTTTGTTGTCTGCCTGGCAAAGCCTCACCTCTAATATTCCTCAAGGGTTCATTCAACTTCTGCGAATAGAACCATGCTAAGAAATGGGGTTAAACGCATTCCTCTGTTAGGAGGAATAGGAAGGAATTCAGTAAACTCCAGGCTTAGATTTTAAAACAAGGAACGTTACTGGAAATAAAGAAGAACATTTTGTAACAACAAAAGAAGAATTGTAAAATGTCAATGGTGGAATCTAGGTGCTGGGTATTATCGGGGTTCACTGTAACAATCTTTCGAATTTCTGTGTGTTTGGAAATTTTCAAACTATGATGTTGGGAAATATGTTCAATTAACATGCATGACAACAATAGCACAAAAGACAGAGGTGGTAAATAAAGTTAAAGTGTCTTTACACAGCCAAGGAAGTGATAAGAGTAAAATTCACAGTAGAATCAAATAAGACATCTATTTTGTAATTTCTGGGGAAAGCACTAACAGAGTAAGAGAAGACGCATAACAAACTAATGGGGTGGAGGGATGGGAATAATAAAAACGTCTTAATCTCAATGCAAACAAGAAAGGAGAGAGAAAGAATGTAGAACAGCTGGATTAATTAGAAAACAAATAGTACAATGTAAGGTATAAACACAAGTATATCAGTATTTACATTAAAAAATAACTAAATACTCCAATGAAAGGACAAAGTTGGTCTGGCTTGATTTTTTTTTTAAAGGTTTTATTTATTTATTTGACAGAGAGATAGAGAGCACGAGTAGGCAGAGCGGCAGGCAGAGAGAGAGGGAGAAGCAGGCTTCCCGCTGAGCAGAGAGCCCGATGCGGGGCTCGATCCCAGGACCCTGAGATCGTGACCTGAGCTGAAGGCAGCCGCTTACTGACTGAGCCACCCAGGCGCCCCTGGCTTGATTTTTTTAATTCGTTATGCTTCTTATAAAAGACATGCTTTAAATACAAGGACATGTATGGCCATCAATTAAAGAATGGAGGAGGGGACACTAGACAAACGATAACCAAAAGGAAAGCTATACTAATATCAGACGAAGTAGGCGTTAGTACAATGAGCATTAACCGTTGTAGAGATCATCTCATTACTGCAAAAGGATTAATTCTCTAGAAAGATACAATAAATTAAAAATATATGTCTCTGCTACAATAGCCTCAAAATATATAAAGCCAGGAACTGACCATGGTAAAGAGAAATAGACAAATTGTGAGAGATCTTAGCAATCTTCTCTGAGGAGCTAACAAAAGAGGAACAAAAATAGTAGGGATAGAGAGGATTCCAACAACATGACTAAACCACCTGACTTATCTGGAGGACAGTGTAGCCAACAACTGCAGAATACATATATATACTTTTCAAGTGCACGTGGACAATTTACTAAAATTTACATTTGCCTGGCTAGAAATATATCAAAATCATTTCGAGGAGATTGAAATGATACCCACCATGTCCTCCAACCACGATGGAATTAACCTAGAAATAAATTATAAAAGATACATCTTTAAATCCCCTAATATTTAGAACTTACCACAAATCTAAAAATACTGTAGATCAAAGGAGAAGTCACAATGAAATTAGAAAATATTTTGAGTCAAAATGATAAAAATATGACACATCAAAATTTGTAAGATACAATTAGAGCCCACTTACAGGAAGAATCATATTGCAATTTTTTATAATGTAACAACTATCAGGACAAAGTGAATTTTGGCCAAAGACAGATGAATAGACCAAAGGAACATAACTGAGTCTAGAAACAGATCTACCCATGATCCATCACCTGATTTATGACAAAAGTGCCCCAGTGCAGTAAGGAAGAATGATCTTTCCAATAATGGTCAATTGGAAATCCACATGAAAAAACAAATTAAAATGGATTGTAGAGCTAAAACAGGGGAAAAAAAAAAAGCAACTTGGGAAAAACAAAGACTCTGCATGGGAAGAAACTTCAGTAAAGGAAGGAAAGAAGGAGGGAAGAAGGGAGGGAGGGAGGAATTTGAAGAAGTTAAGGAATTTGCCTATAGACACAGTGTTTGATCT
Organism: Potos flavus; assembly: GCA_028534135.1. Classification (NCBI taxonomy): domain Eukaryota; kingdom Metazoa; phylum Chordata; class Mammalia; order Carnivora; family Procyonidae; genus Potos; species Potos flavus. The sequence goes on from CM052883.1 coordinate 120,377,719, forward strand.
ACGGAAATGGAATTCTAGAATAAAATGATGGTAGTGGTTTGACATGAAGGAGGCATATTTGATTTTAAGAATGTTATCATTGGGCGCCTGGGTGGCTCAGAGTGTTAAGCCTCTGCCTTTGGCTCTGGTCATGATCCTGGGGTCCTGGGATCGAGCCCCACGTCGGGCTCCCTGCTCAGCGGGGAGTCTGCTTCTCCCTCTGCCCCTCCTCCCACTCGTCCCCTCAATCTGTCTCACTTTCTCTCTCAAATAAATAAATAAATAAAATCTTGAAAAAAAAAAAAAAGAATGTCATCATTTATGTTCATATGGTCGTGAATTGCCATGACCGTTGTTGCTATAGTGAAGGCTTAAATAAGGTCCAGAGACCAGGATTTGTGTTAGGAGGTGCCCAGATGCTGCAGGATTCCTCCCTAGACAATTAAGTCTCATCTAGAAGACAGCGTAGTAGAATACCTTCGCGGTGTTGTCGTAGACATCAACGAAAAGCAAAAACGAAATAGAAAAGGACCGACAAATCATACTATAAAAGAATTATCATTATATAAAAGTGACGAAAGAGATTTTGATGCTATATTGTAAAAAACTAGTTATAAAACCATAACCTCATTATAATCCCAATTTTTAAGAATATATTTATATTATGTCCTATACGTGCAAATGAAAAAGGGTAATCACAAAAATGTTAATAGTGGTTATCTCGGCATGGCAGGTGTGGGTAATTTTCATTTTCCTCTTTATATTTTTCTATATTTAATGTTGCTTACATTGACATATATTATTTTTATAATCACTCAAAATAATATCTAATTCCTGCTGTGGTATGAATGTTTGTGTGTTCCCTAAATTCATATATTGAAATCCTAATGCCCTAAGTGATGGTATTAGTAGGTGGAGCCTTGCGGAGATTAGCTCAAGTCAGGAGAGACAAGCCCTCATGAATAGGGTTAGCACCTTGTAAAAAGAGCCCCAGAGATCTCGCCAGCCCCTCTACTATGTGGTGACACAGCGAGAAGGGGCCCGTTAGGAGCCGGGAAAAGCGCCCTCACCGGAAGACAAGCACGCTGGCGCCTTGATCTTGAATTTCCAGCCTCCAGAACTGTGAGAAATAAATTTCTGTGGTTATCAGCTCCCCAGTCTGTGGTATTTTGTTAGAGCAGACCGAATGGACCAGGACAATCCCCTTTTAAGAAGTAATAATTTTACTGACCTAAAACTGCGTGGTTAATCGCATTTTTAAAAATTGAAGACTTCCTTACTGCTGAATGAACACGTGACCAGGTCGCAACAAGCCACTCAATATTTGGTTTAGGAAAGCAGTCTCTACAGGTGTTTTCCAAGTTTTAATTTGCCCAAGGACGCGACTGAACAGTTTCCCAACCAGGTGTTTGTAAAAAGGGTCGGGGGGTGGGGGGGATACTAAGACAGGGATAGGATGTGTAAGGGATGTAATGGCAGTTATGGTTTAAGACTATTACCAAGGGGACGACTGGGGGGCTCAGTGGGCTAAGCATCTGCCTTCAGCTCAGGTCATGATCCCAGGGTCCTGGGATCGAGCCCCACATCCGGCTCCTTGCTCAGCCGGGAGTCTGCTTCTCCCTCTGCCTCTACCTCTCTCCCTGTTTGTGCTCTCTCTCTCTCTCTCATAAATGAATACATATAATCTTAAAAAAAAAAAAAAAAAAAGACTCTACTACCAAGGAACAGGAGCCTCCAGTTTACACCACATGGGGACTCATTCACCGTGTGTTTACGTTTCTCGGAGTTTATGGCAGCCTTACAAATGGGTAAATAAGTTGAAATAATGCAAGGGTACATCATGGAACACTTCTCAAATATTTGCTTATTCTAAAAACATGCAACATGCAGATAAGAGAAGAAAGAAGAAAGAAGACATAATTTATCTTGCCGGGGTGCCTGCTGGATGCAGGTCCTCGGTGTTTGACGCCAAAATAAGGAAGTGGCCGTGTCCCAAGTCACCGCAGGCCACTTCCCTGGAGGCATTAAAAGAAGTCCAGAGCTGACAAGAGCTCTCTGCACTGAGGACAAACGGCCAGGACCTCTATTCTCAGACTTGCACAGAGTCTTCTCAAGTGAGGGTCGTGGTATAGGAGGACCGTGGGACACCTCTGTCCCAGTCCAAAACAGCCACCTGCCCCCACATAGCACACGACTCCCTGGGCTCCGCGTCACCACCTGGCTTTTAACCCTTTCCACCTGTCTTTGGTTTTATTTCTCCATCTCGTAGCTTTCTGAATTAATCAGGTGATAATTATATTATCTTTTTAGTTGCTATTTGCCTTGTTTGTGTAAAATAAATAACATTTAATTGCCTAAGAAATAAGTACATCCTTGTTGAACTTATTACGCCAATAATGCGTAATAATGTCAAACATATCACGTCCTCTTTGACTACCAGCCCCATCCCACCACCACCATCACCACAACCCCAATTGGTTGCCCTCTCCAGAGGTAAAACCCCGTGATCCCTCAGATATGTATCCTCTCAAGCCTTTCTCAGTATATTTAAAGGATGTATGTACGCGTAAATACACACCGTAATTATATGGTGATACCTTTCACACAAATGGTGTCATGCCACACATATCATTCTTCGACCTGCTCTATCCACTTAAAAATCCGTCTTGGCGGGCTCTCACCGACAGTACATACAGCCATACCCCATTCCTGCTAACTCCTACGTAGTGGGGTACCGTACCTTGTTTAACCACACCCCACTGCTTCCAACTTTCCACTCTCACAAACAGTGCAGTGATGAATGGCCTCGTATGTAAAACTTGGGGCAAACATCCAAGTCTTTCTCTGGGACAAATGTCTGTGGGTGGAAGGGTTATAAATTATAGCAGCTCCTACAAAAATATCATTCCCCCGAGGCCATACCAATTCACACCCTCGCCAGTCATAAATGAGAGTGTGCGTTGTCCCCAGTCTTTACCACCACTGGACAGTATTGGTTTTCCGGCAAACCCAATGGGCAAAATGGTGTTTCACTGTTTTAATTTTCATCTCCCTGAGTATTAGGGAGGGTGAGCAGTAAATTTTAAATGCCTCTTTTCTTCACAGTTTGCTATATTCTATTCTACTACTTTGATGAATTTGGTTTTTGGGGAGGATTTGTTTTCTTTTTCTTTTTTAAGAGAGAGAGAGTGGGGGGGAAGGGGCAGAAGGAGAGAGAGAATCCCCAGCAGGCTCCACACTGAGCCCGGAGCCTAACACGGGGCCCGATTTCACAATCCTGAGATCATGCCGAAATCAAGAGTAGGCTGCTTAACTGACTGAGCCACCCAGGCATTCCAAGTTTGTTTTTTCCAGTTAAATCCATAGGTCATCTGAGGTTTATTTTAACTACATATTTTGACATGAGGAAAAGCCCTAATATTATTTATAACTTATAATCAGGAAGTCAACAATCTGCCCATCATTTATTAAAGACTCCCCTTTTTCCATGGTGTTTTAAAATTCCGTCTTAAATCTATATAAATCTCTATTTATCATGAGTCACCTTTGGACCTCCAGTCTCTTCTGCTCCTCTATTCCTAAGCCAGATATTGTTTTAATTACTAAAGGTTAATTTATTAAGACTAATTTATTAAGACTAATTATTAATTTATTAGACTAAAAAGTCTAATAGGGTGACATTGGCTATTTTATACCTTTTCTTTTCCAGATGAGTTTCAGAGACAGCTTGACAAATTTCTCAAGAAAATTCCATTAGGATTTATTTAGGTTTCCTTTTCTGTCCTTTGACAAAGTTTTATAGTTCCTATAACTCTTACGTGGTTCTTCTTTGATTTCTCTCTAAGTTTTGTTTTGGTTTTGTTTCTTAGCTGAGCACGTTTATTTGAATTCACATCCGATGTGATTTCACTGCATTGCCAATTAACTACTACCCTAACAAAATCATCATTTTTGCTAGGTAGTCTCCAAAACTCACTCCCTCATCATTAAATATGCTGTTCAGTTTGCTGGATCTACGTTTTACAATTGATTTGGACTGTAAACAAATAACAGAATAATCCATAAGAGCATTACCAGTTTCTTGACTGCAGTCAGGGATGGGCAGACCTGCTGGCTATACCAAATTCCTTCTGTACTGGGCCCCCCACCTTGTTTCAAATAAAGAAGCAATGCTTTTGCAATTTCACACACAGGGGTTTTATATACAATTTCCTTGGAAAGCGAACTCCCCTGATGAAAAAAAAAAAACTTTTTGTTTTGAAAATCACTGTCGTGCAGTATGAAACTCTAGCAACAACAGGCCATTTGTTCAAGGTTGGAACAAATTCAAGGCTTCTTGCTAAAGAAACCGCCATCTGGGCCTACAGAAACCCTTGGGACTCCTTTCCTTGTAGAGGTTCATGGTCTACAACCTACCCTGTCTCTTCAGCCTGCTAAACTGGGCTTCGCCCACCACTACCTACTCTCTTAGCTGCCGAAGTGTAACCATCAGCCTTCACTCAGCAGTGGGGACCTTCGACATTCTGAGTCTTCGTCAGAGAGTCTCGTCTTTTCACCGGTACCTAACAAAAATTGGCTGCAACTAATGACATTTAGAAAAACTGCCTGAAGACTCTCTAATCTGTATACTTACCAAGGACTCTCAAGTTCTATCCCTGGATGGGATTCAACAGTCAGAAGGATAAATATCAGGACCTTGTGAATTCAGCTCTGACAGAAATCACTTTTACTCAACTAAATATTGTGCTCTGGTTTTGATTTAAGGTCATTCCAAAGGTCATGAGTGAATGAATCAACGAGTGTATGAACGAATCATCAAACTGAAAGAGGATCAGTTTGCAAAGTAAGAAACTACAGTTTTGTCACTGTAGACAGCTTGATTTAGAAGTGTATTAGAGGGGTGCTTGGGTGGCTCAGTGGGTTAAGCATCTGCCTTCACCACAGGTCATGATCCCAGGGTCCTGGGATGGAGCCCCGCGTTGGGCTCTCTGCTCAGAGGGAGGTCTGCACTCCCTGCCCGCCCCTCCCTCCCCGCTCCTGTTCTCTCTGTCTCTCTCAGATAAATAAATAAAATCTTTTTAAAATAAGTAAATAAAAATAACGTATATTAGAAAAGGAATAATAAGTTCAGCCTCTTCTCCATCCAGTTGAATTCTGCACAGCCAAAATAAAGTCTTATTACTGGAAATACCTCAGGATTAGTTGGAAAGTTCCAGTTAAGTACTGCAAAACACGTCTTCAACATAGAAGTTGTTCTCCAATTAAGTATTATTTCTATCTTTAACAACCCAAGATGCTAAAACTTCAAAATGAGCATTCTCTACAAAGGACTTGCTTTGTGTTTAGTAAGTGATTTAGCCAATTTTATGGATTATTTAAAATTCTGGGTTTTGTAATGTAGATGTAATAAATATTTCAGGATGGATTTATATTACAACTTAGGCCCTTACAATGAACACCTGCATTTTTTAAACTAAGACATAAAATAACTTGTATGGGGCCGCCTGGGTGGCTCAGTGGGTTAAAGCCTCTGCCTTCGGCTCAGGTCGTGATCCCAGGGTCCTGGGATCGAACACCACATCAGGCTCTCTGCTTGGCGGGGAGCCTGCTTCCCCCTCTCTCTCTGCCTGCCTCTCTGCCTACTTGTGATCTCTCTCTCTGTCAAATAAATAAATAAAATCTTTAAAAAAAATAACTTGTATGGATACGATGACTACAAGAGCTGTCCATTTCTCCCACTGTAGAAATGTGTCAAAAGAAAAAATTTTACTCATCACTTACCATGCTTTAAAAAACTGTCCCTCGTGGCATTCCTTACTCAACTTTGATTAGAAAAGTTATGTCCCTCCACACACAAAAGGGAAAGAAAGTAGTGGGAGAGGTAGAGAGACAAAAGGAAGGCATTCCCTTCAATATAAAAGACTATCTTCAGGGATGTTCTACACACCTTATGTTTAAACGGGATTTCTATATATATTATAATATTCTAAAAATGGTAGAACTGTTGGCCAGAAGGTTTATTTCGCAGAACTTTCTGTGGGTGAGAGAGATTCTGCTCTCCATACCGCTCCCAGTGACTTGCGCCATATAAAGACGTGTTTGGTTTTTTTAAGATTTTATTTATTTATTTGACAAAGAGAGTAGGCAGAGAGGCAGGCAGAGAGAGAGGGGGAAGCGGGCTCCCTACCGAGCAGAGAGCCCCATGCAGGGCTCGATCCCAGGACCCTGAGATCATGACCTGAGCCGAAGGCAGAGGCTTTAACCCATTGAGCCACCCAGGTGCCCCAAGATGTGTGTTTCTACACTTTCTTCCAACAGGTCTGTTCTAACCCACTTGAAGATAATGGTGTGTATGTTGGGGGGGAGGGGTACCGCGCAGCTTTCTGAGCACTAGACCGACACCGGTTGAATTTTTTGCTTTGTTATTATACATCATCCTCCAGATTATCTTCTAATAAGTCTTTAATCCTGCATTATTTTAGCATGAGGTGTTATCAGGCTATGAAGAAAGGATTTTTCCCTAGAGAGCAATACAAAAATATGATAGGGACTACTTCATATTTTCCATTCAGTTTGAAGAACAAATACATAACCTGTTCTGATATCTATTAAGTCTTGACATATTTAAGTCTTGACTCGGAACCCATCAGAGGAAGCCCAAAGTTCTTGGCGTTCCGTCTCTCTTGTCCTAGAAATGCGTACAAGTAAACGGCCTCCCCGCAGTTGGATGAAGGCACCGCACGAGGGACCTATAAATCAGCAGGCAAGGAAAATAGATTAGTAACTCTGTTTTATTGTAGTTTCTGCCTCAGTCTCTGCCAGGGGATTTCTGGAACATGCTAAAAAACAAAACTCTTCCTAGCACATGGCTGAGGGAGTGGACATTCAACTAGTCATTAATGTTCCCTGGCCCTGACGGCTGACAGAAACCCACAAACACACTCAATTCATCATCCTGCCAGCTTCCCTAATATTCTTAGGTTCATAAAAAATGGCTGAGAAGTTTCCAGTAGAAGAAACTGCAGATACGAATAAGAACCTGATGGGAAGCCTCACTCCAGGTCCGCCGTGCCCAAAATATCACTGACAAGATCGAGCATAGACCAGAGATCCTGCAGAACAAATGTGTTCACGTGTGGCATAAGCCATTTCGTTTTCAAAGTTCATTAAAACTGGAAAAGAGCTAACTATGAAGCATTGAGGAAGTCAGTCAAGCACGATAGGGTTTTTTTTTTTTTTCAAGATACAACTTTCACCTCCTAAAACAACTCAGCAGTGACCCACCCACAGAGGTGCCTTTTCTTACGCAAACATGAGCGATAATTGGGGCTCAGCCTACCCTTTTGTGGGAAGGAGCACTCCATCCTCAAAGCATGTATTTATTCGTTCAGCAAATATAATGACCATCTACCACGTGTCGGGCATCTCAGAAATGTACTATCGGTGCTCTGATTTGAAACCGATAATGCGCTTTCCCATAGAGTCATGGTCACTGGCATTATCGCTGTTAGACAAACAGGAAGCCTTGTCCAGAATCCAGGACTCAGGGGTTCCTGTTCTTTAGAGTCCCTTCTGGTACCTGGGACAGGCAGGCACCCTGAGCCCACCACGCCGGGACCTGTGTGTGTCCTAGCCCCTCTTTCTCACCTGTTGGGGGATCCCCAAACCCATACTTCTTCCCCACACTGTGAGATCAACCAGATGCCCCAGGAAACTCCAGAACTCACCCCAGTGGGGTCATCCCAGAGCGCCATGGCCAGGCCCTGGTTCTCAGAGGGCCACCTGGCAAAGGCATAGCCCCTGCTGGCCAGTGTGGCATTTTTATCATGTGATCCGATGACACTGTGCATCAGAAGAGTGCTAACACTCTGATTTTTTTTATAATGCAAATCGCTTACACAGACAGGTGCCCCACAAAAAAATATATAAACCTGGGACTCTCTCACACCTAGGACCGGTCTGGTCATTTAATCACTTCAATGTTACAAAAGCAGGTTAGGTGTCTTTGAAAAGGAGTGATAATTTCAACGGATATCTTAGTTTAGGCTTAAATTTATGAGCTAAAGAAATTCTTATGGACAAGCCTAGGAACCTGCCCAATATAAAATTTTTGGTATAGGGAAATGCTTCCTGGTTACCAAACAACTAATTTTCGAATGGATTTTTCCATCCTAACCGGAGACCATCTTTACTGCCCAATGTGTACACTACAGAATTCACTTCAAAGACAGTCAATTGTTTCATGAAATTCACCCTATAAATCCTTTCGGGAAAAATGCAAAGGAAACACCATGCGCATGTTTCTGTCTTGGCATTACTCACGCATGCACCTTAGAACTCCTAACTCAATAAATCGCCAGTAGTGGACCCTCAACAAATATTTGCTGACCATCATTTTTAAGTAGAAAGTCTTCATCATGTATTTTTCCTCAAAGAACAAATGTTTGCAAGAGCTTTGTTGAGACCTTTTACAAACAGAACAAAATGAGAAAGCTCTTATATAACATATGAGAATATTTTCCTCAAGAAATTCTTCTGGCTTCATAATCTTGTCAGAACTGCCAATGTTTTCTTTGTCGCTCCACAACAACAACAAAAATGACACGGCTATCCACAGCACTAAAAAAAGGATTAAAAAAAACCACACCAAACAATGGAAAAATGACACACAAATCTCCTGAAAATGATTCAAAAACTCTCACTCAGGAAAAGATTTTTTCCATCTCGGTGTTTCTCTTCTATGTCTCTGTCTGTCTCTCACACACACTCACAACACGAACACACACCCACACCCAACCCTCGCATCTGACGGGAAACAAGAAGGCAGCATGGAGGGTATGGTTTAAGTCGATGCAAACCCAGTGAAAATAGCCAGCCACTTTCAAAACAGGCACGTGATAATGTGAAAGGCAGGAGACATTTCCTGAGCCCAACAGAAAGTGAATTACTGATTCAGTTAACCAAATAGTTCAGTCATAAACTTAACAAGTGAGTAATTTTCATACTCGGTATAAAAAGCAACACTTAAAGAACACCGTGTGCACATATTTGCCATTCATGCCATCTAGGCAAATATCTATTCGGACTGTCTAGCCAATGTGTTGTAGCTTTTATGTGTTTAAGTGTCAATGATTATAAAACATCATTAGCCAGTATTACGTGGTCTCTGTGAAATAAATGAACTCTTGACAGTTCCCTGTCATTGTTTAATCGGCCCTTTCAAAGCCCAATGTTTATGATCTATTTCTTAAAAATATATTACACATGCTGGGAACAAATCAAAAATCTCAAGAAACAACTGAAATGTATCATCTGAAGAGTCCACTGCCCTCCTGGGGGGTTTCTGCTGGTCAGTGTTTTCACAGTTCAGCTGAAAAAATACCTTCCAGCCCCTCCCCTCCGTGCCAGCAAATGGATACATGGCCCTTGTCTCACATCCACACACACAACGTGCACCTCGCAGTTCGGAGATGTGACCTAACAGGCTGCATGCTAAACTTTGTTGAGTAAATCATATTTAAATGCGCCAAGAGAACTTGATACTATATTTAAACATATCCTCCACGGAATAACTATTGCTTGTTTAATATATCTTGCTATGTAAATATAGAATTAAGGTATCAAATTATCCAAAAGCAAAGAAAAAAAAAAGTAGCAGCAGCAGCAGAAGAAGAATTTGAATCCTAAAGCAGATAATCTGAGTAGTCAGTGCAAATCCCGGCTCTATTCAACTGCACACGGAGGAGGAAACGGTGGGCCACACAACCCAGTTTGGCCACCTGCAGAGATCGGGCTTGTGTCTTACCTCCATCGTTGTCCTTCCCGGTCCTCGACAGGAGAGCCTCCAGCTCAGAGACAAAAGCCACTGAGGTGCCACCCTCAGTCAGAAACAGTTCCTGAAAAAGAGTCAGGACTGACTTGCTGGGCTAGTGGTCAGAGAGCTCCTACTCTGCGCGTCACCACCTTTCACCTGTGGTGGACGAGTGACCAGCCTGAGAGACCAAGGAGGTTCACACCCCAGTGTTCACACTGGCACTGCAAGAAGGGCCTGGTGAGAACAACTGCATCCTTGGATAGTTCCACTTAAAGTTTCCTCCCCATCAGCCAACCTCAGGTTATGCCCACCTTCCATTTTACCTCATCCCTCCACCCGGTTCCTCAGGAAAATACGGATCCCTTCAGAGTGCCCATCTTCTCCATTTTCTCTGGGCCGTAGCTTTACAACCACACCACCCCCACCTCAGAGAGTTTCCCTGGATCTTCATTTCTTCACTTCTGTCTGGCCTAATTTCCAAGGATCTTCCTCCAGATCCATCAGTTCTGAGCAAACAGGAATCCTCTAGAATGGACAATAATGTTCCAAAGCAGAGAGCTGCAGACATATCTTTCCAACTCCAGCAATGTAGTGGAATTCCCTAAGACAGACACTTTTCTTTCGTGTTGACATGAAGAAAAATCAGATGACCGGTGCCGTGGACTCAATCGTGTCCCCCCGGAATCTACACGTGTGAACCCCTAACATTGTGGCGTTTGGAGATGGAGCCTTCAGGAGACGAAGAGGTTTAGATTCGGTCATCAGGATGGGGCCCTGGTGATGGGATGAGTGCCTTTAGAAAAAGAGACACCAGATCTCTCTTTCTCTCTCCCTCCCTCTCCTCCCCTCCGCCGCCATGCCCTGAGTGAGGATACAGCAAGAAGGTGAGTCTGGAAGGCAGGCGGAAAGCTCTCACCATCACTGGACCACCTCGATACTTCCACTTAAGACTTCCAGCCTCCAGATTGCAAGAGATGGCAGTGGAACTTGATGCTTTCCCGTGCTAGAGCTAGTTTCTTCTCTGTTCTGGAATTTTCCCTATCCTTTTCCTCTTGGCCTCACCCTATGTAACAGGCCCCCCACAAACAGCCCCCACCATACGCTGAACGACTCACACATAAACACGTCTGGTTTATAGACACGGAAAGGACATTGGTGGTCGCTTCAAGCCGGGAGGAGCAACGAGGACAAGAGAAGAACTAAGGGAAGTTTCCTTTCGAGGTGACGAGCTATTCCAAAATGGACTCTGGTGATGGTTGCCCATATCCGGGACTATACGGAAAACCACTGAATTGTAAACTCTAAAGGGGCGAATTGTACGCTCTACAATTACGATGCAATTGTAATCGAGTCAAACTCAATAAAGCTGTTTTTGAAACACGTAACCGGGTTACAGCTGAGCACCCACTTTGAGGACAGTGGACAGAAGCAAAGCTACAAACGGATGACAGCCCCAGTCCTGCCCTGTGGCCGGGACTTGCCACTCAGGAAACAGAATCAGGGCCAGCATCCCCAATCTGGTTTCCCTCATTGAACCCCCCTCTGCGGGGGGGCCAGGTCACAGCATCAGGATCAGGGAAGTTTCTTCCATCATAGGCAGACTCAAAGGGGATCCCTTCCCCACACCCACAGCCACAGCCCACCCCCGACAACGGGTTGCTTTATCAAAGCCGCACTGGGGAAGGATGTGATCAGAAGAAGGGTTCATCCAGGTGGAGGGAGAGGAGGGAATCCCATCTTAGAAACCTGGTGGCACTCAGCAGGCTGCAGACCCCCGGGGCTGGCCTCTCCAGCAGGAGCACATTAGCAGGCAGATCTGGCAGGCGGGTTTTCCCTCGTGCTTGCAACCCCACCTCCTGCCTGATTCCTATCCAAAATCCTAATTAATAGGAATCCATATTTTCACACGGCTCTGGCGGTTTGAATATGCAAGCGCCTATTCAATGCTCCGAAGACCCCGAGAGCACCCTTTCAGAGCACACGGCTCTATGCAAGGGCTCCCGAACCGCAGCCGCTGCCTCGCTGTCCCCATCCCCGGGAGCGTGGCAGCTGCGCTCCCCGCAGCCAGCAAAGTGGGTCCCGCACACAGAAGACGTGACTCAGCTCCCATCCGCCATCTGCCTGGTTGGTGGGTACGCGCCTCTGCGCAGACAGACAGCTGCCCTTGACAATGGGGAGAACAGCAGCACTTCCTCAGCGCCTCTGCCAACAAGAAAAAAATTTCCTGCAGAAAGAATATGTGAAATTGCTGCAAATTTTGGATGCGACTGCTATTATGCCTCCTCACAGCTAAATGATCACACTCAGTAGGATGGGTTCTGTTTAGCAACTGTAACAATTAGACACATTTATCCAGAATAAGACACTAACAAGGCTAAAAGACTATTGTCCTGGACAAAGAGTTCCTCTCATATGCTCTACCATAATAAGTGATACCTTAAAAAAAAAAAAAAAGGCTCTTCCAAAACACTCGTTTAAGGAAAATGATTGTCACTAATTACCTGGTTATGAGCACAAATAAAAATCACTTTCTTCGAAATTCTAACTGTAAATAAATTACTCCAGTCGGAAAGATGTACTCAATTAATACTTTATTAAGGGTGTTGTTCTACGTGATTGTTCTCCGGTGCTAGGTGAGAAAGTTAGGCAGCGCCAGGAAAACATTTACCACTTAGCTAAGTGATTAGGGTATTTACTTAGACAAAGTTTCAAAAGTTAAAAAACAAAAACAAAGACTCCAGGTTTATCTATACAAGTCAAGTTTCTAAGATAAGAAAAAATACACACAAATGTAACTATAAAGGGAATTTCTCCTTTAAGGGAAAAAAAACAGCCAAATTTGCAAATGAGACTTCTTTGGATGCCTGCATAGTTACTACCCATCCCGGCTCAGGTGCGCCCTTCCTGATCATCCTCGTGGCTTCGTCAGTGGTTCAGTGATGTTGACATAGTTGCGAACTTCAGTTCTTTAGTTAAAATAACTCAGTTTTTTGGGCAAAACACTTCCTGGAAGATATGACACAGAACCCAAAATGAGAAACTTTTTCTAGATTGTTCTATTACAAATCTATCAGTATCATCTAGAATTATGTCCAATGGTGAGTCAGAAGAAGCTTTTTCAGATTCTCATCTAACAATGGCTTAAATAAGATTGAAGCTTATTTCTCCTGAATTTGAAAGAATATGAAAGTGGGAATCCAGAACTGGTTTGTTGGCTTCATGGCATAGGCAGGGAGCTGTCTTCTCCTATTATGATGCTACGATATCCTCAACACGTTTCACTTCATAGTGCAATACGGCTGCTCAAACTCCAGCCATCGTAACCACATTCCAGCCAGCCAAAGGAGGAATAGAAAAAGAACATAACCACTTCCTTTAAGGACACTTCCTGGAAGCTGCATACAACACTGCACTGCATCCCACTGGCCAGACTTAGAGCCCTGGTAACTGCAAGAGGGACTGAGAGATGCAGCCCGTATTTTAGGCATCCATGTGGCTAGCTATTCCTAAGGAAGAAGGGGCAAACAGAGACTGGGAAACAAACAGCTGACCCTCTCACAGCATCTGAGTAGCAAACTGCTGCTAACTATGAGGTGCAGCCCTACAGTAACTTTGGATTTCATTATTACCGCTGGACGCAGGATCCTGCAGAACTCGAAAGGGCCACCTGCAGTCAGCACACTAACAGCTGCACCCACCAGACCAGGGAGCAGCAAGCTGCCCGTGGAGGACTGGATGATAAGTCTCTTAGGCTCTGGGGGCCATACAATCGCTGCTTCGAAGCATGAAGGGAGCCATCGATGGTGCATAAACAAATGGGATCTGCTGTGTTCTAACCCAAAATGCCAACAACTGCGCCACACCGCTGGTTTCCTTATAGTTATTGATCACGTACCACTACCAAAAAATGTTTCGGCATACTACCCATGTTTCGTGTTTCTTTATAAAACATTAATGTAATCCTGTACGAACATGTGATGGACGTTCTATAACACACACAAAATGGAATTTAAAAGGAGAGGTTTAAGACACAAAGGTCGAACTCCCTCCGATTTTCTTCCCATGCTCCAAATGACAGTCGCCTCGTACAGCCCACGTAGGGACAGCCTCCATGGTCACAGGTCGCCTTTTGTGGATGCTGTTTATTGAGCACCGCTCCGTGCCAACATTCGGCCTGGCCCTCAGGACTCAGTGAGTGGAGAGCCTAGAAAAAGAGGAGAGAGATTTCGGTGGGCACTGTGATGCAGTGTCCAGATTCTTCTGCCAGGACGGACTGATGCCCCAAATGTTAGGAGTGCTGTGGGCAGATAGTGGTCAGCTCCCTAGGGCCCGCTCAGCTGGTGAGAGAGCTCCCGTCCAAGGACGGATCACGTGGCAATTTACACGCCATCTTGGCCCCAACTGGGGAGAACTCTGAATGAAGGGCCATTCTGGCTCCAGAGGTCCCTGTGCGGTCCACCGGCTGTCACTGGCCTGCCTCATGCCTCCACCTCATTCTCTGCCCATTGCTTTCTCTCCCCTTCCTTCCGCAGGTATTGACCCCAAGAGGAATTGTGACAGACATGTTCACAGCATCTCGATCAAGGGGCCCCGTGTTAGAATTCAGGGAGGGCACAGGTAAAGGGGTGCCCACGTTGGCCTGCGGCACCTCAGTGGATGTGTATGGGGACTGGGGGGCAGGAAGAACGGTTTGAGGGAGGGAAGGTCATTCTTTAAAGCTTTGCAGGGGAGGTTTGACCTCAAACCAGTTCTTACCATTCTTGGTGGTTGCCAGGATGGGAAGAGAAAGAGAAGAGCATTCAGGGCAAAGGAAGGAGCATGAGCAACGACCAGCAAAATCGCAGAGTGTGTTTGGAGAACCTACAAATTTCTGCGATGTCTAGATCACAGACAGCTCAAGAAGGAGACGGGGCCAGCTGATTCTGTCTCCAGTGACAGTCTAATGAGTCTGGACTGTAAGCTCTAGGTTCTCGCTACACACTTGTTTCCTGGACCCGGGACAGCCGCATTGCCCGACAGCTTATCAAAACTGCAGAAACTCAAGCCTCACCCCAGACCTACTGAATCCGAATTTGCATTTTAACACGCCCCACGGGTGATGTGTAGACAAGTAACACAGTTTGAATAGCAGGGTTCTAGGCCACTGGCACCCAAGTGTTGTGCACAAAACAGTCCCCTAGGGGTGTGGGAAGAACACAGTAAAATATCTATTATTATTAATCTTATTTCATCCTTTTAAAGTATATTCGTGCATATTTATATCCTATTTAATGTATCAGTGCAACACTACCTATGTATAACCTATAAACAAATATATACGACGGGGGTGCGTGCTCAGAAATGTCTAGAGACCTTCCGTCTCTTTCAGGCGGGGAGGGTCCAGATCACATCCACTGTTCATTGGACGATCCTGGCAGCAGTGTGGCAAGTTGATTGGGGGAGGGCAGGACACCAGATGGAGAGATCTGTTAGGTTGGTGGTGGTGTTTTTTTTTTTAATTAGCTTATTCCATTGGGCCAGGAAAGATTTTTTTTTTTAAGGCTACTTTTTAAGAGCAGGTTTTAGGTACACAACAAAACTGAGAAGAAGGCACAGAGATTTTCCCTATACCCCCTGCCCCAAACCTATAACCTCCCGCATTATCAACATCAGTCATCAGAAAGGTTCATTTGTTACAATCAATGAGCCTGTATGGACACATCATTGTCATCCAGAGTCTATAGTTCACATCATGATTCCCTCTTGGAGTTGTACGTTCTACGAGTTTGGACAAATGTACAGTGACATATATCCATCATTATAATATCCTATAGATTATTTTCACTGCCCTAAAAATCCTGTGTCCTGCCTATTCGTCCCTCACCCCAACTCTCACCCCCAAACAACCACTGATCCTTTCACGGTCTTCATAATTTTGCCTTTTCCAGAATTGCATGTAGTTGGAATAACATAGATTGGTAAAATGCGTTTAAGTTTCTTCCATGTCTTCTCATGCTTGCTAGCTCATTTCTTTTCAGCACTGAATAATATTCCATTGTCTGGATGTACCACGTTTTATCGATCTATTCACCTACTGAAGGACACTTTGGTTGCTTCCAAGTTTGGGCAATTATGACTAAAGCTTCTGTATAAACATCTGTGTGCACGTTTATGTATGGACGTAAGTTTTCAATTCCTTTGGTTAAATGCCAAGGAGTGTGACTGCTGGATCATATGGAAAGAGTATGTTTAGTTTTGTTACAAACCACCAAACCATCTTCCAAAGTGGCATTTTGCATTTCCACCAGCAGTAAGTGAGTTCATCATGTTGCTTCACATCTTCACCCACATTTGGTGTTATTTTGGCCATTCTGATCGATGTATCGTGGTATCTCACTGTTGGGGTTTTTTTAAGATTTTTTTTTTTTATTTGAGAGAGAGAGAGACAGAGATAGCAAGAGAGAGCACAAGTAGGGAAAAGGAGAGGCAGGCTCCCCACTGAGCAGGGAGCCGGACATGGGGCTCGATCCCAGGACTCCGGGATCATAACCTGAGCCAAAGGCAGACACTTAACCGACTGAGCCATACAGGTGCCCCTCACTGTTGTTTTAATTTGCATTTCCCTGATGACACACGATGTGGAGGATCTCTTCAGATGCCTATTTGCCATCAGCCTATCTTCTTTGATGAGGGGTCTACCCATTTTTTAATCTGGTTATTTGTTTTCTTGTTATCAACTTTAAGAGTTCTTTGTATATTTTGAATAATAGTCCTTTATCAGATGTGTCTTTTGCAAATATTTTTTCCCAGTCTGCAGCTTGTCTTCTCGTTCTCTTGCCAATGTCTTTCACACAGCAGAAGTTTTTAATTTAATGAAATCAGCTTATCAATTATTTCTTTCACAGTCGTGCCTTTGGTGTCGTACCTAAAAAGGCATCGCCATACCCAAGGCCACTTAGGTTTTTCTCCTATGTTATTTTTTAAGAGTTTTATAGTTTCGCATTTTACATTTAGATCTGTGGTCTATTCTGTGCTATATTTTGTGAAAAGTGTTAGGTCTGTGTCCAGATTCAGTTTCTGTATGTGGATGTCCCGGTGTTCTGGCACCATTTGTGGAAGAGAATACCTTTATTCCGTTACATTGCCTTTGCTTCTTAAACCAAAGATTTTTGATTCTATTTATGCAGGTCTATTTCTGGGCTTTCAATTCTCTTCCATTGATCTATTTATCTATTCTTTCAACAGTACTATAAATTTCTTGATTATTATAGCTTTAGAGTAATTCTTGAAATCGGGTAGTGTCATTCTTCCGTCTTAGTTCTTTTCCTTCAATATTGTGTTGCCTACTCTGGGTCATTTGCTTTCCCATTTAGAATCAGTTTGCTGATATCTATTAAATAACTTGCTTGAATTCTGATTGTTTGAGTTAATTAAGCTGGGAACTACCATCTTAACAAAATTGAGTCTTCCTATCCATCAACATGGAATATCTCTTCGCATATTCAGCTATTCTTTGATTTTGTTCATCAGAATTTTATAGTTTTCCTCACACAGAGCTATATATTTTACTAGATTTATATCTAAGTATTACATTTTGGGGAGTGCTAATGTAAATTGTGCTTTTCATTTCAAATTCCATTGTTCATTGCTGGTAAATAGGAAGTGATTGACTTTCATGTATTAACATTGTATATTGCAATCTTGATATAATCACTTATTAGTTCCAGGAGATTTTTTTGTCGACTCTTTAGACTTAATGAACTACAGAGATGACCATGCCTCTGCAAACAAAGACGATTTTATTGCTTCCTTCTCAATATGTATACCTTTTATTTCTTTTTTTCACCTTATTGTGTTAGCAGGGACTTCCGGTACAATATTGAAAAGCTGTGGTAGGAGGAAATGTTCTTCCTTTGTATCTGGTCCTAGTGTGAAAATTTCAAGTTTCTCACCATTAAGTATGAGGTTAGCTATAGAGACTCTTTATCTGTTTGAGGAAGTTCCCCTTTTATTCCTAGTTCACTGAGACCTCTTAAGTTTTTACATACAATGACCAGACTTGAAAACATGACCCATTGAGGGAAAGGAGCCTTCGGACTCTCAATGTTCATTTCGAGAAAGGAGTCCCTCAGAAGACCCCGGTGCTCTATAATCACCTGCCAGTCGCCCATGGGAGCTGGAGGACTTCTTTCATGTGTGCTGGATCCCAGGATCCTGGGTTTTCCTTGGAAACCCACCCCGAACTTTGATTCGCCTACTGAAGAGTCAAGGAGTGAGCGCCGACCTGATCGCTTCGAGCTATCATCGCTCTGTGGTTTTGTGCCGTCACCTCACCTCCCTTCTCCAGGAGATCACTCCTGCCCTGAGAGAGCTCTTCGATGCTGCTGTGCCCTAGTGTGAGAACCGCCAGGGGCAGCCAGAACTACCCTATGAAGCGGTCCTACAGCACCAATCTCTGCTCCTGATGCTTCCCTCTTGGTAGAAGCTCAGACACATTCAAGAATGAATGTACTCTCATCACTTAGATTAAGGGGATTGGGTTTCTTACTAGTTTCCTACCCTATTCCACACACCAGCTTCCATACTGCTTTTCAATATTCTAAATGTTCCTAGGCTAAAAGTCAAAGATTAATCTAAACTGGGGTGCTGCAATATGGCCCAGAGACCCACCAATCAGAATGGATGCTGGCTTATTGCACTACTGGGTATTTACCCTAAAGATACAAATGTAGTGATCCGAAGGGGCACATGCACCCCAATGTTCATAGCAGCAATGTCCACAGTAGCCAAACTATGGAAAGAGCCCAGATGTCCATCGACAGATGAATGGATAAAGAAGATGTGGTATATATATACAATGGAATATTACACAGCCATCAAAAAAATGAAATCTTGCCATTTGCAACAACGTGGATAGAACTAGAGGGTATTATGCTGAGCGAAATAACTCAGAGAAAGACAACTATCATATGATCTCACTGATATGTGGAATTTAAGAAACAAAGGATCACAGAAGAAGAGGAAAAAATTTAAAAAGACGAAACCAGAGAGGGAGACAAACCATAAGAGACTCTTAATCTCAGGAAACAAACTGAGAGTTGTTGGCAGGGAAGGGGGTGAAGGGATGGGGTGACTGGGTGATGGGTATTAAGGAGGGCACATGATGTAATAAACACTGGGTGTTATATAAGACTGACAAATCACAGGCCCCCTGGAACCAAAAATACATTATGTGTTAATTAATTGAATTTGAATTTAAAAATGTTTAAAAAAAAAAAGAACAGATGCTGTCTGGGGCACAGCCTGGCAACCCCCTGGTAAGACAGTCATTGGTCCTTTGGCTACTGGATGGTGGGGCCAGCTAGAGGGTCACAGGGGGACCTGAGGGGGCTGCAAAGGCGGCTC
Organism: Potos flavus; assembly: GCA_028534135.1. NCBI lineage: Eukaryota > Metazoa > Chordata > Mammalia > Carnivora > Procyonidae > Potos > Potos flavus. The sequence continues at coordinate 120,396,896 of CM052883.1, forward strand.
CGGGGAGGACTTTCTACCAGTAGGTGAGCGAATATTTCAACACTGTCACAACCGGTACAACCATTCCAGAGTATGCCAGTTGAATGAAGGGCCTAAATGGGTAACATTTGGCTGTTTTATTAAAGTTTTTTCCTATTTTCTCCCCATTCTTATGCATGAGACAGGGGGTGCCCCAGACCACAGCCCCCTGGGAGTTTTGCCCCCTGGAGAGATGCCCAAAGGAAGGAAATACACACATAGTTACAGAGCCAGTCTTAGAAGTGTTATCTGAGCAAAAGGCAGAACTATCTTTTTTTTTTTTTAAGATTTTATTTATTTATTTGACAGAGAGAGATCACAAGTAGGTAGAGAGGCAGGCAGAGAGAGAGGAGGAAGCAGGCTCCCCGCTGAGCAGAGAGCCAAATTCAGGGCTCCATGACCCGAGCCGAAGGCAGAGGCTTAACCCACTGAGCCACCCAGGCACCCCAAGCTAGAACTATCTTAAAATCATAACACAACCCTCACCATCCTCTACAGATCTTGACTCTCCAGCTAGCACTGAATAAATGTACATTTTATTCATCCTAATTGTTTTCAGACCACTGACTAGAATTACAGCCTGAAAAGGCCGCTGTCATGTTCAGTATACATTTTTAATAGACATCTTTAAACATTTAGACAAAATATTATTTTTAAATGGCAATTCTTTAACTGTGTAAATGTAATTATCTAACTTTAAAGAAAAAAAAAAACCCTGACAATCAAAATATTCTGTCACTGCTTTACCAAAGCACCTAAAATATCTTTTCAGCAAATGAAATGATTCTTTATTTTATGCTTTTAAAAATGCATTAGGGTAATTGCTTTTCAACGAATCACCTTCTCTGCTCCAAGCTCGGCTGCCACGTCCCTCACGTGTCCATCAATTGTGCACATTGTCATGATCTCCTGATGATAACCCAGAGTGAGTCCCCCAACAGCATGTTTGTAAGAGTATTCAGTTGAGCAATCTGCAAAATAATTATATTTCAATGGAGATATTATGCTGTGAAAAAAATCTATTATATGTCAAGTGCTAAATGAAGCAGTTATAGACCCAAGACACATTTATTGGTGCTTTTAATCAAAGCAAATAACTTTTGCAAGCTGATCATTTCATTGTTTTCTTGCAATTTTAATTTGCTTCTTTAAAAACAAAAAATATATACTTTTCAACCAGCAGTCGTCACTTTACTTCTGAATGAACAAAACATTACAGTTTTAAAAAATATTCTTGGTTCACCATCTTCATAAGGATGGAATCTATTTTCCCAGAGTCCTATGGCAAAAAAATATACAGAACTTAGTCTCGCTACGAAGGCTTTTCTGAAGTCCACATTTTCCACGAGTCCAAAGAGAGACCACGGGCCCCTTAACCCTCGCCGCTGGTGACAGAAGAATTGAGGAACTGTCGCTCCAACGCAAACTTTATTTGTTCCTTTGTAAAGGTTGAAGTTCAAAACAAGGGACATTTTTTTAGACGCTTCACGTTGAATGCAAACCTGCTTCATTTCAACATGCCGGTCATTAGCACCACAATAGCGGGAGCTTATAACCTTACTTCTCAGGACTAAATTTCAAAACATTCTTTTGGATTTCCAGAAAATTTTGATTATGTAAAGAAATCACTCTTTCAAACCTCCAAATGTAATATAAAGCTACAGACTTTCACCATACCTTGGCAAGCCTGACCCCAAACACTCCGACCTGCAGTATCGATGAATTTCTCGTGAGAATAGTAGCTTACATTTGCTGAAGGCTCGCTATATGCCAAGTCTTACTTACAGTGCTCTATAAGCATCTTTTCCCAATATACAATAATCCTATCTACTGTAGCCTGTAATTCACCCAATTTACAGATAAGGAAACTGAGGCTAGAAAGATTAAGTAACTTGCCCAGTGGTCTAGCTAGTTCTCCTAGATGTCCCTGTCGCTGCTTAATAGTGTTGACCCACAGCACCAGTCCTGCTCGAGAAAGCCTTCATCCACGTAAAACCACTCCAGGTCTCCTCGGCATCTCAACAGCCCACCAAATCGGGATGCTGGTCAAAGTCACGGGGATAGAAAGTTCGACGCTTCATGAAGACATAGGAACCAGAGGTCCCAGGGTCTCCAGGCACCCCTTCCTCTGAGGCTCAACAATCCTAGCCCAAGGGGAAGTTCTGGATCGCTTTCCTTCCTCCTCCTCCTGCCTGCAACTTTATTTGCAGAAAAGATCATCTGAAATCCTATCGAAACCTCACGGTAGGAATTCCCTTTCTAATATCTGCCTGTTTTCCAAGCAGGAAGTGTGACTAATCACAACATTGTGATTGGAAGGGCCCAGAGAGGACTCTCAGGGCTGGCTCTGATTACTCGGTGCTCCTTCAAGGCCCCGCATGCAAGGCCGCCACCAGGCAGGTGCCCTGACTGCACTTCTCCCCGAAACCCAGTACCATGGGCCACCGGGAGGAGAGTGGGCAAGCTCCTGCCTCTGGCCACCCCACCCTAATGCCGCTGATCCTGCTGGTGGCTCTCCACTCTCCACTTCTTGTTCCTGCCCCCCCCCCCCCCAGCCTACCCACTCGTTATCACTGAGCCTGGATGGTCTACAAGCTGATGTGCAGATCCGTGCAGATTTTAGGAAGAGCGCTGACAAGCTTTTCCAGAACAAAGAAAGCCAAACAGATGATAGGGCCTGGAGGAGAAAGCCATCTTGGGAATTGCAGAGAGGTATATGTCTGTAAGAGCGTGTGTGTGTGCGCGCGCGCGCATGTGAGAGAGAGAGAGGGGCGTGTGTGTGTGCGCGCACATGCATGTGTACGGTATATGAGATTCACCTGCACGAAGGCCAAGGACAAAGAGATCCAGGAAATGAAACCAGTAATCTAGTCTCAGCGTTCTAAGAAAGAATGAGTGGGGAAATAACACTGTTTGAAACGGAAGACATCATCTTTTGCTGGAGAGATCCCTAAAGTTTAGATCAAGAATTTTCTTCTCAGAATCACAAGAGCTGGGATTCTTTTAGCTATAACATTGAACACTGATTATATACCAGACTCTGTGCTAAGCACTTTGCATGAATCCCAACATACACCCTATGAGATATATATTATCTCCATTTTCTGGATGAGGAAACTGGGATTCAGAAAGGTTAGGTCATTTCCTCAATGTCACACAGCTAATACATGGTGAACTGGGAGTCAAGTTGGGCAACGTGAAGAGTTGGTGCTCTAAACTTGATGCTAATAGTTCATCTTACTTCTAAAATTAAAGACACAGTCATGCACTGATCACCACCATTTTTAGCCCGAGATCCAAATGCTCACACCTATCCTCACAATAGTGCAGAGTATGGGCCAAGGTTCTCAGATGCCACTGAGCAAAAAATCACTGAAGGAGCTTGTTAAAATACTGATTCTTGGCTATATCCTAGTGATTCTGATTCCTCTTGTCTGAGTTAGGTCCTAGGAATCTGCATTTCCAACTAGCATTCCAGCTGATTCTAATGGAGGGGCTCAAAGACGCTGGTCTTATTTATGGCTCAGAATCCATGTCAAGATAACCTAGATGTTTCTATCCTTACTCACCTGCCTCACCATTTCCAGCACACTGTCACTAGGAGTAGGGATGTGAAAGTATACAACTAGAATATAGCAAAACTTGGGAGAGATTGTTTTTTCCTTAAGGAATGTTTTCACACCCGTAACAAATTAGTCTATGTCATAGAATCTCTAAACATACCAAAAATAAAAAGCAAGCCAATTTACCTCAAAAGACTGTAAGTTTTATGAGGGCATTGGGCACTTGTAAGACATGCAATTACATACCTATGGAGGGGTGCCTGGGTGGCTCAGTCCGTTAAGCAACTGCCTTCAGCTCAGGTCATGATTCCGGGGTCCTGGGATCGAGCCCCATATCCGGCTCCCTGCTCAGCAGGGAGTCTACTTCTCCCTCTGCCCTTAACCCTGCTCGTGTTCTCTCTCTTTCTTTCACTCTCACTGTCTCTCTCTCTCAAATAAATAAAATCTTTAAAAAAAGAAAAGAAAAAAATACCTGTGGAATGAATGAATGGATAATGAAGCCAATCTGATCATCATTTTTGACATTTCTACCTAACAAAGAAACTTGAAATCTTCAAAGCAGAATTTCTCAGACACAACACTGTTGATATTTTGGAGCTGTAATTCTTTGTCGCAGGGGTCTCCTGTACATGGTAGGGCATTCAGCGGGATTCCTGGCCTCTACCCACTAGACGCTAGGAGCAGCCTACCCATCCCTCCCCGCCCCCAACACAGGACAACCAAAAGTACCTTCAGACATAGCTAGATCACTCCCAGTTGAGAACGAGTGTTTTAAAAGACACAAAAAAAGTGTTGAATATTTTAGTTGCTTTCAAAAGCGTCTGATTCTTTACTCATTACCATCTCCAATAGCATTATACCCTTCTCCCAAAAGTTTTTTTTTGGGGGGGAGGGGGGTGTTGTTTGATGAAGGAGGCGGGTGAGTACAAGAGCTAAATCGTTAATCCTTATCTGCCACAAAAGAAAGGCAAGAGAAAAGGACTGAAGCCTGAAGTATCAGTATGAGCACAGGATTTGGAAATACCTGGGGACCAGAAGAAATAGCTAAGGGCTCCAAGTGGTTGCCCCTGGAGAAAAAGAATGGAGGGGGAGGAAGAAGGCGGAGGACTGTTGCCATTTGTTATAAGCCTTTTTTTTTCTTTTGAAGATTTTATTTATTTATTTATTTATTTATTTATTTATTTATTTGAGAGAGAAAGAACACGAGCAGGGGGAGGGGCAGAAGGAGAGGGAGAAGCCGACTCTGCGCTGAGCGTGAGAGCTGACTTGGAGCTCCGTCTCAGACCGTGGGGTCATGACCTGAGCCGAAGACAGACATTTAGCTTAACTGACTGAGCCCCCTCAGCTGCCCCATTATAAGCCTCTTCTCCTTGGTTAGCTCTGGGCATGTATTACGTTCATGGAAGCAGGAGCTGATTTAGAGCCGCAGGTCTGGAACCAGCGCGCGCACCCGGGCTGGTGCTTGGGGAGGCTGGTGACCCCGCAGCTTTCTCACTGTGTGCCCACCGGCTGCCGGCCAGCGAGGGGCTCGCTCTCGCTCCACCTGCAGAACCTGGGTGCCCATTATGGAGGATGACAGTGCGCCTTGTGGGGCTATCTCAGGCTTGCCACGCACTCCACCGGCCCGGCCGTGACACGCGGTCTTCTTGCTGCCACCTGCTTGGGGCCGGGGGGCTTGCTGCTCCCTCAGCCAGAAAGCTTAGTTTCCGGGGCATTCGCCTATTCACCACCTTGTGCCTCCCACGGTCACCTTCCCACAGAGCCGTCCCTCGCCATGCAGCTGGCCGAGCACTCCCCGTCCCTTTTATCTCCCCCCTCACCCTACTACATTTCATTCGCAGCACTTGTCACTACTTGAGTAACTATTTCCCTGCGCATTCCCTCTCTCCACTGAATATAAACTCCAAAAGGGCAAGGGCTGTCTTTGCAGTTGTATCCGCGGCACCAGAGCTATGCCTCGCAGGTAGTAGTTAAGTGCATGGATGGCTGAATGGGAGGGAGGACGGATGAACAAATGAATGAAGGCTTATCTGGGGTTTCTAACAGGGGAGCGCAGTTATTCCTGTACCCCTGACTGGAGAAAGGTCCTCCTCTATCAGGGAAGGTCCTCCTCTTTGCAGGCTTAGCTTCCAGATGGACACAGGTGGAGCAGTGAGGGAGGACAGACGCACGCCTAGCCTACAGCTGTTTCGACTCTGGCGGTCGATCAGGTGACAGGTGTCACCGCCAGGTCACCCTCACACTGAGTGCATGAGTGAATGCATACTCTCACGCTATGAATTGGGTCCCAGCCTTCAGCTTGTACAAGTCTTGGGTTATGATCATTTCCAGGTGGCCCCAAATGATTTCCAGAGATTGTTTCCTGTGTCCTCTGCCTGCTTTACCTATCAGAGCCTGCCATCCCCCTCCCTCCTCCTCCCACCTCACCCCATTTCTATCTGCAGGACCACAGCTCTCAGGAAGAAGCCTACTCTGAGCTTCAACGGATGGGTTTCGGCACATAGTTCGCCTACTCAGATAGCTTCTTGAAGCTCTGGACATCAGACCTGCAGGAGCACAGAATGAGGAGGGCTTCTGGACTGACAAAATATAAAATGCAGGTACACTTGACAGAAAGCCCCAGGAAACGGTACTGTCGTCTGCCTCATGTATCCTCCTGGGATTGTCATTGACATGACATAAGCAGGCAGGGCCGCTGAAAGGTCTGTATTACTTACATCTCCCGAGAGGAGGAAGCAAGCAGGCTATACAGGGCTGCGTGATTTGGTCAAGAAGCAGAAGCAGGAGCGAGGGAAGAGCCCGGCCCGACCCTTGGCTGTGTTGGCTGCAGAAAAGGCAAGGCAGGGCCGGGGGAAGCAGCTTGGGAGGATGGGCTACTATGAGTAATGTCGGTGGGCTCTGGGCTGCAGAGTGCTCTCTAGCTGCCTGGTACCCGGTCCTGGGTGATTAGGGCTGGGGCAATATTGGCCTGGTGTGTGAGCTAGATAAGGAGGTAGTTCAGAGCATGGGCTCTGGAGAGCAGGAGAGGGAGACAACTTTGACCATTAATTTGACCCCGTAATTAGCGGATGCCAAGTAGACAAACACAGAATCTAAGAAAACACAGTGAGAACGTCATCACCCACAACATTAGCAGGCCTTCCCTTTACTTAACCTAAGCTAGATACTGCCGGCTAAAGAGAGAATGGCTAGCAGATTCTAGAGGTATCTGTCTCTCGGAGGGGTCTTTGCAAATATGCTTTGTGTGGTCTATTGATTTCTGTCAGCACCAAAAATAATCTTTAAGAACTATGTGGTGTCATTAACAAATCAAAATCTTTTCTAATTCATATTTCTAAAATTCCTTTAACAAAAAGAGATGTACTATCGTAAGTCATGAGATTCAGAAACTGTACCTTAGACAGCAAGGAAATGTAAAAATTCCAGAATAAGATTCTCCTTAGAAAGTGGTAGAATTTTATTTTACCAATAACGTTAGAAACATCCATTTTAGAATCAGAGCAAATCCTTTTCTCAAATTAATAAAAATGAATAACCCAAAATCATAATAGGCAATTAGACTTTGCTCTAATTCATACATATCCCATCAACATGGATGGTGAAATAGAAAAAAAGAAAGTTGACGTAACATGATTTTGTTTCAAAATGAGTGTGAACCCCCCCACACACACACCTTGATGATATTAAAATATTGTTAGGAAAGCTTAATCTCTTCAAGATTTGAGTATGTCTGTCCTTGATGGTATCAAAAATACTCGGGAAAAAAAAAATGCTCGGAGACTTTCACTGAGTCTTATTTCTATCTCGTTGTAACTTCTTATTTCTGAACAGTGATACCAAATAAACCAACAGGCATTTATTGGGCTGTGCTGTGAGTGCCTTAATAATGAAGGTTATTCATCTTTTGTTGCCTAGGTCTCCAGGAGACACAACAGAGCCATGAGGGCGTAAGACTGGATCAGGTGACATGTATGAAATGATGAGAGAAAAATTAAGAATTCAACTGGGTTGAACCAACTACACTAAACATCAAGTAGGCAACAAGACCATGACAAAGTTCCTCAAAGGAATGAGATTCCGGCTGAGGCACCATGACTGAATAGGACTTAGGGAAATGGAGGACAAGGCCGCCATTTTTCCAAGTGGGATAAAGGATGACTGAAGGGAGAGGGACAGGTCTGAACTGCCCCACCTGATGAGGGAGCAGAGGCCGGAACACAGTGAGTCAGACAAAGGGCTTGACATGATAAGTAATAGGGAGCTATAGAGGGATCTAGAAGGCAGGAGTGGCCTATTAAAAGTTGTGTTTGGGAGCAGATTGGTGGGAGCTATGTGCCATTTGCAATGGAAGCTCTTAGAAAAATCCAGGCCTAAGGCAGCAGGTGGCTGGGGAAGAGGACAGACAGCCTTGGAGACATCTTAAAGAGAGAAATAGCCCACTATTCTAAATGAGGAAGCAATACCATAGTGGTTCAGCCTGGGGGTCACGGCTTTCAGGAGACCAAAGAAGGCCTGCCCCACCACTTACAACTGAATGGTCTTAGTTACACAGATTAGTTCTTTCACCTGAGAAATGGGACAATGACACACACTTCCAGGGAGTGGTGTGAGGATTAAAAGCATGGAAATGTGTTAGCACAGTGTCTGGTGCATAGTAAGAATCTGATAAATGGACTCATAAAATTTTTGATTGTTTACATTCTAAAAATTATTATTAGAAGAGAAGATTCACTGATAATTTCCACACTTTCAGATGGGGGTGCTGGGACAGACAGACAGAACTGGGACAGACAGTCCCCTTAAGGAGGTGGGCTACGTGTCCCAGTAAACTAAGAGTTAAGCGAGTCGACCCAGACAGCAAGCATTCAGGTAGAGGTCCCCGGGGCAATTAAAACACCACTGTTTGGATCTAAGGACCCAAATAGAATTCAGAAAGGAAATGTACTCTTCGGCAAATAAAATATTAGAGAAATCGCTGCATTTTACTTCCAAAGCCTATCTCTTGCAAGACAGTTTGAAAAGAAAACTGACAGTTCTATGGAAAGCATATGTTTTGTTCTGGGATTTAAAAAAAAAAAAAAACTTGACGCCCCTCTGGTTAAAAGATACAAAGGAAAGAGAAAAGTTTCTGAAATTGGATCATTCGGTCCTGAAACTCACCATAGTTAGAACAGACAATTGAATAATTTCTATTTTTTCTGCTGTGTTTTGGCTTTCCCAGCCTTCTATAATAAAAGTTTGCAATAGTCAATTCTCAATTAGCTTTGTTCTTGGAGAGGAGCAGTGACATAGATAAAAACAAACTACGGATAACACAAAAATGATTTACTGCCACTCACTGCTCTCCCTCAGCCCCCAGCCTCTCGCCTTCTCAAAGCCCTGCAATCAGATCCCGCAGCCCCCCAACGTGTGGTGCCAGAAGGAGACTGTGGGTCACACAGATAATCTACTCAAGGGTAATGGATTTGACTACAATTTAGCATTGATTAATTATAGTGTCCAATTTTAATTCAGAGCTATTCACTAACTAATTAGATAAGGTTTTTCTATGTTCTATTTTTGGCACAGAAAATTCTAAGCATAGGTACTTTGAAATTAGCAGTGCTTTTGAAATTTAATAATTATTTATCCCCAACCTCACAATGAGCACTGTACCAAGTTCAGGAGACCTAAGTTCTCCACCGTCCTACATGTGACGGGGACTTTGCAACCCCAACTAACCAATCTCGCCACTCTGAGCTGTTTCCTCATTTATAAAGAGGGTTGGACGAGGTGGGT
>CM052883.1:120406354-120566434 GCA_028534135.1 Potos flavus
TGGAGATTGAAAAACCCTGATACATGGGAAGGTTTTTTGGCATAGGTCAGTGGTCTGTGAATTACCCTATTTTGGAAGAGAAATAGACGTTTAAAATATAGGATAATAGGATATTCAATTGGAACTTTACTAAAGCACCAAAGATTCTATAAACATGAAATTCCAAAGTGACGTGCCACGTCACCAGGTGGAAATTTGTAAGAGCATTATTAAAAACTGAGTAAGCGTTTCTAAAACCTGCAAGGAGGCTACAAAAGGGTCATGGGTGTGGCTATTGGAGAGGATTTATGAAAGCAATTCTTTGGCAGAGAGCTGCTGCCCCATGTGACTCCAATCCCACCCCACAGAGAAAGAGCTGGATGGTCCCCTTTCGAATTCTGCCCCCAGAGAACCTCAAGCCTGTGGAGCGGAAACTCCAGGAAACACTGGACGAGGAGAGAGCGCATCTAGAGGGATAGGGCGCAAAGCCCCGCTCCAGGACCGCTGTTGGAAGGACCCTGCAGGGGAGGCTCTGAAGGGCCCAGGAACACTCTTAGGAGAAAAAAGATTCACCTCAAGCATCCGCCAGACCCAGATGGTGCCAACCTATCTCACAATCGTGCCATCCAAGTAAAAACTTTCCTGTACCTTTTTCCTTCCAGCTTCCCTGTGCTCTGATCCCAGAGGAGCATGAAAGTTAGAAAGGGGAGAAAGAGGGGGGAAAGTCATCCATACTTTCTTCCGCAAAGACACGTGGCCTGAGAACAGGCCAGGGCAGGGGAAGAGAAGTCTTACATTTAAATATATATTGAAACACTGATGAATACGCGAGACTAGAACTCTGTTTCGAAATCAAGGCTGTACCCCACACCACTGACATCAGAGTCTCTGGACTGGGGACTCAGGCATCAGGAGTTTCTAAAAGTTCCCAGGGGGCGGCAATGTACAGTCAAGTTTGGGAACCAAGGACCTATGCAAATCAAACTGAAGGAACTGTTTGTCAATTACAGCGTGGGTCCATTAAAAGAAGCAGCGAATATTCCCAATTTTACTGCCCCAACAGGATTTGGTGGGAGTTCCGGGAAGCTGATTGATGTGTTATGCCCTTCCCCCATCCACTGCTGCTCTCACTCAGACTCTCGTCACCTGCTGTCTAGACCATAACACCAGCCAACTCACTGGTCTCCTGCTTCTGGACTTGGCCATTCATACTCTACATTGTCCATCATCTCCTCTATCCACACTGCTCCTCCAACCCAGTGATTTGCTAGGGGAAAAAAAAAAAAATTAGAGCACGCCCCTCCCCCACTTAAAATCCATCAAAGGCTCTCCATCACCTACCTAATAAGTTCCAAGTGCCTCAACCTGGCAGCCCGGGCCTGCCATGGTTCATCCCATGCCAATACCCCCCACCTTACCTCCTGATCTCCCTATCTCTAGGTTCCGGGAACTCTGAGTTAATAACATGCTTCCACATTCCCAAGCCACTTCATGCCTCTGGACCTTTGCCCATGCCTTCTCCTCATTTCTTGACCTGGCTAACTCCTGCTCTCAAGATCTCAGCTCCAGCATCACTTCTCTAAGAAACCTTCATTTCCCCCCAACCCAACTCCCTTAAAAGTTGCGTTCAGCAGGGCTCCTGTGTGCTCCAAATTGAAGGGGATCGCATGTAAACAAGCACAGAGAAGAAAGAGTATGGTATGTTCTGAAAAAGCAAATAAACTCAGTATTACAGATGCAGGTGAGAGATGCGGTGTAAGAGAGAGAGGAGTCCCAAACAACCAAGCGCCTGGTTTCCATCACAGGGCGGATACACGCAGCCAGGAGATGCCAGGCTCTCGGAAACCTGACAGCCTGGGTGAAAAATGGACCCAGTCGCCGGGAGAATATTCTCTGCTGACACAATAAAAACTGACGTTCATTGCAAAATTTTTGAAAAACTCACTGAAGAAAGATGAATTCCTAAATTTGAATGATAAATAGACTCTCGGTGACTCTGTAACTACAATCACTTTCACAACCCTCACATTTTGAGAAAGTTCCAGAACTATTTGGTGTTGCTTTGCATGCGAACGTTCCAGGATTCTCCTGGCCTGCGTCGTTGTCCTCAGAACCCACGAAATAAAAAAGAGAGTCCGCATAACCATCTGCCCCCTAAGACAATAGTCATTAAACCAGCCAGCTAGATTACAAATGGTTTCTTTCACTCTGCTTTTCTGTTTCTTTTCTTTCTTTCTTTTTTTTTTTTTTTTTTTTTTTTTTGTCTGCTTTCTGTTTCTTTTGCCTTCTTAGGCACAATATTTTTTAGTTCCTCTTCTGGTTGATTCAACTGAAGAAAAGAAAATAACATCTGTTCAGCACACTGCTCAGAGTATTTCTGTATCTATCTTCTTATGTAATATTTACAACCCTACGAAATAAGCATTATCATCTACCTCTTGCCAATGAGGAAACGGGGAAGCTCAGGGAGATTAAGTCAGCGGCCCAAGATGACACAGTTAGTAAGATACTGTTGAGTTCCATAAAGTTGCGTCTTCATTCACAAAATGATGATGACAATAATGGCATAAAAGAAAAAAAGAAAAAGCACAGGACCCAGTTGAACTCCTCCAAAGCGCAGGCCAAGTCCAAAGCAAGCACGACAAAGGGTGTAGAAGGAGCAAACAGTATCGGCTTCTCGCCTCTGAGTGCTGGAGTTCCACACACATCTCTCAAGGGTACTAGCGACTTTTGGACTCCCAACCTAATAGAAGGTTCTCGTGTTTGTATTTCTTTATCAAAGAATGTAATTTCAGCCACAGAGCAGAACCTTGAAGAAATAAAACACGAAGCCAAGAATATTTGCTGAGAATGTTTAAACAACGCTGTTTTGAAGTGTCAAATTGTATTACGAGCGTGTGTGATCACTTCAGCTAGCAGACTTTTTCTCCTCATCTAAAATCAGGTCATTATCTGACTGCTTCTTTCCTAGAAATTGCCCTCTACTGAGAAAACGTGAACTTACAAATCAGCATCAGGAGGACATACTAAAAGTTCAGACCACAGTACTCCAATACAATCCCTCCTTCATGACCCAAACAGATGTCCCAATGCCCGGGTGTCTCAAAAGCGGACCTGTCCAACGTCTCGGCTACACTTTGAGAAATGGACAGAAACTCATTTGGATCCAGCTTTCCAGAAAGGAATCACCTGTAAAAAATAAATGTATATCTTAACTTGTACTTTCGATGCGGGTTGATGTGGCCTATTTGTACTGAAGACTCTCTAGTATGTGTATGAATCCACGAGTGTCGTTCCCCACTCATCACATTCAGAGGTTAGCAGCTGAACACTCCAGACATGCTGAGGTCGTCTGGCTAAAGATGATCTTGCAGGATGAAAATGAGAATCACACTCCAGAGTCAACCGACAACAAACTCGCATTAAAAAATATCTCAGAGGGGACACCTGGGTGGCTCAGTTGGTTAAGTGGCTGCCTTCGGCTCAGGTCATGATCCTAGGTTCCTGGGATCAAGTCCCACATCGGGCTTCTCGCTCGGCAGGGAGCCTGCCTCTGCCTCTGCCTGCCACTCTGCCTGCTTGTGCTCTCTCTCTCTCTGACAAATTAAAAAAAAAAAAAAAATCTCATGGCATAGAAATCATGCCCAAGGCTTAAGAGATGATCAATTAAGCAGCTACCAGCCCCTAATCTGAGGTCCCTATTTGTTCATCAAAGTTCATGGTTGTTTGTCTCCATCTGGCTATATGGAAAACAGACCAACGTAACATAAAATAAAGTAAAATAAAATAAGATGTTCCCGAATGCCTTGTGATATCCAAGGAGACACAATACTTCCATGTTAAATTAAAGAGCTTTTTTCCAAGGTCAATGTGAGCTTCGCTGTGTAGATTGTGTTTATATATAAGATACAAGCACTTTTTAAACTGTCTGAAAATACTGGTAATCTGAAAACTATGACTTGCTTAAAATCATACACTCTGTGATGTCTTTTCAATAGTCCCTGTGATCTTCTAATACGGGGAAGTGGTTTTTACCAAGCTAACCACCAGCCTTGAAATACCTAATGATGCCCTGAGACTGGAGGGAATCATTCCAAATTGCTCTAAATTGAACTTCCCATGGTAAGAACAAAGGGTGACACTTAACTCAAGGCCAACAGCCATGGGCCTTGGGGGGTCCAATTTTCCACTCAGGATTCCAGTCTTGGGAACTTCAGGATTTTAAAGTACAGTACCTCAATCTGGCATGCAGGGTGAACTCGCCCATTTACCCAGAGAAAGAGCCCATGTGGTGCTTTTGTGATTTTCCTGAGATTTCCCTTCTTTGCTGGAAGCTGGGGACCTCCTGGGTCTAACTGGGAAATTCGCCAAGTCACTCTCCCCTGTGTCATCATTTACCCAGACTCGCCCAAAATTTCTAAATGTTCTCCTTAAAGATAAGCTACCTCGTTCTCAAAATGCATGTCAGCACTCTATGCCTGACCTATCACAGCAAATTATGAATGATAGAGCATATCGATTCCTCTCTGGGAAGAATCACATTTTATTAGGATATTTTTTGGTTGCAAGAAATAGAAATCCATTTGAGCTAGCTTTTTTTTTTTTTTTTTTAAGATTTTACTTATCTATTTGAGAGAGAGAGAGTGAGAGAGAGAACATGAGAGCAGAGAAGGTCAGAGGGAGAAGCAGACTCCCCATGGAGCTGGGAGCCTGATGCGGGAGTGGATCCCAGAACTCCGGGATCATGACCTGAGCCGAAGGCAGTCGCTTAACCAACTGAGCCACCCAGGCGCCCCTGAGCTGGCTTAAGCAAAGAAAATGTGTATTATAAGAATTCTGGGATAACTTAAGGAATTCAAGATTTGTTAAACACGTTTCTAACAGAAAGAGCAAGAGGCAAGAAATTGAACATTGCTGAGAACCCCAAAAGTCGGCTTTCCGGACCTCAGCATCTGCCCCATTCTTGTTTTCCAGCCTTCGTCGTGGGAAATGGCTAACATCAGTACTTCCTTTATTGATATGCTCTCCGTTCAAGACAACATCCACACCAACCTGTGTGCTCTTGCCCCTAATTCCACTTTCCCAGGAAACAGATTAGCTGAGCTTGGATAAGGAGCCCACCACTCAGCCAATCACTGTGGTTAAGGGGAGGGGCCATTTGTTGAAAATGGCCGCTCACACTGAAACAATGAGATAGAGAGACAGACTTAGAAAATAATAATACAGGATGCCCAGTTAAATTTGAGATCACATTAATAACAAAAAATTTTATACTCTACACAGAACACTAGTATACTGTGAGATATTAATAAATATCCCATAGAAAAACTTTCCATGATTAAAAAGGTTTACAAAACATTGGGTAATGTCTACCAATCCACAGAAAGTTAGAATTAGTCCCTGCTTGAGCCAGGCACAAAATTCAACAGAGGATTTCTTAGAACTTTTAATACACCAAGGCACTTCAATTCTCTGAGAGCAGGAATGGAGTGACAGTGTTTCCCAAGCTCATCTGACCTTGAAAAATCACCAAGGGTGCGGTGTCGCTCAGAACCTAGTCTGAGAAATGCTGACAAGGCAAATATATCAAGAAAGATGAATTATTCCAATTAGCAACCACCTAGGATGTCTTGATGTTAAGTACATAAGAGCTCCCAACAATTCTGAAGGTAGCCCAATGGAAATGTGCAGCATCGGGAAAACACACAATAAGGCCTTGAACCTGCATCCATGAGTCCCAGCCCTGATCGTTGCTCCTTCAAGGTATAGAGATTATTATCATGAAGGACTTGAACTTTGCTCTAAATTTTTCAGAAGTTGTTTCAGTATTTTACTGAGACCAGTTCAATCCCCTTTTCATAGGGTTTCTGGGCCATTTCTGATGCCTGTAGCTCCTATCAGAATCTATACTCTGTTTGCACACTACATTACGATTAGGAAAGTTCTGATTGTGGCCAGTGACACCGTCTATAAGAAATAGCAACAAAATCATCAGTGCCGCAGATGAGTAGCCAAAGGCGCTTTTTTCCCATCATGAAACTCAGCTTCTCGAAACTACTGTGTCTTCTTCAGGATCTTTTGATTTTAACCCTGATTCACTCCCCTAGTGTCTCCTCTCTGGGCATCTTGACTTTTCCCCTGCCCACTCTTACTCAGAACTTTTGTCTGCCTCTTTAATCCGCTAACGTACTGGCCCATGACGGTTCCCTCTGAGCATTCTGAAATGCCTCCAAAGACAGAAAATCACAAACATAATCCAGTTTGAAATACCTCTATCACATACACTCTTGAACCTGGACATACCAGTTTTCAAAATATATGTGTGTCAGGAGGCAAGTGAAAAAAAGATCAAAGCTCGGAATTTGCTCCGTTATAAGACCTCTAAGGACTCGTTATTACTGATTTAACCAGGGTTCGTCGGAAATGCAAAAGCCAACTGGATATCTGATGATACTAGAACTTTTTAATATTTGATGGCATTTAAATGTGTTTGTGGTTTTGTGGTTCTGTTAAAAATAAACAGGGGAAAGAGAGAAGAGGGGGAAAAGAAGAGCTCCCTAACTGCCGTGAAAAGATACGTTGTCCGGAATGTGCTTCAAAATAATGCAGGTGACAGGGAGTGGGGGCTGACGTGGCTGGGGCGGGACTGTCTGGGGGCTAGTTGTTGCTCTAGTTGAGGGATGCGTATGTGGCAGTGGGCGGGGTTGTTCTTTAGATATTCTGTTTATTTTTGTGTATGTTCAGAATGCTTCATAGTAAAATATCTTAAATAAATAAATATATGGGGTTCGCTGCTCAGGAGAACCCGGGGGCAGAGAGTGGAAGTGATGGGACGAGTCCCACCCGCAGGTCTTGGAATGGGGTCGGAGCCGGGAAGTTGAAAGAAAGCGTGAGAACTTATCTTCTTGTCTGTTGTTCCAGGTTTCATCCTACAGAGCATTTACACGGCCGAGGAACCAAAACTAAAGAGGTATTTCTGTTCTGGTGAGATCCTCTTTGCTGGGGCCCCAGACCAGCTGGGCACCGATGTGCGCTCCCCGGGTTAGGGAGTTTGCCCCCGGGGCTGGGTTTTTATTGCGCGGTTGCTCAAGGAGTGGACATGGATACTGAGTCTGTTTCATTTGCCGTCTGTAGAAACCTTTGTTTCTCTCCACCGGGCTTGGCAGAACGCTGGCTGCAGCTTTCAGGCTGCTTTCCGTCACTCTCACCCGAGCCTCGGGGTTGCTGATCTTCATTCTCTCGTGCGGCGGGGACAGGAGGGGCTCTACAAATCTTGGTAGGAGAGGGGCCTTTCTGAGAAGAGCTCAAGCACGGGGCAGAGCCGTCCCTCAGAAATCAAAAACACAATAATGACAGTTTCTGTGGGACAGTTTCCAATAGCCCATGGCACCAGCAGCCAGGAGCGCCGAGGCCCACCCTATGCTCCATGAAAACACAGTTTTAAGGCAACTCTGGTCTGCAATCAGGTCTTATTCATGATCTGCTTGCGGCTTAAGTGTTTGGGAGACAGGTTATCACTTTTCTGGAAAGAGTCACTTCCGGATCAGTCCTGCTCTTGGTTTCAGACCACAGGAATCCATTCTGGCTGTTCTAAGCAAGGTGAGAATTTCCTGATGATTTAAGGATGCCTTGGTAGCTTGGATTCTGTAGGAAAGCTGGAGAACCGGGTTAACAATTAGGCGGGAACCGAGAAGGGAAGCTGCCAGGGCCTCGGCTAAAACCCACAGCCCCCGTCCCTAAAAACCGAGAGGCGCCACCACTGGCGCAGACCTGGCCTGGATTGCTGTCCTTGTCCCTGCTCCTTTGCATCACGAGCTCCAGAACCAAGTCCCAGCCCGGGGCGTCTGATCGGCTGGGCCCAGGATCTGTGCACACCCTGCCTCCAGGGAAGAACGGGAAAGGAACATCAGGGTTCTTCTCTCTCCACTGGCTTCCTTGGGGGAGGGGGTCATCGCTGTGAAGTATCACATGTTCTCCTCCAGTCCTGAAAAGCTGAAAGCACATGCCCTTCAGATGCGGAAGATTTGATCCCCAGAATGATGCCTAAGAAGTTACCCTGGGGGCTCTGCCGAAGAATAGCCACGGAGTTGGAGTGAGGCCTCCTTGATGGGGCAAGTTGGGGAAGGGGGAGAAACTGACCAACAGCGAGGCTTCAGAGACTCAGAGGGGCTGCCTGTCTACAGCTAGGCCCTCCTCCGCCTCACCTACAGGCTTCTAACGTTGACATTCAGTGCTTATTACACTCATTTTTATTTATTTTTTTTAAAGATTTTATTTATTTATTTGACAGAGAGATAGAGAGAGAGCAGAAGTAGGCAGAGCAGCAGGCAGAGGGAGAGGAAGAAGCAGGCTCTCCGCTGAGCAGGGAGCCCGATGTGGGGCTCGATCCCAGGATCCTGGGATCATGACCTGAGCCAAAGGCAGTCGCTTAACCAACTGAGCCACCCAAGCGCCCTACACTCATTTTTAATAGAACAGCCTCATTGAAAAGAAAGTAATGAATGAAGAAAGCAAGGGGACCATGGTGACAATCTGCCCTTCTCGTCCCCTTTCCAAAATAAATATGGGGTAAGAGGTCTTTGTTGAGCCCGGAAACCTGCCCAAGATACCTGACCCATAGGAACCTGCCTTTCGCCATCTGGGAAGGAGCTCTCTGCCACTCCCCACCGTGGCCAGAGAGCACTGTGGCTCTCGGCTGCACGCATCGGTATTCTCTTCAGTCGTCCCTGCTGTCCTTCTGGCACATACATACCATGCTCGCACACAGCCTGAACACGGTTACGGTCATGAGCCTGTGCTCACTTTGCAAGCTGGTCAAGAGTTAAGTCAAGTCTGGGCTCTTCATTTGTAATACTCTACAGTTCACAGATGGAGGAATCCATGATTGCATCTTGGACTAGTTCAGAATTAACCCCACAGATGTGGGACAGGGAAGCAGATCTGGACTGACTGCTTCTGAATACTTTCTTTATTCATGTCAATGATCAATGGCTCTGTCTCTGCGTTCATAACTCCACTTGACCCGCTGCCCGACATGTGTAATTTGCCATGTGGAATATTGCCTTAGTGCCGCTCAGGGCTGTGATGGGGTAATCGCACTTCCCTTAATTGAGGGCACTTGTTTTCCCTTTGCCAATGAGGAGAGCAATTGGAAATCCTGCTGAATCCACAGTTCCTCTCAGAGGCTGAGCTGGAAGTTATAGCCATTTCCTTTTTCAAAGTATGCTTTCCAGAGATAAGCCAGGTGCCTAATAATATAAAATACCATCCAAATGGACCCGGCCTGAGCTAATAGTAAACAAAATATCTGCTCATACCCGAAAACCAGGAAGCTATCAAAGACCACCAGGGTCCTGTCAAAAGAACTCAGGAGCTCCCTTGAATGGGCTCCCTCTGATCCAAGTTAATGCAATTTAAGTATAAAGGGGAATAATAACAGCAAGAGATTGAAATTCTTTCAATCTGTAAGTTGTACTGATAGCAAAAAAACACACACAAAAAAATCACTGTAACATCAGTCACATTTGAAGGATGCTAGGGAACCTACTCATTGTTTTGAAAACTGATAAAGGGAAAGAATCAAGTATTTATGCTACTTTCCACATATAAGTGATACACAGTAGAGGAGTGACATTCTACCCCCTTTTTTTTTTAAAGATTTTATTTATTTATTTATTTGGCAGAGAGATAGAGAAAGCACAAGGAGGCAGAGCAACAGGCAGAGGGAGAGGGAGAAGCAGGCTCCCCACTGAGCAGGGAGCCCGATGCAGGGCTCAAACCCAGGACCCTGGGATCATGACCTGAGCCAAAGGCAGACACTTAACTGACTGAGCCACCCAGGCGCCCCTGGGACATTTCCTCTTTACAGAAGTGTTCCAGCTAAAAAATAAAAAGTAAGTAATAGAATAAGAAAAGTTTCACTTTGCAACTTTTAATAGATAAATGAATAGAGGCCAATCATCAGCAGATGCTCACAGCACATAAGGACAGATAGACACCATATACTTCCTGATGGAGGAACCCACCACCAGCTATGAAGTAGTCTTCCAAAAAAAAAAAAAAAAAAAGGAAGAAAAAAAGATCAGGTCTGCTCTGATTACCAATCTGTAGGAAATATACGGGTTCGAGGAATATGTTAAATGACACCTTGAAGATGCAATCAGTAAAATCCAGACTTTCGGAAACTATGAGACAAAGAAATTTCTTCAAACGATAGCAATATTACTTCTTCAAAAATAACAAAAGTTGGAGAAAAAAGGAAATGGATGAGGACCTACACATCAAAAGAGACTTGAGAAATGATAAACCATTTGAAATGCATGCCCTTGATGCAAAGCCAAAAAATACTATTAAAAATTTTTAAAAGACAATCAGAAAATTTGAACAGTGGATATTTGATAATACTAAGAAATTATTCATTTTTAGATGTGATAATGAGATTATGGTTTATTTTTGTTTTTAATTATAATTTCTTACATCATAGAGATATATACTGAACTACTCACAGATGAAATGAAACTAAGTCTAAGATTTGCCTTAGTATGTTCTATGGGGAAGTAAAGGGAAGGTAAATATGATTGACCATATTTTAATAATTGCTAAAGCCAAGGGCTTATAGTTATTGAACTATTCTCTCTATTTTCACATGTTTCTAAATTCTCATTTAAATTAATATTTAAAAATTTTAAATAATTACAGTTGAGGGACACCAGGGTAGATCAGTCGTTTAAGTGTCCAACTCTTGGTTTCAGCCCAGGTCATGATCTCAGGATCTTGGGACTGAGACCCACATTG
This sequence comes from Potos flavus, assembly GCA_028534135.1. Taxonomy (NCBI): domain Eukaryota; kingdom Metazoa; phylum Chordata; class Mammalia; order Carnivora; family Procyonidae; genus Potos; species Potos flavus. The sequence continues at coordinate 120,417,128 of CM052883.1, forward strand.
GGCTCCACGCTCAGCATAGAATCTGCTTGTCCTTCTCCCTCCCCCTCTGATCCTCTCCCCACTCGCATGGGCTCGTGCTTGTTCTCTCTCTCAAATAAATAAATAAAATCTTTTTAAAAATTGCAGTTGATCAAAACAATTAAACATGTAAAAAAAATGCTATTAGTCATAATAAGAAATTCATCCAAAAAGAAAGCCAAAAACAAAGCAAAATTAAATGTAACCCCCAAATTTACACACATACAAAAAAAAATCTTTTTTGTCATCATTAGAGGGTCCTTTCCTCTATGAACTCTTCAAAGAGGCATAATTAACAAAAGAAATCTTTTAAGAATTCCAGCCAAGCAGGTGGAAAGAAAAATAGAATTAGATCATTTTGCAGGCCCTAAGGAAATTCAAGCAGAGATCATCAGAGGGTGTAACCATTAGAAGAAAGGTTCATGAACAATTTGACTGCAGCATTACTCCATAGATTACCCAGTGATCATGAGCAGAGAAGCTCAATGCTACAACGGTGGGTCACCGATCTATCTTGGCAGCATCAAAGTGGGACAACAAGTCATTATGTGTTCCTGATGTGATGCAGTGGGACAGACATAGCTCTGACAGTGTGTTCATGCCAAAAAATGTTGAATTCAATCCATTTAAGCCTTTAGATCTAATTTCCAATTTATCCTAATTTTCTGTGTTTTCAGGAAATACATGGGATAATGGGAAGAAGTTAAATGGCACCACGATGAAACAAATAGCCAGATCCACATGATTTATATAGGACATGTCAAAGGCATGGAAAGGGTTGGGGGGCAGGGGGTAGGACGAGGTGACTCTTCTTCATGAAAATAAATAGGAGCTGTAATAACCAAAATATGCAATCAAATAAAACCTCTCTGTTGCATGTGGGGTCTCTGGGAAGCAGGTTCTGAGACAGAATGCAGTGTGTATGGTAGGTACTAAGATTGGCCTTGGCCCATCGGTAATATGGAGGGTAAGGAAGCAGGAATGGGCATAGGGGGAAGATGAGCTGCAGTGCAGGTCCAAAGAGAACCTCAGCGGGGACTAGTGGGGCTCCTGCGTGTTGTCCTGATACGGCCAAGCAATCTGTACTCCTTCATTAAACAGTCACCAGATACAGGCAATGCCAAGAAAGACTTAACTTTGCATGAGGTCGCTCTCCGCAGCTGGGACAGCCCTTGAGAGGCTGACATCTGGAGGCTGTCTGCCCACACCGCAGGTCTTTCCCTGCAAAGAGAGCTGCACAGAAAACATCTCGTGGTCCATCTCGGCCAACCCTCCCACTGCCAGGATTCACGGCTTCGTATGTGTTCTCCGGGTAACTCCCCTGTGGTTCCGGTGGGCTTCCTGCAGGAAACCACAGCCCGCACGGCTGTAGCTAGTCTCAGGGCCACAGCTGATACTCATCTTCACTCTCCTTTCCCATCGTTTTTAGAGTCCACTCAACCTCAGCCTGAATACCCAGATCTCAAAGGCTCGCCTGGCGATGTGACCAGGACCCTCACCCCAATAGGGCTGAGTTGCCACACTTGCCCATTCACCATCAAAACTGGAAAATGCTACCAAGAGCCACCCCAGTGGACCATCTGTGTGCCGAACACATCCATCACATTCTACGAGCTGTCCCATCATTCTCTGCCTGTCAGGATCCCCTGGTTCATCCATTTTGATCTTGCCATTGACTCCAACTGCAATAATTGCAACCAAAACCTTAAGCTTTTGGAGGCCATCAACATAGATGTCCTCATCCTGCTAGACAGGGTTTCATTCTTTCCCAACCAGGGCCCTGACCTTAATATGCCAGTCCTGCCTTGGTCAGGAAAGTTCATCTTTGGAGCTCTGTTACTCCGATGCTTACATCTTGGGCCTGGCCCTCAGCTCTCTCTGCCCTCCAAACCCTGGGAATTGAGAGTTCTCCCACTGCTGGCGCAAGATAACCTTTATACTCCTGCCTCAACCAGCCATCGGACACAGGCTGCCCTGGGAAGGGCCGCGCCTTCAGTGAGGCAACCCCAAGGAGCTGATAGAGGAGGTTATCTGCCAACAGCACTCCCAGCAGGCCGGGTAACAGTCATCGAAAGAGGATCCCTGGGTATATCTCATGGTCCTCCGCACTCCCTTTTTCCTTAACCCTGTTTGATTTCCCCCCAGTTGTAAGTATCAGTAAAGAAATATATCAAGGCTTTTGTTGTTTATACTTTAAATATTTATTCCTTCAGGCACATAACTCATTTTACGAACATGCCTAGAAGTCTCATCAGAAACATATCACCATTTTTACCAATTTACTTCCCATTACTAGTTAAGACATTAAAACAATTTTAAAGGGACTTGGACATAATATATATAATATAATAGACATGAACTACGATTGCTAGAATGCCGGGCACACTGAGCACTCAGCTAATGTGGGAGGACAGACTTATTCATTCGATGTTTTTGTTAGTTCTTCTGGGATCTCACCTCATTTCAGAATCCCAATACTCTGCCATTTAAAAATTACCCAGAGAGGCTGTTTCAGAGAACATAGCAACATCCTCCTATCTTGACAGCCTAGGAGAGAGCTAACACTGTGCTTATAATACAACAGATGTGCAAAGCATACTCCGCAATAGAGACTTTTAAGATCCTGGCAGTGAGTGACAAATCGGCCACATAATCTGTCAGAAGCCTGACCCTATGGGCTGACAGCAAAGTATTTCCCTTGAGAACATATCCTCCACTTAACCTGGAAAAAGACAGCTTCCTCTAAGCAGAAGAGGAAAAAGACAGCTGGCAAGGGGTAGTGGTTCTAGACACAACCGCAGCTGAGGTATTTCCCAAAGAGGAGACGAGGTGGAAGTTGGGCCAGCATCCACTTCTGATTCAATCATCTCCTGCCCGGTGGGACTCATACACTCTGCAGAGCATTACTGTGGCTGAATTCGATCTGAGCAGGGTTCTAGGTGAGCAGGGCTGTTTTCAGAGAAGATAAGGGACTACTTACTTTAGGTAAGTAGTTATTGTGAGCCATCAGTTAAGTGTACGTCACTGTCTTGACGCTTCTTGGCTACAGGACCCTCCCCTTCCCCCAATCCCTTGGTCTCCTTAGGTGACTGTCTCATGCTGATCATTTTCCTTGCTTGTACAATTGCTCCCACTTCTCACTGACATAGATAAGGATGTCAATCATCTCGTATTCAGACTTCTTTCTCACAAAATTCCAACCTCATCTTCCTCGGGCACTTGACCCTTTCTGACTGCCTCTTACATAAGAGAAAATGCTAACCCAAATGTTCCCCAACATTTCGACACTCTTGCCACCTGTTCTTCTCCTTGGGGACCTCATAAATGATTGTCAGTTTCCTTTTATCTAAAATGAGGGGATTGGATTAAAATGATCCCTGAGGTTCCTTTTAGTTCCAAAATTCTGTGATGCTATAATTTTTCATCATTCTTTTGCCCTGCTACTCTCATTATCGGAAGCTGTTATTCCTCATTTCGTGGAATCCTTTAGAGTTAGGGTTATAGCATACTTCTATAATTCACACATAATATTAAAACAGGAGTCATTTTGCAGATATAATGTAAAGTGTATAAATATGTGATTAGAAGATTGTAGGGTAATAGGGTGTAATCTGATGATTTTAATGTATCATACAGCATTTTACAATATTGCTACACAATATAATGTATATTTTATGAGTTCTTGACAGCATTTTAAAAATCTTCTGACACTGCTTTTCAGGTTGCTTAAGATGTTCATTAACTCTCTACTACTTCAGAATAATCTTTACTAAGTGAAACATCTGCCCTCGAATCAGACTATTTTTATCCTATTTTTATCCAAATGATGTGTCTCTGCCGAATGTTAATAGGTGCTCCATACAAAAGGATTTTATAATCAAGTAAATGTTGGGAAAGGCTGGGTTAAACACAGTTAAACCAGTTTTTACTGCAGGACTTCTCAGAGCCTTTACGTACTTTGAAAGGAACCCTTTTCCAAACTTTTTTCACCCTAATGGCTATTTAACAACTCATGAAATGCTGTTCAATGAGGTATAACTTGAGAAAGGCTGCCCTGTAATTACTTGATGCGTACTTTGTATTCTAATCTAGAACTGGATTAAAACTAATAAAAGAGAAAAAAAAATAATATCTCCTGAGATTTTTCTGTTTGCCTTTCTTGGCCCCATCTGAAGTGATTACATTTTCACCCTGACCATACCTCTGAATGCTTCTTCCAAGTGCTGCTCTTTTATTAAATCTGTTGGAACTAAATCTACGGAGAGAGGTAGGGACATCGGGAAGAAAAGGAGGAGGAAGTAAATATGAGAAAATGCTTCGACAAAGTTCCTTTGATGTTAAAAGCGTTGTTGTGAACTAGGCTAGGATCGTAAGCGAATACTTTTTATTTCAGGGAGCATTTGTGAGTCTTTTTCCTTTCTCAGGGCTTAGCTCATTAGTGAAAATGATAATAAAATGATTTTAAAGACTACTAAGTAGATTTTGAACAAGGTGAACATTCTTTCAAAACAACCTGGAAGTCCTATACGTTTCTACAGGACATGATTTAATTAAGCTTTCCTTTCATGTGTTGTTTTTTTTCAGCATTTATGCCTTGCAGTCCCACAGTCCTATCCCCAGAGAAGAGCCAACACTCAGCTCCTCTCCTGCCATGCCTCTTCTGAATTCCGGGGACGCTTCATTTACTTTGAAAAAAGGTAGAGGATAGTTCTTGAGACTCCCGACATCGCCCAGCGCCGAAGCTAGATGTTTCTTTGCAATAAGTCCTCATCGTTTCATTCATCCAACAAACAAGGCAGAGATGATTTGGAAACAGTCCCTGCTCTCGAAGAGCTTAGAGTCTAGCTACAGGAGTCCAGCTGGGGATGAGAGGGTACTAAGACAAGAATGGTCATTTAATGGGTGTGAGTCACCAAGAGGGCATCATGGAGGAGGTGCTACTTGGGCTGAGTCTTACAGTGTTTTCCTTTAGACAAAGGAAAGCAAACGTATTCATGAGAGAGGGCACAGCCTGAGACATCTCGCAGAAACACAGAGCAGCCTGCCAGCATTTGGGAACAGCTAGTTATTCCTACGGCTATGACACAGAGCAGGGCAGAGCTGGGGAGAAATGCAGGTGGGCGCCGTGTAATGCATCACGCAGGGACTCAACTTTATCCCACAAACAGCAGGGAGCCACCCTAGAATGTAACGCAAGGGGGAAACAAAAATGAATGTTCCATGCAGAACAATTAACGTAGTAGTATGGCGGAGAACAGATTTGAGGGCACCGCTCTAGAGACTGGGAGAGCAAACGGAGGGCACGAGGGTCCAGGAAAGGGAAGGCACGGCCTCAGTCTGAAAGCAGCAAGGAGGTTGCGGAGGGGATATCTAGAAGAAATATCAAGGAGGCACATACATGCACCCAGTTCTCTGTTTTGGTATGCAGCTGGAACGGGTCTGAAATTTCCAGCTTCTCTGACCGGGAAGACAGGGGTATCTTGCACCGAGATGAGGAATCCAGAGGAAACAGTGAGTGTTGCAGGGGCGGGAGGGAGAGAAGGATAGAAGAGATTCGGTTCCGTATTTCAGTTTCTGTATTTCTGAGTGTGAGGGGCTTGCGAGACATTCAGGAGGAAGTGACGAGAGAGAACTGGATATGTGGAACTGAAGCCTGAGAGGGGTGTGGGCTGGAAACTGTGATTCTAGAATCATTGTGGTGTCACTGGGTGAGGTGGAGGGGGACACTGGTGTACTCCCGAGCCATGGCTCTACCCCCGGCACGACTGTCTTCCATACCCATTTACTACCTGCACCATTATATACTCAAGACTGGTCTTCGAATCGTCTCCCATTTGGCCTAATCAAATTTATTCTGTAAGGAAACTTTATATCATTACTATAAATGTTTAAATATCATTTGCCATAAATAGTAGTAAATATAAAAATAAAAATAGATAGGAACTACATAATAACATAACCTCCCTTATGTAATAATATATATTACATATATAATACAACTTCCTTTATATATAAAACAAAATGTCACCAAATTACAAGATGAAATTAACAAATCCACAATCACAGTAGGAGATGTTGGCATATTTTCCTCAGTAATTGATATATCAAATCAATTTCAAAATGGTAAAGATAGGGAAGGTGTGAATGCCGCTTACTCTTTTCAAGCAAACATAGATCATTTTTCTAAGTTTTTCCATATACTAAACCACAAATCTAAGAATATCTACTCTATCATCTAAGAACCTCTATCTTACTGACAGTATATTCTGACTATAGTGCTGTAAGTTAAAAACAAATAAGAAAAAAATAAATATCTAGACTTTTAAATTTTTTTTAATAAAAAAATGAGAACTGAAATAATAAAAGTACCACGTACCAAAAATTATGGTATAATGCTAAAACAACATTTGGAGAGAAATATACAGTATTAAATGAATACATCAGAAAAGAAGAAAGATTCAAGTTTACTAAGTTTAGAATCCAAATCAAGGAGTTAAGAGAAAAAATGAAATAAGAGAAAACAAAAGCCTCAACTGAGAAGCTAGAAGAAAATAATAAACATGAAAGTAAAAATGAAATATAAAACAAGTAGCAAAGAAATCAAAAGCTGGACCATTCAAAAGACTAATAAAATACAAATTTCTGTTTTTTAATATAAAGATATCCAGCTTTATTTTACATGGTTGCCTAGTCTTTTTTTTTTTTAAGTAAGTTCTACATCCAATATGGGGCTTCAGTCATGACCCCCAGATCAAGAGTCAGCCAGCCAGGCGCCCTAAAATACATATTTCTTACAAGATGCACAAGGAAGGAATCCTGACACAAATAAAGATATCAGGAATAGACAGATATTAGGAATGTTCAAAAAGTACATCTGTATACAGTGGTTTGAAAATAAGAACTTTAAACCAATAACACTGAAAAATTAGAAAACTGAATAATTGGTCAGAAAAAAAATGACTTATGAAATGGACCAAAAAGGAAAGAAAAATATGAATAGACCTAGAACGACTACATAATTTGAATTATTAGTTTAAACACACACACATCCACCTGTACAAATACCACTCCTCTACATCACCAACAATCAAAGTAATTTTTTAGAAGAGATATTACAATAGCAACAAAGCAGTCATGATATCTAGGAAGAAATCTAATAAAAGATATAGAAAGAAGAGTTATAAGCTTTAACAAAGGACATAAAGAAAAACTGTAGGACACATATCCAGTTCACAAAACAGAAGACAACACATAACGATGATGATTCTCCCCAAATTATTTCATAAATTCAATGTACTATTCTTCTATTCAAAATTCTAAAGGAATATTTCACATAAGTTGATGATCTTGAAACTTAGGGAGAATAGTAAAGACCAAAGAACAGCCAAGAAAAAGTTAAATCTAAAGGCGGATTTATCCTTTAGGAAAGATTATGATAAAACTATAATATTTAAGTCAGTGCAAGACAAATGAAAAGAAAAGAAGTCTAAAAACATACCCAAATATAAAAACAGAACTTGGTATAGGTCCAAAGAGGCCATACAAGTCAATGAGAAAGGGATGGATTACTCAATTAATGGTGTTGAGAAAAGGTCATAAAACCTCATTCCTACCTACTCTCATAGCTGGGCTGAAGAACCATAGGTGAAAAACGAAACTAATGCCTTTAGATACGAACATAGGTTACATTATGACTACACAATAGGGAAAGATTTCGTAAATGTAAACCAAAGTACAATCCATAAAGGAAGGTACTGTCAGATCCGACTACGTTAAAATTAAAATTTTTATGACAAGAAAATACCATAAACAATGTGAAAAGATAAGCTACGGGATAGAAAAAGATGTTTGTAAAAAAAAAGAAAAGAAAAAGAAAAAGATGTTTGTTTCCCATGTGTGTTTGTGTGTGTCTATGTATGTGTCTGTGTATTTGTGTATTTGTGTGTGGGTGGGTGTGCGCACACGCGCACGCGCAAGTTTCTTCCACTAACCTTCGTAGGGGGGAAAACTGGAACAATTAATTCCTCTACCCAGGCTGCTAATTCTCTTTCTCTCTCCTACTCTCAGTCTTCTGGCCAATTTAGCCTCTCGCTCCCGTTTTGCCTTTTCTCAGTGAAACTGCTGTGTTTCCACCATGGAGTGTCATTTCATTACATTTTAAAGCAGCCATGCCGCATCTTCAAATTAACTGTTGTCTCGGGGGAAGTGTAAATGGCTTATCAGCACATAATGTGCTTTGTAAAAAAAAAAAAAAAAAACCTCACTGTAATGTATATTTCCTCATTGTTGTGGTTGGGGGCATCAATTAATGTCAGAAGGCTGACAATTCCTTGAACACATCCCTTTGACTACAGATGCTCGTGTGACATTTCCTGACATCTGGGCAATGTTTTCTATACATGGCTCACTCCTCTTGCCCTTGATTTCCATGACATTCTTATACTCGTTTCCTCATTCCCTTCTCCTTCTGGGGACAAAGAGTGTAAGAGGAGTGGGGTCTCAATGGACTCTAAACCCCATGGCACGTCCTTCTCTTTTTCTTTCTCTCTGTTTCTCCCTGTACCATTAGAAACTTACCCAAAATCGAAAGACAGCAAAACAACGCTGCGTTACCCCTTTCTCCTACATTCTTACAGTTATACAATGGTTAGATTTTAAAAGAAAGCTTCTAAAAATGGTAACTTCAGAATTAGAGGGCAAGATTTTCAACCGTGCTCTTTTTTTAAATCAAGACTATATGGAAAGGAACTTCCATTTGCTATGGAAATGCACAGAGTACTCACCAAGAATGGAAATTGAGACTAGGCAGACCCACCTGGAGTTAGTTAGATGGGCAAGGGTGGACCCACGGGGAAATAAGGCTAACTCACTCTCTGGTATTGTATAGACAGAAACCGCACCGAGTCGACACCGAGCAAAGAGTTCAGAAGTGAGTTATAGAGCAAGTGTAGGCCTGGGCTCCCATCTGGGACCGCGAACGCATTTCTCCTAATACCCAGCTCAGGTATTCCGAAGCCCTGGGGGGAGCCCCCCACGGGTGTACGTGGGCGCTGTGCCCTCAGGCAGGCCTGGGTCCTCTCTTTCTGTTTCTATTCGGAATGTCAGTGCTAAGTTCAGTTACAAAAGCATAACTGATCCCCACTGGGAAAATCCAGCAGATCCTTTCAGAACATAGACTTGTTCCCTCACAGCACGGTCCTAAGCATCTTGAGACGCACAGAAAACCCAAACCGGTCAGAAGGAAACCAAAAGGAAATGCCACTACAAATAAACCGAAAGGTTTTTCTCGCACCCCTGCAGAGTTCGAGTGAGAAAAAAAATATTGCTTGTTTATAGGAATGTGACCTTGAGACTTCAAAGAAAAGAAAGATGCAGTGGGAGTCATCGGTGAAGGAAATGCCTTTTTCTTAGATTTTTTAATGTCAGTTTTGTAAGTGGGCAAAGCCAAAGCGAGTTAAGAGATCTGTAAATTGATTTTTTTTTTTCCTTGCTGGGAATCAGCTGAGGCTCACCATTCTTTATCATGCTAGGGTCTTACCCTAGATAAAAATATGGTTGCTTTTAAAATAAACTTGAGGGAGAGGGAAGATGGGACCGAGAAGGATCCCGGCATTAAAACTTCAAAGGCTTTTCCTTTGAAGCACAAATTCTAATGAACATTTAAAGGACACTCTGGAACAACCCTCCCAAAACTAAACCAGGAGACATCCAATGCAGCAAAGATACATCGTTGTCAGTCCAAAAGGGATTAGAGGCATGCCCAAGAAACACCTCTGTGGTGACAAAATGCTCCAGGACCTTCACCTTTCAGCCCCAGTCAAATCCTCCTGACTACGAAATGGCAGTTTTGCAAGAAGCATGGTTTAGCACTAATAAAACATTTCTTCCCTGCTTTCTCTAGATTAATAAATCCAAGACGAGATCTCCACAGTTTCAGCAGGGTAGTATTGCTCCAGCTACACAACCCCATCACCAGCCCCTGGGGTCCCAGGTCTAACCATGGTCAATATCACCATGGAACAGGGCTCCACTTTAGTATTCCACATCACTCAGATCCCTGGAGCACATCTCCATAAATCAGCTGGAGAAGAAGATTTCTAATAACAGTAACAACCGCATCATGTGCTCGAAAACTGCAACTATGTTTTCCAATCTGCTTGCAGTGATGGGAGTGTCATCACGTGGAATGAAAAACCATGGATTATAGCCCCCGTGCCCATACGCTTATGAGGCCCCGTTTTCATCAAACCCAAAGATGACTTGATTTTTAAATTGGTTTCTGAACTCCTGCCTAGTAAGCTGAAAGACACAATGTATTTATTCAAGGAGAGCTCCGTAGAGGTGAAGGAGGTGATCCACGGAGACTCTACCATAACTTCTCCCCAACTGCCATTCATTAAACATGTTCCATCTCATGAACCATGAATCATTTCATTTTTAAGTACTCTTTTATTTCCTTTAAATTTATCTAAAACTTTATTAGATTCAGCTGGCACAGTCCTGACAGACAGCCTGCATACATTTTAAACCTTCCCACCGGAGAAGCATAAAACATTTAAAATCTATATTTGATCTGACAACAGCAGCACAGTGTTTGAATTAGAAACAGATTAGACATAATTGAAGATAAAGAGGACGCAAGCACCACTCCCATTTTGGTGAAGTGGGCTTTAAATTATCAGATTCATCCAGAATACATTACCGAGAAACATTGAATTGTTATCTTTAGACAGCCTTTTCTAAGAGTTTACAATTTCTCAGTTCAGTGAAGCTTACCACCGGCTTGTTATCGGAACAAAAAACGAAAAATCATTCGGTTCAGAGCACAGAACTGATCTCACCTCAAAAAGTACACATTTCCTTCTGATAACAGACACTTCATTGGACAGCCAAGGGGCTGCACCCCGCAAACCTTTTCAGGTCCTTCCACTTCCCAGGTAATTCCTGGGTAGGCTGCAAACCGGCATTGTTTACCACCAGGGCTGCCGGCCAAGCCCCGCCCCCACCTTTAATTAAACATCCGCAGGTCACTGGTATATACACGTACACACCCACTCCCTCGCGCACACGCATGCGCGGACACACATCTCGGCTTTGCCGGAGCCCTTCCACCTCCCTCATTAGTAATGGAGCTAAACTCATTATGCAAAGCAAATTTACCAAATTTAATTAATGAAAGTTAAATAAATAGGGTGCCGTATTTTAGGGGTTTTGTCTGTTTTAACAAACAAAAATAGACTTTGCAACACAAATCAAACGTGGACCAGAATAATTCCATTACAAAGTGAATAACAGAGCACAAGCCTGTCTAGATTACTTCTCATTAAATACATCTTTACTCATTTCCAATGGAAGACATAAATACTCTCATAAAGAATCAAATGTCAAGGTTTCTAAAGACAAAAATAAGGATAGCGGAAAGAAGAGGAGAGGATATTGAATTACTTTGGAAAATTTTGAGGTCCACTAGATCATAAAAATCTCCGAGCCCTTTTGGTTAAGCCAAATCTTGAACTTATAGCTTTAATTCAAAAGTTTTCACTGCAGGGAAGCAATAATTTTTATAAGCAACTAGAAATATTCCCATTCTCTCTCACTCTCTTTCACTCCCTCTCTTTCTCTCTCTCCTCCGTCTTACTTATTTTCATTCTGCCAAGTTTTAAGGAGGAGGTAGGGGCTTTTGGAAATCTGCGCTGAGACACGCATCAGATCTGACCCACAGTAGGTATTTAATAAGTAATGGTAGAATTAAATGATTAATTTAATGATTATATGGCTTTTATTTTGCCACTTCCTATCCGTACTTCAGTGTGTTTCCCTCAGCTGTTTCCCTAAAGCACATTCTTTTGTCTTCCATGTTACTTTGCTCCTTGGGAGCATTTTTTAATTGAAAAAAACCTGAAGTGCTTTGTGATTTCCAAGTAATTTAAATTAGACCGTGGAGGGAGAGTCTTGAAGACATACGGGTTAAGACTGTATGTGTGCAGGAAGTAGGTATGTGCCAGTACATGCATGCCAGCGTGTGTGTGTGTGTATGTGTGTGCGCGCGCGTATGTGTGAGAGAGAGAGATCAGGAGAGTCAGAAAGTAACTTCTAGCTGCATAATCCCTAGATGGCAGCCTTCTAGATTAAGAAAGGACGTAGTTTTGGGAGTCAGACAGATCTGCATTTAAATACTAATGCTCAGTGACCGACCACAGTCAAACTACTGGAACCGGTTTCCTCCTCCTCATGTGGGGAAAATCCCTCCCTCCAGGGCTGCCATGAGGTTTAAATGAGGTCACATCTGTTAAAAAACTTCATACGGTGCAAACTCTAATTTAGAACCTAAAACCATATGTCCTGCACACACAATATGAAAAATCGGGGTTGTGTTCCTCAAATGCACTTTGAACAATAAAAACATCAAAGTGATAGTGAACCAAAAATAAAACACGCACATTTTACGACAAATGTTTATGTAACACAAGTGATTTTACAAACATATCTTTCAAATGTAAAAACAAACTCAGATATAGAATTTCTACCACGGCTCTTTCTTTTCTGAGAGTCTGCCAGACGGATGGAACCAGGGAGAGGTACTTCGTACGATGTCGTGAGTTTGAAAAGTAGGCACCTTCTTCCCTCCCTGGTAGATCCATAGGATTCTTGATGAAATTCTTGTCCGAATTTTTTTTTTAAGATTAAAAAAAAAAAAGATTTTATTTTTTTATTTGACAGAGAGAGAGAGATCACAAGTAGGCAGAGAGGCAGACAGAGGGAGAGGAGGAAGCAGGCTCCCTGCTGAGCAGAGAGTCCGATGCGGGGCTCGATCCCAGGACCCTAAGATCATGACCTGAGCCGAAGGCAGAGGCTTTAACCCACTGAGTCACCCAGGTGCCCCTGAAATTTTTTTTTTTTTAACCTATCCTGTACACAGCACTGATAGAAGTCGGACAAAAGGTGGTAAATGCTGGGAGAATGAGCGTCCTTGGCAAATTCTCATTCTTCAAGGATCTCTCACTTGTCTATTCCAGTGAGTTCTCTTTAGCACGCCACTGATTCCAACCATTTCCTTTCTCCGGAATGCTGATGACACAAAATTCTTCTCCTAGAGGAACCAAAATATCCTTTGTTCTCCCTGACAACATATCCCTTTGATGTCTCTGTGAGTCTATTCTTCAGCATAGAAAATAATAATAATAATAATGTTCTTGCCAAATTTGGTACTTAGTTCTTTAGACGTACAAATTTGCTGCATCCAATCACGCATCCATGCAAGCAAAATTTCCACCTCACAAGCCATCCCATCGTGTTTTCTTAGCTCTGCTGATTGCATCGACCTGAGCACTCTTCACTTCCTTCTAATACTTTCCTCTGCCCTTCAGAATTGCACTCCCAGGCAAATGGAACAATTTGAAATTGCTGGCTAGCTCACCTGCTTTCAGAACTAACTCCTGTTGACGAAAATACGCTTTATTTCCATAAGGATGGACTTTTCTTAACGTTTTTATATTGTCTTTTGTGTCTCATATGCCCTCTTCTTAAACATGTCAAAGAGAAAAAAATCATTTCAAATTCTGAAGACACTCTGCCAGGGGGGTAGGTGATAGAGACTCAGGCTGAGGACGGCGAGCAGAGTCACTTCTGACTAGGACGCACCGTCCAAGGTTTTAATGGAGCCAGAGCCGCCCTGATTATGTGAGAACGAATCACAGTCACACATCCGGTGCCTATAATCTGAGTGCAGCTTTATTTTTTTTAATGTAGTGACTTGCTATTTTGTGGGTAGGGAGTAGTGTTTGCATTCGAGAGAAGAAAATGGAATTTTCTTTTTTGGGGATTTTTGGGGAAGACCCTCCACTTAGTAGGTTGAGACCATTTTAATGAGCCTCTGTAGTCATGCAAATACAATGTGAGAGCATCCCCTTGTTCTCTGGAAGATCCCGAGCTGGAGAAGGGACTCCGACCCTCAGGTTTCAGGCTGAGGGTCTGAATGTCCTTCTTCTACATGTCCATTGCGCTTCTCAGCAACACTATCCTCTGTGGAGTCTCAGGAGGGCCATCCCCGCAGATGCAGATGGAGACCACCGGGAGCCTGGGACACCGAGACGTTTGTGGCTTTGTGCCCAAGCATTTTCTCCTGGGAGGCTGAGACCGGAAGTTGAACTATCAGGGATGTGCAGATCAGAACCCCGCTTCCGGGGACACAGAGAGGACCCTGGGTGATGGCCTTTGGTCCCAGCCCAAGCTGGACTGGATGGAAGGTGTGCCCCGTGTCGTGTTCCCCACAGCCCAGCAGGTGGGACTCGGGGATATGTACCCTGTAGGCGCCTCTGGGCCTCCGAAGATTCTCTGTGAAGGAAATGGATCCACCTGTACTGTCGGTCATGCAGGAGCTGGGAATGAGTGGGTGAGGACTGGAGGAGGTCAGGACAGGTGCGCTTTGAACCCCGGAGTTGACTGGGCTCTAGCTTTGAAGGCCTAGAATGCCCAGTGCCGAAGCTTGCACTGTCCCCCACCACTAGGAAACCTGTGGGAATTAAGATGGAAGATTTTGGCTGGTGGGCTTTGAGGGGCCCCTTCTTTTTCTTTCTTTCTTTTTTTTTTATTAACATATAATGTATTACTTGCTTCAGGGGTACGTGTCTGTGAATCATCAGGCTTACACATTTCACAGCATTCACCATAGCACATACCCTCCCCAATGTCCATCACCCAGCCACCCTATCCCTACCCCCTCCACCCCCCAGCAACCCTCAGTTTGTTTCCTGAGATTAAGAGTCTCTTATGGTTCACCTCCCTCCCCAGTCCCATCTTGTTTCATTTTTTCCCTCCCTAGCCCCCTTAACCCCCCACCCTGCCTCTCAAATTCCTCATATGAGAGAGATCATATGATGATTGTCTTTCTCTGATTGACTTACTTTGCTTAGCATGATACCCTCTAGTTCCATCCACGTCATTGCAAATCGCAGGATTTCAGCTTTTGATGGCTGCGTAGTATTCCATTGTATATATATATACCACATCTTCTTTATCCATTCATCTATTGATGGACATCTGGGTTCTTTCCATAGTTTGGCTATTGTGGACACTGCTGCTATAAACATTTGGGTGCACATGGAGGGACACCCACAGCAGTTGTAAACCACTCTGTGTTGTCTACACAAGCCTGACCTGAGTTACTCAGAGAAGTAGGGAGGGCAGCGGGCCCTCCCCAAGGCTGGAGTAGGCATGGGCTGGAGGTGGGCTGGAAAAAGGCAGGCACACCCTTGAAGGCGGCTGGATCATGTGAGCCATCCACAGTGTGGGCAGAGCGTGGCATCCAGATTAGAAGGGAGAGTAGAAAGAAACACCAGAGGGACTTGTTCTCAGGGGCACTACGACCTGGTTATCAGAAGCCCAGATTCCTGGGCGTTTCACAGTGATAACTGAGGAGAAACTTGAGGGCCCTTCCCTTGGCCAATGGGAGCTCATGTTGTAATAATCTGGATATAAAAAGGAGAGGCCATTTCAGTTTCTGAAAATGCTTAAGCAACAGACGCCTAGGTTGAGTTCTGATTATTACCATGGGGTCTTACTAAAATCAGGAGATCACCTATAAAAGACACACAAGAAATACGCCCTTTTGAAACCTTTCTCCTGCACTAGGTGTTATATGTAACTGACAAATCACTAAATTACCTCTGAAGCTAATAATAGAGTATATGTTAATTAAATTGAATTTATATAAAAATAAATAAATACAAATAAAAAATAAAAACAAAACATTTCTCCAAATTCAGATAGATCTCCCGAAGGACCAAAGGAATAGAAGATAGTTCTATCAAGATAAAAAATTAATAATAGCCTAGTACATATATTAGAAAGTTTATGATTAAAAAAAAAGTTTATGACTCACATTTTTGTTGGCACTTCTAATCCCTGGAAATAAAGCATTCTAGCCTTGAATGTAGCCACTCGCAAACAAGGATGTCTGTGGGTCACACAACACTGTCCTCTCACAGATCTCGCTTTCCACAGAAGAAAGCAGATTCACCAAATATCTTTTTTGTACGGATATATTTCACCAGTATAGAAGAGCTAAGTATAATATTTAGGTTTGAGATGGAAATATAAACATAATGTCAAGCCCCACGAGATAAATATCTTTCCAAAGACAGGGGCATAAAAGAGACCACCTTCTGATATCCCTCTCTTTTCCCTAACTCAGCGAGTCTGTGACTAATTTTAAAGCACGTCCCCTTGCTTCTGACTTTACACAGCTAATGTAAGGTCACAGCTAATGTAAGGTCAGGGGTGAGCCAGACACAGAATTTGCTTGAAATCAGGCCTCGAATCTAGAAGCACAGTCTATCCAGCTACCTTTATGTTTTCTCAGTTTTAACAAACCCTCGTATGCTTCTCAAGTTCTAGCGTATTTACCCCTAGATAACCACAAGGATCATTTAAGGCAAGTTACGGTTTTCAGACAGATTTCTCTTTAGATGACTTTTGGATGAGACTTACATAATCCAGGGTGAGAAACGGTCAAGTTATTTAACAAATCTGATAAATGGTCACGTAGCTTGATTCAATTCTTTGTTTCTTGGTTCTACAGCTTTATTGAGTTATTAGTGACATACCATATAAAACACGTCTTTGAAAGGTACAACTTAATAGATTTTAATTTCTATATATGCCCATGACACACATCACCACAATTGGGATAACTAACATGTCCATCATCCCCCCAAATTTTCTCAAGTTCTTCTGTTCGATTAAATTTTTAACCAAGAAGAATATCCACTAGCTCTTTACTCTCTGCCTCAGAAAGACAAATTGCCAGGAAATCAATTTAGGAGCCTTATTTGCCTTTATTTGGACAAGTAGAATAAATACAAGCAATTTGTTGACAATGCATTCTTAAATAAGGGAACAAAAATACCTGTCTTGAAATGGCATCTTAGAAGAAGACATTTCCATGGTAAACCCGATTTGTCCCAGGAAGAACTGAGCTATGTGAAAAATGGAATTGACAAGGAAACAACCATATTTTGGAAGGTCCCCAGCTATCCTCTCTTACAGCTCTGCAAATTTCTCAGAAGCTAACCTGGAGAAAAACAACCGATTCCTGCCCGCGAGTATTCTAGATTCCACCCTGCCTCAGACTCGGTGATGGAAGGGAAACCCCCACTTCGGGTATTATTTGGGGAAACCGTATTTTATAACTGGCCTCTAATTAAATGTTATTTAGGAATTGTTTGATAAAGATCTTAATGTTCCAGATAAAGTAATGTCAATAGCCCTATTAATACTACGGTACAATGATTTTCCCTTCTCTGATCTTTGCCTCGGCTGGAGTGCTAGATTCCTGGCTCTGCTGTTTGCTAGCTCTGGGTGGCCCTGGGGAGACATTTCACATCTCCAGGACTCAGCTTCCTCATCCGTAAAATGGGACTCATGGTAACCACAGGGTTTCCATGAAGATGAGATCATAGAACAGGCACTCGATTCACGTCAGCTGTTATGATTGTACGTCTGTCTACTGCTTTTTCTAATTGTGCTATCTGCTAGAAGCGAGAGGGAAAAGTCACAAATTCCAGTGTCGTTGCCATTCTGGAGCAAGAATTTATTACACATCAATTTTCAGTGGAGCCAGCCATGCGCTGGTGGTACCTGGCCATCTGCCAATGACCCAGATAAACTGGTCTCCAGAACCTTCTGGTTTAGGGAGAGAAGCAACATCAATTGCGGGAGAGAAGTTCCTCCACCAATGCAGCTTCTCAAGGCTAGAAGTGATCTCACACTTCGCTGGAAGGCCTCAGGATTCCTCTCGTTCTCTTGCAAGGCTCCCCAGGAAGCAGTTCTCTAAGTGTGAATTGCTCCCATGGGGGTCCAGCTTGTCCTCTGTAGACAGCCCTGAATCATTAAAGCCACGTGATCATTACAAAGTGTCCATCTTAGTTCTGGGAGCTTGTCCTAAGGAAATCGTCCAAAAAGAGAAACAATAAAAAACAACAGACATCAGAAAGTATACCTAATACTGATGCTAATAGTGAAGAATTCTCAACAACCTAACGCAATGGCTAACTTTTGGCACATCCCTGTGCTGGGATATAACGCAGGGATTTAAAGGGATAAATACAAAGGCGACATAGACACAGAAAATGTTTCTGCCACCATGTTAAATTTTTAAAAAAAAGTTTGATTTTCACACAATATAACCTAACTTCATAAAAATAAATGTAATTTGAGCAAAGATGGAAAGAAATATGCAAAATTGTTTTTATGTTCGTAGAGTGGGTGATATTTTTCTGTTGTTTTCCAAATTTTCTATAATGTTTTCTCATTGCATTTTTTTAGTTGTAGAAAAGGGTGGCTTCCCAGATAACTGAAAGAAATGACAAAGTCTGGGGTTTTTGTATAGGAAAGAAAGTTGTGAGCATATACTCACATGACCTGTGTGTGTGTGTGTGTGTGTATTGGTTTTTGTTTTTTTTTTTTTTAAAGATTTTATTTATTTATTTGAGAGAGAGAGTGAGAGAGAACATGAGAGGGGAGAAGGTCAGAAGGAGAGGCAGACTCCCCATGGAGTTGGGAGCCCGATGTGGGACTCGATCCCAGGACTCCGGGATCATGACCTGAGCCGAAGGCAGTCGCTTAACCAACTGAGCCACCCAGGCACCCGTGTGTGTTTGCATGTGTGTGTGTGTGTGTATTGTTTGTGGACTTCTTTGCTTCGTCATTTCGCTGGGGGTTGGGAGGGTAGCGGTGAATGGCCATACCACAGTTTGCCTAGTAACAGAGAAGAATTCCTTAGGGATTCTTTCAGTTGGAGAGACTTTCAGTTGGAGAGATTTATAGGTGTAGATGTGGCACTAAATGGTAGCTGGCTTGGTTCCTAGAAAAAGGGGAGCTTGGCAGATCTGACTCTAGGAAAAATGGAGGTAGTTTTGCATGGTGTAGAGAACATACTTCAGGGTATTAGAGATCTGTGTTCAACTTTGTGACCTTGGGATAATCAATTTAGGTTCAGTTCGAGTTATTTCACTTTTCTGAACCTGTTTCTTCATCTGTGAAATGGAGGTAATTATGATTACCCTCCCCCAGAAAGCTAGTGAGAATTTTAGTTGAGTTCTCTGTGCTAGTTGCTGAGTATAAAATAAGGAATAAGACACTAGGCTTGCTCTCAAGGAACAGATGGGGGAAGAGCATTCTAAGCAGAAGATGTGAAGGCAGAGAGGGGTGATATCGCCATGCTCGGGCAATTACTAGCACCATCAGTAACATAGGGCATGACAGAGCTAAAGAACTCAAGAGGCAGGGAAGAGATAGACCCGTATATCCCATAGCATTAAACTTTATCTTGTACATAACAGAGAGCCACTGAAGGATTCTATGCAAGGGAGTGAAGACTTTTTTTTTTTTTCATGAAATAGAATACTCTGGGGGCGCCTGGGTGGCTCAGTGGGTTAAGCCTCTGCCTTCGGCTCAGGTCATGATCTCAGGGTTCTGGGATCGAGCCCCGCATCGGGCTCTCTGCTCAGCAGGGAGCCTGCTTCCCCCTCTCTCTCTGCCTGCCCTCTCTGCCTACTTGTGATCTCTCTCTCTCTGTCAAATAAATAAAATCTTTTTAAAAAAAAATTTTTTTTTTTAAAAAGAAAGAATACTCTGGCAACCCCATGAAGGATGAGGCTCAAGTAAGAGGCCATTGGGTGGTCCAGTGAGAGATAATTGACCAAAGAGGTCCAAAACTGAGCTCCTCATCTCCTCCCAACTCATTCCCACCACAAACCCAGCCCCCGAGCCCTGCCTCCCACGGTGAGTGGGTGGCGATGACCCTTCCAGTCACTCCGCAGCTGCTGACTCTCTCTCACATCCCACGTCCTCTCCATCAGCAAGTGCTCTTGTTGGTTCTACCTCTAGTTACAGCCAGCACCCAGTGACTTCTCACCCTTTCCACCGTTACCACTTTGCTAGAAACCAGTTTCATCTCGAGCCCAGAATACTGCAGTAGAATTCTAACCATTCTCCCCTCTTCGGCCTCCCTTCAACACAGCCACCAGAGGGATCCTTTTAGAATCTGGCAACCAGGTCACTCCTCTACCGCAATCTCCCTGAGACTCGCTTTACCTCTCCCTTGCTTCTTTTCTCCAGAGAACTTACCACCTTCTGCCAATGCAATAGGTGACTAGTGATATATATTTGTTAAAAGAATGTTTAGATGATGAAAGTCGTTAACTAAAGGAGTAGACTTAGATTAAAGGGAGTCATTATCTAAGGGAGTAGATTATCTAAGAGAATAGAAGAGGGAAATAGGTAGGGAGGAGATATTTTTGAGAATGACTTTGGAGGTGAAATTTGCCATATTCAGTAACTGATGGAAAGTTTAGAATGAGAAATCAGAATGACCTCCAGGTCTCTCACTTGGGCCCCTGGATGAGTTGCCGTAACCTGAGTGAGGGAGAGGGGCAGGTATGAGGTATAGAACATCCTGAGTGAGAAACCCCAAGGGGTGTACAAATGCAGGCATCTGGTAAACCTCTGGGCACAGAGATCACAAGGGTTCCCTCTGCCCGCCAGACTTGCCCTGGCCTAGGTTCCAGTTAATGTCTGGAGAGGGGGAAGATCCAGTTTGGGAAGTCTCAAACTTTAGCATACGTAAGAATGTCCCAGGGGTCCCTAGTTACAGTCCATACTTCCTGACCCATTACCTCTGTTATGTAAGATCCATAAGGAGACCAGAAATCTGCATTTTAACTATTGCCCAGGGGATTCTGGTGCCGACGATCCACAGGCCTCGCTTTTAGAAACAATGATCTTGATTCTTCTGTCTCACTTTGGTCTCACTCGTTATGCCTAGCTGTCTGAAAAATACATTTATTATTATTTTTTAAAGTCTGGACATTGTCAGATGATAATGCCGACATCCAAGTAGCACGTAGACTGCAGTACTTCTGTGCATTTGATAAGGAATTTTATGATATCTCTATATGTCATAATTATATTATAGAATGCAATAGCACATTCCAGTGAGTTACACATAATTATATTAAAAGCAGTATTTAGGGCAATTACATCATTTGTTGAATTGTTATAATTTCATTAAGTATAGGAACCTGTAATGGATTAAATTCAGGAATGGTAAAGTTTTACAGTGCCTCCCATTGAAAAGTATTAAAGCACATGAGGCTTGTATTGTTCTGCTGAGTCCTAATTAGGACCAAACACAATAGGAAATTAGAGGCGATTTTCCTGGCATAACCTTCTTTAGTTTTGTTCTACCCCCAACTCCATACCTACCACCTTCCTTTCTGATAGGAAGCAGTCACTTACTCCAGTCTCCCTGGGCCCAACCCCCCACCTCCTAGACACCTAAACCTTCTCTCTGCTTTGCTCTCCATTCACTGAAAAATACATTTCAGTTTCTCAGAGCCTCGGGGGTCCAGCTTTAGTTTGGTTTTTTTTATAGACTCATAGCAGGTTCAAGATCACAAACGATGACCGTGCTGGGAAAAGCAAGGTCCATGCACCCGAGAACCAGCAGCAGATTGGCAACAGCACTTGGTAGCCCTTTGGATATGTAGACTCTCTCGCCCTACCCACTGCAGACCTACTGAATCAGGATCTACCTTTAAACAAGATCCCCAGTTGAGTTCTCTGCACCTGCAAGTTACCCCACTCAAAAGTCTAGAGTAGAGGGGTGGCTGGGTGGCTCAGTGGGTTAAAGCCTCTGCCTTCGGCTCAGGTCATGATCTCAGGGTCCTGGGATCGAGCCCCGCATCTGGCTCTCTGCTCAGCGGGGAGCCTGCTTCCCCCTCTCTCTCTGCCTGCCTCTCTGCCTACTTGTGATCTCTCTCTCTCTCTCTGTCAAATAAATAAATAAAAATTTAAAAAATTTAAAAGAAAAAAAGTCTAGAGTAGATCAACCTGGTCCTCTCTCCTGATGAGGAAACCAAGACCCAAATTGATGAGCCCATTCGCTGGTGGTTAGCAGAATCATGCTAGAGCAAAAATGAAGCTGTTACTATTTCACTAATAGCTGCAATTAAGCACCGACTACGTGCTTTGCATGCATTTTCTCTTTTAAGCCACTCAACAACCCTGCAATGCTATTAGCGCTCTCACTTTCCAAAGCAGAAACCACAACTCCGAGATGGAAACTTATTGAAGGTTAGAGTTAACCAAGTTTCCTAACACCAGATCTTTCCAATTCCAACATCTGTGCTCTCAAAACAGGGCTTTTTATGTCTAACCCTTTAAAAACAAATGGTTGGAATGCCAGGGTGTCAGGCTCATGAAAGAATCATTTCTTCTCATTCAGGATCTGTCCTTGGCCCTCCAACACAGGACCAAAGGGCTCAAAAACACTTCCTCCTGACGGAGACTTCTTACCTCTTCTTACATCCACCCGGTCTCTTAGCTTTCAAAGCATTTTAAATCATTTCCCCCAACTTCTAAGTCTTCACTGGTGTGATGGCTAATTTTACGTGTCAATTTGATTGGGCTAAGGGATGCCCAGATAGCCGGTGAAACATTTTCCTGGATGTGTCTATAAGGATATTTCCAGAGTAGATTGTCATTTGAATACTTTGAATTACTCATTTAAACTGAGTAAAGAAAATTCACCGTCACCAGTGTGGACAGGCATCATCCAATAGTTGAGGGCCCAAATCAAACAAATGGGCAGAGGAAGAGTGAGTATTCTCTCCTGTCTTGAGCTGACCCATCCATCTTTGCCCTCAGACCTAGAGCTCCTGGTTCTCAGGGCTTCAGACTCCAGTACTCACACTGGCAGCCTTCCTGGTTCTCTAGCTTACAGACATCAGATCATGGAACTTGTTGACCGCCATGATCATGTGAGCCAATGTGTGCATGTGTGTGTGTGTGTGTGCGTGTGTATATTTTTATCCTATTAGTTCTGTTCCTCTGAAGAACCCTGATAAATACAACTAAGCTGAGGCATAGATGTTCCAGTCACCTCCAAATTGACTCAGCTGCAGCTCTCATTTGAATACTTAGAACCAAGGGGAGCCCCACACGTCCCTCACTCCCCCACACCCCCAGGGGGCAGGGGAACACTGTAGGAAGACTGAGAGCTGCAGCTGAAGATAATTGCCCTCCATTTACCTTCCATGTGGTTCTGGCAATGTCTTCTCCCATTTCAGTTTCCAAGTTGGAATTCCTCAGCACAGCTTCTTCTTGAATGGGCAGTCTTACTTTTCATTTTTTATACCAGACTTTCTAATCCCTTTCTTTTCCATGTTTCCTTCAGGGTTCCATGCCAGCTTAGTTAAAATTCCTGATACTCAAAGGCCCGTGATTCTCATCTTCTCCTTTCACCCCCTCCCTAAGTGTTCATTACAGTTCCATTTTTTTGGTGACCCAAACTTACTCATATTCCTCATTTCATGTGAATAGTTGAGAACTTCCAACTCCAGGGTTCTATAATTCCATGGCTTCTGCTTCTGTGAATCTGAGGCAAACACATTTAGCAAATAAAATGAAAAACAGAAGGAAAAAAATGCAGCTCTCACAAACAATTTCCAGAGTGAAGAACTGAGTCTGAATTTCTGAATAATCTATGCTATTCTGGCAACTCGGCCTATCATTCTTTGTCAACTGTTAACCCCTACCTTCCTCTGGGCACTTTTCTTCAGGATAAATATTTAATCCAACGTAATATATATGGAATAATTATTTGAGACGAAGTGAGAAAAATGTGATAGTAGAGGGGCCAACAATGTGAAATGAATGTTCACTGTTGATTATGAATACTATTTATTAATTATATTTAATTAATTAATTTTAATTACATTTGGAATTATTCTATCTTTCACACTAGAATTATTTTAGAAGATGCTTGAATAAATACCACAGTTCCTCCTACAACTCTTAGCAAACCTTCATCTCAGTCTCAAACCCTCTTCAAATGTTCTATGCCACAGTTCAGAAGCAAATCTCAAGACACAGTTTTAAATTATGTATTGTAATTGATCTTAAGCATAAGGAGAGATTCCCTTGCTCCATATATAGATATATATATATATTTAGAGAGAGAGAGAGAGAGAGAGAGAAAGAGATTACCTAATTTATACCATGTCTGCAAGATACCAAAAAAGGTCAAATATGAAACCAACAGATCATTAAGTATCGTGTAGACTCAAAACAGATTACTTGGCTGAATTTAGCCCATATTTTATTATCCACAACTTACCTGTGTGGAAAAGTCGTCAGTGTGGTGAAGCTCTCCAGGGTAGGGGTAAAACCACCTGGTGATTGCTCAGGCCTTCACAAGTAGTGGCAATCCCTCCTCGGGGAACATGGCTCCTCCTCCAAAGCCATCTATGGATTCCAATATAGATTTTCAACAACCTGAGATATACAGAAGGATGTGGTGACTGTTCAAGAGAATCTAGTTTTCACAGAATCAACTTTGTCTGCAGCACGGATGGGTTTCCTCGAACAGGCCCAGTCCTGACAGGTGGTGCGGTTTCCACCTTGACCCAAGAATGCCTGTGAGCTCTCGCTCAATTGTGTCTGTTTACACAGCAACACTGATCAATCATTCTTTCTGTACGGATGAGAACTGAGAGATCTTTGGTGTTATTGCTTGTTTAGTTTGGCCGCTTCCAAAAGAATATAGGCATATAATGGGACAAATACAAGATAAAAAGGAATACGGCTATTGTCAGAAATGGGTGCCTACTAAATTTGTCAACCAAATTCCTTTCACTTAATGTCATTAAATTAAAAAGTGGGGTTTTTAAAGTGAAAGTGTCCCTGATTGCTACCAATTTATCTCATTGGTTTTGTCAATATAACCAATCCAGTTCTATCATATGGGGAAATGGAGAGAATATGCAAGAGAAAAATGAGTAAGGGTTCTTTAAATCTTTTCAGTTAGATATTTGTACATTAATCTGTAAAGAACAAAAAAATAGGATTTAAAACACTTTATTTGATACAAAAAGTTATTTTGATTTTAATCTCCTTTGTCTTTTTTATTGACCACCTCCTTTATGCATTTTATTTCCTATCTTTGATGTGCCTCTCCCAGCCGTATATTTCAATAAGCATAGTTGGTTTGATTGCATGATTATTACACTAAAACCCCTGCAAAAGCCCTTTAAGGAAATACGCTCAGATTAACTCAGATTTATGTAAGATCACAGTTCTCAAAAGTGGCCACGTAAGAATTAGAACTTCTGTTTTCTCCTTCCAAGTTTGTAGATCTTTCTACTAAATCACTACTACTAAAGCTTTAAAAATAGTCTGCAAATACACAGAATATACTTAGGAGACCAAGCGTCTTCTTTGATTTGTGGTTTGGAGCCCAGTTGGTGAAGAGTGATATTTATTATCTCCTGGAGGTAACCTCTCTTTCTTGAGTCCATATTAATCTCTTCTGGAAGCTTTAATTCAGCAGTTAAAATGGTAGAAATTGCCAGGACTGCCTATAGCCCCCAATGAGTACTAAATGGGCTGAACCTTCCCTTCCTTTCCTGTCCTCTGCTCAACTTTTTCCTATTTCACAAATAAATTGGCCTAACTTGGTTATACTAACATGTAATGTGAGAAAATGCCAGCAGTTAATTAGGGATGAGCCTGTGAAAACTTGGGGGAAGCTACATGTTTCAATTATATTAATGAACACGCATTTGCAATCAAATCAAACGGATAAGCATTGTGTCAAGTTTTTATAAGAAGAGAATTGCATTTCACATGCATGAAAGCAACTCTCTTGTAACTTACAAAATACACGACTAAAAATAAGCACACAGGAGAACCATTAAAATACTTATTATTTGAGTTAAATTAGAATTCTATGAGGATGGTTTCATCAAATGATTTGTGTTATTTTAATTTCCTTTCACAATCAACCAGATTCAAATTACTCTACCTGCCAGTTACATGGTTAAGGAAATGCTTCTTAAACACCAAACCCCATTTTTTAAAAAACATCCGTCATGGATTTTTTTTTAAAAGATTAAATATCCCCACTGGAAGTTAGCCCCTAAATATTCTCTGATTTTTTTTCCCAAATACTTTTATTTTATTTTTTCAGTGTTCCAAGATTCATTGTTCATGTACCACACCCAGTGCTCCATGCAATACCTGCCCTCCTAAATACCCACCACCAGTCTCCCCCAACCCACCACCCCTTCCCCTCCAAAACCTTCAGTTTGTTGTTCAGAGTCCACAGTCTCTCATGGTTCATCTCCCCCTCCGATTTCCCCCAATTCACCCTTCCTTTCCTTCTCACAATGTCCTCCATGTTTTTCCTTATGCTCCACACGGAAGTGAGACCATTTGACAGTTGACTCTCTCTGCTTGACTTATTTCACTCAGCATAATCTCTTCCAGTCCCGTTCATGTTGATACAAAAGTTGGGTATTCATCCTTTCTGATGGAGGCATAATATTCCATTGTATGTATGGACCATATCTTCTTTATCCATTGGTCTGTTGAAGGGCATCTTGGCTCTTTCCACAGTTTGGTGATTGTGGCCATTGCTGCTATGAACATTGGGGTACATGTGGCCCTTCTTTCCACTACATCAGTATCTTTGGGGTAAATACCCTCTGATTTTTAAAGTTCTCTCAGATTCAAGAGAGACATATCTCAAATGTCTCAAATGTCAAACATATCTCAAAATGTTTGATGATTTAACAGTTGTCCTTGGAATTGAAAAGATGATGTTAGACTCAGTTAAAAGTCCATAGCTGTTCTTCAAAGTGTGCTAACTGCAGTGTGGAGCTCTGACACTCCTAGTCTGCATGAAGTTCTAGTTCTTTGGCAGCCAGAAATTGCCCGTGGAGAAGGAACTGCTTGATGAAGTCAGTTTTATCACCCATCCCTAAGCAGCTGTATTTCTTCAAGTAGCTTTGATTCTTGTGAGCATTAATAGTTACTAATCACACCCAGCTCAAGATTTCCTGGTGCATTTCCTCCAACACATCCATCTGGGCCATGTTCTTTTCTAATGGGAAAATAAATTGAAAAAAGTAAGTGAGGCCAATGATTTCATTTAAATCCAGGAAGAATTAGAGGTAGACAAGAAGCTAGATTTTCTACCTTCCAAAGCCCAACCAGTACCCCCACCAAGTAAGTGTAATGGTTTCTGTTACACAAGAGTTCTCAAAATGCTGTATATTAAATACATTTTTGTAAAGAGAATCTCACTTTAAATACAGTAGAGGATCTTGTAATTTAAGGGAATATGTTTCAAATCGCTTGATAAAGTAGAGAATTCTTTTGGAAAGGGAAAAATTACACAGTTAATGTGTCTTTCACAAGGAAATAGAGTAATATGGGTAAACCAAAACCTATTTTGGATTTTGTAAGTTCAGAAAAATACGCTATTAAGGCTCTGTGTAAGTGGGAAGTGAGTTTTTTCACCACGAACATTCATAAACCATCAGAATTAGACACCAATAGAGTGGTAGATAGAAAAGAAAAGACTTACCTTGATAGCATCATCTCCTCACCACCACAGTCACTCAAGGTAGGCAAGGGAACCCAGTTGCCACTATTTCCAAAGCCCCCTAGGATGTCCTTATTGTATGCAACCCAGACCATTTCCTCAGCCCTCAGGCAACCAGGAGACTGATATTTTGAGGAAGATGAAACCAAATGAGAGGTGATTGTCTAGTGTTGAAACATTGTTTATGGTCAATCTGTAAGGTCTGGCTTCCATTTTCATGCTTGATTCAATATTATGTCATCCTTAAAAAGAAAGTTGAGAGAGAAAACTGAGGAGAGACTCAAGTATGTTTGGGAGAGATATGCCAGTTATACCCTAGAGATGGACTCTTTTTCTTGCTGTTTTTATTCCAATATATCAATCACTTATCAAAGCTTGTACTCTATATATGTAAGACACTGTACCAAACTCTTTAGAGATCAAAGATGTATAAAGCAAATTAGAAAGGTTTCGATAATGCAGTGAAATGTGAAAAGATTTATATATAACCTTCAACTAATGAGATGCAAGAAGAGAGAACGAGGGCAGAATTCAAGATGGCTTCATGAGAAGGCAACATTTGAAAAATGGGTAGGATTTGGACATGTGAACATGAAGGAAAGAAACCTGAATGTAAAGAGTCTGGTAGAGCACTTTCATATGTGTTATTTCATTAAACCCTTACCTCACCTCCACGAAGATAATCAGTGTGATTGAGACTCACTAGAGGCTCCTAATCCCCCTTTTTTTTTCTTGCAGCTGTGTTAGAACCATGTCGCTCAGTCTGGCCAATGGCACGTAGACAGAAGATAGGCCTGGGCATCAGATATCATGTAATCCTCCACATTTTCTCTTCATTTTCAGCCAGCGCATTGCAAAGAATCCCCAGAAAACTCGAAGGAGGCCTCGGAATATTGCAACATCACTAATGAAATGGACTTAAGGAAACCTGAGTCACTGCTTATACTAGAATTCCTCTCCTCACCACACACATACACACACACGCACACGCACACGCACACACATACAGGTGCTTCCCCCTGACAATGACTTTAGGCTTTGCAAGAGCAGGAAATAAATCTTTATTGTGTTAAGCTATCAGAATTTGGGGAGTGTTTGTTATAGCATCTAGCATTAAGTATCCGACTCATACAGGGAGTTCCTACAACCTTCATTTTATAAAGGAGAAAAATGAAGCTCACAGAAGGAAGAGCAGACAAAAGAATGCAAGAAGCTAGTAAAGCTGAGAAAGTCCAAGTTCACAGCCCTGCATGATCACACCCCACCCAGTTTTCCAGCAGCCACTCTAGGATTTGCCATGCTTCCGACATGACATGCCTGTGCTATACCACTCTGCTTATCCTGTCTTTTCTTTCTAGAATTCCCTTGCCCATCTGTGTCTTTCAAATATCTATTAATATTTCAGAGTCCAGTGTAAAAGTTATCTCAGTGATTGAACCTCAATAACACTCTCCTTTTGCAATGGGATGTGGTATAGATAGTGAAGGACTGGGGCCAGAAGAAGGGTTCA
This sequence comes from Potos flavus, assembly GCA_028534135.1. Lineage (NCBI taxonomy): Eukaryota > Metazoa > Chordata > Mammalia > Carnivora > Procyonidae > Potos > Potos flavus. Next base: position 120,446,104 of record CM052883.1, read on the forward strand.
CCTCTTACTAACATGACCTTAAGCGAATAGCCCAAACTTTCTGGGTCTTTTTCTTCTTCTCTAAAATGGATTTAACAACCTCTATTTTATGAGACCATTGTGAAGACAAGGTGAAATGCTGAAGGAAGCAGTGCCACAGGTACACAGAAAATGTGAAATAATATCTGCTCCATCTATTCAATAGCCCTTTAAGACTCTATTCATTCACTTCTTTCTGTGAAGACTGAACTCTAGAATAGCAGGAGCCTTATTTTATTCCTCATCATAGTCTTCATCTAATACGTAGTAGGTGTTCTAGTTAGATCAGGTAGAAACTACATTTGACACACACACACAGGAGCTTAATTCCACAAGGGCTTTTTCTTCCTCTCATGTAAAAATCCAGAGATGAGAATCCAGGGCTGCTAAGGCAGTTTCACAGATGAATCAGGATCCCACACTCCTTCTAGCTTTATTGCCTGCCACCCTAAGGATGTGAGCCTTGCTAGCCTTGTCTAAGATGGCAGATGGGCTCTAGGCAACATACTTATATACTCCAAGTAACACAAAGGAGAGAACATGGCTCTCCCTTGATGGACACTTCCTGAAAGATGCACAACCAACTCTGCTTACCTATCATTGGCCAAAATTTAGTTGTGTGGCCCCACCCCATCACATGGGAGGCTGGGAAATGAAGTGTTTAGTCTGTGCCTCTGTACACTCAAGTAATATTCAAAAGTTCTGTTACTGAGGAATAAGATAGGATTTGTTAGTGGTGGGACTACTGATAGTATCTGCTATATTAAATATACAACTCTGCTTTGGAAAGTGATTTCACCAGTGATATGGAACATGGAAAGCCAAGAAACAAAAGCCAAGAACAAGAAGGAGAATTAGGATATTATAACAGTAATACTAACAAAAGCTACCCTTTTTTTTAAAAAAAGATTCATTCATTTATAACTTTAGAGAGAGAGTTGGGGGAGTGGGAGGCAGAGGGAGAGGGAGAGAGAGAATCCTAAGCAGACTCCCCACCAAACACAGAGCCCAACACAGGGCTCAATCCCACAACCCTGAGATCATGACCTGAGCTAAAATCAAGTGTTTGACACTTACCCTACTGAGCCACCCAGATGCCCCACAAAAACCACCTCTTGTTGGGTGTTTGCTCCGTGTCAGCCACTGTGGTAAGTTCTTTATTCACATTAGCTCACTTCCCACCACAATTTTTTGAAGGAGCATTAGAATTTGTAGCAAAACATTTATCCTAATTTGGGGTTGTTAGGTGCCTTAAAACAGCAATCCCGCTGACTCATGATTTTGTGGATTGGAAACATGGGCCAGGCTCGGCTGAGGCCGACGGTCTCTGGGGAGCTGTGGACAACTTCACTCACACGTCTGGAGCCTGGGCTAACCTGCAACCATGGACCAGAGTGCCTACTTGTGATCTCTCCAGAAGGGCAGTGTGAGAGCCATAGGACTTACTACATGGCAACTCAGGGCTCTCAGAGAGTGCTCCAAGAGACAGGAAGAGAAAATTGCCACTTTCTTGAGACCCGGGCCCTGAAACTGGCAGAGCAACACTCTGTCATATTCTACTGGTCAAAGCAGTCCCAAAGCCTGCCCAGATTCCAGGGGAGGGGCAAAGATCCCACTTCTCAGTGGAAGGTATGTGAAAGTATCTGCAGCCATCTTGAATCTTCTACAATACCTTGCCCTTCCTTTATCAGTATCCAATAAATGTTTATTGAATGGTTCACAGATTTGGCTCCGTTCTAGACCCTGAAAGGCAGCAGAAGAGATATTGAGTGCAGGAGGAGTTCAAAAATGAATCCACATAGTTGGGGCACAGAATCAGATTCTACATGAGGCAAATAAAAGTGGAGTTTATTCCAAAACATGAGGGGGAGAGAGTTAACCATTTGCCCCCATTTCCTATACTTTACCAATAGTTTGAATTAGGTGATTGCTTGGGGGAATTAACTGGGAATTTCTCCAAGATTCAAGCTGATTACTCCCTCCAGTCCTAGAGACAAGAAGACAAAGCCAGACAAGAAAGAATTATTGCCTAACTACAAGCTTCCTTGGCAAGTCTTGGATGAAGGGGGTAAAAGGTGGTTGCTGGAAAATGCTCCAGGGAGAACTCTCAAGAAAAGCAGTACCTGACAGGTATCTTTTCTAAAATGTTTAGCAAGCAACTCCCTTTACAAATGAGGCAACACTGGAATCTTGATGAGACGTTTCTTTCCTGCTAGTGACATTTTTATTGACGGCATGGTTCCAACAAGTTAGGAAAGTCATCTCATTGTCATTCAGGACAAGTGGAGCCCCAAATAAAGAGATAGTTTTACAGTTGGTCTTAACGTTTTCCATCAGATGCTAGTTCTAACTGATCTGATAGGAACCCTCAAGCATCCTGGACAAGCCACATAAAACCAAGTAATTGCAGTGACGACTCCCATTCATCAAAATCAAACTGGAGTAAGTTCTGCTTGTCCTGTAATGACTTGAAAATGATAAGTTAGTGAAATAAGCACTTAGAAAGACTTTTCCTTTTCACCCCGACTAATTGGCCACTTCATTTGTAATGAAGCTTTGGCTTTCTTCTTAACTATTTTTTCATTTCAGCTATTCCAAGATTGCCTAGACCAGAAATCTTTCTAGGGTGCAGCTAGACCACACTAACGTTAAGTTCTTTGGAAATGAGTTTCACATCCATTCCTGCCAGGCCATGCAAATCCTTTAAAGGCTGTGAAAGTAAACACTAAACAGATCCAATTCTGTACGAAGAATAGAAATGGGCTTAAAGGAATTCAGCCTGTGTATCTCATAAAAATCACGAGTAACCTTTCCAGAAATATGATATATTGAATAATGCTTCTACCATTTTCACTTGACTCCTTAAGGGAAACCTCTATGCTACACTCACTGAAGGAAAATCAATACTTAATGGTTTTTGCTTAGTGAGTATGAAAAGCCGGAAAGTTGCTGCATATGTTTACAGGGAAGATGAGGTATTTTGGGCATATGTAGGAAGGACCAAGGCAAATTTAGCAAGTCAAGTGATAGATAGCTGGTCAGATCGGACTTTGACTCTAATGGTGGTATTGTCCAAGCATGTGATGGGCCGAGATTGACTGAACTGTGATTAACCTTCTTCTACTATGTGAATGGGATCAAACAAGTGACTTCACTGGCCCCGAATAACTGATTAGAAGTAATTATCCAGCCTCCACCTATATGTAACCAACTCCTTTGGAAAAAATCTCCAGCTTTGTCTTTTCTTGCTCATACAGAGTTTCCTTAACCCAAGTTCTGTCTTTATGATAAGGGCAAAACTTCAAGGCACTGTCACCTGGACCAGGTCTAAGCTGCTCACATTCTTGAGGGATGGAGGACTCAGACCATGCATCCTTCTCTCTCAAGGCAAGCAGACCACCTAACGCATCCATCTCAAGGAAAAGAGTACGTTGCTCCATCAACATCGCTCTCGCCCCAAAGCAGGTCCCCACTGCCCTTGGATTTCTAGCTTGGTCGTCCCTCCTCTCAACTGTGTTCTGGTTTACAAGACATTCTTCCACAGCGTATCAAAACCTGCCAAGCCAGACAACATTGTGCAGAATAGCGTGATGGTCAAGGGAATGGATTGGGCTTTAATTTGCCTGCGACGGAGCTCAGCTCTGCTCCTCTCTAGCTACTATAACTTGGGACAAGCTACTACCCTACCCTTTACCCTTGGCTTCTGCATCTGTAAAATGAGAGGCATCGCGTTTGAGAGGATAATGAGAAACTGTAGTATCTTCACATGGTAGCAGGAAATATTAGCTCTCATTATGATTTTAGTTGCCAGCGAATGTTCCTCCCTTTGGCTACCGGAAGGGGTGGGGCAGGCAGGTCGCCATTGAGAGCTGCTCTTTCCCCTAATTCCACTCAGTGACTAAATTCAGGTCCTGCTATAAAAGCAGAACTGATTCTGTGGACAGTAAACATGAAATTATCTTTTTTTTTTTATCACTTTTTTTTTTTATCCCCTTGAGGTAGAAAATAATTCTTTATAAAAGAACTTCTGTACATTTTTTTTTTCATTAAAATCTGCCCTGCTGGGCATTCACGTGCCTGTTCCTATTCGCCCACACTTAGTAAGGAAAAGAACAAAACCAAAACAAAAAAAGGGGGGGGTGTCTCTCGACGTGGTGTCCACTACAAACCAGGACTGACGAGCGTGTTCAACCAAACCAGTGTTTTCGACAGGCGGTGAGGTACCGTTGAACAATTCCGCTGACAGACTGCCTACCCGGGTCCTAATTCATCAACATTCCTTGGTCGGAGCTTGAATTGAATATAGATTCAACCTGATCGCTCCAGGCTGGTTCAGCTCTGCCGAAGCTTTTTGTACTCACCTACATCTGTCAGAGAAAATGGTCCATGTTTACCCAATGGAGAATTTCTCTTTCAGGAGGTAAGCGTGTCAAAACTTGGAGGACATCAGGATCTTTCAAAACCTCTAGGTATTGCACTTCCTAGGGAACCGCTGAAAGCTGCAAACATTCACAGCCGGACTGATTTTAACCTTTCACACTGGGAAGGTGACATCTCATTGTAAATCGGGAGAGGCTTCCACTCACCGTCTTACCCTCGATGAGAAATATTTACCATCCCCATCAGCTGCCTCTAGCCTTTGAGCTGCTCTGTGAAAAGTGGGAAGGGGGCCGGGGGGGGTGGGAAGGGGGGGCAAGGGGAACCGAAATTCAGCTGCCAACCTCGGTAGCAGAAAAGATTTATCCCTTGGAAAATGTAGGCTATCACTGTAGAGATCCACCCCTTAATGGCTTTCAACTCTGCAGAAATTGTTGTCAGGGAGACTGAAGCGGGTGCTTGTCATGCAGAGACCGTCTTATCGGCAGGCTCACCCAGACCGGAGGACGGGCTCTAAGTTACTGGTTTCCACATTCCATTTATCCAGGCGTCATCATAACCAATATGCAATCGAACACACAAAAGACCTGATCTTGCCCATTAATGATAGATTCGCAAAGTGGGCCGATTGAGCCTCACAATCGGCTCTCAAAGAAAACGCCGATGTCTCTCCCTGGAAGTGGGATTGCCAGCACGAGACGCGGTGAATTGTTCCATAGCCTTGTGCTCCCTTTCTCGGCAGCCCTATAGCACTCATTATTCCTACTGCACAATTTAGCACTTGATTATATACTGTCTCGTATTGTTCTCTAATTGTTTCCCCACCCAGATAAGAGGTGGAGTTTCTTGAAGACGTCATTTTTTTTCCTATCATGATTTCTAGAATTGTCTGTAGCTACTTCCCTTCAAGCTCTGTCTAGTAATTTTTCTTCCTCCATGGTATGTACTTCAAATCTACCTAGATGAGGGGAAGTAAAAACCTCAACCCCCACCCCCACCAAAACACGCACACGCGCACACACACACACACACACACCAAGAAAATTAAAAAAAAAAACTAATAGAAAAATAGGAAGCGTCTGAACATATAATGCATGATGCAACAATGGAAATGTGGAAGAAAATATCACCGAAGGTAAGAAAGTCAGTAAACACGTGTTTCCTTGGCCACCAACACCCCAGCCTGGTATGAGCACGCATTTACAAAAGCCTCTTCGCTCTTCTGTGTCCCCCTGTCCTCATGGAGAGGACAGCTTCTAAAATAATAGCAATGACAATATACCAAAACGCCCATCCAACTCACCTCTGGGTTAAAGTTAGTGTCATACAAACCACGCCCATCACTTCCGGAATTGATCGTTTGAAACGCAACCCACGGAAGCAACTAGGACTCTGTTTCCGGAAGGAATATATTGTATCTGCCTCATTATGGCAAACAAAAAGCCATCTCAAATAGTTTTAAAAAACCAGATGGTTTTCTTTTACCCAGGCACTTCGTGAAGGCCAGAATCGATCTCATTGTGAACTCCTTTTTACACAGGTAGTATGGGCCTGACTTTGGAAATGTGCTGGGCCTTTCCCGGACAATAGTATACAGCAGCCTGGTAAGCATGCCCTGAATGGACAGGCAAGGCGTGCTGGGGTGGGGACACTCCCTCGCAACCCTTGGGACTGTTGCAGTCTCTCATTGACAAGTTTTTGTAATACCAATGCATGCTTTAAAAGGGAGGGAAATAGGGATGCCTGGGTGGCTCGCTGGGTTAAGCCTCTGCCTTCGGCTCAGGTCATGATCTCAGGGTCCTGGGATAGAGCCCCGCATCGGGCTCTCTGTTCAGCGGGGAACCTGCATCCCTCTCTCCCTCTGCCTGCCTCTCTGCCTACTTGTGATCTCTTTCTCTCTGTCAAATAAATAAATAAAATCTTTAAAAAATAGATAAATAAAAGGGGGGAAATGGTTTCTTCACCAAACTTTTCTGTAATGACTAGAAAAGACAGAGTCCAAGGCCACGTGAATTCCCTGACCCTCCTTAAATTCTCTGTACTCAGAAAGAATTTGTAGACAGGCAGGCAGTTCCCTCAAGAATAACACCCACATCCCCACCCTTAGGCAGAACCACACATTTATACATTGCAGAAGAGTGAGGCTTTCTGCCATTTTTAAGACACTTCAAAGAAAAGGGAATTCTACCACCTCCTTCAAATTCATGGTTTATCCACCAGGTGCATTTGAAAACGATTCTGTGTCCTGGATGATTCGTGCGCCAGCAAGATGTGTCCGGGCTGCTCTGCCCCATTACCCCCACCCCGTCCGGCAGGACCAGGTGGTACAAAATGAAAATGCGAGGCCCCCAGGAGTGCCTGGGTGGCTCAGTTGGTTGGGCGGCTGCCTTCGGCTCAGATCATGACCCCAGGGTCCTGGAATCGAGCCCCACATGGGGCTCTTCGATCAGCGGGGAGCCTGCTTCTCCCTCTGCCTGCAACTCCCCCTGCTTGTGCTCACTCTCTCTCTGTGTCAAATAAATAAAATATAAATAATAAATAAATAAATAAATAAATAAACAAATAAATGCAAGGCCCCTTATTAAAAACATTATTAAGAATTTCAAGGGACGCCTGGGTGGCTCAGTTGGTTGAGCAGCTGCCTTCGGCTCGGGTCATGATCCCAGGGTCCTGGGATCGAGTCCCACATTGGGCTCTTTGCTCGGCGGGGAGCCTGCTTCTCCCTCTGCCTCTGCCTGCCTCTCTGCCTACTTGTGCTCGCTCGCTTTCTCTCTCTCTGTCAAATAAATAAATAAAATCTAAAAAAAAAAAAAAAAGAATTTCAAGACGATGACAACAGAGCATTAAACCAAGAGTGGCACCCACGTGACTGACCTCAGGGAAGACCACAGAGAGGTGTGGCAAGCCCATCGCGGTCCATCCTTGCCTCACCATCTTTTATTTCTTCACGTGTATTTCTTCGTTTACTTGTTTGCCATCTGTCTTCCCCGCTGGAATGTAAGGATCATAGATCTTGTCTATCTTACCCAACACGGCATCTCCAGCATCCTTGCTGGGCGCCATAGTCGGCATTCGGTTTGCAGGAAGAAGGGGACAGAGAGAAGAAGGGAGAGCAGGAGAGAGGGAGAAGGAGGGAAAGGGAGAGGAGGGAGGGAGGGAGAGACCGCTGATTGTAGTTCATCCCCAGCCCTCCAACAGCCACTCATCTATTTTTAGTTACCTTATTTCCCCTTGTACTTCTTGGGACCTCAGATCTATCCTGACAGGGAGGGATCAAAGAAAAACCTGGACGGAGATAACAGAATATAACGAACATTCCTGAGCACTTGCTACAAGACCCGCATCGGTGCCTGTCCTTTAATACATAGAATCTCCTTTGTTTCAGCTAGAATCTCCTAGCTGAGAGAAGCAGACCATAGCCGTAGGCCCCGGGCTGGACAGGGACAGCGCCTGGAGCAGGAATGTCTATTCTCCTATGCTCACTCTCTTCTCTCTCTGTTTCTCTCTCCATTCATTTCCATCACTCTCCCAGCACTTCTGCTTTGGCCGAAGCTTTGCTCTCTTTGCTCCCAGTCTCTCAGATCACCAGAATTGCTTTCTCCTCAAAACTTCAGCCTTCACATGCTCTCTTGGGCCGTGACTCTACCTCATGACTTCAGCTGAAAAATCCCACCTCTAACCATTCATCCCAGTATTCCAACTAGTCCAAATTCCCATGAGAGGTACCCCAGGGGCGCAGGCCTATGGATGGGCTGCCCTTGAATCAGACATCACTCTGGCCCCAGTGAATGGGATCACAGTGCAAGGGTGGGATCAGATCACGTGTTCTATACCTTGGCTGCCCAGGGCGTGTGAGCAGAGTAACTCCCATTAAATGAGTATAGGGGTGTCAAGAAAGCTTGTATGTTCATTTTCCAGCACTCAGTCCTTGCAATAGCCCCGCTGAGGTAGGCATTATTACCCTTACTCTGTAGGTACGGAGCTTGAAGACCAGAGATGTTAAAGGCAGTTTGCTCAAGTTCCCACAGATGCTAAGCATCATGGTCAGAAGGCAGGTGTAGCTGAGCCTGCGAAGATCCTACAGGAAGCTGCCTCCAAACAGAGAGGAACAAAGCAGACAGTGGCCCAGAATGCGTGGTACCCACTCTATAATTCAGAACTCCTCCTTCAGTAAGATACTCTTAATCATAGGAAACAAACTGAGGGTTGCTGGAGAGGAGGGGGGTGGAGGGGTGGGGTAACTGGGTGATGGACATTGGGGAGGGCGTGTGTTGTAATGAGCACTGATGAATCACAGACCTGTACCCCTGGAAGAGATAATATATTATATGTTCATTAATTGAATTTAAATTAAAAAAAAAAAAAAAAGAAATGCTCCTTCATACACAAATCCCAAAAAGCTGACCTCTCAGTGAGTGCATCCGTTTAGGACTGCCCTATCTAAGTACTAGCGACTGGTGGCTTAACAACTGGCATGTCTTATAGTTCTGGAAGCTGGACAATCAAGGCATTGGCAGGGGTGCGCCTTCTGAGGACTAGGAAAGACCTGTTCCATGGCTCTCTCCTTGGCTTGTGGTTAGCCATCTTCATGTTCATGTGATGTTCTCCCTGTATGGTGTCTGTGTCCAAATTTCCCCTTTTTATATGAATCCCAGTCATGCTGAATTAGTGCCCACCCTACAAACTTCAGTTTTAGCCTTGTAAAGGCCCTATCTCCAAATAAGGTCACATTCTAGGTACTGCGGGTTAGGGTTTCAACGTCCACTCTTGCCTTCCCTCCTCCAAGGCCCCCTGCCAGCCTTGTTTTCCAGCAGTATCTGTTGCTAACTAACCTCAGCGAGGCCTTCCGGTCTCACCACCCGGGTCTCCTCCCCCGCCACCTTCAGAGAAGGGCCTGTTGGAAGCCAACATTCGGTCACAAGGTGAGCTTCTCATGACACAGAGAAGGCTCCCACATGCTTTGCTGCACCACAGGGTCAGCCAGGGCAGGGTCCCCCAAATCAGGAGTATCTGCCCAGGGAGCCTGAGAGGGAGAGGAGCCATAAACACCTGACCGTGGATTAGTCGGTGTCACCCTCAATGGTTGACATGGGGGTTTGGACCTAAGGCTTAGTTCAAACTCCAGCTCTGCCACAGACTGTACAGTATTGGGCAAAGTTTTTAACCTCTTTGAACTTCAGTGTCTTTATCTAGAAAATAACCATAATTACATCTACTTTGCAAAATTACGCTAAGGATTAAATGAGGCAATATGTATAAAATATTAACGTAGTACTGGGCTGGGAATGCTCAAAAAGTGGTAATTACTATTATCATCATCACAAATTTTTGCTTAACAAATTCAACTTGTTATTAAATGTAATCTTAATTTAAGATTGCTATTAGACTTAATCCTAAGAACAAGGGTACTTCTCACCACTTCCTAATTTAATTTGCTTCAGTTGTGGAGAGACTATCAATTAAACTTGGACAAGAAATCCAATGGATGGATTTGTAAGTCAATAGCCTTATGATAGCCTCTGTCAATCAATCTAGCAAACAAAGAGAATAATTCAGATTTGACAACCAACTACCAAACATCTGTCATCTACTAGGCATATTTTAAGATATTAGTAAAACCCTTTCCTTTTTTATGGCTGAGTAATACTCCACTGTGTGTTTATGCTACATTTTCTTTTTCCATTCATCTCTTGGTGGGCATTTAGGCTGTTTGCAGAACCACTTTTTAGTTTACAAAATATTTCCATGTATATCAACACATTTGATCCTCACAAAGGCTGGCATCATCTCCATTTCCATTTTATAAACGATAATACACAGTCAGAAAGATTATGTGCCTTGCTTGTCTAAAGCTAAAGCCAAGACTACGTACATATGACATCTCAGGGCTGGCACTCCTATAGCAGTAACCAGGAACAGTCCTGAGAAGCCTGCTGGGTGAGGACAGCTTGGAAGAAGACAAGAAAAAAGAGAGAAAATAAAACTGTCTGCAGGAAAAAGCAAATAAGACTTTCACGAAGACACAAGAGAACAGAGCACGGCTGAGCAACGTGAGCAAGTAGACAAAAGCAGATGTTTCTTTAGAAATAGAAATCTCTGGAATCAAAGTTTTTAAGATCTTTGCATTTCTTTGATGTAAACCTCTTCCAGATTCCTAAAACTTTAGAAATTTCTGCTATATACCCAAAAATCATTGTAGATTTTTGTAGAAATCTAAGTAGAGGGGCTGAAACATGACTTCGGGGTTGACAAGGACCCAAAAGAATGCATGCCTGGGGGACTGAGGAGGAGACCAGACAATCAAGTGTTCAGCTCAGGGCAGAGGGGACGAGGAAAGGGAACCACACACCAGAATGCCCAGTGAGGTTGTCAGCCCGCACAGGGGATACCTGCACTTCCGATGGCCCTCAACCCAATGTCATTTGAATTTCAGGGGACAAGCAAAGTCTAGTGACATCTGGATAACAAATTGATTTGGTACTTTGAAGAAAGAGTCTAAAGGACTTTTTGATTGTTACTTGGGAGAAGTTTTCAGTTTGGAGTTCTATTGGCTGGAGATGGGAATAAAATAATTTAACCAGAATCCCTCCCGGCTACGCTTCCAAAGAACCTTCAAAGCCCTCAGACTTCTTCGCAAGGGAAAGATCAGGCAGATGACTCTCGTGACCAGGTTAATTCTGGGCACTACTAAGTAACAGCTGCCCATGGAACCTTGTGGCCAAAATGTTTGCAAACATACATACACTTGGAGCTGAAATTGGAGTGTTGGCTTCCACACTTCCTTTAGCAACAGATCCCTCTACTCAAACAAAACCTTACACAGACCACAGAGAAACATGAAGCCCCCTAACCAAAACCTGGGAAGCACTCCTTAAAAACCTAAGACACAGGGAGATAGGGGGGAGAAAGCACATCTTCCCTGAGAATGTTTGTATTATGTTCATTTTCAGTTACAACAGACAAGAAAAATTCTCAACAATATGGTTTCAACTAACCTATGGTAGAGAAACATCAGAATAAAAGGGGAGAAGGTTATTGGTGGAGATTGAGGGACTCTTCTATGTCTTGATGGCCGTGTGAGTTACATTTGTCAAAATGCAACAAATGTATACTTTAGGTTTGTATATTTCGTAGATATAAAGGTTATATCTGATGGGAGAAAAAAACTGTAACCAAATATTGAACTTTGTTAATGATATGCATGTTGAAGTGTTTAAGGAAAAGCATACAGACATCTACAAGTTACTGTGAAATTCATCAAAAATAAAACAAAATGACTTGATGGATGGATAGAGGGCTAGATAAATGGATAGATATGTGACAAAGCAGGGACAGTAAAATGTTAACAGTACAATCTAGGCGGCTGAGCATACAAGGTTTCAACTTTGCTGTATGCTTGAAACTTTTCCTAACAAAATGTTGGAGAAAAAGAGTCCTTATCTTTTGGAGATATATATGAGATATATGTTGAAATACCTATGGATGACATTATACAATGTCTGGTTTGCTCTGAAATAATATGGAGGAACAAGTGTGAGGGAGAATAGAAGAAATAAGATTGGCTAAGACATCATAATTGTTAAAGAGGGTAATGGGTACATGGGGTTGTCTTAGTCCGAGCTGCTGTAATACTAGAGACTGGGTGGCTTAAACAACAAACTATTTCTCACGGTGCCGGAGGTTCAAAAGTCCAAGATCAAGGTGGGCAGATGGAGTTGCAAGCTTCATCTTCCCGTGTCTTCACATGGTAGGGAGAGAAAGAGGGAGGGTTTTAGAGTTTCAAAATATGCATTTGGGTGGGGGCGAGGGGTGGGGCAAGGGGTGGCACAAACATCCATACCACAGCACGAGTTCATTTTACTCTTCTTTCTCTTTACTTTTGTGTATATGTTTGAAATTGTCACAATAAAAAATTTTTAGAAATGAAAAATAATATGCATTACATATTTTTTAAGCTTTCTCCTAATTTCCATTTTCTAAATATGATAAAATATCATGTTGAAAAGCTTCTTAAGAAGCAATAAATAGGGACGCCTGGGTGGCTCAGTCGGTTAAGCCGCTGCCTTCGGCTCAGGTCATGATCCCAGGGTCCTGGGATCAAGTGCCGAGTCGGGCTCCTTGCTCAGTGGGGAGCCTGCTTCTCCCTCCGCCTGCTCTGCCCGCTGCTCTCCCTGCTTGTGCGCTCGCTTGCTCTCTCTCTCTGACAAATAAATAAAACCTTTTAAAAGAAAGAAGCAATAAATAATATATTCTACCCCTTATGTCCGCTACAGTAATAGGTTCCCATTTAAAAGGTTGAAGTAGCATAGGTACTCTCTTATCAAATTCATTTAACTAAAATTGGGCCTAAAACGGAAAAGGCCCAGATCCCATTTTAAAGGGGTTTCACCTTATGAAGCACCAATAAGGAATTCCAAGTTATTAAACTGTACCTGAGTCTGGTTCCTGACTTGGTGTCCCTGTCCTGAGTTGAGAGGAAGGTTACTGTTTTGGGAGCAGCTGCTGCCCCAGTTATAGAGGAAATCCCCCATCACGCTTTCCACAGGAGAGTCCCAGGCCCAGCGAATCCTGGGCCTTGCTCTCACAGGAACCCAGGTTTTCAGCCTCCAGAGTCACCGCTCCCACTTTTTCCATACTGCCTTTCTAGCAAAATGCTTGAACTCCCTCGCCAACGAGAACAAGAAATCACACTTTTGAAATTCATCAAAATGGAATTTCTCCTGTATGTTCCCTATGCAATAAAGCTTGATTCAAAGAAACGCCCCCACATTCTGATGTTTAGCCAAACCACCTCAGGCTTTACAATGGGGCCAGAAATATGACAAAGTCCGGCTCGGTTCCAAGATCTTCCGACCTTCCTGCTCACCATCAAAAAGAAAAGCTCCCTCTCCCCCACCTCCTTCCTCTCTCCCCCACCTCGGACTTTCTTGTGGTATTTCAAAACATTTCCTTATGAACCTGGATAAAACACGAACAATCAAGGATATGGAAAACTGGAACGTTGTTTCCTGAACAATTTGAAACCTAAAAATAAAGTCGAGCCTGTGTGTTCTGTTGGAATTTTGGATGGCAGCCCAAAATGACTTTCTTTTGCACCTGAGCGGGTTTGCCTGTACCTGTGCGAGGGAACCGCCCTTCTCTGCGCAGAAATAGTGCAGGTTATTGTTCTGTGTGTTGTCGGCTTTCTGGGTATTATTAAAGAGCATTCCCCTGAGGGCAAGAGATGTCCCTGGGTAATGGATCACAGAGAACAGAGGAAGAGTGTGGAGGGAGTGACCAGCCAGAAGGGACCAGAACGTGCCGCAGACATTAGGGGGCCAATGGGCTCTGCCGCCGGCGAACTGGACACGGGTCTCCTGAAGGTCCGATCAGCACGCTGATAAGATGGCCAGAGGACTTGTAAAAAGGCGAGAAGGTCATGCGGAACAGTCCGAAGGGCTGATGTAGGTCAGGTGGTGGGAGACGATGGAGCTTCCCGTCAGCTAGGACTGCACTGTGACCCTTTGAGAGAGGACTCCCGAGCCAGCCCACCATGGGTTTAAAACTTGTCTCCTCCACTTCCCAGCTGGGAGACCTTGACTAAGGAATCTGACTTCTCCAAGTGACTTAGAAATGGGGACGCTTCTAAAGTGGAGACAATCTCAGCCAACGTTGACCAGGTATCTTCTGGAAGCCGGGCAATGTTCTGAGAAGCCTGTCTTTCTGACAACCGTGTATGTCCACATACCACTCTCCCTGCTGTAAGGAGCTGAGTAAAGGTCTAAAAGTCCTACAGCTGCCCAATGGTGGAGCCTTACCACAAGTCAAGCCATTGGACTCCAGAACCCACCGGTGAAACCATTCGGCTCTCTTACCTCCCTTTTGGGGTCGCTGTGCAACAGCGACTATCCAGAAGACCTCCTGTGCCCCCAAAAGTGTTACATAGCAGTAGTGAAGGAGTAGGCCTATTCACGCAGGATAGGAACAAGCAAAACCAACTCGCCCATGGCTGAGTTAGACACAAGTCAAACTGGGAAGAGAGAAGAGGGCGGGGGCTCAGGGGAGGATGTCTAGAGGCTGAAACCACAGCAGCCACCAAGAGACAGTATGGGCAGCTGGCCGGTGCAGGGAGGGAGGCCTGAGGAGAGCCACAGGAAGTGCTCTCTGCAGGGAGCCCTCACAGTGTCAAGATGTGACTGGCAATCCCAGATGTGACCGCTGCCTCAAAATACCTCAAATCTAAGGCGCTGAAGAAGGCCGGACAGAACAATCACCACAGGCAAAATCCAGGGGCATCATCACAATACCTCTTAGAAGGGATCAGAGAAGGGAGGGCTGGGAAAAGCCCAGGCCAGGCTCAAACTCAACTGCGATTTCTTGTGTCTGCATTCCTATCCCAATACTTGTTACTTGTGTCATCTCCATGGAGATACTCACTGTAAAAAGCTCTTAAAAATGAAAAACGTTGTGCACTTATTTCAGTGAGAGCAAGGAAATAGGGTTGATGGAAAAGAAGCAGCTAGCTCGGAAGACAGCTCCAGAAAAGGGAGAATTTGGAAATGAGATACAGGTAGGCCAAATCACAAGGGTTTATAAGATGAAGAGAAGAAATATGTGGAAGTCTGTTAAAGGCTGCAGGACGGACCTCGGGGTAGCTAGAAGGAGGGCTGTGTTCTCGGACTCTTTACGTAAGCCAGCAGTGACCCTGCAAGGCCTGGAAGGGCCCACAGCTAAAGCTTAGCCCCACAAAGGGGACAGCGGCCAAGAGGTACCCGCCAGTCACAAGCACACTGGAGCCCAGGGCAAGGTCTGAACCCACTCTTTGCTTTTCCCACCAAGTCACCTTGTAGACTCTACACCATCAACCTCTGATGGGTCTCCATCCTTCCTCTGTCTCTATCCTTCTGGGGGAGGTGTGAAGGAAAGGGGAAGCATCTCTGGATCTCTTCAAGACTAAGAAGGGTTGGAACTGGGGGCTGGGTCTGGGAAAGTTACCCACAAAGGGAGCCCGCAGAGGATGGGTCACCCGGACCGCCCTGCAGACAAGGCAAGAACCACCCCCCTGGTGCCCAAGCCCAGACCAGTTAGTTCTCCTTCGGCATCCAGTGGGCGTGAACTTGGTCCGCAGGCAACTCATCACCCTTCATCCGGAGAGACTCAGAGCCCAAGTCTTCATGTAAACCCATCAGCCTTCTCCACATGGACAACCTCCTTCAATGCACCGCAGGGTACCTGTAGGCTAAAGAAGAGATGGGGTGACAAGATATCCCCACTGGGGATAGGTGGAACAAATCAGTTGAAGACCTTTGAGGTGAAAGTGAGAGGCCCCCCAGCGATCCTGTCCACGCTCAGTACGAGCAGGCCCAAGACTCTCCCAATCTTCAGAGTAGAACAAGACAGACTTCCTCTTGGCTCACATCAATCTCCTCTCACAGCTTGGCTGCACTACTGATTATTAAAAGACTCTGCTCCCACCAGATGAGAAGGATCCCAAACAATAGAGAGAGAAAAAGAAAAGGAAAATGTGTCATGCTACATCTAGACCACGTGTGGAAGTCAGCCTCTATGCCTTCCGTTTACCTAGCAAAGCAAGAGCAATGTTTTACAAAGGATGATAACTATACCGAAGTTATATATTTCAATTTCTGGAATGAGGTATAAAGAAAAAGACCAAATGAAATAAAACATAAATTATGTTTTGTCTTGTTGAACATCTAAAATGATCATTTTTGTGTAAAGTGGTCATTTAAAACTGTTTTATAAGTGGCCTTCTTTCAGGGCCTCGAACATGCAAATCTCATTCCTGCCTCTGAGCCCTCACACATGCTGTTCCCTCTACAAGAACTCCATGCTTTGCGTGACTTCTGTCTTTCACCCTTCAGGCCTCAGCAGGAATGTACTCTCTTCAGTAAGTCCTTGGGGAACTATCCCATCTAAATTAGGACCTCTCCCCTCGTTGCCTATCCTAGCTCACTGTTTCCTTCAAGGGCTTATCGGACTTGTAATCATCTATTACTTTATTTTGATCCCTCCTACTGGAACATAAAGATTGCAGGCCCAGCAGTGAGCACAGTGCAACGGACCTCAGAGCGCTCAGCGAAAATGCACTTAAATAAATGGAGGGGAGAACAAAAGATAGGATTTGGGTTGGCAAAAATGTACGAGAACATTCTAGAAAGGGTGGGCCTACAAGTGTGTGTGTGGGTGGGGGCTGGATGGGAGGCCAGGAGTCTGGCCTCACCCCTGAGGCTGTTCTTAATACCCCCTCTCCCAGCCCAGCCCAGTCCCCGCCAACTCAGCATCAAGCTCCTACACTGCCCTCCTCCACACACGGCCCACGCCCTCACCTGCAAGAGTCTCAGGCATAAAGAAGGTACGAGGCTTAGTTTCCTGCACCTGCTGGCTTCCCAGGAAGCAGCCCCCTCCACCAAACCTTTCCAAAGACCCAAAGGGCACCCAGATCACCGTTGGTATGAGTGAGGGTTAAGAACAGTTGGAATAAGAGACATCACAGAAGGCAAAACTCTCTGTCCACATGAGGCATTTAAAATTCTTGCTCAAAATATCTTGCTAATAGAGTTGAACCTATTTTTTACATAGACTTTACTTTTTAGAACAGAAAATTGACACGAGTCCAGAGAGTTCCCATAATACCCCCTAGAGAGGAAAAAATAGATGGTTTTCCCCAATGTTAATAGCACACATTGATACGTGTCTTTGTTACAATGAATGAATCAGTGTGGACACATGATTTGTAATGAAGTCCACATTTTCCTAGATTTCCTTAGTTTTAACCTAATGTCCTTTTTCTGTCCCAGGATCCCATCCAGGATACATTACATTTTGTCATTATATCTCCTTAGGCTCCTCTTGGTTCAGACAGATTTTCAGACTTTCTTTGTCCTTGATGACTTGCACGGTTTTGAGTGGTTTGGGCAGACTTTTTGTAGAAGGCCCTTCTCCTGGGGTTACGGGGTTTGGGATGAAGACCACAGAGATGAAGCACCATTTCCATCACGTGAGATCGAGAGCGCACACAACCAACATGACTCATCACTGTTGATGTTGGCTTTGATTATCCGACTGAGGCAGCACCTGTCAGAGTCTCTGCTATAAAGTTATTCTTTTCCCTCCATCCACATTGTACTCTCGGGCAACATTGAAGAGATGGGGAGTTAGGCGCACCGCCTTGAGAGGGAGGTATCCACAGAAAATTATTTGGAATTCTTCTGCACAGGACATCTGCATCTTCTCCTTCATTTATTTCTTCCCTCAATCATTTAAATCAGTATGGACTCTTGGATATTTATCCTTTGCTTTGGGTTATAATCCAATAGGGCTTTATTTTGTCACTCAAAGTGTTCCAACTGTGGCCATTGGGAGTTCTTTCAGTTGGCTCCCCTCTCCCTTTGATATACCTCTAATCAAGGGGAGTTTGGTTTTGTTTGTTTGTTTGAAGCACTTTCCTACTTTTCAGAACTACAGGGTGCAACCGTTATATTCAATCATACCTGCAGCAGACCCTGGTTTAAGGCAGCCCCAGAAGTAGGCAGTTAACAAGATGTCCCTGCGTTTTATCCATGGACGAGGATATTTCTAGACTGCATGGTTCCCTAGTGCTCACTTTCATGGATCTTTTATTTTGCCTCTCAACCAGAGGTCATTTGTCAAGTGCCACGGGGCACAGAAAGCCAGAGGACAGGGGAGACGCTGGACCACAGTAGGAGGGTGCCAACAGCAGAGTCCGAAAGACTGGATCAGCCGTGGCCTCCACGCTAGCCGAGTTACCTTAGAGCAGGTCCCTCTGCCTCTCTGAGCCTGGTTTCCTCGTATGTTCCTTGCAGGACTTCGTGAAGACGAAAGGTAATGCGTGGGAACGCCTAGCACAGTGCTGGGCCCAAAGCTGTTGCTTAAAAAATGGTGAGACTCATAGAAGAAAGAACGAGCGAGCCGGTCCTTTCCGTAGGGATCTCGGGGTTAGAAGGAAGAACAACCCGCTAGCTCCGGCCTCTCCAGCCAGCTGGGGCTCCATCAGTTCAAAACCAAACAAATGACTCATGAATTCTAATCCATTCTTCCAGTCTCAGCTTCCCTCCTTCATGCTGGGAGGCCAAATTACAGTATTTTATTATTTTGCCTCTTTACTGTGTATTTTATTTATCTCTGCTGTGCTGCCTAGTTTTTGGCGTTTTTTCAAAACCTCTACTTCTTCCTTCCTGCTATTTGTATTCTTGGTAAAACCACCAATCGCTATAATGTGCCTCTCCCAATGGCCAGGAAGATTTCTATGCTGTATTCTTGCCACACTGCCAGCCTCATTAATCTGGAACTGAATGCTGGAATTCCATGTACTCTTTTGATTTATATGTTCTCTCGGTGTGTTTGTCATTTTCCCCAATCAGACGTTCTGCTGCTGGGTAAGTGCTGCTCATGGTGGGCCCCACCAACCAACCATCAACGGAATAGTAGAACTGATATTGATATAAAGGTAGGACGTTCCAGATTTCTAAATTGACCTGAAATCTGAAAGGTCAACAGTGCTGCCGTCAGATGTCCTCTGAGTACAGAGTTCGAAGTCACAGTGTAAGCTGGTGTCTGGCTTGCCTTCACCGAGCTCCAAGAGGCCAGGGCCACCTCTGTCTTGTTTACCGCTGTGTCCCCACGCTTCAGCACGATGCCTGACACATAGCGGGTGTTCAGTGAATGTTTCCTGAATGGATGAATGGGTTTTCCTGAAACGTGCCCCCCTCCGGCTTTTCTTTCATTGCCAGGTGGATGCAGAAGTGGTCTTCTCCTTGGTCCAAAGATTGGCTCCATTTGATGTGGCTGCCATGTTGATTGTCTCCTAAAGTGGAATCTGAGTTAGAAATTGGGAGGCCCCTGGAAGGGAAAGGAGAGAACCAAGATGAATTTGAATAAGAATGTTGCTTTTGGGACACCTGGGTGGTTCAGTCTGTTAAGTGACTGCCTTCGACTCAGATCATGATCCCGGGGTCCTGGGATCGAGTCCCACATCTCCATCTGCCGCTACCCCTGCCTTTGCACATGCTCTCTCTCTCTGACAAATAAATAAATAAAATCTTTAAAAAATATTTTGGTTTAAACTAAATGTTTATGTCTTTTCAAAATTCATATGTTAAAACCTAGTCCCCAGTATGAGGATATTTGGAGGTGGAAACTTTGGGAGGTGATTAGGTCATAAGCCTAGGGCTCCCATGAATGGGAACAGTGGCCTTAGAAAGACCCCAGAGAGCTTTCTCGCCCCTTCCATCCTGGGAGGACGCAGTGAGGAGACAGCAGTCTAATTGAGGAAGCATATTCTCACTGGACACCGAATCTGCTGGCAAATGTACCTGGAAATGCCCAGCCTCCGCAATGGTGAGAACTACGTTTCTGTGGTTTGTAGACCATCCATCTACAGTATTTTGTAGCCCGAGTGAA
Organism: Potos flavus; assembly: GCA_028534135.1. Lineage (NCBI taxonomy): Eukaryota > Metazoa > Chordata > Mammalia > Carnivora > Procyonidae > Potos > Potos flavus. Next base: position 120,465,919 of record CM052883.1, read on the forward strand.
CTAAGACAGATGGCCTCTCACCTCCTTCTCCATGGAACCTGCCCAATCATCTGCACCACACTTACCTTCCCCCCCGAAGCGTGCCCAGTACTGAAGTGACTTCCTTCCAGACGCCTTCCGAAGCCCACTGCCCCAGCATAGGGACCGATGACGCTCACCCACGCGACAGATGCCGTCCAGCCATCTTCTCTCTTCCGCTAATCCCCTATCATGACTTCACTTTTCACAAGTTCCTATCTTATCTTCCCAACTATGCTATACATTCCTTGACAGCAGAAATTGCCTCCTTTTTTTTTTTTTTTTTTTGATAGTGAAAAATCCAGCGTAAGGCACATAAGCTCTTCCCAGAGGAAGATCAATCTATTTCTTCGGAGTCCTCAAGGGGTCATGCTGCCAAAAAGTTACAGATCACTCTTCTGTGTCCAAGACCTTGATGTTCCAGACCAGAAAGCTCTGACCCAGAAAGGTCAGCAAACACACCCAAGGACGTGGAACCAGGTGGTAAAGGAGCCTGCATCCCGACCCAATTCTCCTGACTTCTAGTGGCCACTTTTCCTCCAGCATTTACTGTCCTCCCTTTTTGGTTATAAAGAGATTTCCTTTGTGACACCCTTTGCTCTAACAGGATTTGACCTGTGGTATTCCGGATGCTTTGCTCTGTTACATTTTAAGCACCTTCCCTTTGCCTGCTTTCCTTCACCCTAACGATGCCCGCAGAGATGTAATTTCCTCACTTCTCTGTTTCTATTATCACCTTGGCTAGCCTTTGCCCACTCTCCTTTCTGCTACTCACGGCATGTCTCTGGGTGCCCTTTTGTCCTCCCATCCTGATTTTATGGGAAGTATTTATTTCCATGTTTTCTGTATTTGCCTGGATGTATTCTTACCGAGCTGATAGTAAGACTCTTCTGTCTCAGCAGGAAACGATTGCTCATGGCAATTACGCCCGCTGTCTTCCTTTTCATTTTCCTCCAGCTCTTGATGAAATTGTGTTTCCAGAAACCCTATGAATTCTTTCTCAGACTCTTACATAACTCAGTATATTCAGCCATTTCTTTTTCATCCTATTTTTGTTTGTTCGGTGGGTTGGGTATTTGGGCTCATTTTTCTCCCCAAATAATTTGGTGGCTCTTTTACTTTCGGTTTCTCTCAACCCGGAGCCCGTCTCCTGCATCCGAATGGACGGTGAAGATTTGGGCACATTCGAGTGATGCTTGTATCATGAACTGTAGGATGAGTCTGTGACCCTGCTCTTTGCTGTGCTGTCTGAGTCTGTTGGATTGATTTCTTGCTGGGGGAGGGGATTTGTTGATTTGTTTACTCTTTTGTGGGAAAGGGATATTAATTTGGGGTTCAGTCTTAGGGCTCTAGTTTAGAATGTGCGGAGCAGAGAGCCCGATGCGGGGCTCGATCCCAGGACCCTGAGATCATAACCTAAGCCAAAGGCAGAGGCTTTAACCCACTGAGCCACCCAGGCACCCCAAGTTTATATCCTTTGTATCGCTAGAGAGTTTGCCCCTTAGGTGAAACTGGTGTGTGTGTGTGTGTGTGTGTGTGTGTGTGTGTGTGTGTGTCTTCTGGGAATAATTCTAGAGAATATTTCACTGGAGTTGAGATATGGGTTCCAATATCTTCTCCATAAATAGATTGACCCTGGAAGATAATTTCTCAATTCCACTGCCCCCGCCAACCCTACCCAGCCCCAGCCCCTTGCCCTGCCCCATTCTCAAGGTGAGGGTCCCAGTTCTGGGAAGAACACCAACAAAATTAAGGCAGAAATCCCTTACAGGCCCTTACACACCACTCTGTGGTTCAGAAGTAGCCGGTAGCATCAAGGAAAGGGGCTGGGGATGAGTTAGGAGGTAGTGCAAGAGAAGAGAATCCCAAAGCAACTCAGATGCCCCGGAGTCCTTTCTTTGGCCCATGGGTTTGTTCCTGGGGTACCTGAGGAACAAATAAGACTGACCGATTATATCTATTGAGACAAGGGAGGAGAAGATTCATCCTAAACCCCACTGAATTAGCAAGGCAGTGGAGGAGGGCTAACACTGAACCCAGGCTGTATTTCCTGGCTGGTTCAGGAGATAGGGCAGGACAGATTCTACGGGGAGTTCGTGATGATCCCATGGGAAGGATTTGGGGGAAGCAGAGGCAGTGAGGAAGGGCCCAACATCCTCAGGGCTTTCATTATGGCAGATGCTCACATCCGTCTCATTCCCCTCTGTGCATGGGACCCTGGTGAACTTCGAACCCTGCCAGGGATGCCATCAAAGTTTGATCGATGCGTAAACTGTATTTTTGCCGTAATAGGGAATACATACTGGCAATATCCTCCAGGTGAAATCTTGAGCTGAATGGGTCACAGTATGCAGCCTGGGGTCTGGTACAAGTTCCTGCCAATGGAAGGAAACAGATAGAGCATAATGTCAAGCCAGCCTGAAAAAGGGACCCCACATTCAATGCAGCTCACCAGGCCTTTACCCTTACGAATTTATAGGAGTGTAGCCCAGCCAGTCAGCAAATCTAACACTCGGCGCTGAAAGAGTCAGCAAATAAATAATGTGAAGACTACTGAAAACTTTTTTCAGTGTTCTCATTTTTTTCCTTTGAAGAGGTATTGGCCTTCAAATGTGCTGCCAAAAACTCCAAGTATTCAGAAGGTTGCCACGAATTCAGAAAGAATCAGCAGAAAGGATGATACGATTTTAGAAACCTAGAAATTAAAGAAATAAAAATAAGTCATATGCACTCTCTTCCTCTCTCTCAAGATACCCAAAATGTCACCACTAGAAATTTGAGAGACAGGAAAATGGAGCAAACACTGGTATCAGAAAAAGAGGGCTTTGGGGTGGCTGGGTGGCTCAGTGGGTTAAAGCCTCTGCCTTCGGCTCAGGTCATAATCTCAGGGTCCTGGGATCGAGCCCCGCATCGGGCTCTCTGCTCAGCGGGGAGCCTGCTTCCCCCTCTCGCTCTGCCTGCCTCTCTGCCTGCTTCTGATCTCTCTCTCTGTCAAATAAATAAATAAAATCTTTAAAAAAAAGAAAAAGAAAAAGAAAAAGAGGGCTTTGACCTAAGTCTGCCTTTCTCCTGGCCCATAGCCCTGGGCAAGTCCCTGAACTTCTCTGGTTCTCAGCTACTTTTTCCATACACTGAAAAGGTTGAACCTCATCCTTAGTGACAGCCAGCTCAAGAAAAACAAACAGGTCAATGAGCCAAATGTGTCCCTTTGTTCACTCAAAATACAAATCACTTTATTGATTAAGAATATTATATCAATTACTCTATGAATAGAAGAATATGAATGATAATATAGTCATGCCTTTATTGAAAAGGTTGATATTTGGACATTTTTAAGGAAGAGACAATAAAGACACATTTGCTAATCTTTTAATCCTTGCATCTAAATTGCATCTGAACATTCGCACAATACATTCACAGCCATTACCTCATCTCTCCCTCCAAGACACTAGGAGAGAAAAGCATAATTATCACCCCCATTTTACACATGGGAAAACTAAGTCTAGAAATAACTCCCTGAGGACAGTGAATTGGAAGCAGAGTTGAAGCTAGAGTTAGTTCATTATATAAAATGCACGGGAAAAATGTGATTTTTTTTATACTATATAATAAAATGGGTCAACATTTAGAAGATCTACATAGCTCAGTGAACCATTATGTTCCAAATGAACACTGAATAACATAAAATCATGCATGGGTAAGTGATCCATTCAAATACAAGACAGGTCAATGGGTTATAACATAACAGAGTATAAGAAGTTCATTGATCTGTTTTCAAATTTCATATTGTAATTAACCATCTAGGAACCACACTTGTTGACTTCAAGAGTAGTATCAATGATGAATTTCCGTGACTCTGAAAAACCTATGACAATGCTGATTACTTTTCCAATTATCTATCTGTGTGAAGCCTGATTATCATTTTTCTTTTTGGTATACTTGAGTTTTAACCAAAACAACACAACCCAACAGATTAGATGCAGAATCAGATAGGGGAGTCCAGTTGTCTTCCAATAACCCAGACATTAAGGAAGTTTACCAAAATATAAAGCAATGCCACTCTTCTATTTTTTTGTTTCAGAAAATAGAACTTTAAAAGATTTTTAGAATGTTATTTGTATTAACATGTAATGAGCCTATTACTATTATTTTTTCACAAATTGTTAAATAAACACTTTAATCTTTTCTCAGTTCTAATTTCTAACATGGTGAGTATGAATAGATAGAACCCATACAAGCAAAAATCTCTCTGGAGTTCTCAATAATTTTTAAAAAATAAAGGGATCCCGAGACCAAAAACTACTGAGGAGGCCACTATATGACACTAAAAGATTCACTTCACCAGGAAGATACGACAACCTTAAACTTGCATGCACTTAAAAAAAAAGTCTCAAATTATATAAAGCATAGAAATTGGCAAATCCACTATCATAAAGGAAGATCTAATCCCATCTCTCTCAATTATTGTTGGGTCAAGTAGGCAAAATGAGTCCAGAGTTTATGCCATTGGGTCCCGGCGGCAAGATGATGCCACACTAACAGGAAGTGAAGAGAGTTTAATGAAATATTCACAAGGTACGGGCCAGGTTAAGTTACCTCAACCAAAGATGGATGAAGCAGAAGGTGCAGGGCTAGTGACGGGGCAATGGGGGCTAAAGGGTCCAGAAGAGGACTTGGTCACCCACACCAGGGAGAGCTGTAGCTGAAGGCGAAGGCTGACAAGTTCTGCCACCTCTGACAGAGGGGTGCCATCTTTCTCAAGATGGCCCCTCAGGAGGGAGCTGCGCGAGCTAATGCTCTGATCTCTCTCCCCACCTCTTTCCACCCACCGCCCCAAAGTTCCACTGGCGGAGCCAAAGAGGCCAGGGCTAGGGAGCTCTTGACAGAGTTCGCACAGGTCAGCCTCCGGCAGCACACATCAGGGTGAGGAAATCGAGAACGTAAACCTGAAGGGGCCAAAGGAGAAGATGCAACACAGACATTGCTGATCGGAACATCATTTACAGGCAAAGGGGCCGAGGAGAGTAGAACCTTGGCTGCGACCATCGGAGAACATACATTCTTCCGAAACACACCACATGGGACATTGACAGAAATGGACCACAGTTCTAGGCCGACAAGCAAGTGTCAGCAAATTTCAAAAAATCCACGTCAACTGGAACCTGTCCTATAACCATAAAACAATTCAGTTGTGAGGGCTGAGAAGTCAATAACAAAAAGATGAAGGGGGAAACCACATATATGGACATTGTAAAAAGAAACTTGTAATCACGCAAGAAAAAAATCACGGACATTAGATATACTCAGAAACTCACGATAGTGAAAATACTGCCTAGGAAACCTTATGGATGCAGCAAAGACAGTACATAGAACTGTAAATCCTTAAATGCATAAGTTGGACAATTTAAAAACTAAGAATTAATGAGCTGAGCAACTCAGGACGTTAAAAAAAGATGATAAAAATATAAATGCAGATATGAGTGAAATAGAAAACAAAAAATACAGAGATCCACAAAGCCCAGTGTTGATTCTAGGATAAGATTAAAAAAAATAAAAAGCTTCTATGAAATCAGCTTTGTAAAAAGACAGGCAAGCGAGAAGACACAAAATCGCATCTCGGCTTCCTCCTTCCTGGCCTCAGGGGCCCACCCCGCTAACCTGCAGCGGTCCCGTCTGGTGCTCTCTGGGCGCTGGAAGGATGTATTTGAAATCTGAGCCTCGAGGAGCGGAGAACACAAGTGGGTGGGCGGCCTTGGAGAGCCTGTGGAGGTTGCACCCATTCTGTGGGCTGGCGCGTGCTGGGCAGCGGCAGCCCCGGGCCCCGGGGCTCCTGGCCCGGAGAGCCCCCCTCGCTGGCTATGCGCGGATAAAAAGAGCAAAGGGGATGCTGGCCCCTGAAGCTCCTGGAAGGGGAAAAAAAAAAAAGTCAGTGCACACCCAGAATGTCCAGCAAGCAAAAGACAAGCCAGCTCTGCACTTGCTACTCGTGGGGTGCGGGCGTGTGAACCCCGCCATGCAGCGGGACGTGGGGCGCTCTCACTGGCTACCAGAAATCTTTTGTCATGCCAGTCCGGGGACTCGCCTTTCAGTGTTTGTTTGTTTTTAAATATTTTATTTATTACTTATTTGACAGAGAGAGAGATCACAAGTAGGCAGAGAGGCAGGCAGAGAGAGAGAGGAGGAAGCAGGCTCCCTGCTGAGCAGAGAGCCCGATGCGGGGATGCCGGGGATGCGGGGCTCAATCCCAGAACCCTGGGATCATGACCTGAGCCGAAGGCAGAGGCTTTAACACTGTGAGTCACCCAGGCGCCCCGCCTTTCAGTGTTTTGTATTTCCCACTTGCCTTCTGCCGTCTTCTCGTGCCTTTCCTGCGGACCCCTCGCAGACCTCGGTCATCTGTATAACGGAAGCCCCTCTACCTGAGCCCTCTGGACATGTGGAGGCTGGAAATAGAACGCTCCCCCAAATCATCCGAACCCCAAAGTTTTATAGGTGTGGAAGGCCGTGAAAGGTAAAAAGAGCTGTGAGTTAGGTACACAGAGGCATCTCCGGCTTCATAATCAGTGAGGGGAAGCGGCATTTCTAAACCATAGGTGTGGAACGCAGGTGGGCTAGGACAGGTGCAATTACCCGGGGTAAATCACTGCCAGCTACGCCACCCACTGTAAATGAGGAACAGCAACACTCTGCCTTCGATATCTATTTGTTGTTACTGTGTCTCAAACCACAGCCAAATAAGCTGTTAAAATGGTAATACAGTAGTTCATTTTCTCACACCACGAGCCTGCTCCAGTCCTTTTGACTCTTTTTTTTTTTTAAGATTTTATTTATTTATTTGACAGAGAGAGAGATCACAAGTAGGCAGAGAGGCAGGCAGAGGGAGAGGGGGAAGCAGGCTCCCTGCTGAGCAGAGAGCCTGATGCGGGGCTCGATCCCAGGACCCTGAGATCATGACCTGAGCCGAAGGCAGAAGCTTAACCCACTGAGCCACCCAGGCACCCCCCTTTTGACTCTTGAAATGATCAGTCATCAACCTGCAAAAACACTCCACGCAATCCCGATGAAAGCCCTGAAGTCCAATTTCTCGGAAATCCAGTTCAGAGTTCAATTAAAAATATCAATATTCTTCATTCAGAGAAACATCCCCCAAATAACTCCTTCATTTCCTATTTTAATTAAAAGAACAACCTAAGACATTGCATGTTTCGTTGCTTTACACACGCATTAAAACACAGAAATAGACCGCAAGCGATTGATGACTATCCTTGTGGCGATGACTTTAAAATTCTCATCCTGGTCCCTTATATATAATCACCTGAAGGAAGTGAAATCTGTGCCTTTCTTTATCTAACCTCAAAGGGAAGAGACCTTGTTGGTTACCCACTCATTTCTTCAACATAACAGAACTCGGACTTGAAAACGAATTTTCTTCTGTTTCAATATATGGATATGATGAGTTGTCCATGGACCATGATAGTCTTTTCTATATTTGTTAACCTTGAATCTGGATTATTTCTGTATATGCACAAAGTCACCTTCTACGCCTTTTAATTCTATGACATAGAGATCAGAAAAGATCTTTATAATCCCTGAAAGTGCCTGGTGAATACACTACATTGTGGTTTGACCAACTACTCCAAGATTTGCATTATGCCGGCAGTTGTATTCCTACTATCAAACCTAAGACATAAATAAAGTGGTAAACCTCTAGCTAAAGCGTATTGCACAAGTCTGTAATTCTTCTGAATTCTTCTCAAGAATCTCCATGTGCAGGGCGCCTGGGTGGCTCAGTCGGTTAAGCATCTGCCTTCGGCTCAGGTCACGATCCCAGGGTCCTGGGATGGAGCCCCGCATCGGCTCCGCTCAGTGGGGAGCCTGCTTCTCCCCGTCCTTCTGCCGCTCCCCCTGCCTGTGTTCTCCTGCTCTGTCAACTAAATGAATAAAATCTTAAAAAAAAAAAAAAAAAGAAAAAGAATTACCACACACAAAATATGAATGTTTTCTTGTTGTAGCCTATTTTTCCTCCTTGGAAACCTGAGCTTTGTTTTCATTAAAAATTGTCATGTAATCCATGATATGTCTTACTGTAAATAGTTTAGAAATACACGTGCAGGCCTGCACTTAGGGTGCCAGGGACTCATCTTATTTAAATGAAAACATGGCGCTCGTGCAAGAGCAATACTGAATTTTCACCCCAAATCGCATCGGCCTAGCATGTCAATGATGTGTAAATGAAGTACTCCCCGAGTGGGCATTAAATGAGCATTAAGAGGGAAGACCGTAACAGTCCATCATTTCAATGGTCCCAGCCCAAAGGTGCTCGAGTCGCTCTGACACAACAGAGTGTGACAGCTTCATAGGCATTGTTTCAGGCTGCTGAATCCAAACTCAGTGGAAAAGAGGGAATAAAAATGCCCAATGAGTCACTGATGGCTGGACCCCGGCCCTCCGCCCCAGCCAACACAGTACATCAGTTCTCCAGCCTGGGCTCCCCAACTTCGTCCATCGGAAGGAGGATTATATGTGGTTTTGCTTTAAGTGAATAATGAGCAGTCGATATGGAAATAAGCCAGTCTGTTCACTTTTTGTTTGAATCCAAACCCTGGGCAGTGTTTGTGAAGGGCTCCCCAAAAGATGAAGAAGTGTTGCCTGGAACGGCTCAGAGGGAGGAGTCTCTTGGGAGGGGAGTCGCTGCTCCGAGCTTCATCTCCAAGGCTGAAGGTGTGCGGGGTGAGTGCCTAATGATCGTCTTTTGCTGTGAGTGTTCAGAATGAAAACGTGCTGCCTTTTGATGGCCAAGGATTAATATCTATACTATACATGTCTCCCCCATTAAAAGATGGGGAAATCCCCATACAACAGTCCAACTCTGGTAATAACCCATCATTCATATAGGAAAATAGATCCAATGCTCTCATGGGGTCACCACACATCCCAGTACCTACTGCCAAGCCTTGAACATGGTAGGTACTCAACATTTTGTTACTCAAGTCAACCTTGGGTTATTTCTTAATTATCACGGATGAATATTTAGTCTTCACCCACACACTTTTACCCCATCCCATATGGCCCGCTTTTGTATCCTGTCTAGCTGGAAGGGGGAGTGAAATCTATGTCACAGGACACAATATCATCACTCAGTTTGTGAGAAAATTACCCATCAGTTGGCCTCGTTGATATCATTCTCCACTCCTATCAACAACCCACTGAATAGTTTATTTCTCACTTATATTGTTTAAGGAATATGTTTTAGGTCTAATAAGGAGATTAAATATCTAGGCGTTGGCGTCAAAGAACATAGTTCTAGAAAATAAATAAATATACATATGCATACACATACACAACATTCACATACATATATAACTTTTTTCTGCACACAGCATAGTCATCTGACCTCATATGTTATTTTCCACATAATCTTTTCTTTTCAAGAGCAAATCTTAATTTTTGGCATTTTTAGGACATTTCTTTTTAATGTGACTACAATAATGTAATTTAACCTTTTCTTAATATTTAAGGTTGACTTTAGAAATGCAAGTTAATGTTCTCTCCTGTAACACAGTGGGGCTCTCAGGGCCTATTAGAGTACATAGAACTCCCTTTTTTGGTTACACTGAATGTGTAACATTTGATGTGGGGGGAGGAGTGTCTGTTTGGGGTTACTTCTCCTGCTGCAGGGTCTCTGTCTCCCCAACCCAGAGAATGAGAGATTCATCACTTCTCCCTGCTGTCAGGTGTCTGCCTCTAACACTCTTCTTTCCTCCTCGCCCCCGACCCTTCCACTTTCTGCTCCTGAAATGCTTGCTAGAATGCTTCATTCCCTCATTTCTTCATTCTGCAAATACTTAATGAAGCTCTACTCTGTGCCAGGCACTGTCCTAGAGACAACATAGAGCCTGATTCTTGTAGCGCCCACAGCCGGCGAGTGTACAAAGACATTAGTCAAAGGATCACAGAAATAAATGCGATATCACCTCTTACGAATGAGGGGGCTATGGTGCAAGAGACCCTTGAAGCATCAGGGAGGCCAGAGAAGCCTTCCTTGAGCAAGTGAGGGTTGAGCTGCTCTAAAGCGTTAACACCATGAGGAAGGGCGGGGGAGGGGGAGCATTCCCACCAGAGGACAACACAAGCAAAAGCCCTGCGGTCGAAAAGGATGATGGGAATCCATGACACGGGACCCCCATGGCCGAGACCCAGGCCTTTTGGTATCCATTCTCAGAGCAATGGAGGTGTAAGTGGGTGGGAGACAGGTGACACCCAATTTTGCATTTTGAAAACACTACCTGGGCTCCCGAGGGCAGGGCGGTTTGGATGTGGGCAAGTGTGTGCCCTACAGCCAAGAGGAGAGCGTGGCACCATCCAGGGATGGTGGCTAGGACTGACGCAGGGGTTCTCAGTGTGGGCTCTGCAGACGTCTGTGAACTTGGGCGGGAAAACAAGCTCTTCCTTATTTCCACCAACTCCGGAATGAAATTTAGTATTTCCTTCCGTGATGAGTACAGACAACACAGCACCGCAGTATCAGCAGCGCCTGGGACCGCAACCAAGAGGAATCTCAGGCGTTTGCAGATCACGTCACAGTTGCCACAGACCTATTGAGCTATCCCTTGTGCTGGTCACTCCTGGAAAATCACTGCAGTTGTTAGGCCTGCTGTGAGACCGTGTTACACAAGGCATTAATGAAGGAGCACATATGTTATTATAACTCAATTTTTAAAATGTTTTGAGGACTGTATTTTTAACATAATCAGTTTCCTTCGTAATCATATGTATTTTATTTAATGAATTTAAGCCTTTTTTAAAAAAAATATTTATTTATTTATTTATTTGACACAGAGAGAGAGACAGCGAGAGAGGGAACACAAGCAGGGGGAGTGGGAGAGGGAGAAGCAGGCTTCCCGACAAACAGAGAACCCGACGTGGGGCTTGATCCGAGGACCCTGGGATCATGACCTGAGCCGAAGGCCGACCTTAATGACTGAGTCACCCAGGTGCCCCGAATTTAAGTCTTATTCTAAAAAAAGAGCCCATAGGTTTTACCAGATTGCTAAAGGTTTCCCCTGCACAAAATAAGTGAAGGACTCCCGTGGGCAAAATGGGGTAGACAGTTTGAGAGCTATTTATGAGGTCAGCGTGGAATGATCTGGAAGGGATGAGCTAGGATGATGGAAAGTGACTGATCGTTCCTAGGGGTCTGATTCATGCAAGAGGGTGGATGGGGAAGTTCTAGTGTTTTATTCAAGACAGAAAATACTAGACCATCACGAGAACATCTATGCATAAAGGGCAAGGGATTTCGTTAATGGATTGGAGGCATCGCGTTTGGCCACTTTTTCTCAGTCTTTGGGTCTCTGCAAAGTTGCAGCTAATTGAGAAATATTGGTAAATTAGGTGTCACCATAAAAGCATACACAGAAAATATAAATAGGAATACTTACCAAGAAAATTAAAGGTTTCAGGGCACCTGGGTGGCTCAGTAGGTTGGTGGCTGCCTTCGGCTCAGGTCATGACCCCCAGGTCCTGGAATTGAATCCTGCATCGGGCTCCTTACTCAGCGGGGAGTCTGCTTCTCCTTCTCCCTCTGCCCCTCTCCCCTCTTGTGCTCTCTCTCTCTCTCTCTCAAATAAATCAATAAAATCTTTTGAAAAATTACAATTTTCTATTCACAAAACAATTTCCAGCTACAAAGTATTTTTAATATTCACAGACAAAACAGTTATCAAAAAATCTGCCATTTCCTCTATATTTAAAGACTGTTTTTCAGAGGATCAAATTTCTTTTCTCGGAGGACAGCTTTCATTAAAACCTGTAGTTAAGCAATGGATGTCGTCACCCAGCATCTTCCTTCTCTGGGTCCAGATCTCCGTTCTATCAAGATCAAAAATTCTATTGCAGCTCCTTCAAAATAATCAGAAACAGCATCAACCCAAATACCCTCATTATTTCTATTGCTACGCATGAGCAACATACTGACTTTGCCAAAACAATTAAACAAATCATGAGTCACAAGCCAGACAGTTCCCTGATGACCTCATCCAAGCCTCCCGCCAGCTATCCCATAGGGCATCTGTTGAATTCTGGGCAAGAGGAGGGTTGCAAGAGGAGTTTAGATTCAGTGTATGTCTCCATCCCTGTTTACCCTCAAAATTGTATAAACCTTCTCAACACGAATGCATTCAGAATGAAGCTTTAAACATGAAAGTCAGACGATCTAAGCATGGTTTGCCCTTCGCTCTGCAGAACTTGATAGAAATGTTCTCATTTTCTACTGTTTTCCCTTCCGCCTGTGGAAAGAACACATCAGATAAGAATCAATTCCCAAGCCAGTAGACGATGTTGGAGAACAGTGGTTTTCCTTGTGCCTGTCCTTCTCAGGTGCGCATGCACATTGTGCCAACATCAGACTCTTGCAATGATGTTTTTCTTTCCATTTCCTTTTACCCATGCACCCAGCTATAGCCCTTTCCCGCAGAAAAATCTCAAAGAAATCAAAACCTTCCCCGTCAAGCAAACTATGATTTACGCTACGCTGGGTGAAACCATCTGTTGTCCTGCCTTCACATTTCCAGAACTTAATACAAAAGGTAAATATTTTATTTGATTAATGCACCTGTTCAATATTCTATTATTACATCTGATCAGGGGCTCGAGACGAAAAAAAAATGTTTTTCAAAGGCATTACCTGCTATTCTAGGCTGCTTCCTGAGAGAGCCAGTTCTCCATAGGAGCAAGCATTTCCACAAAAACTTTTGCATCAAACTGGTTAGTTTTCAAAGAAAATTCCAAATTAAAGTCTGCTTAGAAGACCGGGCTTCCTGGCAGTGGGACGAGCTTAGCCAGGTGGCTAGCCTCCTTTCTCAAACTTTCTTTTTCTAATTTCCTATTGCACAAATGATATAGAGTAAATGTTGAAGTAGGAGAGAAGTTAGAAATAAATAATGTGGCATGCTTGTAAATATCTCACACAGAGAATGTGATCTACATTCTAGGATAGAGAAGGCATATTTGCTTAGCTTGTTTATCTAAGAAAGCAAAACAAAATCTGCATGTGTTAGAACTCTTTGAATGGTTCACTGCAAAGCCTCAAAACACAAACCAGCAAAAAAGAAAAAGTGTATCTCGCTGTCTGATACCAGAGCCCAAGAAGAGGGGTGTCTCTCGAACAACTGGACCAGGCCCCCCAATGCTATCAAAGATCTCTTTCTCCTCCCCCTCTCTCCTCCTTTCTCTCTGCTTCGCTCCACTGGCTGACTTCATTCTCATAAGTCACCCTTACCTACCCGGCTAGAACCAGAGCTACCTTCCCTTCATACATTTGCAAATTCCCAGCATCAAGGCAAGAGAGTAAAGAACCTCTCCTTCCCTCCGACCGGCTTCTGTTTTCATAAATGCCTCTGAAAGACACCAATCAGTCTAGGTCAAGGCAAGTGCCTCCTCTGACCAGTCATTGTTCCCAGGGAATACAGTCCTGTGATTGGCCCAGTTCCCCCCAGCTTCCTGTCCGGTGACAAGCACAATGCCAGGGAGGTGAGGCCAAATTTAAAAAGAGCGAGTCTCTTTTAAATCACATAGTAGACCAGGAACTTCCCAAAACACAGTCTCAGAAGGTAAGGAAAGTGCTATGTAAACAGAATAATAAACGCTCGCTCCGTTTCTGCAGCAATCATGACTCTCCAGTCCTACCAGGGAAGGTTTCGCCCTGGTATGACTCTCAAGATGCCAGAGATCAACATAAGGTATTTTATTTTATTTATTTTTTTTATTTTTTTAACAGAAGTTATTTTATATCAAAGGCCTTATTTCCTCAAAATAAAATTATAATGGGGTGAGACATTAATAATGACGCAGCATGGAAAAGAATAATTGTAGGGGGTAGCGGAATGGGGAGATGTTGGTCAGAGAGTACAGAGTTTCAGTTATGCAGCTCCAGTTATGAGTAAGCTACTATACAACCTAGTGACCAGTTCATAATACTGTCCTGTGTGCTTGAAATTTACTAAGAGAGTAGATCTTAAATGTTCTCACCACACACACACACACACACACACGCGCGCGCACACACACACACAGTAACTATGTGAGATGATGGAGATGTTAGTTAGCTTTATCGTGATGCTCATTTTACAATGTATGCCTATATCAAAACACCATGTGGTATACCTTAAATATATTCCATTTTTATTTATCAGTCATACCTCAAGAAATGTAGAAAAAAATAAATTAATATAGTTCATTCTTAGGTTTTTAAACACACACACACACAAAGGAATAATTTTATAGTGACCTTAGGTGCAGATTTTTTTTTTTTTTTAATTTTTAGCATTCCCTGATATTCAAGTGGGTCTTTGGAAAGGGAAAACAAAACATTTAAGGGTTCTTTTTCTCGTCATTTATAATAGGCTACATTAATAATTTTAGAGGGCCATTAATAATCTTTCCACATAAAAATAAATGTTCCCAAATTGTCCTAATTCAGCAAATGCCAGCAGTGCCCAGGACACTAAATGAGAGTACCATAAACATGTGTTCTTAGTGTGAAAGGCTATTTCCTTCATCACCCAGACATACCAGGGCAGTAGTGGGAGCCAGTATGAGGGCGATTTTTCCGCTCAGTGTTGGGCACCATGACCAACCGACACACAGGACTATGGCCCAGAGGAGCGGGAGACCAGCCTTTACCACAGACTGGAGACCCCACCCCTCTGGGCCATCCTCTCCCCGGCCATCAGATGGATAAGATGGGGGGAGAAACAATTTAAGAGGCTTTCCAGTTCTAAAATATTATAATTCTGACAAAATAAGTTAGCATAAATGGGATGTGAAAGAGCCATTTGTTGAATCACTTGGAGTAAAGCCAGTCATCAGCCTCTCCTTCCTGAAATATTTCCCCTCCCCTTGCCACCCTCTGGGCTGGGCGTCTGGGGAGTACATTGCTGTCCTTGTCCTCAAGGAGGACACAGGCTTGGGATGCAGAGGGGACCCTGGCGTGGAAACAGATCATGAGAACGCATTGTGGCAAGGGGCAAGGGCTCGGGAGAAGAGTGGGCAAGGGGCAGGGGAGGAAGTGACTAACCACCCTGGGAGATGCCTCACAGAGGATGAGCTTGGAAAGGTGAGGTCAATAGATCATCTGTGCAGATGGCCACGTTTGAGGGAAGAACATCCGGGCAGGGGAGAAAGAAAGTGCCAGAGGAGTCCAGAATGTTCTGAGAGAGGAAGTCTGGAGAGCGGACGGGTATGGGGACTTCCCTTGGAGGAGAGAGCCTCTGAAGAGCTTTGCACAAGAGTTAGGCACGCTCAGACCTGCCTTACAGAAAGCTCCCTGGGAACAGTTTGGAGTGTGGGCTAAGAAAAAGGAGCCTGAGGACACTGAGCCATTGGGAAGTTCCCACATTAATAGCCCAGCCAGCTGAGAGGGTCTGAGTTAAGGCGGGGACAGAGGAGAGACAGGACACGTGCTACTGAAGAAGGACAAGGTTTTCCCAGGGCCCACGAACTACATCATTTTTACCATGTTGGGGACCCTCTTCATTTTAGGACCTAGGGACCCCTGAATTGAACTAACAAAGGACAGATTAACACGAGAAAAGGCACGCGACTTTTGTTAATATTTACCTGCACAGGAGAAAACAACTGAACCTCAAAAGAGCAGTTAGACCCAGAGGCTCATGTACCACTTTAATGAAGGCAAAGGGCTTGGAGCTTCCCAGGGGGATAAACCATGGGAAGTAACCAGAAAAGATATAGGGGGACTCATGGAAGACAAGATTTTCCTAAGGTCTGTTTATGCGAGCTTAACCCAGTGTCAGCTCCCCACCCTGCTCTTCCCTTCCTGGTGGGAGGAGAGGGTACTCCAGAAAGGGAAATTTATGCCCCGCTTTGAGGCAGATAAAGGGAGGGCAGAGAACTCTTCCCGCATCTGTTGATTCTCAATTGCCTTCCGCTCAAACAATCCTTACACCAAATCAGCACATGTTGGGGCGGCATATTCTGTGGCTTGAGGAATTTTAACCTCCCCGACCCTCCCCTTCCTCACCTCCAAAACGAAGACAAAACTTCGTATATTTGCAGCCAAAATAAAATGACACAATCCATTTAAACCACTCAAGACAATATTAAGCGTTCAGCACACATAGAACCCCATCAATTTTGTCATGACACACCGCTATCCAGCCCTCCCCGAGGTCCACAGGGCCGGGCTGGCCGGTCCACCCAGCCTTGCCGTGAGGTCGAGGCCGGCTGGGGCTCGGTGGGCAAGGGAACCCAGAGGGCTCAAAGGTAGAACAAGCCAGGAAATGAAGGAATAAGTATCCTCTGGGTACCAAGGGTCAAAGCTACAAAAGCCAGAATCTGTCATCTGGGTTAAGACACTAGTGGGGATGGGGCGCCTGGGTGGCTCAGTGGGTTAAAGCCTCTGCCTTCGGCTCAGGTCATGATCTCAGGGTCCTGGGATCAAGCCCCACATTGGGCTCTCTGCTTGGCAGGGAGCCTGCTTCCCACCCTCCTCCCAGCCTACTTGTGCTCTCTCTCTCTCTCTGTCAAATACATAAATAAAAATCTTAAAAAAAAAAAAAAAAGACACTAGTGGGGAGGCAGCATTGAGAATCAACGGCAAGAAGGGCAAGAAGATGCAGAGACTGAGTAGGAAGCCAAAAGCAATGTTTCAAGAAAGGAGAGAAGGTCCAGAACTCCTGCTGCTGTGGGCAGGGCTGAAAACCCCAAGGTGTGGGCAGATCCAATGGATCAACTCGGTTTAACAGACAGGATGGATGGGAGCAGACACTCTTGACCCCCTCCCACTAGTGACCTTGAGGACGCCTCCCAACAAAAGACTGAAGAACCTTCTTGGGAAGAATTCTCTCCACTCTGAAGAAAAAGAAGATTGAGCCTTCTGCCCGAACCTTCCAGGTAAAGGGACAATATTCAGTCCTCGTTATTCTTCCCATCCAACACTGAAGCCATGAGGGAAGAGATCATTGAACAAAATAAGAACTAAGAACTTTTAGCTGATTCCTTATTCGAAATGTTTTTCCAGGGTTAATCCTTTTACCCCACAATTTCATGAGGTAAACCCTGTCGTCATCCCCATTTTACAGATGAGCAGATGAGGCTTAGAGTTGGTGAGTAACCTGGGTGAAGTCATCTAACCAGAAAGATCCTGGGTGTGTGAGGTAGGAGCGCCCCCCAAATCACCCACTCTATGCCGCCGCCGAAGCAAGACGCCTGGTGAGGCAGAGGTGAGGGGTGTGGGGGGAGAAGGAGAGGAGGCAAAGCCCAGGTCTCTTCCTCCGAGACTGGAGGGAATGTGAGAAGTTTAAAGAACTTGGGGGGGGTGGGCAGGGGCGCTCAAGAAATGAACAGTCTGTATTTTCTCTGAAAAGCCAGGCTTGGCTTGTGTGAAAAAATTGGAAGCGGGGTGACGGTGGGGACGCGTGAGGCCTCCCGGACCCCGAAAGCCTGGGAGAAGGGGTAGCAGTGCGTGCTACTCTAATAAAGACTGGGCCTTCCCAGAACGAGGGCTGCTTATAAAATCAGGAAGCCCCAGAACCCTTTCTTTAACAGGACCCAGCCCCCGCGCTCTGGTCTCTTTCGATGCTGATTTGGGGCTCCAGTGCAGTTCTCACAGGGCCCCGTGGTAATGCTTGCCTGCGGAGGCGTGTACTAGACCTTGCTATTTGTCATGTGGCCCCAGTTCAGCAGCAGCAGCAGCAGCAGCACCTGGGAGCGGACTGGCCCCCACTCAGATGTACTGAGTTCGAATCCGCACGTGAAGCAGACCCCCGGGGGATTCGTGTGCAGTTTGAGCCCAAAGTCGAGGGTCTACAGTCTCATTACCATGATTCTCATCAAGACCTAGGTCACTCGAGAAAGAGAAATGTTGGAGCCTGGGTCAGCCATTCTGGGCATGGTCTGGGTATCAAAGTCCAGAGAGCGATGGAATGGGTCGCTTCCCCTGTGTTCCCTGAAAGGAGCAGAAGGCAGAGCCGAATGCGTCGCCTTTGGGCAGGAGTGCGTTCTGGTCACATATTCTGTGGCCTAGGGAGCAGTGTTCGCCATCCATCCCCCTCCTCCCCACCACCGCCACCATCCAGTCATTACTGAGCCACCCCTGTGTGCCGGGCACTCTCCTCGCTGCTGGGAAAGCCACAGCAAACAAAATAGGCAAAAATCACCGCTTCCAAGAAGTTGTCATTCTAATGAGGAAAGAGAATAAATCAATGAAGCGAAAACACACTAGACGCTAGATGGTGTAAGAACTATGGAGGAAGATAAAGCAGAAACGGGTATAGGTCATATCAGTGGTAGTTTGCACTGTTAGATAGCGGGGCCCAGGAAGGCCTTCCTGAGAATGTGACATTAAGTCAAGACCCAAAGAAGGTGAGTGTGCAAGCTAGACAGTTATCTGGGGGGAGAGCGTTGCAGACAGAATAAACAGCCAGTGCAAGGGTCCTGGGGCAGGAGTGTGCTTGGCTGGCTTGAGAAACAAGGAGCCATCTACGGCCGAAGAGGAATAAACAAGAGGTCAGAAGCTCAGCACAGCAGCAGATCCTGCAAAGCCTTACGGAACACAGAATTTTTGCTTTTACCATGAGCAGAGGTGTGGTGTGGTCTGCCTTGTGTTGTCACAGGCTCGCTCTGGCTGCCATGCCAAGGGTAGGTAGGAGCAGGGAGAGCAGATGGGAGGTGGCCTCGAAAGTCCAGCCGAGAGATGATGGGGACCCGGAGCTAGGGCGCAGTGGTGGCAGCGATGAGGAGAGGCTGGATTCTGGATACTGAGTGAAGGTAAAGCCAAGAGGATTTCCTGTGGGAGGCCTGCGGGGTTTGGGCCCGAGTAACTGGAAAGCTGGAGCTGCCATCATCTGCGATGCGGAAGACCGCAGGCAGGGCTGGCCAAACAGAAGAATCTGGAGCACAGCGCAGGGCGCAAAGCCCTCAAGGAAAAACACGTGTCATGTTTTCACTTCATGTGTTCTGGGAGCGAGTGGTTTTTAGTTTTAGTGGGAAAAAGCAGTTAGGTGCTCCCTCCGCCCCCACTTAAAAGGATAAACGAAAATATCAGATTACCGAGTCCTTGCCAGATGTCCACAGTGATCTGGCCCCAAATGCCTCTGGGCTCGAACACTGCCCTGAGCACAAACGGTGACCATTCCGCTCATCGTGGTGGAAACTGAGGGCTGGGCTTAAGCCCGAGCTCTGGTTAGCGCTACCAGTCACACTTCCTGGCACTCCCCCAGCTGCCGTCTTGATTCTCTCAGAAGGAAACTTCAGTTCATGCCCCTTGGTGCTTGGCTTCCTCAGTCACCGCTGAGAGGTGCCTTTCTCTGCCTCCAGGGGCACCGATGGGGCTGGGAGAGAAGACCCATGGAGGGCACAGTGTGGCCAGGCTTGACTGGCAATTGGAAACCTCTCTTTTTCTTCTGGCTTTATTGAGAGCCAACTCACCTACAACATTGTATAAGCTTAAGGTGTACAATGAGCTAATTTGATAGACATATCCATTGTGAAATGTTTACCACAATGAGCTTAGTCAACGCGTCCTTCACCTCACGTGGTTACCCTTTTGTTGATGTTGTCATTACGGTAAGAACAGTAAAGCTCTATTCTCATAGCAACTTTCAAGTAGACAATATGGTATGGTCACCGTGCTCTACATTATACGTCCCTGGAACTTAGTCATCTTAGAACTGAAAGTTTGTACCCTTTGACCAACATCTCCCCATTTTCCCCACATCCCCTGAGCCCTGTCAACCACCATTCCACCCTTTCTATAGTTGGATGTTTTTAGATTACACGTGTAAATGAGGTCAAATGGCATTTGTCTTTCTTTTCTCTGTCCAAGTTATATCACTTAGCCTCAAGTTCCACCCATGTCGTCACAAATGGCAGAATTTCCTTCTTTTCTATGGCTGAATAATATTCCTTGGTATACATACGCCACACTTTCTTTATCAATTGACCATCAGTGGGCACTTACGTTGTTTCATGTCTTTGCAATTGTGAGTAACGCTCAACGAACAGGGGGTGCAGAGATCTCCTCAGGATAGTGATTTCATCTCCTTTAGATAGACACCGGAAATGGGTTCGCTGGATCACAGGGTAGTGCTATTTTTAATTTTTTAAGGAAACTCCATACTGTTTTCCACAGTGGCTGCACCAGTTTGCATTCCCACCAACAGTGCATAAGGATTCCCTGTTCTCCACATCCTCGCCAGCACTTGTCAGCTCCTGGTTTTTTTGTTTTGTTTTGTTTTGTTTTGTTTTGTTTTGTTTTGTTTTGGTAATGGCCATTCTAACAGGCGTGAGGGGACATTTCATTGTGATTTTGATTTGCATTGCCCCGAGGATGAGTGATGTTGAGCACCTCTTCATGGGTCTGTTGGCCACCTGGAGGTCTTTTTTGGAGAAACGTCTATTCAAGTCCTCTGCTCATTTTTAATTAATTGAGTTCTATTTTGTTTTGGTTTTTGGTTTTTTGGGGGTTTTCTTGCTATTGCGTTGTCTGAGTTCCTTATATATTTTGGATATTAATCCCTTATCAGATACAAGGTTTGCAAATATTTTATCCCATTCCATAGGTTGCCTTTTCATCGTTTTCTTTCTTTTGCTGTGCAGAAGCTTTTCTGTTTGATGGAGTCCCACTTGTTGATATTTGCTTTAGTACTCGTGCTTTTGGTTTTTGCTTTCGTGCTCCAAAAAAAAATCATTGCCAAGACTGATGTCAACGATCTTTCCCTTGTGCTCCTTCTAGGAGTTTTACAGCTTCCTTTCTTCTGGCTAAGTCCATAATTCGTCCTGAGTTAATTTTTGTGAGTGGTGCCAAGAGGCGTCCAAATTTCATTCTTTTGCATGTAGATATCCAGTTTTTCCAACATTAGGAAAACTGAAGGGACTCTCCCTTCCCCATTGAGGATTCTTGGCAGCTGGAGATCTCTTTTTTAAAACTTTATGAAGATCACCAAGGAATATGCCAAGACCACCTGACATGTCAAATCTGGTTGTCCTCTTAGAAAAAAAAAAAATTCGGTGACTTTATACACAGCCTTCTGAAGAACATTTGGCTATCATGCAGTTTCAGCACTGGGATCCTTAAAAATCATCAATTTAATGATTTTAGAGAAGATAAAAAAGGGTCAACAGATTAGCAGGAGTTACACAGCTCATTAGGGGCAGAGCTGAAACAAAGACTCCCCCGGCCTCCCCACCCCCACCATCACCCCCCACCCCCACTCCTGACACCAGGTGCCTTGTGGGACAACTTACCGCAGGCCGGAAGCCAGCTATAGGCAGGCCTAGAGATGGCAGGGGTCCACTAGATCTTATAGAAAAAGAACTTTTGAACCTGTTTCTGATACATAGAATTGAAATTATATTTGACAGGGACTATGTAACTTTCTCTGGAGACATCCCAAATTCCTAACTATTATTTTGACCTGTGAGGTTTTAGCTTAGCCTCTCCCTCTGGAGCACGATCTAGAGTAGCCATACTACCCAGCGTCTTCTCCAGCTGGGCTGCTCACATTCTGTGGGTTTTGTCAGTGCCATGATGCAAGAAGGGTAGAGAAGTTTCCCATTATATTTTATATCTTATTCTTTATAACATCTTTAAAATATATCAATGTTGGTGACCTCTACTTTCCAGCCAGCAGCTCTTTGACGATCTTTCATGTTTCTTAGAAAGTCTGACTGAGGGTCATCTTAGAGCCAGCCGGCATGCCAATGGCAAAGGAGAGATGTTTGGTGAGGCACTCTGTGAGAAGAAAGAGAACATCCCCTCATGGGAATCAGCCTCACAGTGAAACAGTCGGGAATACTCAGGCTCCGTAAGGAAAGCAGCAACTTGACACCCTTTTGACCATAATGGATTCCTCGTGGAGAATGTTTAAAGTTGTTCTGAAACTCTGAAATACTTGTATTGTTTCTCGAAGTCTTTCTTTCCTTGCTTCATGTCCACTTTTTAAAGGCTTCTATATCTCATTTTTTTTAATTCTAAGAATAAGGTGTGTGTAAGACTGGCATGAAGGATGTATTCAATAAATATGTGAGGAAAGAATTATTGTAGCTAAAGTTTTTAAAGTTTATAAAGTTGTTTGGGGCGCCTGGGTGGCTCAGTCAGTTAAGCATCTGCCTTCAGCTCAGGGCGTGATTCCAGGGTCCGGGGATCGAGTCCTGCGTCCGGCTCCTTGCTGGGCAGGGAATTTGCTTCTCCCTCTGCCTCTGCCTCTCCCCCTGCTCATGCTCTCTCTCTCTCTCTCTCTCTCTCTCTCTGTCAAATAAGTAAATAAAATCTTTAAAAAAAAAAAAGTTATCATGTTCATTATCAGCTTTAACTGAATGTCGCAGAGGACTTTCCTTAGTAGAAAAAAATAGTAAATGGGTTCATTCAGCAAAACAAATCAACAAATAGTTGCTAAGTGGTTAACTTTAAAAAAAATAGATTCGCTGACACTAAATTCACCAGGTACCCCCAATACATTACCATTAAAATAGTATGATGAGATATAGAGAATATTTGCTTACCAATCCACCAAACAACTAAAACAACCAAATGGAAGAATGTCTCAATCACTGCTTTCTTTTTTTATCCAAGGATAATGCAAACTATGTCGAAATCACTACAGCATTTGGAAAATCGGCAAAGACCAGCTAGGAACTCGCAACGGTAAATTAGATGAACTTCCACACTTCGTACTATTACGTACTCTCTTGGGATTTCGATTGAACACCGAGTACTCGATTTCTTTGAAGAGTTATTTAGTTGAAGGTTTCATCTCTGCTCTTATATTTAAGTTTCTCCTCTACTTCTTTATTTTGGGGGCAGAGCAAAAATGAGAGGGCTACAGAGTGCCAAGTCATGTGACTATGCACTCAATATTAACCCAAAATAACTTAAACAATGTGTTCTTCATAAAAATAGGCCTTTGCTCCTCTTCCTACTCTGAAAAAGCATTCACACACACAAACACAAAAGACAAACACTTCAACGCCGTACAAATTACCTATGTGAGTTTCCAGGAGTAGCCACTGAAACAATACTATAGGAATTATTCTTTTTTTTTTTAATTTTTTTTAAGATTTTATTTTATTTATTTGACACACAGAGATAGTGAGAGAGAGAGCACAAGCAGGGTGAGCGGCAGGCAGGCAGGCAGAGGGAGAGGGAGAAGCAGGCTCCCTGCTGAGCAAGGAGCCCGATGTGGGGCTCGATCCCAGGACCCTGGGATCATGACCTGAGCCAAAGGCAGCCGCTTAACTGACTGAGTCACCCAGGCGCCCCTACCGTAGGAATTATTCTAGCCCAGATTCCTGTCCTTTTAACTCACAAATACACAACCAAATGGCCAGTCCGATGCCTGTCAGTGACCCTCTCGAATATTCTGCTGTCTTTATAAGTGCACATTCCTACTGCTTACCCACCCCCACATCTCTTCCGTATCGTCAGAGATGATGCTCAACTGTCCCTTAAGATGTCACGCCTCCAGCACTGCCCAGCACGACCAAAGCGGCATGCCTCCTGAAGCCTCACTGCTCTTTGACTGCAGTGCCCAGAACCCCTCGCAAGTCTCAGTCCCCTTGCAGTTGGGCATGGCCCCGTGACAGTCCCGATCAATGGGCTATGAGAAGAAGGGAGTGTCATTTCTGGGATCTTCCGGGGCAAGGAGAAAGCCACGTATTCCAGATGGCGCAGCTACGGGGCGGGGGACCTCCGTGATCATGGTTCTGTGTGTGTGGAGCAGAGCCCCCTGCCAACTTGAGGGGGACATGTAACAAGAGCCAGAAATGAAGGTTTCTGTGTTAACCACTGACTTTGGCATTGCTTTTGCTTCGACAGCATCCTGATGGATCTAATGACTTGAGCTGGCATTGGTTCTGAGCCATCTGGACCAGCTGGTCCCCGGTAAACCTTCAGCCCATTCTCCAGCAAGCCCTCCTTTCCGACCCGAGGGAAGGACACGTGAATCTAGCAGCACAGACCCAGATCTCCTCCAGGAGGTGACTTCCACCTCCTGAAACACCCCTTCTTCTGGCCCACCTCCACACACCCCCCCCCCTTGGTCTTCCCGATCACATTCCTGAGCATTCCAGGAAGATAACTACTGGTGACCCCCTATGGTGGCCAAGACTTACTTCCAGGATCCTCCTTCCAGGAAGTTCATGTCCAGTCACCAGCCAGTTCCCTCGGGCTACTCTCCTGGTTTAGCTGGCCTCCCGGCTCCTCTCCAGTCCACTCAGTGAATTCAATGCACAGCTCGTGTTTTCTCAAAAGCAGACCAAGAACCGCCTCGGGACTTAGAGATGCTACTTTCTCGTTTCCCCATAAAAGAACACTGGCATCTCTGCGTGCTCTCTCTCCTCTACCGTAGAAGGAAGCAGCCACTTTCGACTGAGAGCCTGTAGCCCCGAGGTCACGGGGATGAGCTCATATGTTGCACCGACCGTCCCAGCTCAGGCAATTCCCCTGCGGTGTTCCAGCTACAACCCCGTGCCGCTCCCCTTCTCATTTCCAGGGTTTCCCTGCCCGCCAGTGAAGCCTGCCCCCTCCTGTTATTTTTAGATGTGATTTTACTCCTTACAAAGGGCCAGCGGTGGGGAGGGGAGAAATTTTTTTTTTTTTCTTTTTAATTAAAAGCAGATGACAAAGACAATTCAGTCATGGAAAATAATAGGAGTCACACTGTCTCTCTGGCTCCCATTCGTGCATTTCCGCCATCAGCCTCGACTCAGATGAGCTGCGGCAACGCTCATCAAGTCTCCCCTGCCTCTTCTGGCAGATACACATTATCTAAGCAGATGTCTACTGGGATTCCATTAGAGAGCTGCTTAGGCTTTTCTGCCTTTCCACTGCTGCTCACAGAACGATTGCATTTTGGAGCTGGAAGCCAGCTTCTATGACTCCCTCCATATTCTCCGGGAGGAGCCCAGGGCCGAGGGAGGTTTAGGGGGATGACGGAGAAGGTCCAGCCTCGCCAGGTCTCTCCATTCCCACCTTCCAAACGCTGAGCCTGCCTGTTGAATCCATGTTTCTCAGCCGCCCTCATTGTCCAGATGGACTGCGAGCTCCTGCAGGTTAGGGCTCCCTGCCTTCCGTATTCTGTTCCTGCTTCCCAGGAAGCTGCACAGACAGACAGATCGACGTTCAGGGCGAGGCACTGGGTTTTCACGCGATCTTCCATGCATTCTTATTGTTTAGCTCCTTTCCAATGACTGGTTTTTTCTGTTTCTCAACCAAATGTAACATTGTGCATATTCTATGAACTTGGACATTTATTTGCCTGTTTGTTAACTCAAAGACAGCTAAATTCCAGATTTTCTTATAAGACTTCATTTCGATTCAGTCCCAAAGTCACATTATTCAATGTGTTTATGGTTAAAATGTTCTATTACCATATATAATAATTCCGAAGTCGTGGTCTCTGGGCTCAGGTAACTTACACGGGAACAGAACGTAGCCCTTGTTCGGATCATAGCAGAGAATTTCGTTTTGCCTTGTTGAACTCTCACCTTTCTTCCTTGTTTCCCAGAGAAGAAGGCCATGGAGTGGAAGTGACCAGATGAAATCACTTACGGGTTATCCACGAGATGAAGCCTTGGAAGGCCTGATAAGGACAATTTCTGACCACGTCCTATGGCAGACAGAAGAGGCATGCGTTCTAGAATCTCTGTCTGCCTCACTAGGAAAATTAGAACTATTGATTATAAAGGACAGAAACCCAAGCTAACTTAAGCAAAAAGGCAAACTTATTTGAAGGCTCACATCCCCCTCTGGGGAAGAGCGGGAATGCCACCGGACATCAGAGACAGCTGGGACCGGGACTCGCAAGCCCCCAGCGTGCTTCTTTCCTGTCCATCTCCCCCTGAGGCAGCATGATTTCTCCCACACTGGCCTTGTCCCCGTTGGGAAACCCTGAATTCTTCCTCAAGCCCAGCTTAACCATCAGGGAGAGATTAGCTCCCTCTCCCCAGTTCCAGCTGCAAAAAGCCCAAGGAATGATTCGGTTGCTCTGACAAGAGTGAGGGGCTTACCCCCATCCCTGGATATTGGCGGCTTTTCTTAGAAGAGGGGACATCCTAGAGGGCTCTTCAGTCACCCTAATTCACATTTACCATGATGTGGGGCAATGGGCAAGTTTCTTAACTACTCTGAGCCTTGGTTTGTCATAAAAACAAAAGTTCAGGGAGGGAGCAAAATAACACCTTGTTCAAAGAACTGTTGATTTTACATAGATAAGCGATGTTAATGGCTGGTGCAGGGTCTAGTCTATACGAAGCATCAATAAATGTTTATTTTTCTTTCAAGGTGAGTCTTAAAGTTAAGGAAGAAGTGAGCACATTAAAATGGGGAGGAAAATTTTTTGGAGCACAGGGAACCAGATGAGAAATCCTATACAACTCAAAGTAAAAGGCACTATAGGAGCTGTTAAAAGGAGGGTAATTGAGCCTTAAATCATTCCCACCCATAAATCACCCACAAGATCCACGTTCTAGAAAAGGAGGGGCAGCATTAGCTTTTGGGAACCTGGAATGTCAAGTCGACCAATTAATCTGTAGCTTGTGAGACAGTCTTTGCTATCAAGGGGAAGATTATTTCAGTCAAGTAATGTTTTAGGGCCAACATAAAAAGAATTGTAAAAGATTTGGATTTTGATGAACTCTGAGGAGCAAAAGCTGCGTTGGCTCGTATTCCCTTCATAACTTTTTGGAGTCAGGCCAATGAACATAGCCAGCTGTGCAGTAGGATAACTTGAATTTACTACTAGTTCTACAAAAATGTTCCCTAAGTTGTCTTCCCTCATACACTTCATCCTTAAGTTTTATGAGAGGAAAAATAGACTTCATATTACACATTTCTTCGGGAAGATTTCCACAGCAACGCAGCACTGAAATCAATAGATTGTAAAATTTCAAGTCTTCCCAAGGCTTTCCCAAAAGAGTTTAATACATCTAAGATTTGGCATTTTTTTGCATTTGAATCAATTTGACTCACACCAACATCTGTTCTTGATAAAATGATATGAAAACTTAATGTTTTCGTGGGGGCACAGAATCAAACTCCACCCCCTCTCCTTGTCCTCATCCCTTTCTTCCATACTCCCCGCGTCATCTGTGCCCCCAGTTTATAAATGACCGTGATGTCTTCATGACTCCCTAGAGTTCATCTGCCCCTGGTTTCTATTTCCCCAGACACACATGGGTGATTGAAGGCAGTGGCCACACACCCCCATCACCTGTGGTTTATGGCATCTTGTACGGTTGAATTTTCACACCTGCCAGGTTCATCCCACCCCCCTGAGCTTTGACTCAGCCCAGATCCTGGCTCTAAGCCCCACTCCCTCCACCAAGGCTTCTCCCCTCCTCCAGCACACGGGCGCGCTCTCCTCTAAGCTCTAACTTACAGTCTCAGTACTTGGTTCAGCACTTTAAGCAAAGGCTGCCCGTTGCTGCAATTTAACGTTTACACGTATAGGTCTGGAACCTTGCTGTATACTTGTTCCCTGGTACCAAGCACAATGCTGATACCTAGAAGAGGCTCCAGAGATTTGTGTCCAAACTAATAAATGAGTGAATGAGTTGATGGAATGCTTTTCTACACGGCTTGGAGTGCTTGGGAATCGAGGTCTATGTCAGACTTAAGTCTAAAGACAATAGGTTTTGGCTCAACCTTGTCAGTTACTCTTATCCCAAATTACATCTGGGAGATGCTAGGATCAGCATTCGGAGATAGAATGAAACGGGATGCTGTCAGGGATGGCATGGAACTGTGGTCAAGCACAGAGGTGCGGCTGGGGGCTGGAGATGGGCGCTTATCCCGAATCCTGGGTCAGGAACCGAGTAATCTGCACTCCGTCCCGGCCGATCGCCTAAAAGCTGGTTCTGTGATATTGGGCAAGTCATTAAATCCTCCTGAGCCCAAGAAAGTTCATAGACATCCACCAGTGCGTATATAGAGTGCCCTTTGTCAGCGGAACACATTATTGCAGGGTTCAAGAAGCATCCATCTGAAGGAGAGCAGGCCCAGCAAAGGGCTTGCTTCATTTGTCTAGCATTTCAGAAGAAATGTTCAGGAGACTTTCCTTTATGGGATAAAATGACTAGAAGCTGCTTCCCAGAAGTCACTGGACAATTGGAAATACACTCTCATCCTCTCAAATGGTCCTCAAGACCAAGCAAGAAGCAGATAGATCAGAACAGAGAGGATGAAGGCCCCTTGACCCTTTCTGAACACAGTTGAGCACTGCTCGCATTTTAATGAACATTGACCCCTAGCGGCTTGGTAACTAGCAGGCCTGGGTCCCTGGGCACTGAATGATGGTGACAATGATGGGGAGGACAGGAGGAAGGGGAGCAGGGGAAGGCGAGCTAATCTCCTTGAGAAGTCCCCAGAGGCCAAGCTCAGGGCCCCAGGCGTTCCTTTCCCTAAACCTCACACAGCACCTCTCTGTCGCCGTGGGCCGCCTGAGGTCAAGGGCAGGCTAGGGACTTGCCCGTGGTCACATCACTGTGTGTCGGAGGCATTCACCAGTTAAAACGCACAGGCTGTGCGGGATCAGGGGTGTCAGGGGACAGAAAAGAGACACTGAGAGGGCAGATGGAAGACGCCCGAGGCTTGCTGGGGCCACACCTGCCGCAAGTAAGACTCTTCGAACGTCAAGCTCACCATCTGGTCTAATCCAGGGGTGGCGTTCTGCGTCCCTGGGAAGCGTGGGGGGCGAGGAGCGTGTCCCGGTGGGGCCCAGAGCAGCGGCGGGGAGGGCGAGAGCGCCACACAGGAGCGTGAGGCAGGGGCAGTCTACCGATGGGCACAGAAGGATCTCCACATTCAATCGACCAGTGTGCACGTCAGCGTGTAGCAGCAAAAGACGAGTCCTAGTTTTACCCCGTGCCGATACAGAGCGTAAGGTTTTTGCAGTGTGGGAGATTAAAAACATTTTTAAAGCCCTTTGGCATCCTTTTACCCGTCTTTAATGAGGTCCCAGATGTCTCAACTGGGCCACCAGCACAAGCAATCTAACTGCACCTGGGAGGACATGGAGGCTCCCCCTCCCTCGACGGGAAGGCCATCCTGGGAGCTCCGTTTGGAAGCTGAGGCAAATAATCGTTGCATGTGAACCCGGTGGGTAGGGTGGTAGGGAGAGAGGAGGAGAGGTTCCTAAAATATGGCCTGAATTTAATCTCAACTTTCACATTTGTGCTGGGAAAAACACACCCAAAAAATAACCAACGGGAGTAGCTCATTCTTTCAATGTTCCAAGTTTTCATTCTGCCAGGCGAGAGCATCACAGTTTGGGCAACTTCGGAGAAAATGTCCTCCTCCAGGGAGGGAGGGAGAGGGGGAGGGATGAGGGAGGGGAAGAGAGGAGAGAGGAGGGAGGGAAGAGAGAGGAGGGAGTGGGAGGGAGGAGGAGGCCCACAGGAAGTTCTGAGGATTACAACAGAGCTGGGAGTCTCTGGAGAACACAGTGAAAACAAATCACAACTTTGCTGCTTCGGAGATATTAACTGAGTTACAGGACACAAATTTGTTAAGGAAAACATGGCCTGATATGTATATATCGTTCATGCCATACCCCGGCACAGCTGTAAGGAAATCGGAGCCCACAAAGAGGGGGCATCCACGACGCCCCGCCAAAGGGTAAGGGACCCTGGTTTGAATTTTAAGCCAAACATCAAACCCTTAGTCAATGGCGACAGGGTAACAGTGAAAACTGTTGCTATTTGGAAGCAAAATTCACCTAAGAGTTAAATGCTCGAGCTGTAGAGATCCCAGCTACGGGCCCAGCACTCACGGTGGTAACACTTATAACACTTAGGGAGCGCCTACCGTGGGCAGGCAGCTGTCCTCCCCATACAGCAACCCCAAGTGCAGGGGGCCACACAGGGGGAGCTAAGGGGACCGCACCAGCACATGCAAGAGTCAAGGTTTGACTCCAAGCAGCCTGACTCCAGGGCCCATGGTTTCTTTATATTTATGTCCGCTTTGCTTATCACAGTAACTAAGCACTAACATTTACTGGGCCCTTGGTATGTCCGAGGCACTGTCCTAAGCGGTTTACAGGCATTCACTCATTTAATTCTCATTGTTATGAGATGGTCTGCTCATCCTTCGTTTGCTGCTTTGTTTGTTTTTGAAATGAAAAACCAGAGGCACAGAGAAGAGATCTAAATTGCCCCAGATCTCAGAGTATGTGGTAGAGCCAGGAGTTCAGAATTCCGTAGCCCGATTCTGGGACTCCTGCTCCTGGCCGACCTGATAATTGCTTAAGAAACACACACATCAGAGTGGAGGGAAAGCATCCATTGAGATCTTAAAAGCGTTGAAGAGTCCCGCTGCCTGAAATCTGATCAAGGTCATGGGTGGGAAATTTTCCATCTGGCTGTCCACACGAGGGACGCAAGAATCATGGGAACAGATGAAAAACATACCCGTGGGTGTTTCTACCATGCAAACTGGGGCCCAGTTTAAAAAACATGGCTTTGCCCTTGGTACCCCCCTCTTGGCACAGGTAGGATGGTTCTCCAGCAAGTCCGGCCCCCCCTGAACTCGGTTTTCTCAAAAAGATAGCCCTATCTGTGTAATTTCCCAAGTATGCTTATCCTCCCCAACTAGTCCCACACGTAACTGGCACTCCAGCCTTCATCAGTGAACCCAAGGTCAGCCTGACTGCCAGCCCACTCCAACCCAAACCCCCACCGGATCGAGTCACAGTTGTGGAAAGATAGACTTACGCTAGGTTCAATTCTTGCATTTAGACAGACCCCCAGAAAGCCAAATACCTGTGCTCTGTCATTCTCCTCCCTTGCAGAATTTCTTCCACTGAGTTGCGTTTAGGTATTTTGCTGTCAACATTTAGCAAAAATCTTTTGTGAAGCAGTTAAATGAAACTCTTACAGTCTCTGCCGTAGGAAAAAAAATCGGATGATATTGTCCACTGTATCACCCAGACCCCATAGGAAAAACCCCATAAAAAACTTCCATTTTTTTTAAGCTCAAAAAAGTTTTACTTATCTTGAGGAAATAGTATGTTTTGTCATTTCTGAGCGTGAAACTTATGTCCTATCTGTTCACCTCTTTTTCTATCTCCCTCTCACTTCTAAAGCTTCTAGGAAGCTCAGAGTCAAACTTGAAATTGAAGGTATGGGCCTTTTTAGTCTATACGAGGGGCTGCAAAACTTTGGTCATCTCACCATCTCCTTAGGGAGAATTTTAAGGACAACCCCCCGGTAGATGTATATTCATTTCCTTATTTATAAATTGTATGCATGTACCTGATTATATATTATTACCTGATTTTTAAAAAATGGTTTATATGACCTGATATTTTAAAGCACAATGCAGGCAGAGGCCAGAGTTCATTATTAATGCCTAAGGATATAAACCCATATTTCAAAGTGTCTTCTGATGATTTCAAAATTGTTTTAGCCTCTTCTGGAAAAGGAGGCTAACTCAAGTCCTAACTAGATTGCACTGTCATTATATTGACGCTTAACCAGGCCGACAAAGAGCTTGGCCAGGCAGCAGGAGAAGCATCAGCTTGGCCATTTCCTTCTTGGCTTGAAGGTGACACTAGTAGGACAGGCCAACCCAGCGGTTTCTTTGCAGGAATATTTTTAAGTTACTCTCCTCCTTCGGTGAGGACTTAAACATGGGTAATTTAAACCAGAATCCACATGCTCGGCACAATGCCTTCCAGAAGCAACCTAGCCAGCGAGGAGGCCCTGCGGCCTCTGGGGGTGGGACGTGTGCCCAGAGCGTGCCTCAGGACACTTTAAGGAAGTGTCACGGGCCAGCCGAGGAACTCACATGACACACACGCATTCGATATTACTGAATCATAATGCCTCTCATTTGAAGGTGAAAAATGTCTCCAGCCGAACCTTCTAATGTGTGTCCCTCCAGTCCCACAGTTGATCTGACGCACACACCTCTGGAACCCGGTCTGTCTCTCCCCTCCATCCTGTTTTCCCTGATCCTGGTCCTGACCTCCTACTTATGTGTTTTCCTCGCGGTCACTCTATTTTTATTTCTACTAACCAATATTTCTGGCCTGGGTCCTCCTTAAGTCCTTTACGGAACTGGAGTGTGCCTTCCTATATGTCATGAGCAGGATGGCTACAAGGAGATGTATGAGAGCACTCTTTCTCAATGTCCATACTGTTACTTCAGCTAATCACACATTTGGGGATCTGTAGATTTGGGAATAACCTTTGGGTTATTTCCAGGTTGTGGTCAGCTGGCATTCACTATCAACTAAAATGAAAATACTTAGATTCTGACAAGACATTAAGTATCTACCAAGTCAGAATTAGCTTTGGTGACAGAAACCCTCAGAAAACAGTGACTTTATTTAAAAAAAAAAAAAAGATTTCATTTATTTTTTTGAGAGAAAGAGAGAGTGCGTGCACGAGTGGGGGGAGGGGCAGAGGGAGAGGGCGAGGGAGAAGCAGACTCCCTGCTGAGCAGGGAGCCTGACACAGGGCTCGATCCCAGGACCCTGGGATCATGACCTGAGCCTGAGGTTTGATTCTTTCATGCAAAAGAAGTCTAGAGGAAGGTTCTAGAGTCTAGAAGTTCAGAGGCAGATCCACGAAATTCTCTGGGACTCAGCCACTTTCAGTCATTCCCAGGAGGGGTCTTCCGCTCTGTGATCTGCAGCACCAGCCAGAGCTCCGGCCACCATGTCCGTTCTCCAGGCTGACAGCACAGGACGGTGCAGAGGGGTGGCATCCCTTAGGCACGCACGGCAAAGGGCTCCACGCCATTCCCCCCTCGCACCGCCTCTCCCGGGCAGAGTGAGCCAGTGGGCGGAAACATAGGCATTAAAAGTCTGGGAGTATGGAGTTTGGGAGAACAGCAAGGAGCCTCCACCACAATCCGCTTTAAAATTTGCGATTTTCATTAGCAAAGCAAGACTCAGAGTTGTCATTGCATTCAGGAGAATTGTCATTCTAGACCATCAACTTGTAACTAATTCTGATCTTTTTTTTTCCGATCAAAGACCCATTATCAATTACCACTCAGAGGTATTTAAAGTAAGAATCATCCCAGGAATACATTGTCCTTCGTAGAAGCCCTGGAAAATATCTCCGTGAATGTGTAGTTAATACAGTCCTCCCAAAAGGCAAACTTTTCTGCCTAATAGAAACCACAATAGGGATCTTCCTAAGACACGGTTGTACATCGGGTTTTGCAAACCTGATCCTCCTTCAAGTGCATTAGCAGTTTGATGAAACTTGCAGTGAATTTGGATGGGGGAGATTTCCACCTTATAATGTGAATAATCTGCCTCCAGATTTGAAAGGCTCACTTCTCAGACTTTCCTGAGTTAACGCAAGCTCACTGGTGATGGTGGCAGATTACGACAGGCCTCTGAAACAAACCCCAAATGCTAACGTCATCACGGGCCTCGGCTCCTCCTGGAAGTCTCAGCCGCCACCCTGTGACTCAGAGGGACACACCGGGGGAGGCGGTCCCGGGAATTTTGCTGCTTTCCCATGCAATTGATTTCAACAGCCAGAGCTGGGGCAGACCCTGAGCGCCAGTCTTCCGTTGCTGCCCACGAGTCAGGGACAGAATTCATTGTGCAATGGCACACGTTTCTCATCTTTCAGATGCCGACTGTTCAAAGTATAAAAATACCTCCACGGGTCACTCACCAGAATAACACAGGCAGTGTTCCATTCATGAGCTCCCGTTGTGTCAGTGACATCACACGCCAACCAGGAGGGGCCGGGCGCTTTGTAACGTTCCACCAGAAACCCGAAAATAGGTAGGTTCTCCCCTCCTGGGCCTCACCGCCCCCACCGAAAACCCGGGGTGTTTGTTTGCTCGAGTTGACAGAAAAAGTCCAGGAATCTGGATAGCTCCATTGAGCCGCAGAGTAAAAGGTGTTGGGGACGGCGGCTGAATTTAACTGTAGCTTAAGAGGAATGAAACTGCCACAGCAAAAGGTGTGGTTTCCAGAAAGCTGGACCCCCCACGTGCACCTTCACTCACGCACCAACATCGCCTACAAATGCATGGGGGGCGGGAGGGGGGGAGGGGAGGAAATCTCTTCCCCTGTTTTATGTTTTCGCCCCTCTCTGGATTTTAAGTGAAAAGGGAAAAATATAAAATCAGGAGCCTGCCTAGCCCCCGGAGGCCTTTAAACTGAAGCTGGACCAAGCCCTACCCGTGTATCACAGGCAACAATTCCACCCTGGCCGGGAAGCGGACTAAGTGACTTAATGGGTATTTTCCATCTCTAATTTCCATGATTAAAAGAAAGAGGTTGAGAGGGGTACATGTGGAGCCTATTGTGAGTTTGCCAATGAATCCTAATTTAGATCAAAGAGAGTCTATGTGACACTGAACCATAAACACCCTAGTGTGCGTTACTTCCAGGAAGTCGTTAGTGTGTCCCCGATGGCTATTATGTGATATAGTTGCACTCTAGAGCCTGCGCCCTTTAATTACTAATAGAGAAGAAAATCCCATATGAGCAGGAGGAATGTAAATGAGACCTCTGTTCTTTTGAACATTTTATGCATTTGCCAAATTAAAATTTGCTGTGGACTTGGGTTTTCCCGGATCGCCGTTGCTAGTGATCATTTGGCTCATGGGATTAAATCCGAATTTCCAAAAAACGATTTCTGATCCGTGTGCAGATTTCAGATCTTCCTGCGTGCTTTGAGCTGAGACGTGGATCATCAGAACCAGATTGGAAACGATCTCTTTGAAGTTTTCAAAAGTAGGGAAGAAATCCTCTTTCGTTCTCATCTTTCCTCAAGACAAACGTTGCTGAGCGCCGGTGGAGGGGTATCACTGCGAGAAGGGGCCTGTGGAGGCCAGAGTCTCAGGATCACACCACACTCGTGCACTGCCCCCAACATGAGCCTGTAGCTCCTACGTAGAGAGGATCGTGCTTTAGGGACACGGGTCCGATCACCGCGCACGACCCCCATTGCCAACGCAAGGTGGGTTTTGCTCCCACCAAGATTTCAAGATCAGGATGACCACAAACGTGAACGTGAACAGCACGATTTTAATGGTGTTGCCTTCTCTCAGATTCTTCTCCCCGTAGCCTCTGTGCACGAGAAAAGGATTGATAACAATTTTGCACTTAAATTAAAAGCTAAGTGTAGGACCAGGCCTCGTACAAAAGCAAAGACACTCAATAGGCGGAATGACGACCCAAGATATTAACCATTTGGGAGATTTGCCTTGTCCAACACTGCATCTTGTTCAGTAAAGTAAACTCCTTCTCTGCCATCTGTCTCATGCTACAAAGAGATAATAATAATAAAATCATTGCTTAATGAGTAAACTAAGTAGAGGATAATTCTCTGGTCGATCATATCGGTGTTCTTCTCTGAAAGCCATATTCTCAATGAGGCAGAGAACACAGGGGAGAGTGCGTGATCGTGCACAAATGGGAGGCCTAAAATCAAAACCCAGTGCAGCATATGTCGGTATTTAAAGCCCCATCAAAGAAACATCCAACTTTTCAGCTGGAACCCAAATACAAATTTTCCTTACCCTATCAATTAGCAGATTACAAAACTTCTGCAGCAGGAACACCATTCTGCCAGCAAAGCCGTAGTGTTTGGAATGGGTCCAGGTCAGACAGATGGCGTGGAAAAGGGGTGCAATGAGACGTTCCCGATCGGCAGAGTCGGCTGCTCTTCCAGGCAGCAAACATAACCTTTGAAGGGCGGAGCCACAAGGTGAAGTGCGTCTCCCACGCGGCTGGGGAAGCATACATGCGGGCAGGAATCGCCCAAGTAGTCAGTGACAAGCACAACAACCGGCTGGCTCAAGGGAAGCATTTAGAGAAGAAAAATATGCAAAATATGAAATAAATGGAAACCTTGTTCTTTGGCATCTAGAAAGTGCCCCCCCCCCCATCGTAAACCAATGGGCAGAAAAAGCAGAGCTATGTCTTCTCCAAGACATGATCGTTAAATCAGGATGATAAAGAGTTCTTGCTGTCTTTGGAATGTTAACTGTACTATAAACAATCGAATGATGTAACCAGGAGGGAAAGACAAAGGATATTTGCTATAATGTTACTAAATGCCATCTGTACCCGTCACAGCCGATTTGCAGGATCGGCTCCCTTAAAACAGCACCTATCCAGCTGCGCACAAAGGCTTGGTTCAGAAGCTGATGACTAATGAAGTGATTATGCATAGTAGTAACAGTAATAGCCCACTGCATTTCAGAAGTGGGTGCTAAAATGCAAACACTCATTGATGATTTTTTTTTTTTTTTAGAAATTTAAGAATTTAAATTCCCTTCCATTAAGATCAAAGTAGCAAAGCTACTTCGTGAACTTAAATTATTTTTAGGTCAGTAAAAGCGTCTCTGTCGCGGGCTCTTTAATGGCAACCGGCCATTGTAAGCACCGTCAGTGCCCCTAAGCCTCGAAACAACCCTGCAAAGTGGAAAGATTCTCCTGGAGTCAGAGGTAAGAAATTAACAATCCAAGAAAGGTCACCCCCTGGCAGGAGCTGGAGGTGCTGTATTCCAATACCCAGGGTCTGGCTCAAAAGCCTAGGTCTCCGCTCTTCTATGGTGCTCCCCAAGGAGGGAGGGAGTCCTTGTTGCAAGTTCCAAGTCCAACTTTTGTCTGCAAATGGAGAAGTATCAGGTGATGAAGCGAAGAGGAATCGGCCCAGTGCAAAAGAGCCCGTTGGATGTATGTTCCTAGTCTCGATTTCAGCTAGTTCCAGGGCTTCGCTAGAAATCAGTTCCCCATGAAACCATTTGTGCCCAAACACAAGCTGGAGTCTTATTTTTAGGAGTTCTTCCTGATGGTGTTCCTGCGTGACCAGGAACCTGGTTCCACCCTGACACCAGTTTTCTGCCGAAGAGACAGAGAGAAGCCACACATATAAAGTGGCCGTGGTACTTTTGATGCTCACAGTGCCCTCCCTCCACCAAATCCTGATTCTTTTCCTTCCGCTATTTTTGCCCACTCACTTAGAAAGGCTCGGGACTCTATGGGGCAATAGCGTAGATTGGAAAACACGGTCATTATCCTGAGGAAGCTGGGCTAAATTCTTTTCAGCTGCATCAGCAAGAACAGACTATCTTCATACAGAGGCTGGGTTTTCTTGGACGTGAACTTGTGGGAACAAAATGGGAGAAAACACATGTCATGCTCTGTCCACAATCGCCCCTGATTAGAGGGAATATAGACCCGGCAACGCATTGGATGCCACAGAGATTTCAGAACCAAAGCAAAGTTGACCTACCAAGCCTGGCGTGAAATTTTATGACTAACACCACTGTTTTACTTCAGAACAACTATAAGAAAGATGATCCAATGAGTCAAACAACAAGCAACTTGGTCATCTGTTTAAAGTTTTCTTTTCTTTTTAAAGATTTTATTCATTTATTTGACAGAGACACAGCGAGAGCAGGAACACAAGCAGGGGGAGGGGGAGAGGGAGAAGCAGGCTCCCCACCAAGCAGGGAGCCCCTTGGGAGCCGGATCTCGGGACCCTGGGATCATGACCTGAGCCGAAGGCAGACGCTTAATGACTGAGCCACCCAGGCGCCCAGTTCACAGTTTTCAACCCAGGTCTCTGCCCTATATCCACACCCTGCAAAGAGAAGGGGGGGGGAAAGCACAAAAGCCTCATAGAAATAACAATTGCCTATTTTAATGTTGGCAACGTACAAATGACAATTATGTTGTTAATTGATAGTTATTTCAATGAGTTGTCATCCATGTAGATTGTTCAGATTAGCAATGTTGTTTTTGCATTGTGATTAGGCCACTGGGTAGCTGCATAAAAACTGTTGTATTCTATGGTAGACACATTCTAACAACTCAGAAGAGAAAAGGGGCCACCCTTTAAAGAGACAGTTGACTTTTAGAGAGAGGTTGGGAGATAGGCTTGTTAAAATGTGATTTTTAGCAGCATGCTCCATTAATGCAGTGCAATGTTTCATTAAAGAAGTTTCTATGCAAATGACGTATTAATAAGACAAAGGGCAGTAAAAGAGGGAGCAGCCCGGCTACCAAGCTCACCACGGAAAATACTAGCGCTGCCTAGAACGAGGTCAACAGAGCCCCACGTTTATCCCTGGAATTCTCTCTCTCTCTAAAACTCAGGACAGGCACTGGTTTCTTTTCAGGGCTGGACACCAGAGCAAGTAAAACCTGAAGAGACCTGGCCTGAAGGAAAGCTCTAGAACAAATTCACAGCCCAAGACTGAAGAGCGATCATTAACTCTGTACCTTTAAAACAAAACAAAACGAAACAAAACAAAAAATAACTCTGCATCTTGATTAAAAATTTCCTGTGGCTTTCCAATTTTGCAAAGACAGATTGAATTTTGAAGTTTTGCTACTGTCTAGAAGCTTTTAAGTTACAACTGTCAATCAGGAACATAAAAAAGTGATCTCGAAATCCACAGGCAGCAGTTCAGGAGGGCTCGACGGGCCCCTCCAATCTCACGGGGCGTCCTTGTGGCAGCTGCTCAGATCTTGGGTAGAGTAGCCTGTTGGAAGCAAGCAGAATCTCAAGGCCATGTCATGGAATTTCTGCCTGAAATTGGACAAAAAGCATCTTGTTAATCAAGTTTCTCTTACTCCTTCTTAAATGAGGTCAAAACAACAAGCCTAGAGATAATTCTTACTAAATCAGAGCAATATTCTTTTTTTTATTTTTTTAAAGATTTTATTTATTTATTTGACAGAGAGAGAGATCACAAGTAGGCAGAGAGGCAGGCAGAGAGAGAGGGGGAAGCAGGCTCCCCGCTGAGCAGAGAGCCCGATGCGGGGCTCAATCCCAGGACCCTGAGATCATGACCTGAGCCGAAGGCAGAGGCTTTAACCCACTGAGCCACCCAGGCGCCCCTCAGAGCAATATTCTTGTTCATATCAACTGTACATAATTAAAAAGACAAACCTCACCTTTTGGCAGTCGTTTGTATCTCTGCAGGATGCCTACACTTCGCTCCCCCACCCCTGATACCTCTCAGTATTGACATTGCTGCACTATCGTCCCACTTGATGGAACAGCGGACATCTGTGGTTTTAGTCTGCGTAGAACTATTTCCCTATCTTCTGGTAACTGGACTCTAATTTTCTGGGAGCCACCCCTCATCTGCACTCATGCTCATGGTTTAGGTGGGACAGTCACCCCCCACCCAGGCTCAGGAGTGGGCACATAGCTCAGGCCAGACTTGTCAGGTCGTTCCCTTCCTCTGGCCATGGTAAATGGGTCAAGGCTGAGCATAGAACCCAGCCTGGAACTTCTTGGAACTTCTTCTGGAAACTCCTAGGAAAGAGAAAGAAGCAATTTGGTGACAACTTTATATGTTTATGCCAGGCTCGAGGAAATAGGTAAATATATTGTAGATAATGAGAGCCAGTTTTCTCGCTGTCAGAGAAAAATGTTAAAAGTAAGGAAAGAAGGGAGGCTAAATGAACCCCCAGAGTTTGGGTTGAAACTGGAGGTACTAGTAGAAATTCGTGGTTTTTAAATATGTACTCAAAGAGGTGGCTGGATCTCTGATATACTAAGAGATAAATATACGAGTGTGCATGCATGAGTTGGCATATTTCCTAGCTTAGTCTTCTGAGACGACACCCCAGGGGGGATATGCACACCGAAGCACCCAGGTCTTGGGTTCCAAATACCGTTCTCTAATAAAAGGAACCAGGGCTTCCTGAAGACTTGATCGATTCTAGGACTACAATAGAGAAAACAAAATATGAGTCTATAGCATCTCAAGGTGCCAGGAAGTAGGGAAGTGCTCCAAAATAATGAGGGAGGCATGTCAAAGGACGTGAAAGGGCTTCCCATAGCCAAAGAGGAACAATTTGAATGACAAAATAAATAATGGGGGATAGTATTGGATTGTAATAAGTGTCCATGAGTCCATAATGATACCAATAAATAATTGAATAAACAAGTCGATGGAGGAGAACAGACAGCTCTTTTTATAGAAAAATTCCAACCAATAAATATAGATGGAATGAAGCAACTAGGAAATTACTACTAGAATAATATAGTCGTACTCGTCACAGGCAAGATCGACTGATGATTTCTAAAATTAGTGGGCAAAAATTTGAGGAAAAATAAGGTATTTTTATAGCCTCAAAGTATCTCCCCCAAGATTTTAATTAATTAAGAGGCAGATATTGTGAATTTTTCACTGGAGAAATGTAGCTGACATCAGATTAACATTGCCAAGATTGAGACACCCTGACCTCGTGTACCCCCAATGCAATAGACTGAGAAGAGTCTATCATTTCTGAGATATTCTTAACGTGAATGCATCATCTCAGTCTAATAGGAGGAAAACATCACACAGACTCAAATGGAGTGATGTTTTACAAAATAACCAATCAGTACTCTTTAAAAGTATCAAGGTCATGAGAGACAAAAATGGTTGAGGAGATGTCCCAGAATGGAGGAGACTAAGGAGACGGGACATCAAAATAAGATGTGAGATCCTCAGTTGGATGCTGACGCAGATTTTCCAGGAAAAACTGGCAAAACTCAGTCTTTATATTGCATCAGTGTTCAGTTCTTAGTTTCAATCACTGTACTTTTGTCACATAAGAAGTTAGCATTAGTGGAAGCTGGATGAAGGGTATTAAAGAACTTTCTGAATGATTTTTGAAGCTCCTCCACAAGTTTAAGGTCATTTCAAAATAGCTTTTGTGCTATTTTGTACAGCATGGGGACTATAGTTAACAATACTGTATCGCATACTTTAATGTCGCTAAGAGAGTAGATCTTAAAAGGTCTCATCATGAGAAAAAAACATTTGTAACTATAAATAGTGACAGATGTTAACTAGACTGAAGGTGATCGTCATTGCGCAATATATACAAATATCAAATCATTATGTCGTACACCTGAAACGAATTGTTATATATCAATTACATCTCAGTTAAATTTTTCAAAAATTAAAATAAATTTTTAAAAGTTCTAAACTTTTTTTTTTTTTAATATAGAGTCAAGGGTCGTTGAGGGTTACTGGGCAATGGGGCAGGAGGAGAGAGCGGCCAGGGCCTGGAGATAGGAGCTCCTGGATGAAACTACGACTAAAGCTAATTTACTCCAGGACTTTTTTGGTTGTTCCTGGATAAGGGTGCAAATAAATTGACTCTACC
This sequence comes from Potos flavus, assembly GCA_028534135.1. Lineage (NCBI taxonomy): Eukaryota > Metazoa > Chordata > Mammalia > Carnivora > Procyonidae > Potos > Potos flavus. The sequence continues at coordinate 120,507,057 of CM052883.1, forward strand.
AAACAATAAATTTAAATGAGTACAGCAAATGTCCAGGCCATTGAGAAGAAAGAAGAAAAGCGCAGAGCAAGGAGAGAAGATAACAGTTGCATTCTACCAAATGTTAAAATAGCATCATTAGTATTTTTAAAAAAATGTAATGCTTATAAATATGCTTCTCCAGTTTGCCCCACACTTCTGAATACCACTTCAGGTTATCAGCTGAATGCTTGTTCTGTCTAGGGGTACTACCTACTAGTGTGCCTGAGAAAGGCAAGAAAACTCAACCCTAAAGCATCTTCCGATTGGCCATGCCACAGTTCATGAAATTCACAGCATCTGTCTCCTTTGGGGTTAAGGCCCTGAAGATCTCTACTAAAATGTAAATCCTGGGGCCCATCTACAAAGACTCATCCAGGTTTTATCTGGAAGAGTAATATATTAACGATCCTTAACAACTTAGCCCCAGTTTATGAACCGGATTAAGCTCCGCCCCCTCAGAGGGCCTCAGAGGAATGAGGCAGAGGATACGTAATTTGTAATGAAGGAACCAAGCGGGGCGGGGGGAAGAATCGGAAGTGTAAGAGGGGACACCTGGATCATGTGCTGAGACATTGGGGGTCCAGCCTGAAGGTCCCGGGTGGAGAGAAGGGAGAGGAACACAGAGAAAAGGAATGGGAAAGAAGAATCGTGCAGTGCCGAGAACAAACCTGCCCGGGATTCCTGTCTGCAGCCACATTCGCAGTACTAACTTAAGCATTATTTAAGGGGTACGTTAGATGATGGCCGCCATGTACGGTTGTGCTGGTTGTTCCCAGACAAGGGCACGAGTAGGGACCGAAATCCAGCCTAAGTGGCTCTTGCCAAGCCGTGAGTCCGGGAGGGGGCTGCATCTGCCAAGGGGGACGCCTTGCTACAATTGATACAAATATTTTGCAGTGGCAGCCTTGCATCAAAATTATTTTCAAGCCTTTTTTTTTTTCTGGAGGGACAAGAGCGCGTCGAGACTTTCTGGTGGCACCATCTCCTTCCACTTTGGGGAATGGGACAAGAGATCCTCTTGCCTTCCACATCAACCGGGCTCCCAGGCCACTGTCACCCAGTTACCCTCCTAACGCTCAGGCTTGTTTGGGAGGTGACAGAAGGCAGAACGGGGGCCCTAGTTCTAGAAAGAAAGCAGCAGTTATCAAATTATTTTCAGCGACACAGCTACTGGAGCAAAGTCTGTGCTGGAAACATTTCGTATGTGAGCTATCCTTGGGGGCAGTCAGAGGAGAGGGACATTTCCAATGGTGGAAAGCTAGCCTTCTACTAGTATCCTCTACAAAAATCAAGAATTAAACATCTTTATCCTCTTTTTTTTTCTTGCCACATTATTTACTGCAAAAAAACACTAGTCGAAGTTAGGGGAACCATCGTGCCCTGGGAGTTCTTTCTCCCTCTTGCTTTCAGGACAGTGTTAATTTGCACGGCTGCTTCTAATCTATTTTGACAGGGAGAAAGTGGCAAATTAGCCCATTATCTCTTTAGAGCAGAGCACAGAGGCTCAGAGAAAACCCCACCTGGCCTTAGAGTATCTTTTTTCTTTTTTTTAAGATTTTTACTCATTTGAGAGAGCGATATGGGGGTGGGGGAGGACAGACAGGGGTGGAGAGAGAGAGAGAGGGAGAGATTCTCTCCAAGCAGACTCTGCGCTCAGCACAGAGCCAGACGTGGCGCTCGATCTCACGACCTCATGACCTGAGCCCAAACCAAGAGTCAGATGCTTCAGCGACTGAGCCACCCAGGCGTCCCTGACCTTAGAGTATCTTAGCTCATGAGGATAACCTGCAAATGCTCATTTTCGTTTTGCCCAAACTCTCTCGGCAGCTTTTTCTCTGGCCAGTAGTTGAAGCTGAGGCTCGTCCGCTGTCCCGCCAGGACTGGGCCGCTTCTGTGGAACATTACTTTGGGGAGCCCCGATGAGGGCCCAAAGTCCAGTTGAGGCACTCACCATTAGCATTCACTCCCTCGGTTTTCCTTTCCATATTCCTCATCGGTGACGTAATGCAGACGCTGAAGAGAGAGGAGGCAGCCCCCTAAGAACTTTCCATCTGAGGCACCCTCTGCCCGGAAGCTCTTCCTCCCAAGAGTCCGTCGCTGCCCAAAATATTTGCATCGGGCTAAGTTCCCGCTAAATGCAAGCCAGTTGCTGTGGAGGGACAGCACCTTAATAGCCCTTCCCTCAGTCACAGATCAATTTTTATTGACTGCCTATTATACTTAATCAGGTCTTCTGCTGAGCCCTGAGGAAACAGTGATGACCAAGGCAGACCCAGGGAGTGTCCTATTTGCCCTTCTTACCTCTCCAGCCCCTTTTCACCTCCAGCTTTTGTCGCTCCACTGGGAAGCCTTCCATAAGCCCTAGTCCAGGTCTCAATGACCCTCTCTGAGTTTCCCATAACATTCTGTGCACACCCCCACCGCACCCAATACCCTAAGGGAACTCCCAGTTCCCAGGATTTCAAATAGGGCCAAAGGTCAATTTACATCTCAATATCTCCTTTCATTTTCATTTCAGTTGTAAAGGACCACATAAAATAACTCCTAAAACGTCATCCCTAAGTGCTCCTCAAAGGAGGGAAAAATTGATATTCATGGCACAAAATCTGGAAAAAATAAAGTCTATATTCTCCTAATGGCAAATGCGGTTGTGGGTCATGAATCTGGTCTAAATCACTAAAATCCATAAGAATAGTTACAATTTGTTCATAAAACACCTCTGGCGAGACTTTCCAGAAGAAACTTTAGAAGGTAATGAAACATCAGGCGATGGGGAGTGCTGATTGACCCCGGCAAAGGCCTGAGAGGCTCTGCTTTGTTATCTTCATTAGGTGCGCCCTGAACACCTGCTCCCTCGGACAAGCGCCTTCTTCATCCAAGTTTGCAAGAATCAGCGGGCAAAGAGCCAGAGCTCTTCCTGCCAGGAGACTTCTAGCCCAGATTTTATTTTTGAGTTGAACAGGGTATCTTCTCAGGTCTTCTTCCACATTCCTGGGACATCAGAATGATTTTGGTAAATAGATCCTATAATTGAGAATTAAGACTATTAAGAATTAAGGTCCCAGGTCCCAGGTTCAAAATTTGAAATTGAAACCAGACTTGTATTTCATAGCGAAGGATGGAGAACCAAAGGAAAACTAAAGTAGAGAAGAGGGGAAAAAAATCTCCAACAGGCTAAGAAAACCTTTTATGTCTAGCTTCTCTCATAAAATAGGGAGTCTTGGGGGAAATTCACAGAATCTTGGATTCAGAAAGCGTTTTTACTCTTTCTCCTCTTTGCATTTTTTTTTAAATCCATGATAGTCTTGGCCCATTTCTTCAGGTTTTCCAGACCCATTAGCCATGCTGTATTACCATGGTGTTTATTATAATCTTGAGCTCTTGACAAAAGTAGGGGCAATTTTCCATCACGGTGAAACATTTGCTAAGTACTGACAAATACGATTTGCACATCTCCAAATGGAGCTAATTTTGACATGATAAAATAAAATGAGATGACTGGGTATCTAGACTTCACAAAATAATTCAAAGGGAAGTAGAGAGAATCCACCAATTACTAACTGTCAAAAACATATTAAGAGACTTCATGGCAAGTGTAAAGTTATTAGGTTAATCTATGGAAACTTCTGTCCTCTCCCCAACCAATCTTTAGTTCAATATTGACTCTCTTAAGAGTATCCTTTAATGCCTAAGAACTGCTTTAATAATCTTGAAACAGGCAAAAATAATTAGCATATATTTGTAACAAAAGGTGTATAGACATTGATGCTGTAATTATATATCATAATAGAGGATATAATTCAATGTCCTAAAAGACAGCTTGCCTGAAAACATGTAGGAGATGATTTGGGGATGTGTGCAGGGACGGGGCAATTTGGTAGTTGGAAAATAATTTAGGCAGCAAGCAATGTGGTCTGCTTACCCAAACCACAGAGCAGATGTAATTAAAAGGGGGAATGGAAAATATTGTGGGTTTGCCTAAAAAAATTGGGTAGGGACTTTTTCTGACTATAATCTTCTCTTGTTACAAATGTCAGCATAAGGAAGTCTTGATGCGAAGAATATGAAACAATGGCAGATCTGTCCGGGCTCTTCCTTTTAAACACCTGGTATGCAGACAAATAGCAAGAAAGACAGAGATAAGTCTAGATGGTAAGGCTGGTAAATTTAGATACTTCATCCACTTTGATTAAAACCCCGTACTAGTCCCCTGTAGTTTTTAGCTAATTAACATGCAAGAGAAAAGAAGCAAAAAGAAGGAAAATAAAGAAACTTGTGGTTAACATAACAAGAGAAAACTACGTTCAAACAAAACATGGCTGTCCTCTCTCTTCTGCTTCCACCACCAGGTTACTGCAAAAGTACCAGGGGGGGTCTATGATAGAGTACAAGGGAGATCGCCATGCTCTCTATTATACTTTATTTATTTATACTTTATTCTTGGAATTTCTTTCCTCAGAAAGTTCACATTTTACTTGAGACTTTCCAATAGCCCAATGTCTTTTTTTTTTTTTTTTTAAGATTTTTATCCATTTATTTGACAGACAGAGACACAGCAAGAGAGGGAACACAAGCAGGGGGAGTGGGAGAGGGAGAAGCAGGTTTCCCACTGAGCAGGGAGCCTGAAGTGGGGCTCGATCTCAGGACCCCGGGATCATGACCTGAGCCGAAGGCAGACAGACACTTAACCGACTGAGCCACCCAGGCGCCCCCAATAGCCCAATGTCTTGAAAAGAATAATTAGGTCAGAATAACTTGGGTGTATGTTACTATCTATAGTGACACCACCAGTGCCATAGTCAAGACTAGAGGCATCAGTTAGTTTTCTTCTGTTAAAGTCTGGCTCCCCACAGGGAAGCAGGGAGCCTGGGTGAGAGCATGAGAAGCAGGAGGACCCTGGTGCCAGGAGCCCGGAAGATGGGAGAGCCTCCAGCCGAGGGAGCTGGAGAGTGAGTTGATTACACAGATGTGCAAAGCAGTTCTTCGCTTTGAGCGCAGAATGACTATTGCCATCAATTTCTTTCTCCCTGGGATGGAAATTGAGAATAATCCACTCGCCATCTTACTCAGTGGGTCCCGTCTCCTCTGCAAGGCACACTAGTTCTTCCCAACGGACATTTTGTACCCTCTCGTGGTGCAGCCAAGATGCAAGAGAAGCATCTCAGATGGAAAGAACAGAATGCAGGGTCCACTTAATCTATCAGGCACAGTACGCCCAGTGCCTAGGCTCACAATACGTTTAGGGGTCCATGCAAATGTTTTTAATTCATTTTAAAATCAGGTGAATAAAGAACCCAGCGATTAACCCAACCCTCAGTATATACCTCCCAAAACTGAAACAGGCATTCGAGTAAGTACTTACACATGACCCTTCAGAGCACTACTCTTCACAATAGCAAAACGGTTAAACCACCCGGCGCCCACCAGCGGACGAACGGATAAACAAGAGGTGATACATCCATACGATGCAGGATTATTCGGTCGTGAGAAGGAACGAAGTCCTGAGAATGTTCCCTGGTGAACCTCCAAGACGTTGTGTTAAGGGAAAGAAGCCACGCGCAAGAGGCGACCTACTGTATGAGTCCCCTTGCCCGAAGTATCCAGAAGAGATAAATCCATGGGGACAGAAAGCAGATGGGTGGCTCTCAAAGGACTGTGTGAAGGGGGTCATGGGGAGTAAGTGCTCACAAGGCACCGGGTTACTTTTTCAGATAGTGTTTTGGAACCAGATAGAGGTGGCGACTGCACAACTTTGTGACCATATTAAATGTCACTGAGTTGTGACATTTAAACATGGTGAATTTATGTGAATTTTATCTTGATAGGAAAAAGAAATGAATCCAACCTGGATTATATTTATCTTTGTACCAGTGTTATTATAAGATATAATTCTCCAGAAAATTTACGAAGGGGCCCCTAAGGCAAAACTGCCTAGAGGGCCCCAGAGTCCGTCATGCAGCCTTGACGGACTCCTCAAGGCCAGAGGCGGCCGGAAAAGGAGCCTGAGGAAGGGAGAGGAGGGAGAGAAGGCACAGTGGCCGGAGCGCGGCGGACGAGGGACAGACTCGCTGAGGAGGCTGGTGAAGTCGTCGGGGGGCCAACCATGGCGAAGACTCAGGACGCTATCTAAAGTACCAACAGAGAGTCTTAAGGAGACTGGCATTTTTCAAAAAATCACTCTGGGCTGCTATTTTGGAGAGTGGACCAGTGAGGGGTCAGGAAGAGTGGCTATGGGGAGCCCAAATTAGAGGATATTGCTCTAATGTGGATTAAGGCAGAAAATGGGGGCTGCTGGCTGGGACACAGGCAGAGGCGTTGCAAGGGATGTGCGGCTCTGAAACACGTGCAAGGTCAACAGGCTGGGTGTGGGGGGCGAGAAGGAGGGGGCGGTCAAGGCTAGCTTTCCCTTTTCTGGCATGAGCATCTGGGTGCACAGGAGGACGCTCTTTGTTAAGACGGACACTGACGGTCCACAATTAGGGGCAGACATTCTGAAATGGAGTTTTGACCATATATATTTTGAGGTACCTGCAAAACTTCCAACAGAGAGGACAAATGGGGAGTTCAATATCTTGGCTACAATTCAAGAGAGGAGCAGAGTAGGGATAGAAAACTTGGTTGCTGTCCATGTCTGGAGTAAAAGGAGATCAGCCGAGCGAACGAGATCATCCAGTAAGAGTGCAAAATGAGGAGAGAGTTCAGCTCGATCAGGCCTTGAGAAAACCCAACATTTGAGTGTCCAGTAGAAGAAGAAAAGCTAGCAAAGGAGAAGAGGAGTAGAAAGAGGTAGAAGGAAACTCAGGAGGGCCATGGATGTCAGGGAAAGAGATGCTTCATGAAGGGGAGAATCGCCAACAGACCTCAACACCCCGGAGGTCAAGTGGGACGTGAATGTTTCAGTGTTACATGGTTATGACGTGGAGATCAATACCAACCTTTGCCAAAGCTTGTCAGGGGGGTGATGGGGCAGAAGGCAGACGAGAGTAAACCGAGAAGAGGAGGTCGAGAAAATGTGGACAGCTCTTCCAAGAAGCTGACGGTGAAGGTGTGTAGCCGGTGATCGGTGATCGTGAGATAAGCCACACCCCGACTTCACTCACCCTTGCCGCCCATCTGGCAAAAACAAGGGAGTTAGCAGCACAGTGCTGCTCATGTTCAACGATCAGGGATGAACAGGATGAGGCTCTTCTGCGGCTGGAGGTCTGACCCTCCAGCAACTTGACAGGAGCCGCACCACAATCTTGCTAATTTTTTTTTATTTGACAGAGAGAGAGATCACAAGCAGGCAGAGAGAGGGGGGGAAGCAGGCTCCCCGCTGAGCAGAGAGCCCGATGCGGGGCTCGATCCCAGGACCCTGAGATCATGACCTGAGCCGAAGGCAGAGGCTTTAACCCACTGAGCCACCCAGGCGCCCCGAAACTGCTAATTTTATGACTGTTTGCAAAGGAACAATGTTCTCCGCCCTTGCATGGCAAAACCAAGGAGAAACAAGTTTGCAGCTTTCTCCCCAGCAGCTTTCGAGTTGTGGGGGAAAGCCTCAAAGACACGGGACTGATCACAATGGGTCGGAATCCAAAATGCCATCTTCGAATAAGATTAAGACTCTATACAAACAGCAAGCCACTGGCTTCTGTGAGCAATGGCAGAGGACACCCAGCGCCAACGCTGAAGGCGGAGCCCCGCCCCGCGATTCCCCTGCGCACTCCTCTTCACTACTCGCCTCCTTCCTCCAAGCCTCTCCTCCCTGTGTCCTCAGTTCAAATTCTGGGACTCAAGAAACACCAACAACTGTCCCTTTATCCTTTGCCAACCGAAGACGGAATAGCCCAGCAGAGAGGAGGGCAGATAATACACACCCCCTGGTTCTGGGTGGTGTTTATACCTACTGCTCCTCCCAATGTATGTCATCGGTCATACAGTGATTTTATGGGCAGAATATTACTTTTTCCTTCCTCCAGAACTGTGATGAGAACGTTGTTTGCATGCATATGTCGCTGCCTCGTAGTTTCTAGTTTTTCCGTTGCAGGGTTGACTCACTGTCTCCAGTATTAGGGTAGACTTCAGGGGACTTGAGCCAGAAAGACCCTCAAAAGCAACTTTTCTGTTTTTTTTCTCTACCCCGGATTTGGCATATCAAGCAAGCCTTGAGCTTAATGCTAGAGCCTGAGCAAGTAAGCCCCTATATTCTTCCTTTGAACGTCATAAAAGTTTATTAGGTGCCCTTGTGCATATAACCCTGTGCCAAGCAGACAGAGGGCCTACACTCAGGCTCTTGCATACTTGGGGTACGATGTTCCAGATGTCACATTTGTGGACACTTAGCAGGGTTATGCCGGAGCTCTCGGAGGATAATGTTGAAGGGGGAAAAAAAAGTTAGTCCTCCCCTAACTTTGAAATAAAGGGAATATGTTGTTATAATGGGATAAGTACAGGAAGTAAGATTAATGAGATAGAATTTTTTAAAGTCAGAAAGGCCATTGTAGTCAGAATGTCATCAGCCTCTCTATTATCCTTTAGGACAGAAACTATGAATCAATCATCTTTTTATCCCAAGTGCCAAGCACATAGCGCAAGGATCAAATAAGGTTACACGTGGGAAAGAAAAGTAAATGATAGTCAGCAACAGGGCAGAGATGTCTAGTTAACCACTTCTAGTTAACACTAACCTACCAATGCAATGCGATATTTTTAAAAAGTAGAGGTGTCAGAATTGGAAATGAAGAGACAAACCTTTTCTTATTTGAGGGCAATATGACTCTCACCATAAAAAAATCTTATAGAGGGGCGCCTGGGTGGCTCAGTGGGTTAAAGCCTCTGCCTTCGGCTCAGGTCATGATCTCAGGGTCCTGGGATCGAGCCCCGCATTGGGCTCTCTGCTCAGCAGGGAGCCTGCTTCCCGCTCTCTCTCTGCCTGCCTCTCTGCCTACTTGTGATCTCTCTCTCTGTGTCAAATAAGTAAATAAAATCTTAAAAAAAAAAAAAAAGACCTTTCAAAGAGAAAAGTTTGTAAAAAGAGCATTAAAGTGAAGATACAGACTGTCCATGGATAGGAACATAACATTCTTCCTCCAAATTAATATATGCACTAAACATAATTCCAATAAAAATCTTAACATGATTTTTCAACAGTACTTGACAATTTAATCTTAAGCTCACAGGAAAAGCTAGGGCTCAAGAATAGTCAAGACTATTTGAAGGACAGCTTAGGGGTGAGCAGAGACTTGCCCTACCAGATACGGAGATGTGAAAGGCACGGTACAGATTGTGCGATCCCAGCACAGGAAAGGACTGAAGGAATAGATCCACAGACAAACGGAAACTTGACAAATGACAGAAGTAGCATCACGATCAGTGGGGGAAAGGTTGGGCTATTTAGTAATGTGCCAAGACACTTGCAGGAAAATATTAGAGACATCACACCATAATGAGAAATACCTTTAAATTGGATTAATAAGCTAAACTGAAAATACAAAATCCTAAAATTTTTAGTAAATAAAACTCTTACAAAACAACAGCTTACACACAAAACACCATAAAGCTAAAAGACAAGCCTCATATTGGGAAAAGATCTTATTAGCCCCTGTATCTCTAAAATAATGCATATCTGGAATTCCTTAAAAATGTTTAAAAATCAATGCAAAAATGCAAGTAACCAAAAAAGCAAAAGAATAAAGGATTCAAATAGGTAATTCCCTTCAGAGGGAACATGGATTATAAACTTAGTGAAAATAGGCTCAACCTCATGGATCACCATGGAAGACAGTTGGCTGGGCTAGAGCCTTCTTTACAATATTCGATCCAAGAGGGTGGTCTACTGTGTAGAGACCTTTACAGTGAGAGGCTGTGGGGAGTAGCATGCCAGGGCAGGGGCTGAGTGAGAGTTTAAAGGGTGGAACCCGTAAGAAAACCACACATTGTTTCTGCTACACTTGACAAATGTCTGTTTATGCCTGCTGGTATCCATTTCTTTATATATATATAAAAGTAAGTGTAAGAAGTTAAAAAGGAACTGGAAAACCTAAGGTTTTCTTGTTTTGGGTTTTCTTGGCTTAGGTTTTCCAGTTCCTTTTTAACTTCTTACACTTACTTTTCTCCCAAAAATCATTTTGCCAAATCTCAAAATAAAATTGCATTGTTTTTTATTGGACAAAGTATCTGCCAAGGCCAATGGTTAGAGAGGGTATGGGAAAACGTGAACTCCTATACACCGCTGGTAGGACTTAATTTGGCATGTACACTGCACAGATCAATTTGGCGATACTGATAAACTTGAAGATAAGAATATTCTATTGACCAGTGATTGGAGTTCACGATACAGACCTCAAACACTCACACAAGTGCACAAGGAAACATGTCCAGTATTTCATTGCAGCATTGTTTATAGTGAAAAATCTTCAATAACCAAAATGTGCATCAACGAAAAAAAAGGAGAAACTGTGATATATTTCTTCAACGGACTATAACATTTTAAATGAATAGAGAAACAGGTGTTCACATGGGTACATCTCAACATGAGTGAAAAACAGGTCTCATAAAGTTAATCTACAGTATGATACCATTTATATAAAGCTTCGAAAACACGAAGATAATCCTAGATATGCATATATACAAGCATAGAAAACCATTCATGGTATCATTCTGATAAAAACTGAGAGCAGCAGTTACCTCTGTGGGTAAAGGGAAAGAAATGGAATGAGACAGGGCTGTATAGATTTCACTGTAGCTATAACTTTTTTTAGAAGAAACAAGCAAAAGTGTGTAAAATATTAAGACTGCAAAAGCTGGATGGTGGGTTCACGAGTATTCATTTATATTGTTTTCCGTATTTCTTTTTGTATGTTTGAAATGCTTCATAATAAAAAGGCACAATACAAATAGCAATTTTGTTAACGTTTGCTAACAGACAACTAACTAGATCAAAGTGGATAAACACATTAATACAAGACGCGGATAATTATTTCCAAGTGTAGGAAGAGTATTGATTGGTTCCTCCAGGGCTTACATTTACTTAATAACTTAGCTATGTGTCAGGCACTGTGAAAAGTGGTTTACATGCACTAACTTACTTCATCTCCTCCATCACCCTTATGAAGATAATACTACTATCATTTTACAGATTAGAAAGCTGAGGCTGGGAGTGGAATGGTAAGAGTTCTGAGATCACACAGCTAGTAAGCAGCTAGGACATAACCCAGGAATGTCTAAGTCCAAAATCTGTGCACTGTGTTACAATGTGAAAAGTTTCACTTTTATTAAATGATTCAAGATGAAAAAGCCACAGAAATTTACCAAGAGTAAAAATGGGAAAGATGCAACTAATTGAAGATTTTTAAGGGATCAAGGTGTAAGGAAGACTCGGTAATTGGGTACACACAATTAAAAACGAGGTCCAAACTGAACCTGAATCTGCATAATGAAAACATAAAGGGAAGAACATACGGTCTGGGACATTAACAACAAAGCTGGCGTTGGCAAGTAAACCAGTATTCCTTAACCCCAAATACACAGCCCTTTCCTAAGAAGAGTCTCCAGACTGCAGACGGACGTTCAGTCCTTTTAATCAGTTCCCTCGGGTACATTTTACTGGCCCTTCAAGGCTCACCCTTTCTGACTCACTCGGGCTCTATACACGTTCTCCCTCATCTAAACCTGACTCATCTGGCACTACGATGATTTTTTTGTGGTATTTTTACAGGACCAAGTCATCAACTATTTCAGACCACTGTATTTTATGCAAGAAGGAATTGTATCGCCGATGTTTCAGTTGGCATTTGGTAGCAAGTAACAGTCTCCCCAACTTAAGAACTAAAGGTGGAAGTGGGGGAGTCTCTCTGTAAGGTTTTAAGGGTAGCTTATGGAACGCAGGAGCAGGCAATGCAGACAGGCACAAAACATTGGAACAAAAACCGAAGTTCTCCACAATCAAGGCAGCTGTTCTCATCATCTTTTTCTTCCAGTTGTACGGTCTCTCATCTTTGCTTTTTCTTTCTGCTTCACATCCATGTTCCAAATGCAGCTTCCCAGGACATCCATTTTCCAATTCCAAATTCTCGGAAGAAATCACTTACTTGGCTCACATTTGACCAGATGTCCACCCCCTGTCCAATCTTCTGAATAGCTCCTTTCTGGTGGCAGAAGTAATCCTCAGAAAATGGCACAAAAGTTGGGCTGATATCCTAAAGGTTATATCTACTGTAACATTTCCTTTATTTCTGCTGTCTACTGGAGGCTTAAGACTTTTCTTGGAGAAAAAAGCGGCATTTCTCAAGGTCGGAACCACTGAATGCTAAATTCCATCAAAATGAACCAAAGATTCTTTTGGCTGGTTCTGAGAAATGTTAAAATAGGGATAGAATTCTACATCGGGGTATAGTCTCTTTAAGATGACACTTTTCTGTGCTTCATTCTTTGCTTATTTCCACCCTTTCTGTGGTAGTCACATCATACATTGTCCACCGACAATTTAGATTCTGTAGTTTTCTTTTCACATTTTTTTTTCATTTAAAAAACCCCTTTCTGGAGGAAATCAGTGCACGAACCATAGTCAAACAATGGAAACCCCCAAACACTGGCCCCCTTACTACAGAAAAACAAAGTCTTCAGAGTTAATAACAGATGTGGAGGGAGAAAAAAACGAGTTGCTGCTAAAAGCCAGAGACACTATGTTAAATGCTTACATTTTAATCCTCACAACAATCCTATGAGGGATACATTGTTATCCCCTTTTTATGGATGATAAAAAGAAGGTAAGAAACCCAGCTGTTTTCACACATCAAGTATGCAGCTTAATATGGATTTAGAAGAGAAGCAAGGGATTTAAAAAGCTGGGGAGTGGGGAAAGGCTGAAGGAAACAGAGACCTCCCATTCAGCATTTTTAACACCAAAAACTGCATTTAAATATACAGTGATAACACGGTAAGAATACATGACAGCATTCACCGCTCTTCAAAAACTTCAACTCCGGCTTCGAGGTCACTTAAAGTTTTACTCTTATCTTAATATTTATCAATATAAAAATGTACTTTTATAATGAGAAACTTGAACAATTTTCTTTCCTGACTCAGCATCTGCCCCCTTCTGCTCTTTACCACCAAATTTAACAGAATATGCTGTACTTGTCCCCAAAGCCTCTTCTCCTGTGCTCTCTCTCTAGTCTTTTACCCAAATACTCTCAACTGCTCACAAAGATCAGCAGGCAACTCCGTATTGCCAGAACCAACAGCCTTTTCTCGCTTTTCATCCATCTTAACCTCTCCATTGCATTTAATGTTTATCACCATCGTGACACTTCCTATGGTTTCTCACAGCCTCCTGGATGACACCTCTTTCTTGCCCAGTTCCGTAAGTATGACCGTGTTCCAAGGTTCGGACTTTAGCTCAAACGTCCCCATGTAGTGTTTGAACAACCTGGATTTGGATGAGAGCTAATGTGCATTTTTCTAAGACCCAGGATTCAGAAGAGTTTAGGAATCACTGGTAAAGATTAAATTCTGAACTCCTCTGCAATTTGACCTCCAACTCTCACAAATTCCCCTACCATCCGTAACAAACCACACTGTAGTACACCTTTGTGGATGCAGTGTCCTCTGCCTGACTTCCCCAGATTTCTCCATGCAGAATTTTCCCTCCTCTACATTTCTAGAACACTTTGCATCTGCTGCTAGCATATATTTATCACAATGTATTTGATTATATACAAATCTGTCCAAACAAAGGACCAAATCAGTATCTTTGTGCCTCCCAACACTAGGGGAGGTGATTTCACTAAAATACCAAATCTTGTTCCCAAGATATCAACCAACTTGTTTTGTGCTCTTTATCAGGCAACAAAAAGACTTACTACTCATTTATGACAAAAAGTTTTAAACATACGATTTAGTTAAACAAATAGTTCTTTTACGTTGAAAACAATTCTTAACAACTTAATTAAAACTAAAAACCAAGTTGTCTGATAGGGTAGCACAACCAACATGCCAACCTACATATTTTAAAACCAAATGTTACTAGTAATAATAATCACAAATTTCGAATAATATTGAATACAAGATTTTTAATAAAAACTTTGGGAGAGTAATATTAGGATTTGAACTATTAAGATACTACTAAGATGCTTGCTCTTTTTAAGTGATTCTTATTCAGGAGTGTTTAACAGAGCCACTTAACGACTGATTACAAAACATAAATATATTCTCCATCCCCAGAAATGTAGAGTTAGTAGGTCAAGAATGCAGCAAGACCTGTGGACGTTTTTCAATGCTCCCAGCATTTTCTGATGAACAATACTGGCTAACCATTATTTTCTATGAAATATGTTTGACATGCCTTTAACTTATGCATACACGTATTTTTACTATTTAAGCATTTTCACTACTTTGAAACATTTTAAGCATTTTCACTGTTTTGCCCAGTCACTTATAGGGCACCTGATTTTTTGCAATAGGTGTATTCCTTTAAAGTTTTATGTGCTTTTTGGTTAATTGAATTACTTCTCAAAGTCATCAAGTCTCAAGATACAGAAAATAAAATTTTCTTAAGTGGTATTTTCTTTAAGGTATACAGAGTATAGACATCTAGTTTACTAGATGAGTATATTCTCATAAACAGGAATTATTTGCATGTAAGTACACTGCATATGCACTCTAGCCTTCATGAAAGCAAAGCAACTGATGAAATCCCTATTAAAGAGTACACTTGCATTAATATACTCAATACTAAGATTCTGTAGCTAGAAAAAAATCAATGTATCAATACATTCAGCATTTTTAAATACAAAAATAGAAATATTTGAAATCACCTTCACTGAGGCTGAATACTGATTTTTTGCTTAAGCAAAGATTCAAAGCTCACTGACATTCCTAGTGGGCACTCTAAAATCCAAAAACTTACTTAAATAATTTTCAAGACTACTTACTTTCTTCATTGTATTCATGCTCTAAGAACTGATAAAATATGCTTGGAAGCTCATGGGTCAAAAACACTCTATAAACTTACTATAAAATTTCAATGTTATTTTAAAACATCTCTACTATCACACTCTAAAAAGATTTTTAATCTCCTGACTTAATGGGTATTTTGCTCAAGTGAGCAACCCTCTCATATAATCTTCACACATCCTCAACAATGAAAAAATTCTAAATATTACCTGGAGTTTAAAGATTCAAATTCTAATCCTTGTAACTTCAAAATAAGTGTACATTCCATTAATTTCTATCATTCAAGTAATACTTCCTATTGTACATCACAAGCTTAAGTATCATATTTAGGAAAACTTTGCCTGTGCTTTTATGTGTATCTAGAGTTGTCCTATGCATTCAAAGATATTATTGACAATGTCAGATTGGGCCTGGAAAACAGACAATGGAAATCTTAATCTTTACCCTCACTGTACACATGTGCAAAGTAACTGCACTTTTAATATTAAAATATCTAAAATATAGTTATTGTTAACTTCTCCCTTTCTCTTACTCTGCTTTTATCATTAGACATACACGAACCCGAAACATAACTTTCAAATAACTCTTGCCATTGTTTACCAAAACATGTTACCATTTTTAAGAATCATCATGTAAATTCAAGTTAATAAATCAAAACATTCTGCACTGCTTTAACAAGGGAAACAAAAATCAAGGTTTGCAAAATGACATTATTACAATTAACATGAATCAATGTGGACTTAAGAGTTAAAAGAGGTTTTTCAAGTTTTATTTAATAATTAGCTCATTCTCAGGTGAAAAACTAGTAATCTGCTAGTGCCTCTATTCTTACCTTTCCAAGTAAATATACCTGCTCACAATCATTTTAGTGTCTGAAATCAAGAATCTGTGAACAAAAGGCTAAGATGAAGAAAATAAACCACACAGACTTTTCTTACCCCATACCACTGCAAATATTTTAAATGCATAGGAATACAACAAAGTCAAAAGAAAAAAAATAGTGTTTTATTAACTACCACACTGTTATAATACACTTTAAACGTACAATAAGGTAGCCTTTAAATTTGAGGTGGTCTTAAGAATAACAAATGAACAGAATTCCAAATTTTTGAAATAGGTGAACTGCTGCAGTTATAGGTATACATTTAGGAAAATTGTATAGCTCTTACAAGACCAGCAATGAAACTTTATTTTGTACATTTTTTTAATAATTGAAAATATAAACAATAATTAAAAAATAAAAAGAAAATACAGCATAATAAAAAACATACATTTCTCAATTAAATGTACTGGATACATATAAATTTAAAGGGAAGAAGCAAAAAAGGAAAATGGTTGATATTTAAGTGCAGACTACCTAGACAAAAAAAAAAAAGACTTAAAAAAATATCATAAACCTCTAGTTTTCTATGACTAATATCCATATGGTTGGAGTATCATCACTATGGAAGTGATTTTGTTACGTTTGCATATGTTATACTTTACTGGTAATTTACATGATGGCTTTTAAGGCCCTGGCAGACATATGGTTTTTGGAAACAAGATTGGATAAAAAAATCACTGCTAAGACGCAATACACCTTATTTTTTTGGTCCTCCAATATTCAAGAAAAGGGATAATTCACTGTAACATTTTCTTACCACCCAAATGCCTCAACCTATACATTTTAAACTTTTTTTTTTTTAAACATTGGTTATATTGCCCAACTTCGTTATTTAAAGAATATTAACAAGACATTATTTTGGCAAATTAAATCTTAAACATGGCTTTTCAACAGGATTTAAAAGGTGACTATCCCTAGAGTTCCATGTTAAAATGTAGTTTTCAAAATCTTACAAGAGTAATGCTTAAAATATTGTACATAGTTAACCTAATTAAAATAATTAGCTTCAAAATGACAAATTGATAAGCTAAGTAAAGCCTACACTATGTAACATTTGCTTGGAAACTTGATTTGTCAGTTATGCATAATAAAAATTCCAGTCATCAAGAAAATTACAAAAATTTTTTTTATCATAACATGATTTCTTTCACCCACCAACTTTTTTTATCTTACAATAGATAAATACCAACATGTTCTCATTTTTACACTAAACCACACAGGATTGATGCATTTGGTTAGACTACCATTCGCATTGTTAAATTCAATTTTCTCTTTATATAACTTGGTAAAATTTCATTTCTTCTAGATTCCAAAAGTACCTACAAAACCCATGCAATTTTACCATTTTTAATATACTATGGAATATCATACAAAGTAAGGCATTTCAGTGTCATGTATAACCAAGTTACTGTCAATCCAAAAATTTTTGCACATCAATAAAAAGATATCTAAGAACTTAGGAACAATATTCTTCTCACTACTGTATAAAAATAACCACAATGAATAAGTATTTGTGTAATATTTACTCCATTGTCTCATTTCCAGAAACTGTGACAAGCTGTAAAGGTATTTCAGTGTTGGTAAGGATATCTTGATTGCTGGTGGTGGAAGTATTAACAGTTCCTATCCCTGAAACAGAACCTTGTTGAATATTTGCAAGGATAAGTGTTGTTCCTCCTGCAGTAATCAAAGTATCATCTCGTGCAGCTTCCACAGATGCCAGCACTGTACTGCTGGAGTGAATACCTTTTTTATTCTGATGTGTTTTAATATGTTTGGCAAGGTGGTCACTTCTCATAAAGCGTTTCGAACATTCTGGACAAACAAATTTCTTCTCACCTGTTAAAAAAAAAATTGTGACTCAATTTTTTAAATTCAACATTAATAGACTGATCATTTGCTGAGAAAGCAAGCCAACCTAACTGACAGCTAGGTACAGGAAGGAGAGCTCAATTAAAACTGTATTAGTTTCATGAGCTGCCTTTTCAAGATTTCTCTCCTAGAGTATTTTTCCTCAAAATAAATGTCATCTTTACTTTTCAATGAAAAGCGATCTTCAAACATTATAAACTGATACTCACTCAGATGAGACTTTAGTATTTCAACTATGCCATCAGTTTGTTTTGAAACATCTGTTACAAAATACCATACAGCTAAAAATGACCATCTGTTACATACTTCTTTAAAGAGTAGACTTGTTTTTGGTTTTTTTAAGATTTTATTTATTTATTTGTCAGAGAGAGAGAGAGAGAGAGCGTGCGCGAGCACAAGCAGGGGGCGGGGCAGGCAGAGCGGGGCAGAGGGAGAAGTAGGCTTCCTACTCAGCAAGGAGCCAGTTGCAGCACTAGATCCTGGGAACCTGGGATCATGACCTGAGCCCCAGGCAGCCACTTAACTGACTAAGCCACCCAGGCGTCCTAAGAGTATACTGTTTGAAGCTATATTTAAGATATTAACATGTCAAATCCATGATACTAAACCTTCAACTCTTAAATGGGAATTCAAGTAACTACACAGAGTACTCCTAGATTAAAGCAAAAACACAAGCTTGAGATCCATTAAGACTGAGTAATCCCAGGAATAATGGAGATGGCTAGATGACTTGATTCTAGATGGAATAATCAAGAGCAAGCCTAACATATCATGATAGTAAAGTTAGTTTAAGACCCTGATGCCTAAATTTATTTCCCAGCATGAATAAAATACGTTTTTTAAATACAAAAGACAGGCTGAAAGTCTATTTAATGTCAAAGAACTACTATGTAAGAGAATTATTGAAAGATAAAGCAAAAGGCCAATCTAAAGGGAACCCAGAGAGAAAACATTCAATAAACAAGTCTTGTATTTTCTTAATTTCTTCCAAAAATTTTTTTTTTAAATTTCTTCCAAAATTCTTACCTATCTCATTCTAGCACCTCCACCCTAAGTAGGTCTTCACCAGACCGCATGCCTGATCTATGCTCCAATGACACCTTAAGTCATTCCCTCTCCAATCCAATAAATCAATGCCAGACAAATCTTTAAATACCAAATTGTATTACAGTGTAAAATTCCACCATTATACTAAGTAGTATGGGAATAACTTGCAGATAACTAAATAATTTAAATTCTCTACTGCCTAACTTAAAAGGACCTCTATACAGCTCAATCCTACTTATTAACAGAAATGTGCTATATAGAATCTCATTTTCACTCACGGCAAATGGTCTCTTACCTCTTCTATTCACATACTGTTCTATTCTTCTGGGAAAGCATTTCCCAAAGTTTCTCTTGGAATTAATCCTGAGAGATGCTCCATGGAAAATGGCACAACAATCAGAGGAGGTTGGGAAATGCTACGCATACTACATCTCTCCCCACTTAGAGATGCAGTCTTGCTAATGTTCAATTAAAGGTCCTAAGAGGTGCTCTACCTTGAAGGTAGTGACCCTGTTTAACCAAGTGTTTCCCACATTTATTTGATCATTTTTTCCTTTTACATTATTCCTTTTTATATCCTGCTGATCAAATTCCATAGAGGAAAATTCTGTTATCAGGCCATCTTAAAGTCTACTATCCCAGCCCACCGCCCAACAATGCCTTACTACCCCAAGCAATAATGATCTCTGCCTCTGAGCATACTTTATCTACTTTCTTACATTATTTGTTGCAGTTTCAGTTTAATAAGCTCATCTACCTACCTAACAAGTGAGACAGAAAATAAAACAAGTAGAACATGTTATATACTACTACATACTTGACAGGTTATTTTATATATTTAAAGACAACGTAGGAGGTGTGAAAGCTGAGTCAGAGACAGTGTATTTGTCTCATCTAACAGAGAATCTGGATTTGAATCCAGATCTAGGTGACTTCAAAACCAACACTGTCTTTCTTTTTACCATGCTTCTTCCTTCTAAGTTCTCTAGTGACTGTAAATATATATATTTCAATCCTTCAGTGTTGCGCATAGACTGATCAACACCTTGACCATTATAAGGCAGCAGGAGAAAACTCTCTCTAAGATATATTAAGTTAGGATTTAGTTTGGGTCACCCCCAGGCTCATTTCACATAACCACACATATGGTGTAAAAACAAATCAAAGAGAGTCTTTCCATGAATAACACCTTGGTTATTCCTCAATGCAATGTTTTTTGCTTACCTCACAGATATTAAAATGCGAAAAGGTGAAATGATTGAGTTTATCAGAAAAAAAGGACTTATTCTTTATTGTAGTACTGAGGAAGAAGAATGAGAAAGGTCAAGAGGAAAAGCAGAGGGGCACCTGGGTGGTGCAGCCAGTTAAGTGGCCAGTTAAATGGCCAATTCTTGGTTTCGGGTCAGGTCATGATTCCAGGGTCATGAGATCGCCCCACATCTGACTCCGCACTGAGCCCAAGTCTGGCTCTGTGCTCAGCAAGGAGTCTGCTTAAGACCCTCTCTCCATCTCCCTCTGCTCCTCTCTACTCTCTAAAAGAAATAAATAAATCTTTAAAATGCTAACATAATAAACAAGAATAACATAAATGTGGCTTAAGACATTCAACGATGTTAAAGCAAAACAAGAAAAGCAAACTTAAAAAGGGGAAAAAAAGCTAGCGACATAAAATGTTATTTTACAAGGTAAGCCACATTGACTTACTTGGAATTGTTTTTCTTTTCTTTCTTTTTTTTTTTTTTTAAGATTTTACTTATTTGACACACAGAGAGAGCACAAGCAGGGGGAGTGCAGGCAGAGGAAGAAGGGTGAAGGGGGCTCCCCACTGAGAAGGGAGCCCGACAAGGGGCTTGATGCCAGAACCCTGGGATCATGACCTGAGCCAAAGGCAGGCGCTTAATGAATGAGCCATCCAGAAGCGTGGAATCATTGTTTTTAAATTGGTGTTGGTGAAGATAAAAACTGGATGTAACTGATCATATTTTAAAAGATCCAGATCAGTAAGGTATGCTTTTAAAAAAACCTTCAAGATAATATGTATCTTCAAGATACATATGATAATATGTATATATATATATATAATATACATACATAAGATAATATGTATTCTTCAAGAAATATGTATAATTCATTTTTGTCTGTTAAAAGTAAATATTAGTAACCTGTGTGTGTTCTTCTGTGCCTCTGTAATTCATCACTTCGAGTAAATCTTTTACCACAGAACATCCAGTTACAAACAAAAGGGCGCTCCCCAGAATGCCAACGCAGATGAGCTCTCAGATGTGAGGTCTTCCCATAGACTTTACCACATCCTGGTATATGACAAATGTGTTGCTTCTTTTTCCCAAGATTGGTACCTCTAAAAAACACACAAAGAATAATATATCCTTATATGAAAATATTCAAATAAACATTACCACTTATATCATATATTCCTGTGTTGAATTTCAAATAGAAGACATTATCACCATGAGGTCAATCAGAAACCAAGACCATTTAAAATCAATTTAAATAAAAATTTTATGTCTCAAACATGTATTACATATTAATTTTAATTAATTAATTAATTAATTTAAATTAATTTTACTTCAAAATATGTGATTGCTATCCAAATGTAAATATGCTCAAGAATTACATAATTTAAAAGGACATTTCATAAAGAATTTATAAATAAAGCAATTTATTATTCTGTCAGAACCATTCACAAATTTGATGCATAGGCCCAATCCACATTAAGTTAGTTGCATAAGAAACTAAATGGTCTATTCTAAGTCATGATGTCAGCTAATTTAAAAATTAAATTAAAACCAAGAAATGACTGCATAACTAATCACAGGTACAATTAAAAAACCGATAGGCACCTTAAGCAGACTTTAACATGACTTAAGCGTATTTATTCATATATTTGCATAGCCACACCCTGAGTATACACTGACTTGGAGAAAAATCAAAAGAAAAAAATCTAGACAAAGCTATTGCCTCAGCTCCTTAGCACTATATGAAATAAATATAAATCAAAATTATCTTTACAATTAAAATTCCCTCCATATTAACCATGCAAAGATACCCCAAATTATACATCAGTGATATAATAAAAATACAGTTCTCCACAGTGCAAAATTTGACATTTGTTACATTTTAGTATTTGATACCAAGAACAAGGTTTGGGGGATAGATGCTTATTAGATGAATGAACACAAGTATTTAGGCCTAAGCAAGAAGAAAACTTTTTTGATTCCAGAACTGATATTCAAATAAGTATTAAACACTACAGAAAATGTTATTACTCAAGCTCTAAAACAAAACAAAACAAAAAAAATTAGGCTAGTTACCGAATAAAAACAAATGAGTTTATAAAAAACATGACATTTTAGACTGTCAAAAATCACATAAACTTTGCAATGTTTCTCTGAGATAAAAAAAAAATACATCTAAGATCCCCGACTTCCCCTCCTCCCCCAATCTCACAGTCTAGGTATAGCCTATAAACTTCCCATAAGCCTGCAAATCCTCCTGTATATATTCTACCTATCGTTTTTCAAATTTTACCGGAAAAATGCATATTTCCCCACATTTATATTTTAATGTACTCACACTCAGTAGCATGTGAAATTGCCATAGGACAAACAGTGCTAAACGGTGCAGTGCTGGCTGTTAGATGCCATAGGTGTTCTGAACAGGGAGACATCAATGTGGGCTCCAGTAGTTAGAGAAGGCTTCGTGGAAGAGGTGGGTAGGATTTAGATAGAAAGGAGGGAAGGCATTCCAGGCAGAGGAATAGCATAAGTAAAGACAAGGAGGAGTCATGCTGTTGTCTTAAGGGCAAGGACGTCATAATCTAACACAATTCTAGTTTCTGCTCCAGTCCACCCCCAATTTCTACAACTCTTTTCCAAGAGCTGAGTTGAGTGAAACAGGTTTTTCTGGCTCACCTGCAATGCCAAAGTATTAACCAAAGCCAATATTTCCATTTAATTTAGCTTTTAAAATTTATTTTATTCTCAAACAGCCCTAAGAAAAACAGCAATGTTTGTGACTATTGGTGTACAAACCAATTTTACATATTGTGTTCACCATAGCAATTTCACAGAGAACCCAATTCAGTTCACTCTTGTACTCATGACTTCTTGCCTCTATGCTAAATAAGCATACCACTCGAGTGAATTGATGTGCTTTTATAAACTCAAAAGTGCTATTTTACTAACAGCAAAATTTAGCTTGAGAGCACTAACAAAGCACAAGATTGTAACAAATTACAGTAACGAATCTGGGTTCTCGAAGAACCAAAACTCCCGGGAAAGTTATTTTCAGAATCATAAGAAAACAAGCAATACTATTTGAAAATGGGATCGGCATCTAAGAGAAAAAAAAATGGGGACAGGGATGCACATAAATATACGTAATGTAAGGGAACAGCCCAATACCCGGGTCCAAGTTTCTATTTAAAAAGGAAATTTTATTCAAGAAGATCTAGATATGCTAGATATGGATTTATGCCATGTGATATGAAGGAAGAGAACTGACTTTCTCAACAAATAAAAAGGTAATAAAAGATTTGGCCATAAGTTTTCTTCTTGATTTACATAGTCATACCACTGAAACCTACTCTACAATCAATCTAGAAAAAACAATTTTAAGTTTCTATTCCTGATTGCCTAAACTTGTTCTCAGTAATTCTACAATGCCAAGACAGAGTGACACAGAATAAATAAAGCTAATTCTCAGTATGGGAATTAAGAAAAGTTAAGTACATCAAGTACTTTCTTTTGCTTGGGATGGGAGAAATGAGACACCAACTGAAATGCTGACAGAGAAGAACATTTTTTAAATATGGATCGATGTTCAATCTATACAAAACCCACGTAACAATAATGCCTTTAGAATTTACTTTATACTTTATTAAAATTGTCTCTCCCACTACAGTAAAAACTTTCTGAAGGCTGGATCTGCTTAATAAATATTGGTTAAATGACCAGATGAATATAACTTTTAAATATTTAATCATATTTTATATTTTATAATATAAAATATATTAATTATATTTTACACCTTGCTCAAAAGGTAAACAAAATTTTGTTCTCTAAAGATGCCACTTTATACATACATATATATACGCATATATACACACATATATACATACACATATATGTGTGTGTGTGTGTGTGTGTGTGTGTATATATATATATATATATATATATATATATATATATATATAAAGAAATGGCTGAGGGAAAAGGGCCAATATTCTAAAATTTTTAAAGTAGGGCCTATGTTCCCTTTGCAGAACACTCTGGAATGTTCTGGATTTACCATATGCTATGCTTCTATTAATTAGATGCAGCAACTGCCAATGATACAATTGTGCCTGTCATGTATGTTAGCTGAAGTTTGTTCAAATGAGCTCTAAGAAACAAGATAGTTTTTTCTTAAGAACTTCAATTTTGATTGCTTAGAATAAGTTTTTAAAAAAACAAACTCACAAAAGTTCTAGAAAAAAAAAAAAGTCTTCTTATAAGGTATTTCATAAAAACTGACCAACTAAAAATTTTGTGCATAAAACAAAGTTTGCAAACTTTTAAGTGATGGAACTCTTCTTTTACTTGTGTTAACAATGCATCATGCAAACCACTGACAAAGTTGAAAAACAATGTAAAACTAGGAAAAAAATATCTGCATATACGACAGTTAAACACACAACTTGGTTAATAGATTAACAAAAGACAAATAATTCACAAAAGAATTTTAAAATGTTAAAATAACATACCAAAAAATAAATCTCACAACGTAACAAAAAACACACTACCTGAAACAATAATGAGGAATTATTTTTCATCTGTCAGACTTTAAAATATATTTAAAAATGTGAAATCCATTGTTGGCAAGGGTTTGGAAAAACATACTTTCATACACCACTGGTAGGAGTATAAGTTGATACAGATAGAAAAGCAAACAATTCCCCTGATCCAACAATTTCATTTCTGCCAACTTACACTGATGAAGTAATCAGGCAAATGTGAAAAAATGTATGTGTAAGGATTGGAATGACAATAACAAACTCTCAAAAAAGATGTTAAATTCTTATGCATCCATACAGGAACAGAACAGCCTTTAAAAAATTGATGTAGACTCTATACAGTCTTGGAAATATGGTCACAAAAATTTTCAAAATAAGGGCAGACACATAAAACAGTAAGAATAAGATGATTCCACTTTAACAGATATGTAAAGTGTGGAAGGATATAAAAAAATGTTATAATGGTTACCTTGATGTGGGACAGAAGTTTGGAATTTTTTTAATATTATTCGGTGTTTCTCAATTTTTATGAGCATGTTTTAGTTTAATAAAAACCAATCTAAAGGATTTTCATTTTCAAGAAAATGAGTAAGTGAAACATTGGCCAGACTTTGACCCTCAATTAGATTTGACTTTCATGAACAATTTATCTTGAAAGTTATTCTAAATATGAGAGTAAATTTCAGAAAAGTTATCACCTAACCAAAATTCCACATTTACTTATTTAAACTGACCAAAACATTTCAAAGAATAAAAAATATTCCAAACAATTAAAATAATTACCAGTAAATACAAATACCTAAGGATCAGATGCAGAAGCAAATCCACTTGTGAGGCAGTAAGTATGGTGGTTAAGGCTCTGGAGTAAGACAATGGGTCCAAATCCCACTTGCGTGTTGTTCTTAAAAGTCATTCAACCTCTCTGTGCCTCACTTATGAACTGTCTAAAACTCCCAATGTAACAGTTATTAGTCATTATTAACATCACTGCGAATGGACTGGCCAATGTGCAAATCAACAAATAGTAACAACTCAAAGGCAAATAGAAAGGCTCTTTCTAATAGATCAAGTTTGTTAACTGAATTAATAGTATATTTAGTATAATTAAGCAGTGTTTCTGAGAGAGATATGTTAAGGTTTTTCACTATGACTGGGGATTTGATCTCTATGTCTTTATAAGCATTCTATAAGTTTCTGCTCTATGTATTTGAAAGTTATGGTGAAAACTTTGTATTATTAAGAAACCTACCCCTATATATCCATTTGATTATTTTCACCTTAATCCTTCATTGCTTAATAGTAACACTGCTATCCAAGTTTTCTTGTTAACATTTGCCTAATATACCTTTTTCCATCCCTTTATCTTCAACATTCCTGCGCCAATTTATTTGAGATGTTCCTTATAATCAATATTAAGGCTGGATTTTGTTTTTTAAATATGATGTGAGTTTCAAGTTCTTAATTATTAAGCTTAATCTATCCACATTTAATATAATCAGTGATCTTTTTTTAGTTTTTCCTGTCATGTTATTCTGTCTTATCGTTTATTTTTTTTAAAGCACTGAATTGAAATACTACAGTGCCACTTTTTTAAAAAATCCCATCATTAGGCTTATTATTCATTTCTGTTGAAAATAGAAAATGTTTAGAAAATGTTTATGCTTATCAACTATTTCTGAACTTTTTATTTTTATATAACTGCTATTCTCAAGCTAAAAATCATCTTTATCAGTATTTAGGCAAATCTCATTTCCGGTTTGCAAATAGGCTAATTTCTGATATGGGCCTATTAAATGGCATCTGCTACATTTTTTTAAGGCAAATTAAATAACTTTAGTTTTAAAAAAAGGCATTTAGATCTGAAAATTCTCTCTTACATATTTGTTCTAACTCCGCCACACTCATACAGACATACACACAAAATGGATCATGTAATGAATAATTTCCCATAATTAAGTGATACAGCATGCAGTATTTCAAAAATTAGGGTGATGATATTAGCAGCCTTAAAAAAAAAAAAAAAGAGTATGTTTCATGTGTGCATACCTCCCACCACCTTCTTTACAGTTGGGACAGGTGCAAGCTACCCTCCGAAGTCTTTTTCCTTCTTGATGTTGTTGGTCCCCTTCTTCATCTACCACCTGTACTCTTAAGTGTGTTAGATCATTGGTATTCAATGTAGAATCGCCACTGAGCTGCCACTCTTCAGGATCAGGTTCTTCTTCCTTGATCCTAATATCTAAAGAAAAAAGCAAATACAAATGAGAAGCAGCCCACTGGCCCAAAAACCATGAAACCTGAGCCTCTCTAAGGTAAAGTGAATACTATGTAAAAAGTCAAAACTCATGTTTGTGGAATATAAGCATTGGTCCTTATTGTGATTTATTCTTTTAATACTATTTCTATTTTATTCTAAATATCAAATAATTCAGCCAAAAAAGGGAATAAGGCCAGCATGAGAGCTTGCTTTTTAAAAGATTAAGAAAAACATTTAATTTTTTTTGAGCAAGCTGAATCAATTCTGAAACTTCAATAATATATTGTTCAACTAGTCAATAAATCCAACAATCGATTCAGATCAGAACAAATTCTAATGCCTTAAACCTCTCTTTCATAACCTGTATTAATTAATCATCCCTATCTACAGGTACTATGTGAATACAAAAGCAGGGATCATTCATTTGAATCTGTTACTCACAAATTTAAGCTTTAAATTAAGTCAATCATTACTAAAATATCTATAATGGCCATAACATCACTGTGGAAGAGGGTACAGAAATATGAGAGATGGTTTCTATTTTCAAGGAGTTTTATTACAAACCAGACTAAGAAACAAAATGAGGATGCAATGGTAAGGAAGAGCGGACATGGCAACAAGTTACATCATTTTCTCAGCAGACCCAATCATCTTTATTTATATTGATAATGATATGATATCATTTTCTATGTGAAACTAAGAGGATTTTTCATCTCAGAAAACTTTTTTAAAGAAATAATACAGGATTTAGAACAAACACTGAATATACCCATCTTTGGTAAAACAAATTCTTGTAGATTTTTATCCTGAGTTATGTAAACTAAAAATCTTAACAAAAACTTATTATTTTAGATATATATCAGTCACTAATAAATGGGGCAAAAATAGCCTTAAAAAATCAAATGTGTCTAGAAATTCCTGAATTTAAACTAATGAAAACTAGAATATATAGTCAACAATCAAGAAAAATGCCTCTAACAGTTTAAAACTAGTTTATGAGAATAATCACGACTAAGAATCAGGGAGAAAAGTAGGAAGAAAGGGGAGTCGGGCCTGGGCAACAGGGTAGACAGTGGTACCATTCACTAAGACAGGAATACTGGAGAAGGTCTAAGTAGAGGTAAAGGACAATTAATGAGTTCAAGGTTCAAGTCCACGGAGTCTGAACTGTTCATGAGACATACAAGGAAAGAAGCTGGACATACAGCTCTGGAGCCCAAAAAAAGAGGCAAGTGCTAGAGATACAGAAATTATCAGTGCAGGGGCACGGCGTGGCTCAGTTGGTTGAGCGTCTAACTCTTGGTTTTGGCTCAGGTCATGATCTCAGGGTCGTGAGACTGAGTCCTGCATCAGGCTCTCCACTCAGTGGGGAGTCTGCTGGAGATTCTCTCTCCCCCTCTCTCTCTGCCCTTCCCCCACTTGTGCACACTCACTCTAAAATAAACATAAATCTTTAAAAAAAAAAAAATTCTCAGTATAGATACAGTGATGGGAGTCCATCCAAAGAAGTAAGTGAGATCACTCCACAACTATAAATAGGATAAGAAAAGAAAGTAGTCTATGAGGAATACAAACATTTAAGGATCAGGTAGAAGAGGAGGAACCTGCAAAGGAAATTAGTATCCAGGAAAATGTGCTACATCAAAGAAAGGAAAGAATGTATTTCAAGAAAGAAAGGAAGCAGTCTACATCAAATATTGCAGATAAATGAAGAAACTAAGCTAAGAACATGGGCAAGAAGTGAGAAAGTGTTTAATAATAAGTATAGATAAGTTTTTCAAGAAGTCTGGTTTGAGAGACGAAAACATGGCAGTAGCTTAATGGGACCAAAGAGGAGAGTTAAGGGGAGGAGTGTTTCGTTTTTAAAGACAGGAAAAACCTGAACATGTTTAAATGCTTATGAGAAAGATCCATTACAGACAGACAGGTTGAAAATACAGAACTGAAATCCCTAAAATGTCAGGAGGGGATGATGAGCCACAGCACTTACAGGTTTAACTGATGGAGCACAGCCACAGTTTCCTCTATTACATGAGGTAAGATACAAGCACATTCATTTGTCCAGTAAGTAATTAGCTACTATGTGCCATGAACTGTGCTAGACTCCAGACCCGGACAGGTTTCGACAGCTGGAAATTTGGGGAAAATTGGTTTCTCTTTCCTCAGTGAAAGGATGAAGAATTTGACTATGTATAAAATTCCTCCAAATGCACAAAATAAATGAGTACTGACCTCTGTTCCTTTAAAATCAGATGTCCATCTGCATCGCTATGACAAAATACTTAAGTACTTGCATAAATACTGCACAGCACACTAGTTTTATGAGTTAAATTAAAGACATAATATATGGATATCACATCTCCAAAGGTGGGTAAGTTTGAAGTCCATAAAATGAGGAATTTTATCAGATGTTTTTAAAGCTACTTGTCTTACATTATTGTGAAAGACAGCAGGTAAAGGAGGATAAAATATTAATATCAAGAATGGATAAAGGAGTCTAGAGAGACAGAAGATTTACAGACATAAAGAGAACAAAAAAAGCAACTGATGAGAGAGGGCAAGAATGAAATACAACTTGACTGAGGGGATGAGGGTATTATAGCACATTCCTGCTCCTATTGCTAATTCTCTTACTAGTACCTACAAAGTATATTTAAACAATGTGTCATGGACATGAATATTCACAGTTTAGTTTTCTTTCTACTGAATCCAAATACAACATAGGCACATAAAACTTCACATATAAAATGAATACATCTGGTCCACCTAACAAACTTTCTCCTTGCATCCCTCTTAGTTTTACAGCATTACAAGCCACCTAATTGTTCCAATTACCAACTCTAGGTGACTCCTGTCAGTCCATTCCCAGCCTCTGCTCTCCCTCTTTTGCCAATTTATCTTCTCCACATCTTCTAGAATTTTCTTCCTAAATAAAAATCTAATGGCATCACTTTCCTAATAACCATACTTACACTAATTCTCTATTTTCTACAGTATAAAGACCAAACTCATTAACTTGGTATTCAAGAATGTTCTCAATCTCGCCCCAACCTGCTCCTCCAACTTCAGTATTAAAAACAATACAATTCTCATCATTTTCATATATGTCCTTTCTTAGTGTCACTTTGTCCTTTCTCAGTGTCCTTTCTCAGTGTCACTCTCTTGTGTGTGTGTGTCCTGCCTAGACTGTTTTCTAGTTCTTTCCTTTTTTTTCTAACTAACCTCCATTTATTCTTCAAGGCTAGTTCAAATACCATCTCCTTTATATATGCTTATGGTAGAGTTATATTTACTGGCTCATACATCCCTTTAGATAATGAACGCTTCACTCCAAGGTCCTCAGAAAATACAATCTAACTAAATGAATAAACCTTCCCTAAGGAGGAACTTCCAATATAGGTAATAATCTACCTGGAAAGACTCTGTCCTCTACTTTTCTATGCTCCTTCTATCTGCGTATAATACATAAAGAGAAGACTTTCATAAGATTAAGAGTCATTTCATGGGGACAGGATCACAAAGTGCTCATTAAAAATAATACATTAACCGCCCAACAACTGTTACACCAATTTTTAATCACTTCACTTGCTCATACACAATCTGGGGTATTTTAGAATCTTAATGATAATATTAATTAATCCAATAAATCCAAAATAATTCCCCTTTGCCAACTGCGTACCAGTTGAATTACAGACACCTTAAAAATAAGCCTCCAGTACTAGGCGGTCAAGGTTACATCTTCCTCAATATCTTAGTGTAGATGACAGGAAAATATTTTTTACTGTGCTCTATTAATGTCCTACATGTGGTACCTACTTTTCTTAGAAATCTACGATTTATAAAGGCTCAGAAGAAGGGGAAATAATAATCCATTAAAATGGCCCACACAAGTATGAAACGGTACCCATATTATTAGGTATCAGGAAAATAAAAATTAATATCACAATGACATATCCTACATACCACCAAGACGGCTAAAATTCAAAACAGACCAGGCCAACTGCTGGGAAAGTAGTGGAACTGAAACTCTCCCACACTACTGGTGGGTGTGTAAATCAGTATAACTTTGGAAAATCTTTTGACTATATCTTCTAAAACTAAACCTATGTATACCCTAATTCTCAAGCAATTTTACTCCAACAAAAACGCATACACATGACACCAGAAGTATAATAATTCACCCTAAAATGAAACAATTCCAATATCCACTAGTATTGGAATGGAAAATAAATCATGATATATTCATTCATATAGCAAAATATGTTAAAACAATGAAAATTAACAACCTATATGCAACAGAAATGAATGTCACAAATATAATTTTAAACAAAAGGCTCACATGCACAGGCTTTCCCGCTCTCTCTCAAAATTCCATTTATATAAAGCTCAAAACAACAGGTAAAACTATTGTATGGTGACTGCCTACCTTTAAGAAGGGGTAATGACTGGGTATAGGGAGATTGCTGGGTTGTTGGTAATATCTTATTCTCTTGATCTGGGTGGTAGTTTTTCCTAAGGGTTCATTTTATGGAAATTCATTAACTTATACACATATGATTTTACATACTCAATATACTTATATTCAATTATACTTCAATATAAGTATTATTCTAAATAATTTTTTTTAAGTAATCTATAGCAGATTACTTAGGAATTCTGGGTCAACTTCTTTTGTTGTGGCTTCATCTCTAGCTCCTATATAAATCAATTTTAACACCTTCCCCCAACATAGGAATTTAAAACAAAACAAAACCCTTAAGATGAGTGTGCTCCATACTGGGTATTTACCCTAAAGATAAAAATGTAGTGATCCAAAGGGGCACGTGCACCCCAATGTTTATAGCAGCAATGTCCACAATAGCCAAACTATGGAAAGAGCCTAGATGTCCATCAACAGATGAATGGGTAAAGAAGATGGGTGTGTGTGTGTGTGTGTGTGTATTGTGTATACCTACACACACTGGAATACTACGCAGCCATAAAAAAAACCCGAAATCTTGCCATTTGCAACGACATGGATGGACTAGAGGGTATTATGCTAAACAAAAGAAGTCAATCAGAGAAGGACAATTATATGATCTCACTGATATGAGGAATTTGAGAAACAAGACAGAGGATCATAGGGGAAGGGAGGAAAAAATGAAACAAGATGAAACCAGAGAGGGAGAAAAACCGTAAGAGACTCTTAATCTCAGGAAACAAATTGAGAATTGCTGGAGGGGAGGGGGATGGGAAGGATGGGGTGGCAGGGTGATGGACATTCGGAAGGGTATGTGCTATGTTGAGAAAAAACAAAACAAAAAAATCTTTTTAATTAAAAAAAAAAAAAAATGAGTGTGCTCCACAAAGTCCATAAATTGACTTTGTCAATTTATGGTTATTATTGGTTATTCACTCAGTAAGTATGTGAGTGACAACAATGTGCCAGTCACTGTTTTAGGTTCTAAGGATAAAACGGTTAACAAGAATGAAGTTCATACCTTTATCAAGTTTCCTTTTTAAGCTGGAAGAAGACAGAACAAATACACAGTATTTTAGGTGATATAGTGTTATGGAAAAAATGGTAGAGAGAGGCAGGAAGTAAAAGGAGTGAGATACTGGCTGTTTTAGAGTGGTCAGAGAAAACTGCCTAGAGGCAAAGGATCGAAGTGGAGGAAAGTATTCTGGGTAGAAGGAAAAACAAGTTGGATGTATGTTTGATATATTCAGGGAAAAGCAAGGAGGCTTGTGTGGCTAGAATGAAATGACTATGGATAAAGTATAGTAAGTGATAAGATCACAAAGGTAAAAATATGGGGGAGATAAGATTATATATGATGTTACACATTGTATATTACCTCACAGGCCATTATAAGGACTTTACATTTCATTCAGAGTGAGGGAAGCCACCAAGGGATTAAGAGTAGAGGGGTGATATATATTGTTACATTTTTATTAAAATAAATTCAAGATCACTCTAGCTACTGCACTGAGGAGACTGTTGGGAGGCAAAGGCAGAAGTAGGGAGACTACTTAAATTAGGAAGCTACTATATAATTACCAAAGCAAAAAATGACAGTGGCCTAAAACTAAGGTGTTAATGAGGAAGTAGTACGGACTGGTCAGAGTAAGTATTTTGTAGGTAGAGTCAAAGACATTGCTAACAGGTTTAATAACAGGGTTTTTTGTGAGGTGTGAGAACAAGAAAAGAGTTAAAGACAATCCTAAGGGTTTTTCCTGTGCCATTAACTGAGATAGGGAAGACCAGAAGTAGAAAAGATTGTGGGAGAGGGGAGACAATCAGGGGCCCATTTTTGGATACAAAAGTTTTGAGGTGCCGAAGAAATAACCAAATGATGATGCTACTCAGGCAGTTGATGGGTCTGGAGTTCAGGTAAAAGTACGGCCTGCAGTTATAAATTTGGACATCATCAGCATATATACTTGGTTATCGAGAGTGACCCAGAATAGAGTACAGATAGGAGGAAACTTTGGGGCACTTCAAAGTTAAGAAGTAGAAGAGATTAAAAAGAACCAGCCAGTGAGACAGAAGGAAACTAGTGTTCAGAAAGCAAGTGATGCAGTCATTTCAAGAACATAATCAGAGCTGTCAATGCTTGATAAGTCAAATAAAATGAAGACTAAGAAATGACCTTTGGATGTAAAAATGTGGTAATCACAAGTGACCTTGACAAAAGCTGTTGCAGAAAAGAAGTTAGGACATAGCCCTGCCTAGAGTAGATTCAAAAGAATGGAAGATGAATTGGAAACAAGTATATACAATTCCCAAGAGTTATGTTGGGAAAGTAAGCATTATAAAAATGTCACTGAAATTCCTAAGCTAGTCAACAAAGGCAGATTTAACATGTCTAGTAGTAATACATGCATAATATACACTAGCAATATAAAAAATGAATATGCTTATTTAAACATGACTTTGGGTACGTAAGGAAAACCAAGTTTAAATGCAAAAAAATTTGAGCAATGCATAGAGATTTGCGTACACGTTTAAGAACTTTATAAACAGTACTATTTTTTTTTAAATTATATTTACTCTCTACCTCAAAATGTTTAAATTTCCTTTTCATCTGGCTTGGTATATGACAGTACTATCTCATGATTATGGCTGTTTTCAAGGCCTGCCCTAATAAAACAAAGGGATACAGAAATGAAAAAAATTACCTATGTATCTGGGCAAGACTTGAAGGAAAAGAGAGAAAACAGGGACTTTAAATGATGAAATACACACAACACAGATACACATGTGATATGGTTACACAGACTAATTTTCTTGTATAGCCTATGGACAAACACAAAACTGAAAGAATGATACAGATGAACATGTTATTAACATACTTTAAGTACAGAAATACCAAAAAAGGAGAAAGAATGTGATAGAAGCAAAATCTCCTGGGGTACAGGAGTGTGATGAGGGTTTAGATGAAACTAACTTCCCATAGCCACCACTAAATAGCACTGTTAACTTGAAAGAGTTTGGCTGCTTTTGTGTGTTAGGAAGATAAAGCCAGCCAGTGGTCTCCAAATCTTTCTGACTGTACGGCACTATTAGTAAAGCTGTGAATATGCACCCCATAAATATTAATTAAGCATATACACTCTAACTGATTATAAAATATTGTGAAGCACAAAAATACATACAGAAGATAAACAATTTTAATTTTATTGTTAATTACGATAGCTCTATATTAGGTAATATGTCACAACAAAATATTTAGGGTAAGATTCAATGTTATCAGTAGCAGACAGAAAGTGACTACTCTGCCATTTTCTTGTTGTCCGGTGATACTTTCAAGTTCTTTTCTAGTCAATCCATGGTTTCTTTGCATGGACATTAAAGTCCACTATGAAGTTATTCAGTTAAAACCAGAAAATGTAAATCCATTTAACTCAAGCATATATAAACAGCAATATGCAGCAGCGTGCTAAAAGCATATAAAAAGTGAGGGAATGAGCAGGCTTAGCATATGTAACACAAACACAGCTGACATGGAATTAATGAAGGCACCAACGGTAATCTGTATAATCAATATTAGTTAAGCATTAATAACTCAGGGCATGCCTAGATTTCTATTAAAAATATTACCAGAAAACGCTAAATGCTTCCTCCTGAGACTAACTGGCTAATTATTTATCAATAAAGCTAATAGAATATTTAAGATACATTCTTAACTGGCTTATCAAGTCTGGAATATGCATATTTAATTTAAATAACTAACACTAGATAAATATGAATTACAGTACTGTTGATAAAATGAGATATTCTCCTTTATCAATAGCGTATCATTAGGATTTTGTTGGTCTTATCAAAGGCTTTCATATTCTCTGCCTTCAATTTTTTAAGCCCTGATGAAATTACTTCATTTGATTCTAAAATTTATTTTACATTTTCCCTTTAATCAGTTTCACCTGCCATTAAAAAAAAAAATCACCTAAACAGAATTATAGGATAATCCTACAAGATTTCATATATTATTTTCAATTAGATTTTCACATTCATAACTATGCAAATGCCTAAGGACATGTCAGAGCTACCAAGCTTTTTTTCCCCTATTTTTCTTTCAAGGAGACAGTTTTCAGTTACAGGCATGCATTCTTATAAATACAACTTCGCTAGCTTAATCAAAAGAAGTTAACACTTTAGGGGATAGTTATAAAACCAAATTTTATTTCTTTACCTATTTTAAACAAAATATATTTACAGGAAGCAATCTCTTTTCCACAAACCCTATCTCCCTAGATTTGGATTGTTATTCTATGACTGCTCCCTTCCCCCTATTTAAAATTAATCTTTAATTTCATCTCAACTAATCTTTTTTAAAGCCTCCCTTCTATTTTTTTATAGCAATTTTCCAAATTATCTTCAAAGCTTTTCTACCCAATTGGAGATTATACAACAGGATTATTCACCCTAGTAAATCTAGACAATACAGCCTTTTACAGAATATACACACACAGATGTAAACACAACTAGAAATAACTGATTTTCTAATACGCCTTATAGAAGACCTCATTTTATAGCCATACCACAAATATTTAAGAAAAAGGCCATATGACTTAAAATTAATCCACTGTAAATAATAAAATATTAACTTTATGTCTCTGTTAAGGGAGCAGTGTTCTATCAGATGATGATGATAATAACTAGCACTTAAGATTTACTTGTCAGACACCATTGTAAGCACTTAATATATATTCCCTTACTTTCTACATAAGAAAACAAAGTTAGTAGTTTGAAGGCACATGATTAAAAATGGATAGAGCCAGGACATAAGACAAAGAATTATGTGAAACATACTGCAAATACTGCTAAAAATCGGTTCTCTACCAGGGTTAGTTCCCAGGAATAGCAGCTTAAGTTAGCCTCATCAAATTAATGTGACTTAAAATCTGGGTAGGATAAAGAAAATGTGTCTACATAACATTGTGGAATATTATACAGCCTTAAAAAAAGAAGGAAATCCTGTTATACGCCACAACATGGATAAACCTTGAGAACATTATATGCTAAGTGAAATAAGCCACTCACAAAAGAACAAGTGTTATATGATTTTTCTAATAGAAAGTATCCAAAGTAGTCAAAATCACAGAAACAAAGTAGAAAGGTGGTTGCTATGGGCTAGGAAGTGGGAAGGGGAAATGGATACAGAATTTCAGTTTTCTAAGATGAAAAGTTCTAGGCATCTGTTGCATAACAGTGTGAGTATACTTAAACACTACAGAACTGTACACTTAAATATGTCGAGATGGTAAATTTAATGTTATGTGCTTTTTACCATAATAAAAAAAAATCTGGAAAAATCTCCCTTGTTGCTTTCCACCATAGAGGACTTCATTTTAGGAACCTCACAGATAAAATCTTCAATATCACAGATAAGAAGTTGAGAATAACTATAAAGGAACACATCATACATTACTGCAGTCAGTATTCCTTCCTAAGGCTCCTCCCTTCCCCCCCTAAGTTTTAGAGACTAGTTTTCCTCTCTCCTTCAGGTTAAGAAAAGACTACTTTAAAGTTACTCCAAAGTTAAAAAAAAAAAAGTTGTTCTCCACCACTTCCCCAGATTAAAATACCAAAAAGGATGATAGTTCCCGATAATCCTTGGACTGATAAGAAACAAGAAAGTGATTTGTTACAAGCAGCTGTCACAACTCTCACTATTCAAATCTCAATAGTACCAAAACACTCATCTTAAAAGTAGATTCAGTTTTTGGATACAACTAAAGATGAACTGAAATCACATATTATGAATAACATTAGTTAAACTGGTAGATAGAACATTGCTCTTCATTCAAAACAAACTGGATCCTACAGAACTTTATCTCCTTACCACCTAATCTAAATATTCTATCCCTGACATAAGCAAGCACTTTCCTAGTCTAAGTAGTTGAGGACCAAATTACACTTTAAAAAATATCTTTTTCTGGGCACCTGGGTGGCTTAGTCGGTTAAGCATCCAACTTGTGATTTCAGCTCAGGTCATTATCTTGTCGGGGATGTGGAGGGTATCAAGCCCTCCATGGGGCTCCATGCCCAGTGTCCAGTGGGGAGCCTGCTTGAGATTCCTCCCTTTGCCCCTCCTCCACTTGTGCTCTCACTCTCAAATAAATAAATCTTTAAAAAAAATCTTTTTCTTCAGTCTAGTAAAAGCGAGGGGAGGGAGGGAATATACAAAAACAGCAAACAGTAAGTTACATATGATTTTTTAACCTCACCTGGCAAATCCTATTCTCAGTTTTCATGCCACCTACCCAATAAACATATCCTCTTCCATGTTCATATATATATATGAACTCATCAAGAATGCAAAAAAATAGGGGCACCTGGGTGGCTCAGATGGTTAAGTGTCTGCCTTCGGCTCAGGTCATGATCCCAGGGTCCTGGGATTGAGCCCCACATTGGGCTCTCTGCTCAGCGGGGAGCCTGCTTCTCCCTCTCCCTCTGCCTACTGCTCCCCCTGCTTGTGCACGCATGCTATCTGTCAAATAAATAAATAAAGTCTTAAAAAGAATGCAAAAAATAGCTCTATGTTGGTTTTATTACTAATCCAATCTCATTTCATGTTGCAAGAAAACTCTCTTCCCAATTACATGGCTTGCAATCATCTCTTAAAATATTCCTTTAAAAAAAAAAATAGCCATTACAGGGGCGTCAGTCAGTTTGGCGTTGGACTCTTGATTTTGGCTCAGGTCATGATCTCAGGGTCAGGACACTGAGCCCTGACTCTGCTTAAGATTCTCTCTCTCCTTCTCCCTTTGTCCCTGCCTCTCCTCTCAAAAAAAAAAAAAAAAAAGCCATCACAGAATAGATTTCAGTTATGCTTTTTAGATACTATATATTATTACCATAACTTCTTAAAATACAACAGCAATGGCAAATAGCATAATATAAATTCGTTTTCTCAAATTTAAATACCCTCGGGCTCTCTTCATTAAGTTTTAATTATAAAAACTTTTTTTTAATTAAACATTGGAAAGGAGTATTATTACTGCCTCAATGTTTAACTGTTTGTATACCACTTTAAACATACATCAAAAACTTATAAAATTCAAAACTTTCAGGGCATGAGCTGTTTAGAATGGTAGTTTACGAGATAACTACAGGTTACCTATCATACTTTGAATGGAAATCTCTCCAGAATTAATTACACACTTACCTACTTTCTTTAGCAGGCACCTAAAAATGTAACTTAATCTTTGTTTAATGACTTCAAAAATAATTTATGGTATTAGACAAGCTCTGGAACACTGCACTAAAGTAAGTCCAGAATTCCAATTTTTGTTTTTTTGCGTCTACTTGGTTTTTTTGCCTCCTTTCCAACTCTAGTGGTATCAACTCTCTCCGTCTCCCAAGCCACATACCCATCATCCTTTCTAATGTCTATCTTCTAAGCCAGTTTAAAATCTGGAAATCAGCCAGGATTACTAAAAATTATGTATGAATACTGGAAAAATTAAGCCTAAAGAATCTGAGGCTTCTCCTAAGAAACCCAAGCCCCCCAAAATACACCACAGTGCCTATACCTGCTCCAGCTTAGGGGCTTTCAAACTGTGCTTAAAGGACACTATAAACTATAAATTCATCAGCAGAGAAGATGAATATGTAGGGTCCCAGGTTCTCATATAAATCAGAGCAGCCCCATAAGGTCAGTTTTATATACTGGGGTTCTACTGAGATTTCATTTGAGGATGTCTACTCACCACTGCACTAAAACTAATGTGGCTATCGCTATATGAGTAGAAAAACTAATGGTTTGGGAAAGGTTTTTTCCCTTGCCCCCTCAAAAAAAAAACAAAACAAAACAAAAAAAAAAAAAAACTCCATTTAAACAAAAGATTTCCTTTCCTCAACTGTTTTAGAAATGCCGGTTTCGAGGCACCTGGGGGGCTCAGCTGGCTAAGCATCTGATCTTGGTTTCAGCTTAGGTCATGATCTCATGGGTCATGGGATTGAGCCCCATGACCAGCCTGTGGGCTCTACGCTCAATGGGGAGTCTGCTTGGGGATTCTCTCCCTCTGCCCCCACTCATTCACGCTCTTGCTAAAAATTAATAAATCCTTGAGGATAAAAAAAAATGGAAAAGAAATGCCTATTTTTCCCCCAAGAATTATTTACAATACTTTCTTTGTATTTTCAACGATCTTAATTTGAGTTGCTATCATCAGAAATAGGAAACCATACCACAAATGTATAATTTTGAAGTTATTTTTAGTTGTATATTACAAGTTTCATTGTTTTCTATGTTTTCCTTTGTCTTCTACCTACATAATCTCTTTGCCATAGCACCTATATAAGAGGGCACTTAGTCAGCTGCATGGGCTTGGCTATTACAAGAAATATAAACCAAAAAACTACATCTCAGCAGCTTTAGAATTTGTACATTTTCCTTTGCCCTCAAATTCCAACGTCTTCAATTGAAACATTTAATGAGCACCTACTGTGACTAAAATTATAATCTAACACATCAAGCAGGACTAGTAAGGCTGTGCTGTAGTAACAAAGAATCCCAAAATCTCAAAGGCTTGACGCAACAAAATTATTTATTTCTCACTAATTTTACATACATGTCCAATTCAGGTTGGCAGAGGAGGATCTGCTCATCAGTCCTTCAGGAATCTAAACTCTACTTGATACATGCTTCCAAGACTGCCTTGACACGGAAGTATAAAAGAGAATGTGGTAAATCACATCCTGTTTTTAAACATCCATTCGCATTTTACTGCCATAATAAATCACATGGCCATACCTGACTACAAAATGACAGGAAAAGGCAAGAGAACAGAATTGGACTATTTATGAAGAACGCTGACTCCCAAGATCCCTTGCTGGTCAAACATTCATTTTATTCTCCTTCCTACAAATGGAATACACCTGTACCCTCCCTGCAGAAAATAACCTGAAACTCCCATCTAGTTACAGCATCAAGCTCAAAGATCAGAATCTGTAGATGATATGGAAATAACCTATCATGTCCAGATGTCTGCCCACACACAAAATACACAATGGTGTGTGTGTGTGTGTGTCTCTGTGTGTGTGTGTGTGTATATAAACATATTTATGAGGTAAGAGTAACCATAAAAAATGAAGTAAGAACGAGGTAAGTACAAATATTAAAAAACACTCCTGTTCAAAAGAAGAGGAACAGGAGACACAACAGTCAGTGGTTCATGGTAATTCATAAACCCCGCTGAACAGAGGACCAGGTACACTCTGACTCATCACTGGGAGGAGTTTCTCTGTGTTTCTTACTTAAGCTCTGCCCTCCAGGAGGTTTTGCCTTGTCTGTTATCCTCCTCACCACAAGTAAAGTAGACAGAGTGTGCCTCCTCAGCTAGGCAGAATTCTCAGCCTGCTGGTAGACGGTTAGAAGGCAGGGACCAAGAACATTAAACAATTAGTTATAATTTTTTTTTCACACCTTTTTTCTTTCTTGTGGTTTCTTTGGCTACACAACTCCCTGAAAAACTTAGAAGGTTCTTATCTATTTGATTTTAGCCATTTCCAAGTGCCAATACATAAACCACAGCTTTTTTTCCTAGATACATCTCTTAGACTGACTAGATTTCTTTGCTTTCCTGTCACATGAGACTGCGTCTACTTCTCTCTACTTAACTGTGAGTATCTTGGGCTTACCTTTACCTGGCTTTAGTAGGGAATCCATACCTTTAGTCTCTTTACCCTAACCAAAATGAATTAGTAGACCATCACTCTGAGTCACCTTAATCCATTCGGATATTTTAACAATGAATGATGGTTTTAACCTTGTTTGGATTTTTGCCATCAGACAGTTTTGATTCTCAAAAGGCTTCTCAGTTTATCTCCTACTGATTGAAGGTGAAAAGCAGTTGCTTCTTCCAATCCTACAAATCCCCAAATTTCTGGCCTCTGTATAGATTCTCATTCCTATATGCAAACCAGTCAATCATTTTCTAGCTCATTTCCTCTGTATATATCTTGTCAAATGAAGCCAAGAGCAGTTAAAATACAATCGTTGTCCAACTTTATCCCCTAAAGCTAAAAATGCAAGTTACTGCAGGCAAGTTTTACCAGATGCGTCTCTGCATTGCATCTTTCCAGTCTCTAATAACAGTTTCCTTGCTGCCTGATCCTCAAACCAAGATAGCCATATTTGAGGATTTTTTGTTAGGCCATGCTACTGCATACCCTATTGTATGAATTTTTATTTTAGTCAGGATAGGCTACATAGGTGCTGCCCAACAGAAACATAATACAAATCACAGATTAATTCTAAATTTTCTAGAAGCCACATAAAAAAACTTAAAAACAGTGGAATTAATTTTAATATTTCAATATACCCAAAAAAATTACATTTCAACCTGTAAGCAGTATAGAAATTGAGATATTTTACATTCTTAGTTTTCTTCCCTACTAAATCTTCAAATACAGTTTATAGTTTACACTTACTCACACCTGAATTCAGTCTAGCCATAATTTAAGTGCTTAACTGCATCAGGGAGCTAGTAGCTACCATATTAGAAATGCAGGGCAAAATTAAGTTGTAGTAGCAAGCAAGCCCTGAAATCTTAGTGGTTTATCTTTTTATTCATGTCAGCTGAGAGTATACTGCATCCTTTCCTCGCTTAGGGTTTAAGGCTAGAAGAGTAGTCACTTTGGTATATTTCATCAGCCAAAACAAGCCAAATGGCGATACCCAACTTGGGTATACCCAGAAAGAAAACCAGAAATATTAGATAGATAGCACTAATGACTACCATATCCATTTTTTATTTATTTTTTAAAATTTTATTTATTTCAGAGAGAGAGAGCAGGAGAGGGGAAAGGTCAGAGGGAGAAGCAGACTTCCTGCTGAGCAGGGAGCCCGATGCAGGACTCGATCCCAAGACTCCAGGATCATGACCTGAGCCCAAGGCAGTTGTTTAACCAACTGAGCCACCCAGGTGCCTCCATATCCATTTTTGAAATCACATTTTAAACATTTGCAAATTATGTCTTTAAGGAATTAGAATTTTAATATTTTCTTTTTGCCAATATATACCTACTTCGCAATGCAAAAAAAATAAAGTAGTAAATTACTTCTACCACTAGCTAGTTAAAACTCGAACTCTAGAACACATATAGTTTCCTTACTATGGAACATAATTTTTTTCTTCAACAAGGTTCTGAAGATCTGGTAAGAGCAATTGAAAAGACATGATTAGAGCTCAAATACTATTCCCTTTACTTCATTTTGGCAAACAAGTACTTCAAATCTTCTTTAACTTCTTGTACCAAGCCCAAGTGATTACGGCTGCTGAAACAAGTACAGGCTGAAAAAAATTAAATGAGAGAGGAAAAGCCAAATTCCTCAAAAGTGGGGTGAAAGAAAAATAAGGAGACAAATAATATTATTCGAAACTAAGGATATTTTTGCCATTTTTCAAAAAGATTTCCTATTCATCTTTGTAAGTTAACTTGCTGCCATTTAACACTATAACATAAAAATCAAGTGCCTATTTATTTAACCAAAATATAAGGTATTACTATTTCAAAGCCCAATGCTTTACTTTCACAGGTTTAAGGCTAAAACCCTCTTCCTCCAATAGATAAATGCTTATTAAATTCTATTCTACCTTCACATAAGCATCCAAAGAAGGCGTTTTAGCATATTTGAGGACCTAAGATAATGGCAGAACTAGATGAAATACTGGGAATTAAAGAGTATCACAGTGAGTTATATGTGGTAGGCCATCAAAAAGCATCACAAGGAGGGGCTTATGTAAATAAGACAGCAAATTTTGCTTAGGGAATAAAGGCACTGGTACACATATGGACTGGTTTCATAGAGAGTTTAATTCCTCTTTACAAAATCTTTTGT
Organism: Potos flavus; assembly: GCA_028534135.1. NCBI lineage: Eukaryota > Metazoa > Chordata > Mammalia > Carnivora > Procyonidae > Potos > Potos flavus. The sequence continues at coordinate 120,550,199 of CM052883.1, forward strand.
TTTGAAGTCTGGTGTTCTAACTTCTTAATTAAGAGTTAGAATAGGGGCGCCTGGGTGGCTCAGTGGGTTAAAGCCTCTGCCTTCGGCTCAGGTCATGATCCGGGTCCTGGGATCGAGCCCCGCATCGGGCTCCCTGCTCAGCAGGGAGCCTGCTTCTCCCTCTCTCTCTCTGCCTGCCTCTCTGCCTACTTGTGATCTCTCTCTCTCTCTCTGTCAAATAAATAAATAAAATCTTAAAAAAAAAAAAAGAGTTAGAATAAAATAAGCTCTTTTAAGTAAAGCAAAGGTGATAACAGAACTGATAAGCAATCCATGTGGATGCTTTTCTGAGAGAAAATAATCAAAGCTAAATCCCAAACCAACAAAACATTTAAAATCAAATCTATGGAGTCCAAACTAAATTATCTGATGCCAGAAATCAGGAGATAGATGAATGCCTGTCTTTCTGCTACTCAAAGAAATTACCACCCACTAAAATTCTTATTTTTGTATTTGAGAGAGAGAGAGAACAAGCAGGGAGAAGCAGCAGCAGGAGAGGGAGAGGGAGAAGCAAGTTCCCCCTGCCAAGCAGAGAGCACAACATGGGGTTCGATCCCAGGACCCCAGGATCATGACCTGAGCTGAAGGCAGACATTTAACCCACTGAGCCACCCAGGCGCCCCTAACCCACTAAAACTTTATAATCCTACAAGAATGTCCTGGAAATGGTAGAAAATATACATGCTTTTCTGCATGTTTTATTGATGCTAATAAGCAGCTAATTTATATTCCCCATTCCTTAAATTCTCCCAAAACACCTCTCTTTTTATAACTCTCTTGTTCAGTTTTATGTACTCTCATGACTTCATGTCCATCACCTCGACAGAATTCCAGTCCTTCATCTCTACTACTAACAGTCATTTCAACCTAGAACTACAAATTCAATCCATTAAAACTGCTCCACACCCCCCCCCCCCCCCCCGTCCCCATTCGCCTGGGTGGCTCAGTTGGTTTTAACAGTATCTGCCTTTGGCTCAAGTCATGATTCTGGAGTGCTGGGATAGAGCCCTGCATAGAGCTCCCTGCTCAGCAGGGAGTCTGCTCCTTCCTCTCCTCTTCCTCTCCCCCTGACTTGTTCTCTTTCTCCCAAATAAATAAAATCTTCAAAAAACAAAAATAAAAAACAACAAAAACTGCTTTCCCTTTGCTTTCCCCAGATCAGTTTCCCTTCCCAACTCTGCCAATGATACGACCTTTTTTAAAACAAAGAACTAATCTTTTATTTCCAATAGCTAATCACCAAATCCTGTGGATTTGCTTCTTGAAATGTCTAGCATTCTTAATTCCTTACTTTATTCCTGTATAACTGAAATAGTGTGACACTTATGAAATAACTAAGTTTTTCTCACACCCTGTCCAAACTGTTATTATGAACAAGGCTCAGTAACCCAAACATCACAGGATTTTTGACACCAAAATTAAGTCCCATCTTATATATAAAATCTTTTTTAGAAACTTAGCAATCCTTGGGGCGCCTGGGTGGCTCAGTGGGTTAAAGCCTCTGCCTTTGCTCAGGTCATGATCTCAGGGTCCTGGAATCGAGCCCCGCATCGGGCTCTCTGCTCAGCAGGAAGCCTGCTTCCCCCTTTCTCTCTGCCTGCCACTCTACCTGCTTGTGATCTCTCTCCTGTCAAATAAATAAATAAAATTAAAAAAAAAAAACGCAAAAACTTAGCAATCCAAAAACAAACCAACCACCAAAAAACAACTTAGCCATCCAAAATGTCCCCTAATCAAAAACAGGAGAGAACAAGACCTACATTTCCCAAAGCTTTCTAGTACAGAATACTCAAATATATACAGAATTAGAACAATATAATAAACCCCAAAGTACCCATCACTCAACTTCAACAAACAACTCTGGGACAATTCGGTTTTTCTATATCTACACTGCCTCCATATTATTTTGAAACAAATCCCAGATAGAACATTTCATCCACAAATACTTCAGTAAGTATTGCTCAAAGATACAGAACTTATATTTTTAAAATCTTTCATCGTGTTATTCTTATAATACACAAAACCTATAGTGTTAAAAAAAAAAAAAAGAAAGACTTCGGCTTCAGGCAAAGTCATTTAATTCTTCTAAACTCCCTCATACTCAGGCACGACTAAGTCTAAAATTCCTTTTGCTTCTCTTGGTTTTTCCCCCCACAGGTTTATAGGCTGGTTTCTGAAACATAATTCTAAATGTTGAGTCTCTGAAAAGCTACAAATTTAACAAAATTACGCAACTCAAGAGTGGTATGAAATAAACAGGTACCATGTATCGCAAACGTCTAAACAAAGTTAATTATTTCAGAAGCAAACAGGTAAAATTTACCTTATATATTACCACAGAAATTTGTTTATTCCGTATCTACTACTGATATTTCTTCATTCTCAATAAAAGCAGAGATAGAAATGAGTAAATCAGTAAGAATTCAAATTTAAAAAAAAATAAAGATGCATTCTACACTGCTGAATTCCGAAAGAAGATAAACATGTTAACTATAATACAAAACAAAGGAAATAGAAGCTATTAAACAAGCAATAATTTAAAGGAGGCAGGAGTCGCAAAAGGCTATGGGACAAGGTAGCACCTAAGCTAAGCCTTTAAAGATGTCCACCAGGTTACTCCTCTCTGCTCCTAAGTACTGTAGTTCAATGTTAGTATACCATTACCATGTTATATTACAATCTTCTACATGTCTGCTAACCCAATGGTTCTCAAAGGGAAGAGGGAGGAGTTTTGCCCTCCTGGGGACCTTTGACAAAGTCTGAAGCCATTTTTTATTGTCATGACTATAAGGTAGGGAGTGCTAACTGACATCTAGTAGGTAGATGTAAGGGATGCTACTAAACACCCTAAAAGGCACAAGAGAGGGACACCTGGGTGGCTCAGTCGGTTAAGCGTCTGCCTTCAGCTCAAGTCATAATCCCGGGGTTTGGGGATGAATCCCACATGGGGCTACTTGTTCAGTGAGGAGCCTGCTTCTCCCACGGCCTGCCACTCACCCTGCTTGTGCACTCTCTCTGACAAGTAAATAAATAAAATCTTTTCAACATATAAAAACAATTTTTAAATTAAAAAATAAAATGCCCAGGAGACCCCCACAACAATCATCAGGCCCAAAATATCAATGATGTGGATATTGAGAAACTGGTCTAACCTGTTAGATTATGAAACTTTAGTGCATCTTTGTATCCCCAACATCTGGCACAGGAGGAACTCTCTTAAATATCTGTGGACTCAACAGACTTCAATTTAAAGGCAACGGAATACAATTTTACATTATCAATTATATCTCAATACAGTTGAAATAAAAAAATAAAGGTAATAGAGAAGTCGGTGAAGATTTTAAGGAAAGCAACAGTGTGACCTGTGTTTAGGGAAGAGAACTTACGTAAATAAAGAATATATTGGAACAATTTTCAGTATCTTCCAAAATTTAAAATCCATACACTATAATCTCTACTCCAGGAATTTTGCTTCTAGATATATATACTTTCCCTAAGGGAAAAAAGAATACATATATATATAAGGATATTCACAGCAATATTAATTTACGTATGACTGAAAATAAATACCCATCAATAAGGATCTTATTAAATAAATGACAAGATATTTGTTCAACAGAATACTGTTGCTGCCATTGCTAAGAATATGAGAGCTTTATACTTGTAGTATGAAGAGATCCAACATAAAAATTTCAAATGCAGAAGAGTGGGTATAGCATGGTATAATTCCAAGAATGGTAATGTATAGGTATGTTAATGTTTGTACATGTATCCTTGCACTAGAGATATTCCATACACTCGAGGGGGGGGAGGGGGAAGGTATCATCTATACTTCAATAATAAACTTAAAAAAAAACTGGTAATGATGGCTACCTCTAGGGTAGGGAACTGGGGGGTTAAAATAAGGAGGTAAGGAAAAGAACTTTTCAATAATTATCTTTTTACACTTTCTGAATTTGTGCCTTGTGCCAGTATTGCTTATTCAAGAAATAAATACATTTTTTAAAAGAATTTTAAATGCACTGGGGAAAGACTGGGCATGGAAAAAGATTAAATGTTATAAAAATAGCCTAGAACAGTAAGTAAAAGCCAGACTAGCAATATGAGAATGGAGAAGAACAGATCACAAAAATATGGCAGAGATAAAACCAAAGGACTTAGAACCTTCTACAGGGAAACAGAGAAGAGTTAACCCTGCATCAGCATCCAAGCTGCTAAAAGTACTGGAGAAAAAAAATACAATTGTGCTAATTACTCAAGTGGGCAACCAGTAAGCCCTGCAATTCTACATTTCATCAGTAATTTTACTAATTCTCTCAGATAACCATTTCATATCTTCTTCCTTCTTAAATTTCTATCATCTGATCTCCTCACCTATCTAAGCTTGTCTCTTATTACAAAAGGAAATTAGAAGCAATATAACAAGAATTACCTTATCTTGTAACACACATCTTCATCTGCAAAGCTCTACCTATGCCCTTTGTGTTAAAACATGATTATCCCTACTTTTATCAGTGGTCAATCCCTAAACTTGGGTCCTGTATTTCATCTTGCTTGCCCTCTTAAAAATTTTCCTCTATTATACCTTCTTTCTGCATCATCAACTTCTCACTCTTTATTAAGACATTCGCAAGAATGTCTCGACCTCAAGTCCACCTCCTAGCTACCATCTCCTATTTCAAAATTCCTCTTAACAGAAAAAACCTTAAAATATTAGTCTGTAATTACTATCGCTACTTCCTCTTCCCTTAATCTCCTTTTCAGTCACTCTATTCAGGCCTTTCTCACCAGCACTCCATTGAAACCACCTGTCACCAACAACCAGAATCCCATTTCTCTGCACCTTAAATACCCTCCACAGTATTTGAAAAGTTAAGAACTCTCCCTTCCATTCTTCAGCAGTTTATTCACTTGGCTTCCTGGATATCACTCTCTCCTGGAAGTTAATTCTATTTCCTTTGCTGGTACCGCCTCTAATTCTCACCCCCTAAATGCTAAAATGTATGGGATTCAGCTCCAAGGATTTCCCTCAAATTTGGCTATTTTAAGTTTCAGTTACTGAATTTCTATTTGGTTCTTTTACAAATTTGCAATGTCATTTTTGTTATAGTCTCTAACTGTTAAAAAGTGCTGAAGATTGGCTTTAGACCTAGACCACACTGAACAGTTTGTGTTGGTCTATGTTTGAGAATTCTAGTATCTAGAGTTTAAAAAAACCTTATTTCCGTTGTCTGCCAGTTCTCACTCATGCTGTTTCATCTTCTCCTCATATGCCATTATCTTTGATTCTGTGCTCAACATCACATTTGAAAAATCTAGGAAAATAACTGGAAGCTCAGAATGACACTATTTTCCAATCCCTTCTCTACCTATATTCTTTCTCTACTACATTATTAATTTCCAAGCCAGCTGCACCTCAAAATCACTTGGGGACTTTTAAAATAGATCTTTCCTCAACCTCATGCAGGGCAATTAAATTAGAACTGGGAGGAAGGTGAACACAAGTTGTTGGCATTTTTTAAAGCTCCCTGTCAGAGCTTATCACGCAGCCAAATAAGATTTCATCCCATCACATGTATACATTAATGACTCCCAAAATTTTATCTCTAGCCCAACAGAGTATCCAACTGTTCACCTGAGCCATCCACTTGAATATCTAATAAGCATTTTATATTTAACAAAGCCAAAACAGAAGTCCTAATTCTCCCTTTACTCTCCCCTCCCCCAGACTTTCCTTACTACAACCCTAGCCAAATTCAGTATCCTCTTTTGCCTGATTATTGCACTAACCTTGTGCTTACTTCTGCCATTCCAACTCCCACCCGCCCATCTGCCACAAGGATCTGCCAGAGTGATCTTTTTAAAACATAAATAAAATGGTATCATTTCCATACTCAACATCCTCCAGTGTTTTCCTATTAAAAAGATAAATAGAGGTGTCTGGCTGGCTCAGTTGGTAGAGCTGAGACTCTTGATCTTGAGGTAGTGAGTTTGAGCCCATCACGAGATTACTTAAAAATAAAAAGGGGCACCTGGGTGGCACAGTCAGTTGAGCGTCTGACTCTTGGTTTTGGCTCAGGTCATGATCTCAGGGTCATGAGATTGAGCCCCACGTCTGTGGGCTCTGTGCTTAGAGTGGAGTCTGCTTGGGGCTCTCTCTGCCTCCGACCCTCCCCACAGAGCTCTTAATCTTAAATAAATAAATAATATCTTAAAAATAAATAAATAAAAATCCAAATACCTTACCATGGCCTATATCATGTGGCCCCTGCCTACTTCCAATCTCATCTTCCAACACCTCTCATTCACTAAGCTCTAACTACCTTAGTTCATTCCCTTTCAGGAATACTCTTTCCTCTAGGATCTCAAGAACAGGCTCCTTTCTTAATGTTCCAATCTGTACTTCAATTCCATATCCTTATAAGGAGGTATTTAAGCATCCTACCTAAAATAACAACCACCATCCTCCATAGTTTTTCCATGTTCCCTACTACTCCATAACCCTACTTTATTTTCTTCACAACACTAATTATCTAAAATTACTGTTTGCTATTTGTCTCCATCCACTAAAACACAAAATTCATGAGCATGAAGACTCTGTCTCTTTACTATTGCAAGAACCTAAAAAACATTACCTGGAATACTTCAGCATACCCTCAAACATCTGTTGACTGAATGAATGATGATAGATTGCTCTCATCTAGGTTGCTGGGAGGATGACGTTACTACTTATCAGAGGAGACTTTTTGAGATTTATGGAAAGCATCACATGGCAAATACCCTCATAAAATAAAGTTGAATACAAAAACTATTCCAAGAACCACTAAAATGACCGAGTATTTTAGAGGCTAGCTTTAGTAAAGTTATTCTCTTAGACTAAAATATGACACCATAGATCAACATATCAATGAAAGCATACTAATAAAAATCACACATTAGGTGATTTCCATTCTGTTGTGTCTATTCAGAATTCTAATTTGCATAATTATTACTGGCTATGTTATGGAATAAATCCAGTTAAAAACAGATTGAATATACTATTTAAAAAAATTAAAAAATATTTTAAAACAGACATGAGCGGCCATTTGTTAAAGATGCATCTAATGAGAAGCATCTGCGTAGTTCAGTCCGTTAAGCTTCTGACTCTTGATTTTGGCTCAGGTCATCATCTCAAGGTCATGAGATCAAGCCCCACATCCAGAACCCCCACCCCCGAGTATGAAACCTGCTTGAGATTCTCTCCCTCTGTGTGCATGTGCATGCCTATGCTCTCTCTCAAAAAACCAAACCAAAACAAAAAAACAAACATGTATCTAATGAGTTCAATTAGTTGACCTCTAGAAGATTCCAAGATTTAAACTGCATAGTTACATCAGAACAATACTGCTATTATATTTACCAATGTTAGAGAGATATGAGATTGCTTTAAGTATCATCCTCAAGGAACTGCTCATGGATGTGTGAGTGCTGTATTTCCACAGAATACTAAGAAAATAACAAGTTTACCAAAAATATACATTAAAGGTGATTTTATTTTGAAAGGCATATAATATACTCTAGGTATTTTTCTAGATACAAGAATTATAAATCTAAATTCCCAATGTCTTGCAGAAACTCTTGAATTATATCAGATGACCGTAAATCAAAACAAACTAAACTCGAAAACTGCTTCAAAGTTTCTAAATTATTTTGCTCAAAAAAAAATCTAGTAAGGGGGTGGCTCAGTTAGTTAACCATCTGGCTCTTGGTTTCAGCTCAGGTCATGATCTCAGGGTCATGAGATCAAGCCCTGTGTTGAGCTCCCCGATCAGTAGGGAATCTGCTTAAGATTCTCTTTCTCCCTCTCCTCTTCTCCCTCCCCCTTTTTAGCTCGTTTGCTCTCTCTCGAACAAATAAATCTTAAAAAAAAAAATAGTAAGAACTTACGTGTACGCAAAACTCAGCATGACCAAACTTAAAGGCAAACAAATGGAGAAAATATTTGTGGTAACAAAAGAATAATGTCCTTAACATATAAAAATGTCTTAATAAAAAATCTTACAAATTAGTGGGGGCAAAACATATAAAAACCCATGAAATCACATGACCAAACATAAACAGCCAATGAGCGGGCAAAAATGTTCAAGTTCCCCAATAATAAATGAATGCATTATTCTATTTATACCCTCCAAAACTTTGCCCATTTGATAAAATGATATCCCAGTATGAATGAAGTATGGAAAACCTGAGACTCATACAACACTGGTACAAGAGCATTTATGTGAAATATAGAAAAGTCTTAAATAGTAACACTCTTTAACCTAACAATTCCACTTCTAGTACTTCTGCATAAGGAAGTAATTAGAAATGTCAGCAAAGATTTCTTTGTAACAGGAAAAAATGAGAAATAACCTAAACACCTGACAACAGAGGATTAAATCATGAAACATCCATACAAAAATACTTAATAATGAAACCAAATATCATGTAGAAAACTACTGTGGGAAAATACACGGAATACACTGTTTGAAAAAAAGTTACAAAGCTGTTATGTATATAACCTCAATTTTATCAAGACATTTAATAGTACATAATATACACAGAAAAAAAGCTTGGAAGATTATATAGCAAGAGTACTAGCAAATAATTTACCAACTTTACTGGCTGTGGTATTACTAGTATTTTTTTCCTGTTTCCTTTTCAGAACTATTCTGAATTTCTATATCTATGATTTTTTTTCTTTGCCACATTTCTTCTCCTTTTCTACTTTCTATTGGACTGATCATTTTCTATCTCCTGCCCCAATTTACAAGTTAAAAATTGCATTTTTATTCTCTTCTTACATCAAAATTTAAATTTCTGCAAAAAAAAAACCACCTAAAACTGGGGCGCCTGGGTGGCTCAGTGGGTTAAAGCCTCTGCCTTCGGCTCAGGTCATGATCTCAGGGTCCTGGGATCAAGCCCCTCATCAGGCTCTCTTCTCAGCAGGGAGCCTGCTTCCCCCTCTCTCTCTCTACCTGCCTCTCTGCCTGCTTGTGATCTCTGTGAAATAAATAAATAAATACAATCTTAAAAAAAAAAACAAAACTAAAACTACTCTCTATAAAGACTACCCTAAAAATGACAAGGACCTTTACCCACATCTGGATTCCTTTGTTTTCATGTTTAGAATTCCATTTCTTCTTCAACAATAAAAACATTAACTACCAAGAAAAACTGCTATATATTAAAACATAATTGATAAAATGAGTTCATAATGATATTCCAAAAAAATAAGGAGACTCTCTCATAAAAGCCAGGATAACAACTCATTCCAAAAACAGATAAATAAAAGGAATGAATTTAACAGTTTATCCTGCCTTTCTTGCACAAACTGTACTTTTGGGTAACCAAATAGCTAACGAGGGAAAGTTTTTTCTGGAAGATTCAAAGCTGTAATACAAAAGGATTCAGAATTTAGAAAAACCACCATTTTACAAACCTAAATGAAATAATGAATCCAAATGACAACGAAAAGCTGGTAAAACATTATTTGAGAAAGCAGAGAGCGGGAGGCACTCAACCAATAAAATACATAGTCCCTGTTTAAATCCTAATTTGAACAAATTAATTCTAAAAAGGCCTTTAAAGTTCTTTAAAATTTATTACTGAAGTATAACTGACAGTTTTATAATTAGTTTTAGGTATACAACCTATTGATCTGACAATTCTATACATTACTCAACGCTCATTACAGTAAGTGCAGTACCATCTGACACCATATGTTATTACAATATTACTATTTTATACTCCCTATGCTGTCCTTTCATCTCTGTGGCTTATTTATTTTATAACTGCAAGTTTGTACTTCTTAATCCCCTTCAACTATTAAGACTTTTTTTAATCAATTGAGGAAAACTAAACATTGTGAGGATATTAGGTAATATTAAAAGATTACTAGAAATTTAGGGTATAGTAAATAATGGTACTGTGCTTATATTTTTAAAAATCCTTATTAATCAGAGCAGGTCTCAAACATTTAACTCTTCTAAACTCATGATCACTTTAACTCTTAAAAATTGCTGAGGATGTCAAGGAATTTTTGTTGTGTGAATTATACCTATTCGCCAGAGGACACGGTGAGGGAGAGTGGCTAACTATGAAGTGGCTCATGGGAACTGGCAGGAATGATGAAATGATACTGTATCTGAGTATGGTGGTGATTACAAAACTGCACGTGGTTGTCAAAATGTGCAGAATTATGCATTAAAAAGGATGAATTTTACTGCATGTAAATTATTTTACATAATTATTTACAAAAAATGGGGAAAACTTGTTTAAATATTTGAGGACCTCAGAGGGCCTTTGTTTACATAAGTGTATATATATATACACATATTACCATATTAGAAATCGGGAGTTTTAAAGCTGTATTTATTAATTTTAAAATAAACTCATTAAATGTTAACGTAAGTTACATTTTAATGGAAAATAGATTTTCAAAAAAGTAAAAACAATAGGAAGTTTTTGCAAATCTCTTTAGGATCTAGCTTATTAGGAAACAACCAGATCTTCATACCAGCTTCTGTGTTCCGTCTGTTGTGTTATCACACATTGTGTAACCTCAGGAAAACTCCACTGTACACTATATGTGAGGTGAGAGTAAAAAAGGCAAATAATATCTTAGTATTATTATGAAAATAGCTTCGACCTCACAAACCCCCATGAAAAGCGTACCAGGGGCTCCAAGACCACACACTGAATATCCCACCAGTATCTTTGGGTAAAATTATACAGTTCTGAAATTCTACTTTAAAATACTCCAGCAAGAGGAACACCTGTGTGGGTCAGTCGGTTGGTCTTGGGGTCGTGGGACTGAACCCCATGGAGGGCCGTGCTTGGCAAGGAGTCTGCTTGAGATTCTCTTTCCCTCTCCTTCTCCCTCCCCTGCTACCCGCCTCCTCTCTTTCCCTCTCCTTCTTCCTCCCCCTCTACCCGCCTCCTCTCTCCCCACATGCACACACACTCTCTAATAAATACAATCTTCAAAAATAAAGTACTCCAGAAAGAATAAAATTTTAAATGGCAGAAACAGAGGAAACATGAATGACAGAATACTAATAAATGTTGAAGCTGGGAGGTAGTTACATTAAGGTTCATTATACATTTTTCTGCTTTTTATGTATTTTTGAAATTTCCTAACTTTTCAAGTTACAAGTATTTTACTGTCAGTGAAAAGGTTAATTCTGAGTGCCTGGGTGGCTCAGTCAGTTAAATGTCTTGCCTTTGGCTCAGGTCATGATCTCAGGGTCCTTCCGCATAAGGCTCCCTGCTCAGCGGGGAGTCTGTTTCTCCCTCTCTACCCTTCCCCCTTGCTAGTCCTTTCTCTTTCTAATAAATAAAATCTTTTTAAAAATTAAAAAATAAACTTAATTTTTTAGGCACTTCTCTGATCACTATTACTTCCTCACTTCCCATTCATTTCCTCTGGAAACATTTTTCCACTTAATCCTTCAGTAGTTAGTTTAGTAAGGGTCTTTGAAACAGTAAACTCTCAGGTCTTGAACTAAAATGTCTTCATCACATCCTAACCCTTGAGTAGAAGTTTAATTGCATATAGAATTCTTGGTTGGTTATTTTAATTGCATATAGAATTCTGCTGGTTACTTTCTGTTGGTACTGTGAAGATATTACTAAACCATCTTTTGGGATCTGTATGTGTGGCTGACAACAGATTTGTAGGTCTGTAATTTCTTTGTAAATAATCTGTCTTTTCTTTCTGCTAAATTTAAGATTACCTTTCTCCATAATTTTAGGGGTGAACTTATTCCTGTTTATCTTACTTAATACTTGGAAGATTTTCATCTGCAAACTATATTTCTTCAACACAAAATTCTCATCCATTATCTCAACAAATGTGCTTCTCCTGCCATTCACTCTAGTCTCTTTTTCTAAAATTCCTACGTTGGTGGCTCTCAATCTATCTTTCAAGTCTCTTGACTACTCATTCATTATCTCTATGCTGTATTTTGGGCAAATTCCTTAGTATATTACTATTGACTCACTCTTTTTCTAGGTCTAGCCTAAAAGGTGTCCTGTTTCCTCCCTCCCCTCACCCCTCTGCAAATTTCTCTATTTCATCTAATCTAAGACAATGCTGACACGACACACCATTACCAGTAAAAAAGAAAAAGCACTGTCAATTAAACATTGACATGCCATGGATTGTAAGATATAGTCTGATTTCAGAAATATCAAATGTTCAACAATGTGTGTTTTCAAAGCAAATACTTCTCATTTCTAGGATTTCTGATTGTTTCTTTTACATATCTACCCTTGCTTTACAACTTCTTTTCTAAAAATGCTACACCTTTATCTCATTGACAATCATAAACACACTGATTAAACCCTTCAATAGGTTGTTCTTTCTTTAATACGACATGAATTCATTTCCAAATTGTTGATTTTATTGCCTTTCACAGATTTTACATTTATCATGTATTTTGGAATTTTGATTTTCAGGCTTATCTTGAGTAGAATTTTTCTCTGTATCACAGCTCCATGTCTGGAATTTTTACACGTGCTTCTACCAAGTCTCTCTGGCCCCAGTGCAGACCCATGTTTTACATTGGCTTTAGAGATATCACAAATCCAGACACTGAGCTAACACTTCAATGCTTCAGACCGGTTCACATGCTGATCACAGATTGTGTTCCTGTCCTATTTCCTTGTGTTCTCTTCTCATTTCTGTAAGTATAAGCCTTATTTAAGCCATACCTTTGAGTAACAGAGAGCAGCATCATTTTTTTTTTAAGCTCCCCTTTAACATTCCAACTTGGTTTTAAGCAATGAACCTGATCCTTGGCTCTTCCTCATGTGGGGTTATATTTATAACAGAGTCATAGGTTTTATCTATATTAACAGAGTATTGGGCACCTGGGTGGCTCAGTGGGTTAAAGCCTCTGCCTTCGGCTCAGGTCATGATCTCAGGGTCCTGGGATCGAGCCCCGCATCGGGCTCTCTGCTCAGCAGGCAGCATGGTTCCCCCTCTCTCTCTGCCTGCCTCTGCCTCTCTGCCTACTTGTGATCTCTCTGTCAAATAAATAAATAAAATCTTTAAAAAACAAAACAAAACAAAAACAGAGTATTAAATAGGCTATAATTCCTGACCTAAATACTTAGCAGGTATGTTCATCCTATTTAAAAAAAAAAAAAATTAAAAATTAAACAGGATAAAAGAATTGTACAGGCAATATAATTATAATACTTAAAAACATACCGGACACCAAGTTTCATTCCTGAGACTTTAGAGATTTCCACTTTCTACATTAAAATTTCCATATTTTTGGGCGCCTGGGTGGCTCAGTGGGTTAAAGCCTCTGCCTTCGGCTCAGGTCATGATCTCAGGGTCCTGGGATCGAGCCCCGCATCAGGCTCTCTGCTCAGCGGGGAGACTGCTTCCCCCTTTCTCTGCCTGCCTCTCTGCCTGCTTGTGATCTCTCTCTCTGTCAAATAAATAAATAAAATCTTTAAAAAAAAAAAAAATTTCCATATTTTTATTTTCCATAACAAACATGTATTACTTTATAAGCAGATAAAGCAAACTTTAATAAAGTACAGAAAATACACAATTATGATAACACTATAAATGAATGAACAAAAAAATATTGCTGGGAAAACCAGAATATGAATGATTTTCTCAAGCTCTGAAATAAAAATTTTAGAAATTTTTAGAAAAAAATTTTAAAATTTAGTTAAAGACCATACCTTTGGTCTTTGCATGTATATACAGTATACAGATTCCCAATGAAGAACTCAGAATTAGAACAAAGCAGGGTGTACTATACAATACCTAACTAAAAGATCCTCAGGTTGTGTTTAATAATAAAACTTTAAGGTCTACATAAAATAATAGCTAGATTGGTCCCCTATTAGTGTAAAAGGGCTAAAAGATCTACTAATCACTTTAAATCATCATGGATCACATTCATTTTTTTCCTATTCTTTCTTTAGCTCTAAAAAGACTGCATTTCCACCATATACTCTGCTTTTCAACCACTAGGTTTGGCCTTTTAGCAATATTTGTACATTCCTATAATCAGCCAGTTCTGACATGTGAATCCTTAGACAAAACCAAAAACCAATACGTTTATTTTGCTGGAATCGCCAATAAAGTTGTTCCAGAAGACATTCCCTCCACTTACCATGAGAAAAATATGTAAGACCACTTAGCATCTTTCTCCAAAAAAAGAAAAAAAAAAGCCAACTGATGTAAATTAAATAGCAGAACATTAAGTCAGTGTAGTATAGAAAAACCAAAAAACCAAAAAACCAAAAAACCAAAAAAAAAAAAAAAGAACCAATCAACCAAAACCCCAAAGGCTTTCTGAAAGCTCTGGGCCAGTTTCCTTCCCTACCCAAATGTTAGAATAGTAATAAGATTACTGCAAGAAAGAATTACATTAGATGATATATCTAAAATCATCTAAATAGTAGCTGATACATCTCTCTCTCCCTTTTGCCCTTGAATACTTAAATTAACTATAGAAGTTTTAAAAATCCAACTTTTTTTTTAAAGATTTTATTTATTTATTTGACAGAGAGAGAGACAGAGAGAGAGAGGGAACATAAGCAGGGGTAGTGGGAGAGGGAGAAGCAGGCTTCCCATCGAGCAGGGAGCCTGATGCAGGGCTTGATCCCAGGACCTGAGCTGAAGGCAGATGCTGAATGACTGAGCCACCCAGGCACCCCAAAAATCTAACTTTTTGTAATGCTTCCATTCACTATTAATTTTAAAAAGCACAGCTACCAATTAGTCCACAACCAAACGTCAGGTTTTTTGCTCCAAAAAAGTAATGATTTCCATAAACCTTTCTTCCTACCTCAAACACCTGATTGAATTTTAAATATGCCTAGTCTTAAAGGATAAATTTGTATTCATATAAAACAAAATCTTATAAAGGACTAAAATTTGAGAGACTGAGTAAGTCTTGGTTGGGGAAGTTTTCTGACTAAAAAAAGCTTTGGAAAGATATACAAACCCATACTTTGTCTCTTCCCACACATTTTCGAATACACAGCAATGGTAGACAGAGTAAAACTTCAAAAACAGAAGTTCTCTATATCTACATGCATTTTCTCAGTGAAAAAGAAACAAACAAATATTAACAGTGAGTGGGGCTGCAGCTTGGGCCATGATGAGCTGCTCCACCTTCCAAGGAAAATGGGGATCTGGTTTCTAAGGGGTAAGAGGCACTAAACATACCCATCACGAGGAGGGGTCCAGAGTCAGACTCATTGCCTTAAACAGGCTGTGGTCATTTTTGTTAAAGGGGAGCTTAAGAAAAACAAAAAGTCAAACAAATTCCAGAGTCCTAGTAAAAATTCTGTCTTCTCATTTATCGTGAAAATTATTACATTATTTCCATACTTACCAAATAGAAAAATTCAAACCAATGATGTAAAAGTTTTAAGCATTTTCTCTGGGCATACTGTGCTCTAACACAGACAAAAAAAATTTATTCTTATTTTCAGGTGAGACACATCTTAAATTTATCTTGTTTCTTGCCAATTTAAAAAGACAGTACACCAAGGGGCAGTTTTCCTATTACCAAATCGTCCCAAAATTTAAATTTCCTGGGTTTCCTTACTAAATATGCTGTTGTATATTATGCAGCATTTTATTCTCATTCTCTTTATTTTCTCAAATTTTTTTCCCTATTCCTTTAAAACTGGGACAAAATTTACATTTAATGGCCTCCGGGAGCACATCCTTATTTTACCCTTCCATGTCACCATTCAATAAACTAAACTACCACTTTATAAAGTCCATTTTAAGGGCAGCTGGGTGGCTCAGTTGGTTAAGCATCTGACTCTTGGGGCGCCTGGGTGGCTCAGTGGGTTAAGCCTCTGCCTTCGGCTCAGGTCATGATCCCAGGTCCTGGGATCGAGCCCCGTATCAGGCTCTCTGCTCAGCAGGGAGCCTGCTTCCCCCTCTCTCTGCCTGCCTCTCTGCCTACTTGTGATCTCTCTCTCTGTCAAATAAATAAATAAAATCTTTAAAAAAAAAAAAAAGCATCTGACTCTTGCTTTCAGCTCAGGTCATGATGTCAGGGTCATGAGATCAAGCCCCGCCTTGGCTCTGCACTGGATGTGGAGCCTGCTTATTAAGATTCTCTCTCTCGGGGCGCCTGGGTGGCTCAGGCAGTTATATGTCCCACTCTTGATATTGGCTCAGGT